>CM048047.1:21840000-22440000 GCA_026259375.1 Verasper variegatus
GTAATGCGATAGTCAAACAAAAAAGACAGCCATGGAGCCCAGAGTTGCTGATATGTTAACTCATGTCATGTAGCTCCAGGCTTCCTGAAGACTCTGGTTACACTCCTGTTGTTATCCAGGTTTACCTTCTCTCATGTTGTAAATCCTCAAAGTGCATCCAGCATTGTTAACTTGAACATTTCCATCTGATCTTCTGATGCTCACAGTGACCTCTGGTGTCTGCGAGGGTTGTTAGTTTCTTATTTTTAAGACTTTGCTGGTGAGAGCCCTTTAAGGTTTTGATTTATGTGAACCCTCCCACACCCTCGAGCAGTTTCCCAGGCTGAAAATTGTTTTTTACCTCCTGCCTCTCACACTTAAGTACATGCACCAATTGAAAGAAACATGTCATTGGGCGATAGATCGTGTGCTGTCATCTTTTTGGTGCTCAGAGTGAAGCACTTCAGATGTGGATCGGGAGAGCGGGAGCTCATCGAGGGTGTTTCCACAACTAGAGTGTTGTTGGGCAAGTGAGAATTTAAGCAACTCACTGAAACCCTTTGAACTACAGTAACATCTTTGCATGTATGTAAGTGATGAGCAGATTCTGTACGGTGACGTATGTCTGGCTGGTCTTCCTGTCCATCGGCCTGTCTCTGTTTTATGAGCGAGGACAAACTCCGCAGACCTTTCACATGCACATATATAACACAACAGAGTTCAACAGTGTGGTTATGGAAGTAAAAATCCCACTAATTGAACCATCCATGGTAGATTCACCACAGGCCAGGAGATTGTGAAACAGTTTTCTTTGCTCATGTAGAAGCCACAAGTCCGTATTGATGTCAGCTGTGTTTTATTCACGATTTCAAAGAGAAATACTACACTACCCACAATCCCTGATTGGTGGAACTTGCTGTTACCATGGAAATGTTTACCTCAACCGTGAAAATCATGTCGGCTCAGATCAGATAATTCAGCGTAACATTATGTTCACAACAGAGCAACCACGATTTCTAATATGCTACAACACTACTGTACTATACGGTATATGAAAAACTATATACATGAAACACAAAGTATATATTGCAATACTATACGAAAAACAACGTTAAATTCAAGAAGAAGTTGAACGTTGGACCTTTTCCTTTTACCTTCCATACTTATTCCTTTTTCCAATATTTTTATACAGTCAAATGCTTCATGGTCTCGATTCCTCTTGTAGCTGCTCGGCCTGTTTCCAGGAGACGTCCATTGGAGAATTGAATGGGAGATTTACCTCCGGAACCAGAGGCGTTCTCAAAGTGGGCTGTCACTGTTCCACTCTAGAGAGGAAAGAAAACCTGAGAAAGCACAACATGTCTCCTTTAGAACCTGCAAATGATTCTGTGGCCGATGTCGTTTGCAGCTTTTGAATCATTTATTGAAGGGATCCCTCTTACTCTGAAAGCCACAGTGGTACGTGCTGCACGGGATCGCTCCTGAGTCCCGGGAGCCCTCGGTCCTCCTCAGCTAACGTCTCCGTGGTGGAGAATGACATGTAGATGAGAGGCGACAGCGGTGTCAGGAGCTCTGTGAGCCACATGGCAATGGGTGTATGTGATGTGACAGCTTGTCACTGCGATGTTGGTGACCTGTGGTACGTCTGCAGTGGCGTGGCCTAGCTGCTACTGCGGCGAGGCCTTGACAAGAGTCCGCCCACCCCCTCAAACACACACACCCACACACACACACACACACGCGCTGGTTCACAGGATCTCTTCACTGCTGTCCTGTCATCTTTTGAATCAGAGGGCCAGGAACTACACGGCTCTCGGACTCTTTGTACCTCACAGGAGAATCGACAATAGGTCGGCCAGACTACTTACGATTTTGTGTTTTAGAGATTCAAACAGAAAACGCTGCAGCTGTATTAAAAATCAGTTTGACCGGTGACTCAAACTGTCCGAGCGCAGCCTCACATACCTTGTCACCCTCAATTAAGCTCTCTCATCATTGTAATGGGTGTGCAGTGACCGGTGATTGCAGAGATACCAGCATTGCTTGTTTCTTCTTTTTTTTTTTTGGAGGGGCCCCCTACATATTTCCCTCTGAAGCCGGAGCTGCTTTAGCCTTCGGGGATATCATATTAAACTCGTCTAAAGGGCACGTCAAAGCAGGGGCTGATTGGAATACTGGCTTTAATCTGTGCATTTGGATAATGGAGAGCTGATATTTGAACGGCGATGACTCCGAAAGGATTTATTTTGTGCTCAAGCTGCGTTTTTTTTTGTTAAAATAGCAAAGTTTCTCCATGGAACGACGAGCTGAGCCACAGTAACTGTTAAAAAAAATCTGCCTTCAGTAAACATAATGGCTGATTTCTCTTCAAAGGAGCTCTTATCATCTCTTCCCATTTCCCACAGGCGGCCACAAAGCCGCCTCTCTCTCTCTCCCTCTCTCCCTCTCTCTCTTTTTTCCCTGCTGCTGCTGCTTCTGCTGCTCATCCTTCTCTCCTGCCGGCTCTCTGGAGGGCAGCCTCAATCTAATACAACTGTGTCAGGAAGTGTGGGGATGCAAAGTGCTGATGAGCCAAAAGTAGCCCACCTCTGCAGTGTGCTGCTTTGTCCCAACACGCGCCAGCCTGATTAGGAAAGTACACTATGATCCTGTGTGCTCACATCCCTGTGCAGCCTCACGGCACATGAAACATGTTAAATGTGTTTCCTGTGTTTTCTCCATTTTGAGACAAAGATTGTAACATGTATGTGTATAATTCACTGAGGTGTAAAGATGGATCAAACCCGCCGATGTTATCACTTTGTCAGGGACTAATTTATCCACTAAAACGTCTCGGAAAAGGTTTTAATTTAATGCTGCAAGAAGCTGCCAAGATTTACAAGAGCTGAGCTGCTGGATTCTCATAAAAACACTATTTGTGTTGGCACGGCATATGTTTTAGATATGGATTTCATAAATAACTATTTCTTGTTGTGCTTCCCTCAACAAGCATCACTTCCTGTGCCATGCTGATCTCTTTAAATTACATGTATGTGAGGCTTAGAGCTAAACGGCTTAAAGATGAGTGTACAGTTCAAAGATAAACACACATTAGAACAACTAATAAGGATCCTGATGAAGTCAAACTAAAAATGCTCAATCTGTGAGTATTGTCAGTATTTACTCTGTAATGAGTTTGTGTCATAGTATAAAAACGTGTTGTACACATTGTAATTCTCAATAAAAACTAGCCAAGACTTAGTAACAAGCACAAAATGTAGAACTAGACTCATAATATCAGTCCCCTAAATATGCCTGATAGTTTTTATCAAGATCCATTAATTATTCTTTGAGAAATCAGTGAAAAGCTCTATGTCTTCCAACGTTAACTTGCTTTCAGACCTGCACTGAACTCCGGATAATCTCCTGACAATCTCCAGAGAGTATGTCTGAGTTAGAGCTTCCAGATTTTCTCCGTAGTTCCTCTGGCCAGCCTCCTAGTAAGAACTCCGGAGAAGGACGTGGACGTGTTGATGACGTGTCGAACACATGATGGACGCAAAACTGACGCGTAAACAATTCAAATATGTCTGAAAAAGCAGTGCCATTCATTTAGAAGACACCAATGAAGATGTCAAGAGGTCTACGCTCGTTTTATGTGCCGTAAACAAAAACATCTGTTAGCAGCAGATTTTATACGTTACTTCCTGCCTCTGCGGCACCTGCATCGCCCGAGTGCACCAGAGACTCCTGTGTTGTCGCGGACGCGTCTTAGAACCTCCTGGGGCGTTGTTTGTAAGTCAGAGGCAAACAAACTCCTTCCCCGAAGTTTTCGTAGAAATCCGTTCAGTGTTTTTTTTGGTGTAATCCTGCTGAGAGACAAACAAACCAACAGAAAAACACACAGACATAAACTCGCCCCTCTGACCCGATCTGACTGAAACTAAACTCAAATAAATTATTCTGAAAACTCTGCTGGAGCAGCCTCAGCTTCCCCGCCTCCATTTAAAACTATGTCAAGTTCTCCAGGATGTTTGATTCCGTTTCCCTGGATTTACAGTGTTGTCACGGCTTACGGCTTCAGACAGAAACCCTGTAATTAAACAAAGCCCTCCACATTGTTTTCAGGCAGATAGCTGAATTTTGCATGACAGCTGATCATTGGCACCGGACTGAGAGGGCTCTTGTTTCTTATCTGGCAATAAGCGAGCTGAAATCCCCTCCTGTAACCGTGCACAACCTGCAGAACCGCATAAATATTATGTCTCCCTAGAAACACAATAGCGGTATTTATTCCTTTATTTTGGGGCTGATTTTTCCATGTCAGATGCCGAGAGGAAGGTTTCTAACTCTTGCGGGAGCGGATTGCAACATGTCTCAGGACTCTGGTGAATAGATTAAAAGCTGGCGAGGGCGGGCTTTTTTTGTGGAGCCGCACTTTTGTACGCAAAAACACATGCACAGGCAACAAAGAAAAAAACCTTCAAACACTTTTCAAACCCATACCCTGGAAGCATGGCGTGGCTCTG
This sequence comes from Verasper variegatus, assembly GCA_026259375.1. NCBI lineage: Eukaryota > Metazoa > Chordata > Actinopteri > Pleuronectiformes > Pleuronectidae > Verasper > Verasper variegatus. The sequence goes on from CM048047.1 coordinate 21,844,488, forward strand.
AGGGGCTGTGCCACCGGTGTGACAGATGGTACCGGGAGGCCTGGTGCTGCGGCTCACCCGGAGCTCCATCCACAGTGCTCAGCATCACCACACTGCTCAGCGTGACACACGAGCGACCAGCCACCCAGCTCCCAGGAATAGATAGCCTCTGTTCACATGGCCAAGGTTAGGTTCCTCGCTGCCACTGTCAAAGGGGATCAGTGAGCAGTAAGATAATAAGATCTATTCTGGATTCAGTCATTAATATAGTTTTTAAATGTGATTGTGTGTCCGCTAGTAGGTCAATTAAAGACCTAGCAGGTATATAGGTGTTTGCTGGTGTTAGTGGGTTGTTTGAAAAGGGACTTTTGTTCAAATCCTGTAAAATGTGGATGAAATGTTCCAACTTCCAGTAAGAAATCATTTTGTCAGCCTTGGTTTTGTCATCACTAAACTCCTCAAATGGACGTTCTGCTCGCTACCAGCTCAGAAAATAGATGAATTAACATTTTTACCAACCCCAGAAAAACACTGTTACGCTTTCATCTCCAGGATGACGGGTATATAATACATACTATGTACGTTTGAGCCTCTCATGCAGCAGGAGTCACTTTCAAAGTGATTCCGAGCTTCTAAGCTCATTAAATGTTAATCAAAAAATCTATTTTCAGATCACTTGGAGATCTGTCATGAGGATTTCAGGTCAGCCAGGAGGCTACTACATCTGAGCGCCGAGTGAACAGGACCTTCCTTTATTGGTTGGAAAATATTTCAACCAATAAAGGGTCTGAGCTTGTGTATTTATTTATTTTAAACTTGAATGTCGGTAACATCCTGATGCACGCGTGATCTGACCTGACCGTCTTTAGAAGCCTCTGCTTTGAAATTCTGAATGAAGAATTGCCCTTGACCGCAGTCCATTTTATAAATGGCACAGCGGCACTAGTGAGACTACCCTGTCTCACAATGGCTTTTTGCAACACATCCACTGTCCGTTCCATTATTCATGATGTGTTTGCTCAGACAGTGCCTTGAACCACGAGGAGTACTCCTGTCTGTCTTCTCCAGAAGGAGAGTGAGAGAGAAACGTGCACGAGCTGCACACACACACACACACACACACACACACACACACACTGGAAGGGCCTGTTTTCATCTGGTTCTGCAGAAAAACAGATGTCCAGTAATGTGCGGAGGAGCACAACGCTTAATAGTCTGGACCTCGGTGAGGATGGTGAAAGGGAGCTGGTGAATGAAACACAGTGTAGATGAACTCATGGAACATTTCCAAGTTTGAACTGTATGTGTCTCTGTAATTTTCTGAGCTGGCATCATCCGACCCCGGCTGCCATTACATCATCGGACAAGATTTCCTGCTCTCTCTCTCTCTCTCTCGTCTCGGTCAAGGATTTTTCAAGTCAGCCTCACTTTTGTGTCAAAGTATATTCCACTTCAAATAAGTTATTGCTTTTTTCTATCTATTTATTTCACTATACAAAGGGTAAAAGGTAAGATCGTCCATTACTGATCCCTATGGGGGATGAAATATAGAATAGAATAAAAATAGAGTTGAATAAAATCAGACAAAAACAATTGGACACAGAACACAAACGTTAGTTAGGGCAGAATATACACACTGAGATGCATCTCAAAGTAACGTATATATATGTGTGTGTGTGTAAATAGGTAATAAATATATAATATGAGCAAAGTACAGTATATGAAATACATAGCACTAGTATTATTATTGTCAATAATAATAATAATGAAAATGTTAATTATTAATGTAAAACAGTTACTACTACTACTTTTTCCTACGCTGCATTTATATATTAATTTCATGAGAGTAAAGTATTGCTATAATCAATCAGGTGAAATGTTGTGATATGTATTATTATACACATACATGTTAAATAGTACAGCTATATGGCTCAGCCTAGGATACATAATACATAGTACAACCAAATACATCATACTAAGTACTACTACTACTACTAATAATAATAATAATAAAGACATGTAACTAAGATTTTCTGTCCCAATTTATACATTCATTTCATGTAATTATTGCCATGTTATAATACAATCGCTGTTCACTGCATCCAAAGACACACAACATGTTTGAGTCACATGTCGAACAAGAACAGGATTCTGCCGCCAGCTGCAGTTTCCACTCAGTGACGACATGTTGTTGGCAAAAAGAAATAAAGGAAACAAACTGGCCACTCTCACTTTGACATCAGTCTCCCTTTGTGTTTGGCCGAGTGGGATTTGGTGAATGGTTTATTTTGTTATGCCTTCCCGGAGCTCATGCACGTGTTTACTAAAATAACCTGCATGTTTACCTGGAAGTTAATCATGCTCTTGAAAAAATGCTTGCACTCCTGAAGCTCAAGGCAAAAAGCAGGGAGTCTGATCTTCTGCAGAAAAAAGAGCTAATTGCAGTGGATCCTCAGTGGCAGAGACGCCTCTGTGCCTTGATTAAAATGTGAGCGTGCAGGCCCGTCTCTAAGCAGTTGTTGAGACCATGAGCAGAAGTAACTCAGACACGAGCGGCGTAGAAATGTAGTGAAGTACAGGATTCGCTCCAAACCCTCAGGCTATGAATCATCTTAATGCAATGTGTGCCAGCAGGTGGAAATGACTCAAATCTGTTCCCACGGTGAAATATGCATCACGCTGATACTCCTCTCTCCGGTGTTCAGGTCGGCGTAAGGATCGGAGTCATTTGGTTTTCATGCAGGCGCCACATTAAAAGATGGTCAGATAATGACACAAAAGTTTTTTTTATGTGTATACAACACTGTGCCACTGCATAAACAATCTCTTTCTCAGCGAGTTGTTGACGATGACGCAAGGAAACTATTATTCTAGTGACACGACGATAACATCTGAAAATATGAGTAATCCTGTTTGTTTTTCACTTTGACAACATGGAGGAGAATTTAGTTTTTTAAATGCTTTTACGTGGGGGGGGGGGGGGGGGGGGGGGGGGTGTTGGTTGGAGTTGTGAGTCGTCGCCGTGTGCTTAGTACCTTTTAAATGGAAAACACGGAGTTAGGACAAAAGGAAGTCAGATATCTGCACCAGCATGTTAAGCAGAAATCTCAGCCACAAAGGAGAAACTCTGCAATCTGAGGAAGCACAATGGATGAAGATATAATGTATGCAAATGAGGGAAACAGACAAAGACCCTATTCTTCTCTCTCGGGTCTGTCGACTGTATCAGATTCCTAACTATCTTCTCAGCCCCATCCACTGCGCTCAAACTACATTACATAAAAACAACGTTCTAAGTGCTGCAGCAGCGTTTCCCCCTCATTGCTGCGCTGCACTGCAGGTCGTTAAACACATTTATATATTTTAAGCTCCATCCGAATGTATCTGCCTGGTCTCAACGTTTGCAATGGGACCGGGTGACTTCAGTCTGAATCTCTGTTGTAAATTCTACCCAGTGAAGAAAGAAACTGTCTATTAATAAATAAAAAAAAAAGTAATCTTCCTAAATTTCACAAGTTTGTCAAGTGCACTGCATCTACAGGCCTCGGAGCTAATTGTGAAATTGGATTAATTTACATGCTGATACTTTGAACTGGATTTGGAGTTTAATTCACAGAACTATCGCCACAGTATAAATTGGTTGACAGGAATCAAGTGTAAGAACTTATGACAAGGGTTTCTTGAGGGTCAGTCTCAAAATAAATACACGAAACCGTAGGTGAGCTGAAGGCTTTTGTGTCTATTTCAGAAAAGGTTTTAAAACTCTGCTCTCTTGTCTTTTGCAGCTCCAAGGATCTCTGCGACGAAAGATCGAGGGACATGCACCGGGACACATACCAAAGCAGAATGGGTTATCCTGCGGTTTCTCGGGATCGGACTATAAGAGGGTCCGCGTGGACCCCGGCGCTCTGGGACATGGGCCTTGCAACCATAACCTGACCCAGTCTCACTCTCTTCAAGGGTCATCGGCCATGGGCATGCAGAGGAAGAATTACATGATGCCTCACGGAGTCGGGTCCGACATCTTCAACATGACCCTGAAGGAAATGAAAAAAGAGCCCATCGAAGTCCCGTCGTGTGGCCAATCAAACACAGAGATGATTTTTGACTTCAAGGATGAATGTGGCAGTCAGATGGACCCAGATCTCCAGGATCTGTTTGATGAGCTGACAAAGACAGTGTCCCCGCTGAACGACCTGGAGTTCGAGAAGATGCTAAAACAGGATGATACATTCGGTTTGGATCTAGGTCGGCCAAGCTCAGCAGGCGCAGCTGCCAGTCTGTGCTCCCCGATGGACAAGCCCATCAAGACAGAGCACTCCCCAGATTTTGGCCAGGTTCACGCTGGCTCGCCACAGCTTCGCCCGGCCTCGGCAGGGCCCTCGTTCACGCTGACCAGCACCTCATCCACCACCACTACGCAGAAACCCAACACTCCGGCAGGACACCCCAGAGCCATGCCCTGCTGGCCAGAAATATCCCACGCAGAGCAGCTGAAGCAGATGGCGGCAAACCAGCAGCAGCCGAGCTCTTTGCTCCATCACCACCACCAACCACCACCTGTGGGATTGACCAGCTGGGCTCCTGCCATGAACAGCCACCCCTCCACCAGCACCTTCCCCCAGGACAAGGTCTCCGGCCCAGCGCAGGTTAACCAGCAGAGGATCGGCGCCCAGAGCAAAGGGATCAACAACTGCCTCTTCAAGTCAAACGGCCACAGTGGCTCCCATCACTTGGACATGAAGATTCTTAGCACCAAGCCCACATTGCACTTCAGCCCCAAAGCTCCACACTCTGCCGGGGGTCAGCCGATGTCCATCATGACGAGCTCGGTGAACAAGACTTCAGCCCAACAGCAGCAGTCGCCTTCGACGTGCCAGAATCAGCCGCATTCAACCATCCACTTCCAGAACCAACAGATCTCCACGTCAGGGGCCCTTTGTCTGCAACCCAAGACTGTTCCTGCCGGGCTGCCGTTCAAACTGGCACAACAGAGACAGGTAAAGGCTCTATTCAAAATCCCTTTAAGATATATTTATTACTAGATGAAACCTTGTTATCTCCAAACTATGTGTACATTATGCAAATGTGGGACAACATTATGTCACAAGTATTGGCCGACGAGGCGTTCAGGAGCAGTGGGGAAAAGGAGCTCCCTTCTGCTGCTTTTTTAGCTTTGCAGAAACACAATATCCCGCACTTGAAAGAAAAACTTAAAAAGCACAATATGTTCTCTTTTAAGGAGTTAGAACAAATCTGCTTTGCATTTCTTCTGATAGCTTTAAAAACACCAAACACAAACTAGGTCATCAAGAGACAATTAAAATATACAGAATATTCCATCATGCATTTTTAATTTTAAAATGATCATTGGCGTTAAGAGGCTTTTATCACACGATGACAACACAGCAGATGTCATTAAATCATGAGCGTTTAGTTAATGGCAGCAGCTCTGATCTTTTATTACCAAACATGCTGCAAATCTGACTAATTACGCCGTGAGAAGCTGAAAGTTAATTTCTATTCTCTCAAGATTCATCTCGATGATTTATCTTTTTGTTTTGAGTGTATGTCTTGTGTGTTTTATTCCTCTATTTATAAAATAAGAATAAGTTCCAGCCGCACTGGATGTCATCTCCTCTGCTGAAGGTGTAGTAACATGACTCGCAGCGCATTCAAACAAACTCGCTCTCGTCCTCCTCATCCGTCGACATCCTCCCTTTGCTCGCAGCAGTCAACAGCGCGGCGGCTGTTTGTTTTGGGACTTTCTTGTCATTGTTCTCGCCGCCGTCGCTGCCCCTTTTTCTGCTGTTGAATATGTATTTCCCCCTGAAAGTGCTTTGACGATGACACAGATTGCCAGACCACGGTAGATTAACATGCAGGACTTCTAATTTCTTTGCTTGTCATGGTAGCTCCCCGTCAGGGCACAGATATGCACAGCGGGATTTACTAATTGGAGGTTGTTAGCTACAAGGGACAAGTGGTGGAAAATGACAGTAATCTGCTTAGCCTGGTGCCGGAGGTTGAATCACTGATTTGTTATGATTGGGGAGATTTAGGCCGTCCCCCCCGCCCCCCCTTTCATTTCTTGCACTAACAGTATCTGTAGCCTTCTTTGTATGAAATGATAATGCGAGCCACACAAGAGAGCACTCGTAACCTCTACAGATCAAGGCAAGTGCCTGTGAGAGGGGGGGGGGTTACTTGAAGTAAACAAGATAGGATGACAAATACATCATCATGCATGGGTGTAACAGAACCTGTTTTACAACCATACCAGGGAGTCATTTGCTCCTTCAGCACATGTAGCTGTGCACGCTCGTGTATTACACCCCCCCCCCCCCCAAGTAATATATAAAGAATATATTCATCATCACAGATTTGTGTTTTATTTTATGAGGCTGAGCTCTTTAAAATCTAAACTATTGATTCATCTGTAATCTGTATTTTTCAGAACTCCAAATGACCCCATTTCTAAACGTTATCATCTATAACAATTCTTCATTAAAATGTGGAAAAACAAAACAGAAAGTCTCTGCTATAACTTCGGAGTTGTTTAAGGCAGATTTTCCTCCAACTCCCATGATCCCACGCTGCTTCATGACATCATCAAACTGGGTCTTTTCTTATTGATTTGATTGGGAGACCCCTAGCTGCTGGTGTTACAATTTCTTTTTAATCAAAAGAATTTCCGAATTAGCAGTAACTTCAGCTTTAATATCAGTGATACCAGAGGCGTTGCTGATAATCACTAATGATGATGTTTCCGTCCTTCTGAGCTTAACGCAGCATATTAAAAATCTGAAATTATAAGAATAAAAATGGTGCATAATTAAAAAGCCACAGTGGTGAAAAGGAAATGGAAGCGACGTGGAAGAGCTTAATGAAAAAAGCTTTGACTGGAATTTGATCAATTATTTAGAAAAGCAAAGGTTTTCAAAGCCCGAAGCTCCTGAAAGTAAAACAGCTCTTTCACCTCTGGTCTTTAAATGCTGAGGACACGAGGCTCTGGCAGGAGTTCACGAGGGGTGAGACAACTTTCCTCCAAAGAAGGGAAGTTGCATTTTTCGGTTTTGAACAAATGAAATATGCAAACGTGAAGGGAGGAGTGTCAGGGAAATGTGAAGAGGAGGTGTTTGAAAGAGGCTGAAAGCGGTGTTTGTCTTGTGCTGTCAGCGAGGAACGGGTTAAAAGTCCAGCTAATGAGGAAGCGACAGCTCACAGAGAGGAGAAAGAAAAAAGAGTCTCTTCCCACAGTGAATTGAATTAGTAATGCTGGAAAAGTAAAAGGTCCTGAAAGAGTGGCCCTGATCCCCCCCCCCCCCCAGTGAGAGAGACTATGAGCACCGGGCTTCCTCCGGCTGAGAGGGGCCGAAGACCTTTTCTCCAAAAAAAAGGAAAACAGCTTTGCAGTTGAAATAATCGTTTGCAGAGTCAGACGTGTCAGAATTCAAACCCACCACTCTGCAAAACTCAAACCATGACGTCACACACACACACACACACACACACACACACACACACACACACAGAGGACACTGATGCATTATGAAACCTGCTGTGGTTGTTGGGCAAAGCTGTTTCAAGGACACACTCCAGCGCTGAAGCTACGTTGTGTATTTAAGCTACGGTGACAAATGCGGTGAAGAAAAAAACCTGACGTGCTAATAAAGCAATTTCGTTATTTATGACGCCTGAAATCCAACGTGTTCTCATTTTTCCCTTTTGTGGAAAGCGTTAAAATATCTGTTTGCAATTTTCTGGTAAGGAAATGCCTCGGAGCTTTATGCATGCAGGTGCAGAAAAGGCAATCTTTGAGAAATATCGTCACAAAGTGGTTTTCCTGGCTCAGACTGAGGCATTCTGAGTTATTCACTCCTCTTGTAATATAATATAATAATGCGGGGGGAAAGAAAGCAAGTTTTCACAATGGGGATTGGATTTATACTGTTGAACTGGAACTGGAACCGCCTCCAGGACAGATTTATAAATTTCACTTTCTAGTTTTATAGTTTTAACCATCTACTGATCTGGTAGAGTGAAAACAGTGACACCCTTTAGTCTCTATACACTATTTTATCTGCTCGGCATAAGGGAAATGGTTCATGCATAAATCGGTTTTATTTTAGGGGGAAGAAATGTTTAATATTATTGAATAATCTGTTATAGCCAACAAACATATTTCACGACTCCAAATGACCCAATTTCCTAAATAAATAAAGATTATATGGAGCAATTCTTCATTAAAATGACTAAAGGCAACTAGATGTGTGATATATTTTGTTGACTTGCGTACCTACATTGTGCAGGAATGTCATTGCTTTCGTGATTAGCCTCAGCTAATATAGATTCCCATTGAGAGCTACGTAAACAGAAACACCCCGAATTGTAAGTTGTAAGTGCAACTCCAGCCGAAGCTCTGCTTGATGTAAATAACGGCGTTTGTTGATCATCCCGGTGGCACCACATCCCTCAGTTGGGATAAGAGCTGAGCCACGAGGGTTGAGCCTCTGTACCGGGTCACTCCGGCAGCGCAGTGAAGGGAGTGCTTGTTTCCTGGGAAAGGGAGCCGCGGCCAAGTCCAGATGCCGAGCTGCTCCCCGGGGACCGCGTCCCGATTCCAGACTTGGAGGAAGTGCAGTGTGAGAGCCGGCGAGGCTGGGCCTGGATCACTGTCAGCTGCCTACACTGCCGCAGGATGGGAGACTAAATCACTCCGCTCCTTCTCTGAGGCCCGAGCCACATGTGGTATTCATTTACAACAAGCTTGTGAAGAATGAGAGGTGGGGGGGGAGAAAACACGGAAAACAGCTCTATGACACATGAGGATGACAGAGAGGATTACTCAGTCCTACATGCTAGAACACCCCTCACTGGGTTTGTCTTACAGCGGCCATGGAACAAGCCCTCTCCGGTGTACCTCTGTTTCTCAGTCTGCTCACAGCGAGGCGAAGCCAGCCCCTGCGCTTTGGAGAGTAACAGGAGAAACCACTGTTTTGATGTTTTAGTCCCTGTGTAACCTCATTGCCATGCTCGGTTTGCTGTGTGGGTTGAGCTCAGGCGAGGAAGAAGCTGAATATTAGCTCATCTGAAATGGCTTGTGACTCCTGATGAGTTTCAACTTCACTCGCTCTCTCTAATCCTGGCTCGTTAGTTCCCCATATTTCAGCCCCCATTCATTATCATTCACCGACGCACACACACTCTCACTCTCACAGACACACACACACACACTTCCCTCTCTTCTCTTTCAGTCACCACCCTGTAGAGTCGTCCTCAGCAAAGAATCTGTTCCCTAAGTAATAGCTTCTGCTAAATGCACTGTTGGATTTAATCCGTTTCACCCTGGGAAATATTTTAAGTCAACACAATGACTGACACTGTACACACAGCCTGTGTTGACTGGGATTTTGTGCACATTAACCTCATTCGTGACAAACGCTTGCACTTTGTCGAAGCCCCAGCGTGGTGAGAGTGTCCTTGTGTCCACAAGAAAGACCGGTTAAGCACTTTGCTTCTGGAGGGTATGATGGCGTGTGCAGCTTTGGAAAAAAAAAAAAAAAAAGCATTACAAGGATATGTAACATCTCAAATGCCAAGATGGTGAAAGCTTTGAAAGCGAAACACACGGGACACGATTTCAAATAAAAAGCCGGTTTGGATGTCTCAATTTCCTTTGAGTGCAGCCGACTACAACGTTTTAATCAGTGCGATAGTGTCAGGAGCCAAATGGGTTTTCTGGAGGGGGGAGTGTCTCCTTGCCAAACACAACAGTGATCAGTAAAGGAGAGCTTAAATGGAGGTAGTCATGGTGCTGGCGCTCTGCTCCCTATCGGCACACATTTTCTGCTGTCTCAGGGATTCTTTCCACTCTCTTTAGACTCAATTATCAAGGGAGACGCAGGCCTTGAGGAGGAGGGCTCGTACTCCCCCCCCCCCCAACCTCCCCCCACATCCCCACCCACCCACCCTCCAAAAAAGAAAAATCCTCTCACCAAGTCTCCCTGCTTTATCTGCAGAGGGAGTCGCCTTGACCACATTCTGGAGGTTGCATAGCATCTTTGACACAGATCTAAAAATGCCTTGTAGAGTGTTGCCCTCTCGTGGCCAAGCCCTGTCATTGCATGGTTTTTTTTTTCTCGTGCAGCTTCTTTCACTTGCACTCGGCAGAGAAAAGGCACAAATAAAAAGGCGTATTTGCTGTTGACTTTAATGTGAACCCGTGTGTGTGTGTGTGTGTGTCCTCCTCTTAGGGCGTTCCTCCTGGTCCCAGGCTGCCCATCAATGGGAGCTTAGGGGTCATGTCGGCCCCGGCGCAGCCTCGAGCCCCGGCGCCCAACCTCCAGCAGAAAGGCCCGAGCAAAACTCCAGCCATGCAGAGGCAGCTCAACCAGCAACAGCTCGCCATCGGCAATCCAGTAAGATCGCAAACTCGTGAGCAGTTCAGACAGCAGCGATGATTTGTGAGAAATTATTGATTATATTTGCAACTTTTCTGTGTTTTCTTCCTCAGGACAAAGACAACGCTCATGATCAGTTCAGCCGGCACCTCACGAGACCCCCCCCGGATTACAAGCAGTCAAGAAGTATGGTGGGACTCAAGCAAGGAAACATCTACACAGGTATTTCCATTTCCGATCGGACAGAAATTATCGATGTGATTGTTTTTCATGCTCATAACCAGTTTTTCTTCGATCTCTTTAGGTCAGAACTCGTCCCCGTCTTCCAGCAGTGGCCCCGAGAACGACCTGCAGTCCATGGCCTGTCACCTCCCAAGCGGGTCCGGTTCGAAGATGACTCCTTCGCCATCGGAGCGCAGATTTGGCATCGGCACCGACTGTCATCCGACTCCTTGCATCGGCCAGTTCCAGCAGCACAACAACCAGAACCCGCTTGGACTAAATCAGAATAAACCGAGGTTCCTGGGACCGAACGGGCAAGCAGGTTCCTTTGGTATGAACAATGTAGCAGGTGTTCAACATCAGAGGACGACAGCTGACCTGCATTCCTCGGGGGTCCCGGGGCAGGGTCTCGGAGGCTTGATGACAAATGTCAACATGGGGTGGGGCTCAGCCAACAAGCAGTTGACAGCTGGACTTGGCGTTAGGCGTATACCCAACCCGCTGCAGTCGCAGGGCGCGCAGCTGGACATGTCAAACCATCCGTACCAACAGCGGCACATCGGACCGCCGAACCAGGTCGCGCCGGACATAGGGATGCTCCCTCATAACCCCTCCATAAGAGACACGGGGCCGAGGCCCAACCAGCCGATCATGGGCTCCCCATCGGCGGTGGGGAGCCTGAACCAGGCCTCCCCTGAGCAGAGGGTGCCGGCGGGGAACTTCGCCGAGCCCCGCCCCAGCTCTGCCGGCTACCACCAGAACAACAGAGCCAACCGCCTGACCTTTGACTTCCTGCCCGAGGGAGACAACACTGTCCCCGGCATCAACACAGACTCAGACTTCATCGACTCTCTGCTCAAGTCCGGCTCCGGGAACGACGACTGGATGAAAGACATAAATTTGGACGAGATTCTCGGCAGCCACTAGTGAATTTCGGTTCACACAAAAAAAAAAGAAAGAAAGACCCAAAGCCCAAAACTGTAGAGGTTATGTACGTAAGGTGGAAGGAGAAAACATTTGTAAATAATGATTAAAAAAAAAATGGGATTTTATAAACTCACAATATTTGTTATCCAAGTAATACTGTATTGTTTTATATTGTATTTACTGTGAAATCTGTTTTTCTGTCTCCAGCATATTTCGGTTCCTGGTATTTTTTGTCCCGAGAAACTGCTTCTGTTTGCGGTCACTGTTGTTTATGGTCGGTCATATTCAAGCTGTAGTGCTGTCCTGTAGGATGAGAAAACCAAATTCACACTGTGAAAAAGAAAACATTGCTGTGTTGCTTTCAGGTTCATCTCCAAGTTTAATGTCTCCACCCACTATAGCATGATATGGTATTTACCTTCAGACGTTTCGCTGCCACACAAACACACACGGATGTTTTTCTTTATTTTTTTCTTACGTACTGTTCAAGCTTTTTTCGATCTGTGGTAGTTTTTCGATGCAGTTTAAATAATGTAACCATTCTTTTTTTTTGTTCATGTGATATTTAATAATTATTGGGATAGTATTAAAACATTATAACACATGCAATTAATAAACTTGATTTGAATTCAGTGTTTTGGGTTTTTTCTCAGCAAAGACAGAAATAACCTTTTCATTTCTATTTTTGTGTTTTTCATTGTTTTACTAGAATATAGTTATTGTAAATGTGTGACATGTTCTTTTTAACTCCAGGCAGCAAGTCCCCAATCGAATGATAATGAGCAATTTCAGTTTAAAAATATCAGAGGAGTGCCACAGGCATCGTATACAGACAATACTACCATATAGATATTTCCCTTTTAAGTGAGATTCTGGCATAAAACCACGAGAGGTTCTTACGTTTCACCGTCGCTGTCGACAAACCTGAAAAAAAACCTTGACAAGTGATGCAAGAGCCTGCAACTGTGTTTTCAAACCAGCTGTGGGTTTTTTTATTTGAATTATCAAAGGAGAAATGTCAGAGATGACGCCGGTGAAGAAATGTGTTCACGTCCGATTTAACGGTTGAACTTTTGACGTGTGTAAACATCAGCAGCTTCTACACAAAGAGGAAACGTGCTGCCGACATCAGGGGAGAACCACCAGTGTTTGCAACGTAAACATGATCTATATGAATGATAATAGTCAAAAATATTCTAATCCATGCTCCGTCTGAATGATTTATTCAGAAATCTAATCTAAAAACTATCTCCTGACCCTAAAATTCGACTGTCTCGTGTATTATTTACATATATAGTTATTTATGTGTTTGTTTATTGGAGTGTCAGGAGACAAATGTGTTTTCTGGAAAAGTAAAGCTGCAACTTTTGACAACCATTTACGTTTACATTTTATATTATAAAATGAACAAATAATGCTTTAAATCTGGTGAAAACGTGACTTTTTTAAATGTGTTTTGGAGCCAAAATGTGGTGAAAAGTACAATCAACGCCCCCAAAATTTAAACTGCTACTTGACTCCTTTAGATTTTATGCGTTCCAGCAGCCTGACCCTAAACTCAGCACTTAACCTCAACCCTAACGGACACTCACATGACAAAGTGTATTAGTTCTACTTCATCACGTGTATTTTGAAAGTCTTCATCGAAAGTTGTGGCCTCGAGTTGAGCAAACTCTGCCCTCTAGAAGTCACAGTAGGTAACTACATCTTGCTTATTGTGTTGGTCGGCTTCTAAATGGAAATATTACTTTGCAATTGTGTCACAATAAAAACAAAAAGGATAAATGACTGAAATATGTATGAGGATATAATATAAACCGTCTAAGAGCTGCAATCTCTCGCTTTAAGGTTCTAACAAGCACAATAAATCTACGAAGAACTATCCCATTATCAAAAAAGTTTCAACAATCAAATGAGAAAAACTAAAGCACTTGTAAATTGAATCATTTGCACGGTGCCAAATCACAACATACATTATCTCAAGTACCAGCACATTGTTAAGTTTACCTTGTGGCTACAAAACCTACTAATATCCAAGTTATTCACAGTGAGTAACAGAGGGCGGAGAGAATTTAACACCCAGAGGGCAGCTAAGCAATGGCTTTTAGATTGTTGCTGTACAGATTTGTATAATTTCCTTGTATATCCTGTTTCATAATATGCGTTTATAATATTTGCTTGTAAATTTCCTGAGAAAACCAAACAGTCGTGTCGTAAGGCATCAAAAATGTCATGAAAATGACTCATTGGACCATTAAAGTAAAATGTGTATTTATGAGTTTATGATTCAATCCTAAATACAAAAGAATAAATTGACACGCGGGGGGGAAATATTACCACAAAGTATATAGTTTATTTCAGGTCAATTTCAAAGTATCATATGAAGAGAGAGATATAATGTAACAGAATTTATTGTTTCTAAAACACATGCACATATCTATCGAAAAATGAATAGATCATTAATGAATATAAATCATTTCATGTGCATTTAGAAGAACTCTAAATACAAAAATCCTTTAACTTGTGTGATTAGTTCTACTGCTACACTGACAGTCAACAGCTAATATGCTCCGACACGTACACACTAAGTAAGCATAAAATCAGGTCTGTGACAAAATGCATCATTGCATCAAAATGAAAACTCTGTAGCCGTGCAATACAAGCACTGCAGTGTACCACTCGTTTTTTTTTTAGTTGCATTGTTCTCACCAACACTGTTTATCCATCTTAATCCATCGTCAACACATGATTTAATGATCGATAAAATCAACAAAAAAAAGAATTGTTCCATCAAGTTAATGCTACCAATTGTGTAATCGGCTGGCAAACAGAATCACTGTGACATCCTGCAAGGCCTCATCAAGGGCGTGCACGGCAGGCGGATTATTCAGAGGTTACTGCAGCAATTAGAAGGTGTAGTCACGGTGTAAACATCAAAATAACATGATTACGAGAGTGTTGCCGGTGTGTCGTCTCCGCCGGGGGCTTCCGCACCGTCTTCCTCGGAGAGCGTGTAAACATGTGAGCGTTTATAGGAGATAAAAAAAAACAACTAAAAAACACTTGCTCCTCTGTTCTGAAACCGTAAATCCTTAAAAATCTCAGGGTTAGTCACTCAAAACACAACCGTCTAAAGAGAAAGAACAAAACCCCCCAAAAAATAAGAAAGAATCTCTCAGCTAGACCTACTCAGACGTGCCCGTTAACACTTAGAACCCTACATCTTTTTCCTCATTAGCTTATACAGTTTGTTCATACAGAGGCTGATTCACAAATCAAACCGTTTCTGGACTCGGTGAAAATGGAAGCAAAAATATATAAGTGTCGGCGTTACAAAAAACAAAATGAAACATCTTTGGAATTTGCCACCACAATTCCTGACTGAGATAATAACTTGATTGTTTTCTTAATTACTCCACGAAAGAAAAAGAAAAAAATTTAACAATCCACATAACTCACTGCCAGTCAGTCAAACCCTCGGCCTTCTGCATCCACCCCCCTCGACTTGACTCTTAAACCTGCTCAAACTTGTCCAAGCTGTAGTTTTACAAACCCACACACGGCACAGCATCGTTGCACGGAGGCGTTCAGCCGCTCGCCCCCCCCCCCACCCCACCCACCCCCCCACCGTGCTCACAGGAAGACGGTTTCAAACGTTGTATAATAATGTACGTTGTCACAATTGATCGAAGAGCTATAGTTTCTGTTTGAGATCTGCCTTTTTTTGGTTAATGTTTAGGAAAAGATAGTAAAAAAGCTGCATGTGATCAACAAAAAACAAATCACACCAATATGTATATAGTAAATAAAAAAAGAGACAGGAAATGAATCAGCTAGATTGTTAAAATAAAAATAAAAATAAAAAAAGTCACAACTGAATCGATTCCGTGTCCTGGCAGACGACTTGTTCTCGGGCGAAGTGAGGAGCTGCGACAACAGTCGACCCCCCCGGTAAATGTAGAAATTCATCGATGAAAGAAAATGAAGAACAAAAGCAAAATGCTGTTTGATCTACGCTATCATACATATGTATAGTAACCTAAAAACAAAAAGAACACACACAACAACAAAAAAAAAGGTAAAACAAAGAATGAATCACGAATTAGGCTTGGATAAGACTGAGATAAAAAGTTATTTCCCTAAATCCCCTCATGTGTTTATAAAACAAAAAAACAAAATACAATTCTGATTATTGAAACATTAGAAAGAGGAAGAGTGTGGCTGGCGCTCGTGAACGCAGCCTAATGCTTATTGCGGTACAGAAAACTTCGTAAAAATTGTTCGTGGTGCTCGCGTCTCAAAAAAAACAAAAAACAAAATACAACTGAAGGCACTTGATCTATCAAAGGTTTAACTTAGACTTGCTGGCACAGCCAAGCAGCAATGTAGTCGGTCCCCAGGCTCCAAACCTCAGCCCAACCCCCCCCCCCCAGCGGCAAAAGCCATCATGTCCGAGCTGGGCCACACGTTGCCTTTACTCCAAATCAGTATTGTCCTTTATGCTTTTCGAATACATCATTTTTGGTTTCTCAGGCTCGTTGAATACAAACAAAAATAAAAAAGGAAAAAAGAAACTTACAAGGCCAAATACAAAGCTACTTAAGCTGGATGCAAATAGTCCCAAACACAGTAGAGTGGTGCTGCAAGAAATAAAAAATAAAAAAAGAGGCACCGCAGAACCCCAGGCGATAACGGAGGAGCAGTCTTTGCAGAGGAGTACGTGCCCGGTTCCGCTCTGAGGGGTGGTGGGTGGGGGGGGTGGGGGAGCGGGGGACGGGCGGCGGCGGCGGCGGCGACCAGGGGACGGGGCCGACCCCTGCTCTAGGTGGAGACGCCCTAGATTCACGGACAGAGCTGTGAAAGATTCGGGGGACCCTTGCGTAATTGTCTGTTCATGGGCCAGCCTTGAAGACACAGACAAAAATAAAAAGAGACAACACACCAGTGAAGAGAGAAGAACAGAACGACGCTGCCTCGAAACATTTAAAAAGGAGGGATGGCCTTTAAAAAAACGCAGAGACAGAAGTCCAGAGAGGCCTCGCTGAAATGTCTTGTAAAAGCATCGATGACTCCTTCACAGATCAGAGCAGGCAGCAGTTCGAGAGTGTAGGGAGAGGAGGAAGGGCGCACCCCCGCCCGGGCCTTCTATAACCATGTGAGGAAGCTCTCCTTGTCGATCTTGGTAGCTGCCAGCACGGACTCCATGTCGTTGAGGATGTCGGAGCTCAGCGCCTCCTGCAGACTGGGCATCAGCTCCTCGCCCTCCACCGCCATGCTCTCCCCCTCCAGGGTGCCCAGGTCCACGTCTGTTCCCGGGATGGCGTCCAGGTAGTCGGGGAAGCGGCTGGGCTGCGTCGCCATGGAGGGTGGAAGAGAGTCCCCTGGTGAACGGGAAGAAAGAATACACTTTAATTATCTAGATAAATAACTGAACCGCACTCGCCAACCACACGGACCGTAAATACGAGCAGCCGAGAGGGAACCAGTCACATCACACTGCTCGCTGGTAATTACGTGCAGGGGATTTGAGAGAGCTGCACCATTACCCACATGGTGGTGAGAATTAAAAATCACTGTCATTATCAACTCAGTGTATAAACTCCAGCATTAACACTCAACTGCAGTTGATTCAGCTAATTAAAAAGGAGTTTGCTCGAATCTGATTTTCACTCTTTGACAAATGGCTGGAAAACTTTAGGCCCCTGCTGCGTTCAGATGGTTATGAAGAGATGCAGAGGGACAGCTTCTTTTTGAACGTTTTATTGTTACACAGACACGTTCACCCCATTCATATCAGTTTAGGCTAAAAAAACATCTCTTCATAAAATGCAGCAGAGATCAAAAGTGTCAGGAGCCACGTGATCTCCCTTAAAAGGGTTTGATCTTCGGAAACATTGTCACGTTTTCTTTTATTAATCTGTTGATGAATTGTCACCAAAAAAACGTTTTACGCCACTAAACACCAATTTATATTAGGTTTTAATTACAACCTTCATGGAGGTTGGATTTAATTGACGACATTATCTTTAGTTAATTAATGTTTTTAATGGAGAAGGTAAATATGAGAACATAAAAGTTAACAAATATTGATTTAAATCTGGTGAAAAGGTGACGTTGGAACAGCAGCCTAACCCTAAATCTCACCTCGGCACCCGACCCTCTTGTTTTCCCAATTAAAGTTCGATATTATTGATTGTATTTATATATTTATACATATATGTAACCGTTGTTTTACAGCACGGTCACACATACGCTTATGTGTCATAGGAGGCTTATAAAACAATTGCTTCCTGTGCTCAAAGCGCAGCGTGGCCTGGAGCTCAACTCTGGTGAACTTTGACCCTCGATATCCGCTTCACATTCACATACGTGTAACTGCTTTAGTTTTGGCTAGGTGTTCCTAATAAACTGCCAACAGTCAGTAAACCTGTCTGCGAGTGATCGTTTCCCAGCCTCACCTGTGTCCATCTCATCCACGCTGTTGAGGAAGTCATCTGGAGTGCGAGGGACGCTGTAGCTGCTCATACTCAAGCCGCTGTCTGTGCTCTCGTCCCTGGAGTGGTAAGTCCCGCTGGAAAATACAGAAATAAATAAAACAAAGTTAAAAGAGCTGCACAGACGCGAATAAACATCCTCAATTCTCACCAAACTGCAACGAAATGAAAGCTTTTTTTGTCTCTCCGCAGAGTTTGGGACGACCTTAATGATCGCCACAATCCTACTTTGAAAAACAATCCCACAAGAATCACACTCGGTTATTAAAAGCACACAGGCTGAAAAATAACAGTGTGGCCTCGGTTCCCTCCGGGGGGGGATGTTCTCCATATATATATATATATATATATATATATATATATATATATATTATACACACACACACACACACACATTTCACCACTTAGATCTGTGCGAGCGACGCTGGCGACTAACTCACGGCGACGCCATTGAAACCGAGCTGCGCGTTATTCGCCCATCAATTGCGGAACATATGCAAAAAAAAAAGAGCAACAATGAAAAGGGGGCAGAGGAGACAAAGGAGGGAGTGAGGGAGACATTTGACAAGCCTATACTAATTAGCAGAGGAAAAATATGTAGGCAGAGTATGGCAGGGGCAGGATGAATGAGGCCATTGTGAGAGCAGGGGAGCGGAGGCAACAGGGAGGAGGGGAGATTAGGTTGGCCTGTCTACTGACTGGACCACATGTTCTCATGGCCTGCTTGCTATTCAGCCCTTTTCCTCACTTCGTCCTCGTACAGACGAGCATGAATTATTTCCCAGGCTGCGACCGAGCGGCCTTCACAGGAGAGGTAGAAATAAAAACCTCCTGATCACGGCCGTTTGCACATCTAGTCTCAGCCCATGTGTCCTCACTCCTCAAGCTGTGGAAATCGTGTTATAGTTTGAATATAATCCTGCAGGGCTACAGCAGCATTTTAGGTTCCTGCATCGCCTCTATTGCAGCAGTCGTACACCAGAGGTCATCATTGTGCAGTGAACTCCGGCGCGGGGCTGCAGGTCTGAATGAGTCATTACCATGTGAAGAGGGTTAAGCCCAGAGACTGGCCTTCTGTTTTTACTACTTGTGTAACTGAGGGAGCTCTCACCGGGGCTCCAACTCAAACAGCCCCAGCTCACAGATTCCCTCGAACACGATTCACTGAGCCCCTGCACGGACATCGCGTGTCTTGCAATTGTGCTGCGCCGAGGGGGGGGGGACAATTCTTTCCCCATTTCGCCGTACGGGACGGACATCCGTGAAACCAACCTGTTGAGGAATGGGTCGGAGCTGTTGGCAGTCATGGTGCGGGCGTCCTGGGCCATAGGGGAGGACACGGGGTTCGTGCTGCCATCTTGCTCCATACTGGTCGGCAGCTGATTCCTCAGAGCGAGCTCCTGTGGTAACGACAGAGAAACCCCATGAGCGACACAATCGACCCCGCCCCGAACCTCGGAGGCTAATTACACACAGCTACAGTTTCATGAAAATATGCTGGCGCTGCTGTCTTTGCATAACAAGTTAAATTGAGGAATTGCACACAGCCTTCCAACATGGTGACTCTCCATTCCCCCTCATCCAGAGTGTCAGATTACATGAGGGGGGGGGGGGCAGCCACAGTTGGAGACAATTGTTTTCTACACATGCTGTATCAGATAAGGTTGAGGATATGAAGTCATGTTGGAGTTTTCCCTCTGGACCCATTGAGCAGGAAGCTGAAATGACGGCATCACGGTTCCTGGGATTTGAGGGTCAGAAATGACGACAAGGAGGACAACCAATGAGATGTGATGGGGTTTTTTTTTTTTTATTTAAGTGGTTGGCTAAAAAAGATTAATGAAAGGCCTTAATTTAGCTAAGTAATGAGATACGTTCTTCCCCATATTTGTTTTCGCTTTCAGACGTTGTAATTAAAAAGTGTTTCCTCTCCAAGATCATTAGGAGAAGGTGCTTTAGAAGGTGGTCCCCTGCTCAGGATCTATCCCCAAACCCCTTCGCACACACATAAACAAACTGATTTGGATTGTGAAGCACCGAGGGTTACAAAACTATAAACATCCTCCATGGTTTTACTGGCTCTGTTATTGTGCATGTCTGAGCAGCATCAGCAGAGCTCGACGCTGCTGGTGCTGCTCCACGGCTCCACAGCCATGTGGAATACATTTGGGTGTGGCAGGTTTTGCCCCAGAGTTGAACTCTCTACACGAGCCTATAGCCTGAACGATTACTCTATTTCCTCTTATTTCTACAACACTGTGGCCTCGGCAATCCAAACATCGAGTTTAGTATCTTAAAAGGTTACAGGAATGTTTTGGGGGGGTTTACTGGAATCTAGTGGGATAGAGGCGTCTGTCAGGTTTGCAGTTTTTACTTCCCACTACATTCTTTGTTTCATTGTCTGGGGTTTGGATAATTGAGCCGTTTGTACGTCACATGTAGAACTTTAATTATTTCCCCATGTCATTAAACGATTCTTTATTTATCGCCATTTTACACACGTCACGTCTCAGAGAGGAAGACAGGAAATGAGAATACACGCACTGGTATAACCCGGTTAGTCGGAACACCTTTGTTTACATGCATGGCTTCTTTGTCATGCACACATGCTCTCGGTAGAAACAAACTAAAACAGGTAGGAAACCTGTTTGACGTGACTCAGAAATCTGGACACTGTCGCAGAAATCAATCTGTGCAAACCACATTTCTCTTCATCCCTTAATACCCCCGGTTATAGAAACCAGATTTCTCCCCGACACTAATCAGGTTTGTTAAAGCGCACAGTGCATGTGCTCTCTGGACTTTCAGTAAGGATGGTATAACTTATCATTCTCCCTTTACAGCCTGGTGCGCGCGCACACACACACACACACACACACGCGCACACACACACCTTCCTAAACTGGGCTCTTCAAACAACCCGCGCTCATGGTAAACAAAGTCCCCAGTGCTGCCATTCATAATCATAAAGCTGTGTTTCTGGTGTTGTGACACAACCTTGAGTAAACTGTCGTTCTGGGCTGCACCACCCTGTGACACATCTCCTTTAGGAAGCAATCAAGTGACCGCAGATGACTCAGCTCCTCGGTGCAGGGCGGTGTGTGATAATAAAAGAGGCATCAAAAGGGGCCTGGGATCCACCACCGTACCTACGAATTATGACTCATATTTAAATCCAGATGGATTCACTCGTTTTACTACATAAACAGTTTGCTGGTGCCCAACATGTGAGTAATCACAGGTCTGGTGTCCTGGCACAGCTGCGGTCGACTGAAAGTGTATTGACCCTGTGACATTTGCACACTCTACTACCTTTTGTTTTCGTCTTTGTTTGATTGTTAGCAGGATTGAGCAACTATTCAACCGATTTCCATAAGATTTTGTGGAGGGGTGGAGCATGACCCAGTAAACTTTGGTACAGATCCGAATCAGGGGGCAGGATCAGGCACAATTAAATGATATCTGATATCGTTTGTGCAATTTGGTGCAGATCCAAATATAAATCTGGATGTAGTGAATTTAAACATGGTTTCCCAAGAGGACTGTGGTTCACACTTTACTTCTAGGTTTTGTTTAAACACTTTAACTCTTGATTCCTGACCTGTGGTCTCTGCCGAAGCAGCTCCTGTTGCTTCAGCCGCAGCCGTTCCTTCTCGATCTGCTGCAGCCGCATCTGATTGTTGCTGCCCATGACTGCGCTGTGGATGCTGGGAGGCAGCTGGCCGGCCTTCCCTGGAGCACTCTGGGAGATCCTCTGGTTCAGGGCTGCAGAGGAGACAAAAGGGAGATCAGATCAGTCACTCCTGTCAGTAGAACATGTCGTGCACAGACACACGTGCTCATTTTGAACTTTGCACACAGAGGCTCTAAATGGCAAGTTTAGACTTTGCAGAAATGGTCGGTTACTACATTATGTCAAAGGAAATCGGGAGGACACTGACCCTAAACCTGTGATACTCGATATTTAGATTTTTTTGAACGAGTTGGTCTTGTTTATAGTGTAAATTGATTATCTAGTAGTTTCTAAGGAAGATCCTTTGACCTTGTCTCATTTGTATTAATCAATAATTGGAAGCAAAAAACATAATACTACTCCATGCAAGGTCTTCAGCAGTCTATAAATAATCCAGTAACTATATCTTTTGATGCGTGGCTGCATTTAAACACTGCTCAACAAGCCTGACGACTTTGTCAGCACAGTGAACTTGTAAAAGAGCGGAGCCAGTGCAGCAGGTTGTGTAGGACGAGCGACGGCCGGATACAAGTTTCCCACCTAGTGTCTGAAACAATCACTATTCCTGTAAGACCTGATCCCCTCCCACTCACTGACTAAGACAGGCTTTGTTGGTTTCGTACATTGCATCAGTCATGACTTATCCTTTCATTGTGCTCTCTCTCTCTCTCTCTCTCCTTCTACACAAATCGCAGATTATCCCTCAAGACCGACGGCCTCCTTACGGCCGGCCTGATGAGGCCACTTCAGCTGGTTTAATGAATGCAATATGAGCACATTATGCAAATCGGCCCGGGTTAATTTAAAATAGACCAACATCGGTAAACACTGCTGCGCTCTTAACTCCGGCTTCAAAGTTCCTTCACCCAACAAATGTAATTGCATTGTGCACTAACAAGCTCGCTATATGTTTACAATATCAGAGCAAACGTGTGTGTACTGAAAACACAGCTGCTCCCCAGTGGAATCTTTGTTTTTCTTTACTCTAGCGGGGGAAGGCTATAATAAACACAAGTATAAGGCCGGGCACGGCAAATGCTGTAATCTATGCATGCAAAGTAGGTCACACGTTTTATCACTGTAGTGGAGACAGACAAGCAAATGTGCTTGACCACAAGGGGTGTAACGGTAATGGGACCAATGAGGAGCGCTGTTTGCTTTATGCGTTTGGAGCACCAACCAAAACAAAGCCTTGACGAGGGCACAATTTTCATGCGGGGCCGCCTCTCCCTGTGCTGTCCTGCCCGCCCCGGCACCTTTCTCATCACCATTCAATCACTGTTTACACTATCTCACCAGCTGAATGAACCCGCGGCTCAGGGCTCTCCCTGGGAAGCTCTGCAGGCCCCACCCTGCCCTGACTTCCACCCCCCCCCCCCGGCTCTCTGTTCACTCCCCTGACAACCCCACCCCGACACAGCCACACACAAACACACAGCCACGGTGCAGCCTCCTCTCTCCCACACACATCAACCCGAATTCACTCCTCCTCGCTTCTTATCTCTGTCTCAGATACTGAGGCCTTTTGTGGCTGGATCCCTCCACCAGCAGGACACCAGCTGTAGATCTCAGTTCTGACGCAGTCCACAAGTGAGGGGAGGCGAGCGCAGAGTGATCCACTGATACACAAGACCACACGTTTAATTAGAATTCTGGTTTCAAACAACTTGGTTCTTATGTCACCGATAACACTGAACTCATAAGCTGCTTTCAGACATGCACGGAACTCCTCCGTACTTTCCCCGGAGGAGTTTGTCGCAAAAATGAAAAGACGTAGAGGACACCTGCTGCCGCCGGTGTCTACGTGTTGTAGAGAAGATCAGGTGATCTCTGCAGCGGAGCTAAAACAAGGATTTGTTGCTGTTGTAAACGTGTCTGTGCAGAGAAGCTCCCGCTGTTTTGTGCATGTTTGAAAGGCAAACTGTTCCCTGTCTGAAAATATATATACATGTCAACGTTGCTAAAAGGCAGGTGGACCTCCCGTGCAAATATTATTTTAAATGACACTGGAGGTTTAGTTTTACCTCTGAATGAATCTGGATTAAACGCTGCCTTGTTTACAACCTGTCTCATGGGCGGCCCGCTCGTATTTCTCGCCCCAGAGGATTTATTATACTGAAACCACAATGTTCCCAGGTGTTACCACTCTGGAAAATACAATGTGCGTAAACGTGAGCTTGCATTTTCCCTCAGCAAACCAAAAACTTTGTTTGAGTTCTGCTTGGAGACAAAATATACGGACAGACAGACGGATGGATGGATGGATGGATGCATAGATAAACTGAGCTCTGTATCCTCCTGCAGAACAATTATGCAACGTATTTGTACAATATAGAAAGAGATCCACTAATGCAATGCGATCGCACGGCTGCATTTCTTCTGAACCACTCGGTCAAGGACCACTTCCCAGACCAAACAATAACTAATGTTGCTGAAAAGAACTATGCACAACAATGGGTATATCGAAGCAGGGAATTACATCTGCGGGTGAGATAGCAGCGAAGGACAGGTTCAGTCCAGGGCCAGAAAGATTAAAGCTTAAAAAGGAGGCCAGTCCCGACAGAGAGTAGTGTGTGTGTGTGTGTGTGTGTGTGTGTGTGTGTGTGTGAGTGAGTGGTAGAAGTCTGCAGCACATACAGGCGGCGATAGCTGGTGGGCCAAGCAGATAAGATAACTTAATGCCGTCTGCCTTTTGTCTTCTTCACGCACTCCTGCAACACAACGAGCCAGCAACACAGGCCCCCTTATCACACCGGCAGCCACATTACACCACAAGATCACCTGGGGCAGGTAGAGGTGAGGAGGGTGAGGAGGGTGAGGAGGGTGCGCTAGCGGTGGGAAGTTCTCAATGTGACCAGTGCAAAGCACCTTTGAAGGCTCGGTAAATATTTGCCTGATTTCGATTTTAACAAGTCTTAAAAAAAAAAAAGAAAAGAAAAAAGGCCCTTGGGAAAATGTTGTGTTTCAAGTGTCGAGATAAGTGGAGAAAGAGACGTAAAACAAACACTGGTTTATCATCGCACTCCTGTAAGTTGACCTGGCTCTGAAGTGGGGATGGAAACAAAAGAACTGAGTACAAAGCAGCCAATCATGGAATTATTTCAATACTAATATATATATATATATATATATATTTTTTTTTTTTATAAGATACCTTATTTATTACGCTGAATAACAAATATAGTTATGTTTTTTAAGTATTTTTTGTTTTGAACGTGTGTTTTTTCATTTGGAGGGTGTCGCTTTCAGTTCCAAGAAAAACCTGCTCAAAGTGTGTGAATCATCAAAAGTAGCAGGACACATGACACATGGAACTTCTCTCGCTCTTCATCACGTTAATGTCGGCCACATCCTGGTCATGGTTCAGGACCGTGAATCATGAACGCTGTAAAACTTGTCATGTGGTTGACGTGCTCTGCTACACGCAGGTCATCTACAGGCACTTCTGTCCGTCCGTTTCTCCCCACGTCCTCACCCTTGTTGAGAGGGGGGGGGGGCAGAGGGTGTCGCAGCCTAAATATCAGAGGTTGAAATCTAAAATAAAGCGTCCATACATACACGGAGACCTCTAAAGGGTAAGTGAGAAAATATGATTCCACCCTTTAACCCGACCACGAGTGTGTCATGGAGGTGACGTCCACAAAAAGAAAGGTGCTAACTTCTCCGACTCGGACAGCGGAGGCAGAAAAACATCACATGACGGATAACGCGGCGATGTGTTTGACGAATGGAGTGTCAGAGCAAAACTGGAACACTCCCGGAGTAAATCTGTGTTTTTGTGTGCTCCAACACCCCCCCCCCCCCTCCTCTGTAGTAGTAGTATGTCCACAAAACAACACACCCTCACAGGCCAGCACCCCCCCCCCCCCTTCTGAACTCACGGCTTGTTCGCTGCTCACCACCTCTTTGGACCTCAAAGAGGATGCATGCTTATCCCGTCTGCGTTTTCCTTTCTCTCTCTCTCCCTCCCCCCCTCCTTTCGCCTTGCCTCTCACTCTCCCTGCGCACCCCCACAACCTCCCCCCCTCTCACATTGGAGTTCTTTGACTGAAAAGGTCTGGAACAGATTAAGAGTTGGACCACAGAATAAAGAGGCCTGGCAGAGATTCAAGTCTGTCTGGAGCTGCAGCGGCAGGACGGGGCTGTGCTCGCACTGGGCCTCACGCAGGGGAGCGACCAGCCGGCAGCAGCACTCAGTTAAAGGCGCTCCGCTGCTTTTCTTCTCAAAGCTCAAATTAGCCTCCATTATCAAAGCAGCTGGCTTGTAGTCGAGAGAGACCTGCATAGCAGCGGTAGAGTGGATTCTGATGCAGAGGAGCACCGTTCTATGCACAACACGTGAAAAGGATATGACTCAAAAGAATAACATTTGTTTTTTCTTCCAGCCACGAGTTCATGTTTAGTTGTTTGAAGAGCGTGGAACTTCGACAAAAAGTACAAAACCAGCAGACGCGCAAACGTGGGAACACGTCTAAATATGAGCCCTGAGATTTGTGATGGATTCTCTTCAAACAAGGTGGAATAAAATGTAGTTTGATGGCATCTAATGAGTTAAAATGGTCTCGCCCCCCCCTCACTTTCAGGGGCCGAGCAGCTTTGTGTGTTCAAGACTTATAAATCTTCAAAGGACTTCGCCGATCGGAGCCGCCATCTCTTCCCAGCTGCCCCCCCCCCCCCCCGCTCGCCTTACAACTCTGTTTTGAACTCTCCTGGCTAACTCCAGAGCAGGTTACACAATTTCTTACAGGAAAAAGCTGCCCTCTCTGTGCCTGTGTTCGTTAAGAAAAAGAAAAGAGAAAGGAACAGAACAGAAAAAAGGAGTAACGCTAAAATGAAAACAGGATAACCGGCTGCGCGCTGATTCACACATGTTGACTTTGCGAACCAGGGTGAGCTCCCCCGGGAGAACGCTGCTTTAATGAAGGGATGGCACCTGAAGCGTAAATGAGTCAGAGTGACATAAGCAGGAACCTTCATCTCTTGAAGCCTTCCTGGCACACAAGGGGGGTGGGGGTGGGGGGGGGGGATTAGCTCATTCCCATGGCCGCAGAGTCCCGACACATGTAACGCGGCCCTGTCACTAATTCACCGGCCCCGGCCACCACGCACTGAAAGCTAACTGTCAAACTGTGGCTGCGCCTGGGGGGGGGGGATTAATGGCCAACTCAGCTGTTGCTCCGGCACTAAAATGGCTGACAAAAGGTTAGGTGCAGATCCTGAAGGTGGGGTGTAGGTGAAATGTGGTTTCAACAACCAACGGTGCAACTCGTCACTCGGGGGAAAAAAAAAAACAATGTCGTGTGTTGAAATGTGCCACGCAAGAGTCAATCACACTTTTACTTTTTTGCGGGGATTAGAGCCTTTTATTGGGGAAAGTAAACCAAAAGTAAAACCAAAGTTGAATTTAAAATGTTCTATAATTCTGAGTAGCTATTACCCAATTAGAAAACTATATGAATTTAATAAAATCGGACAAACGTGCTTTCTTTACTTTGAAAACTAAACAAATCGAATGAAAACGCCGCTCTGCACCAAACTCACCGTAGCGTTGGTCGAGTCGTGGGTCGAGCCAGGATGTGGTCTTGTTCTTGTGGTTGATGTAGTAGATTTCTCCCTCTGACGTAATAGCTTGTTCCCAGCCGTCGGGGAGAGAACCTGCAGGACGAGAGGCACAGATAATAAAGTTAGAGACGCTGCTGGTTCATCCACTTCCTTGACAACACTGCACGACAGAAGCATTACACAAGTATAATAAACAACAGGGTTTGATTACAGTATATTGTAGATTGTAGGAAGTGTTTTACATGTATACGCTATCAGGTTGTTGTTATTTTTTTTTTAGATTCACTTGTAGGTTGCGATTTGAGAATACAGAGATAGAGTTGACAGATGAACTCTGTAATCTGTGAGTCACAGAGCTCCCAAACATGTCAGACAGGACCTGTCACGTTCTGCCTCCGTCTTACTCCACCTAGGGCAAATTCCAACCGCATGGACGGATCTGAGGTGCAGAGTCTCAGTGGCATGTAATAACTAGACGAGACAGCTCCCGACTACTACGGTATATATATTTGAAGAAACGAAGAAAGTGCCTGGAAATAACATGAAAAAAAAAGGAAATTGAACTTTTAAAAAAGGAATCTTATGAAGAACATCATGCAGCTACGATGGTTAAAATGTAACTAACTTTTATGTGAACATGTACGCACCACTAGCTGGGGTCATAAGATTCTGTTGCTGGACCGGGAGGGAGTTGGGCGGAGCAGCCTGGTTCATCTGGAGCAGCGCTTTGCGAGGATCCTGCCAAGTGGTGGTCTGATCGATGTGACTGTAGAGAGACAACAACGGCACAAAATAAATAAGGAACAACCGCCATTTTTACCAGTAATAATCAGTAGTGAGTTCAAACTAGGGTCTGTATCAATGCAGGAAGAAAAAGCAGGTCACATGGAGGAGCTGATGAATCACTGCAGCTTGAACGAGCTCTTTGATGAGAACACTGAGTCCGACTTTCTGTAAATGACTGTTACAAGAAGCCAAACTCAGCTCCGCCTGCGTGGACGCACAATTCAGTATAGATCCACACGAGGCTGTCATCGTTATTCATTTATTTTCCTGAAATTCTCATGAAACTGTACGTCGTGAATAAAAAAGAGAATGAAGCAATGAACAATCAAGACAGAACAAAAGTTAAGCAAATAAATCAATTACTTGGAACTGTAGCTGCGCTTTAAATGTCTTCTTTAAAAATGTCCCAGAGGATTCAAAACAACTTTTGTGACATCAAACAATGTTGCTCCGTCTACTTCACGGGCCTCGTCCTTGCTGGGGGACTGGAGCGGAGGGGGGGGTGGGGGTGGGAGGGAGAGAGGGGAGGGAGGGGGGGGGGGGCATTGTGTTGCGTTGTGTGAAGGCATTGATAATTAGTGCTTTGTTGGTACTTGTTGCTTGATTAAGATGGAAAGCTAATACAGGAAGCCCTCCTCTCCCGAGCAGGACCCTCTCTATTGAGGGAGGGTCAGTCCCAGGGCTCAACGCAGGGGGTCCTTTTTTCCTGGAAGCGGCTCGGACACTGTGGAGTGTCAGGGGCTTTAACAATCTGGCGCCACATTTACAAAGCTTTCACCTGCTTGACAAAGGCACAGACTGAGCTACGACCTAAAACCCCACTATTCACTTGTTCTTTTTTTTTTTTTGAGCCATCCTATTTAAGGGACCCCCCTCATCTCAAACAAATAGGCACCAAAGTCCAGCAGCGTGTTTATGCAACACCCCCAACACTTACATTTATGGTGCAGGCAGGGGCCATATTAATTCCCAATACACGACAAAAATAGTTGTCAGCTAAATATCACCCGTAGCGATCTATCGACAGCATCGTGCAATAATCACATTCTGGGTGTGCCCCCCCCCCTCCCTTGTCTTGATTCTTTACAACTCGCTGTTCATTTGATCCAAAAGCGCCATTAGCTGGAACAGCTGGGCCAAGTGAGAGATTCGGATAGTTTCTCTTGGCCTCTGCGGTAATCCCAGCCTGCCTGTCTGCTCCCCATCCCAGGCCAGAGAGCGAGAGGGCCTGACTCAGCACTCCAACCCCCCCCACCCCCCAACCCCACCCCACACACACACACACACAATGCAACCCATTTTGAAGCCCCCTCTTGTTTATGCTTTACTGATCAAAGGAGCTGCCAAATCCCCGACCGCAACCCCCCCCCCCCACCCCCCACCCCAGCCCTCACACACACACACACACACACACACACACACACAACAAACCAAGCAAAATAGCTGGAACTGCTCAGACTGGAGGGGCCCCTTGAGAAAGAGGGGTCACAGCGAGCAGGGGGAAGAC
This sequence comes from Verasper variegatus, assembly GCA_026259375.1. Taxonomy (NCBI): domain Eukaryota; kingdom Metazoa; phylum Chordata; class Actinopteri; order Pleuronectiformes; family Pleuronectidae; genus Verasper; species Verasper variegatus. The sequence goes on from CM048047.1 coordinate 21,874,101, forward strand.
AACTACAGAAAAGAATGAAAGAGGAAAAAAAAAAAATCTACGGAAGCAATCCCCCCCCCGAATTCTATTGGCTGCATGAGTTGCTGTGGTCCTGTTACACTCCCGAGTGCCCGCCCTGCCCCCCTTCGCTGCCTCATTCCCACTCTGGAAACTATGACATTTGTTCTGGAGGGGAGGAGAGAACAGGGGAGGAGACTGGGAGACGAGCACTGGGATGAGGGAAGGGAAGGGAGGCTTTATCGTAAATGAGAGGCCTGCACATCCTGGTACACCAATGCCTAACAGAAACGCAACAACTGGAAAACATGAATGGAAATATACAACTTACAAGACCCTTTCACCACCTCCCCCCCCCTCCACCCCTCCACCCCACTCCCTCATTGAGCTGTTGAAAGAGCGAATATTGAATTTTCTATCAAACTTTTGTGGCCGAACTCAATCAAAACAGATGCAAACAAAGATTCAATAGAAAAAAAAAACGGAGGAGGTGATAATGAAAAAGCCGGTGATAATAGTGCACACACTGCAAGTCAGCACTGCACTGTATTCAAAGAAGCCGTACGTGGGAACTGAGAGACCTGGTTAATGAGTTACCGGGAGCCAATAATTCATCACTAGGTTTTAAAACTAAAGGATAATCCATTCACCCAACCTGCCCCGGACCCTATATGGCCGGGGGCTATACACTGCTTCCGGCAGGCGTAACATAAAACAAAACAATGTCATAGCAACTGGTGGGACGGACGGCTGGAGGCCACCAGTTGCTGTTAGGAATTGCTGATGATCTGCAACCTCCACAGTCACAACTGCTCGGTGTTGTCTTTACATGTCTCTGACACCACAGTGAGCTCAGCAGGACAGCCACACCGTACCCTCCCCACCCCCCCCACCCCAAAAAAAACTCTGTCCGACCCTGGGGCAGGGCAGCAGACACAGAGAAAAGTGGCTGTGCTGTGGGCCCTCGTCCACACAAAGGCAGAACACTTTTGAAAGCAGTGTTTACACGTGCAAGGTTTGGGTTGTAGTCCAAACTGACGTGGCCAAATCATTAACACGGTGCTTAAGCTTTAACCGGAGGTTTTTTGGAGTCTCAGTTATAAATCCACGTTCGATGGATTGTGACCGGAAAGCTGGATTCAGGCGCGTTGCCTTATCACCATTAGAATCAGTTGTATACTGATTGAGATCAAACACGTCAACGCTGCTAATCTTCATGAAGGAGCACAGAACAAGCCCACAGCCCCAACCTCCAAGTCTTCAAAAGGTGTGATAGTAGCTTTATATCATTTCTGTCAAGTGGTTCCTTGGAGAACTGCAAATGGCCAGTTAGAACTGTAAATGGCCAGGTACTGCCATTCACACAAAAGGAGAGCGCTGTGGTTCAAACATGACCCGTTATCAAGTTGTCTGGCTCTAGCACGGTGCTTTACTTGCTAATTTTTGCTCAAGCTGTCATCATGGTCGCCTGTGGCTGAGCCGAGCACAGAGCAGGACTCTTGATCCACCCAGGCTCTTGACATCTCCTTGACTGATGGCACCAATTATCAAGCCGGCGTTTATTGTGCCACTGTTATTTATAATGTGTCTCGCAGAGGTGGGGGGGGGGGGGGGGGGGGGGGGGGGCTTTCGCAAAACAAAACAATAAAAATAGCTAAACTTGACTTTGCTTAAGTACAACAACTTTTCTGTTCAGTGTCGATCACATGAGGGTAGTCCCCCCCCCCCCCCCCGCTAACTTGTGATTCTTTTTTTGTAAAAGTGAGATCACTGAAGATGTAACATCTCTCCGATGGGCAGTTGCAGGGTTAACCCCTAACCTTCAACATGCTTAAAAAGGGACAGTTCACCGGAAAAAAATGAAGATGTACTCGTCATCTACGCACCACTGTGCCGGTGGAGCGGTGGCTGAAGGGTTTGAGTCCACAAAACACTTCTGGAGTCTCAGGGGTAAACTTTGCAGCAGCCGAATCCATTACAATTGAAGTCAAAGGTGACCGCTTCTTCAACAACAAAAATCACAACATGCCTCCATACTGCTCATGAGGTGTCACCCAGGTGTCTGCAAGCCCCGACATTCATGTTGGACTCAAAACTAGGTCATCTACACTGTGTTTTAAGGCTAAAAGTCCACTGGAAGTGGCTAAGCTAGCAGACGTAGAGTGTCCGAGGGTCAGTGAATGCACCTCGTAGGAAGATATCAGCAGACAGAGTCGAATATGAACCACACACAAGAGCAGTATGGAGGTATTTTAGATTTTTTTGTGTTGTTTTACTACGTCTGAAGTCTCGGTCATCACTGACTTCAATTATATCAGATTCGGCTGCTACAAAGTTTACTTCTGAGACTCCAGAAGTGTTTTGTGGACTCAAACACTGTCACCCACCCCTCCATCGGCATAGTGGGTAGTGAAGTTTCATTTTTCAGTAAACTATCCCTTTAAGGGGAGCCCATTAAAGAAGTGTGACACTTTCCAAGACTTCATTACAGGAGCCTGACAAACAACACACACACACACACAGTGGCGTTTACGTCTGTCTTAGAATGTTCCAGCCAAAAACAAGTCGGCTCCATGGTTTTAAATGTCTCCGAGTAAGCTCTGCTACCTGCCAGGACAGCGGATCAAAGCTGGATTTGAGGGCGAGATTGATTTTTTATCCCCCCCCCCCTGCCCCGAAAACTGTCTCTCTTCAAAAGCCAGATGTCAAAAGCTGCATTTCACTGGTGTTCAAAACAGGGGAGTGACGCTATGGGGAGTTCAGCAGTGATGAAACACACCCCACAGCTGAGTTGTCAAATGTTAAAAATGGGATCCTCAGGCCACAGGGGCTCCACCCAGGGAGTATATGCTTGGAAGGTGGTTAAAGCCGATGACTAAAGAGTGCACTGAGGGAGGCCAGATGTAATCAGGCCTCTAAGATGAGGATGACCATTTCTACTCTAGTTGACTGGGGATGCCTGGCTGCCCCTCTATCAGCAGGGCATCATCAAGAGAGATTATTGGGGCGACCTCGGTGACCCTATTGTGGCTTTAAGTTTCCCTTTGAAGGAGCGTTTGTATCATCGTGGTTCCCGATGAAGCAACTAATTCACCGAGTGGCGGGACTGATTGTGGCCCGAACAGTTTCAGTTGTACAGCCGTTTGTTTTCGTTCTATCCGTTTTATTCCACTTCTCAGGGGTCGGGTCGCAAGAAGCAGCAAACTTAAGCACCCAGCAACGTGTTCCAGCTCCTCCTGAGGGATGCCAAGGTGCTACCAGAACAACTGGGATACATATAACAGGCCCAGCGAAAACTGGGACGACCCTGGAGTCTCCTCCCAGTTGGATGTTACGAGAAAAAACCTCTCGTACACCCAGGACTCCCAATAAAATTTCCAAACTACCTCAACTTGGTCTTTTCGATGCAACGAAGGAGGATACGAGGAAATTCAGGCTACATCCATTCTATTAAGTTTTAAAACAAAAACATTAGCTCTGTATCAGACAAAGTTCTCCATCTTAGTCGCTCAAAAACTTTGCAGGGAGTGAGAAGAAGTACAAACTTATTTAATCACAACCCCACCCCGAGTATAATAATAAAAAATAAGTATCTAAGACTTAACCACCTTCCTATATAAATGAATTTCACAGACAGAAATGAATATGGCACAGATAAAAGTGAACCTGGGTTAAAGTCCACAATTGATAGATTTTTGGCCATTTTGCTAAAACTTGGGCCAGCGTTGTTGACAACTTTAAAACTTCTTTGCCAAATCACACTTTCCATTAATATATATATCATATTCACACTTTTAAATAGTAAAAATACTTCAAATTTATGCATACGGCAACAGACAAGCTATTTACTAATATTTTTCTATACATAAAAATATAGTCCGAGCACTTTCGGGAACCCCACCTGAGAGGGTCCGCTGTTCAGATACTACGTCTCTGTGGTGATGCCCTCAGTGACAGTGGAGGCATTGATGTCTGGGACAGAGGTGTTACATCAAGACTTTGGTAAACACGAGCCTGACTTTCTCACAGTCCCATTTGTGTACCGAGCTGACAGGCCCCAGTTGAACAGGAAGGGTCTTGTCTGTGTGTGGTCAATAAACCAAAAGTTTGTCAAACACAAAGTGGCCCCGAACGAGCGCTTCACGCAGACTCACGGCTCGGGCTTCCCAGCACCATTTGTGAGCGGCCCGAGTGGCGTCGGCTCATAACAGCTCGGTTTGAAATCCAAATTGAGCATTTAGCGCTCGGAGCTTTAGGCAGAGTGGCAGCAAATTGATAAAGGAAATATTTAGGTATTACGAGGTTTACATTACATGTTAAGCAGGAATTTAGTTCAAACTTAAATAAATGGTTATTAAGATGAAACATTATTTGTAAAACAACTGTATCTGTGTGTCTCTCACAAAAGGACTGTGGGTATCGCAGTCATTAAAAGATGCTTTACACGTATATTTATGCATAAAAGAAACTTTAGTCTAAGTAATTGTTCATTACTTAATATTGATAAACCCAGAAAACACTAATGCAATGATCCTTTTTTTCTGCACTCAATAGGGAAACTTTTAAAACAAGAAACCACAATTTCCGTTTTGCACAAGCCAAATAGTATAAAGCACAAATGTCTGCAGAAACTCTCAATAAGTGCGACACAGATATAAATACTAGGTAAAGTCTAAGTAAACACTGATCTCTCCAGCTCTCATTGGGGGTCTTGACTTCTATTTAGCGCAACAGATGTTCAGGAAACTCTAGACACACTGAAGCTGCACTAGTGATCAGTCTGTTTGGTTTTCCTGGTTAAAATCGTGAGCTTGCAGCTATACGGAGTAAAAGAAAACACAGGACAATAAAATGCACACAGCGAAAGGATTTCATCAGATCTGACCACAGTGGATAATTTAATCATTTACAGTCGTGTTGGTTTTTTCCCCCTGTTAAATATAGAAAAAGACTAATCAGCCGCTCTTCGTTGTGGGAAACCAGACTCGTAAAAACAGTTTAGAATCCAATTGAGAAAAGACAAAAGTGTCCATCAACACACGGCTCTACCTGCCCCTGAGGGCACACAATAGCTGCCCACCCCCCCAAAAGCTTTCCTCTGCTTAGGGCTGACTTCCCACGGACTAAAAGCTCATTCAAAGCTGCATTTAATAAGCGCCCGGAAACAGTGATTACCCCTCCTGGTTCACCGGTGTGTCTAAATTAGAAACCTTCATTAGTTTACGACCCAACCCTGGAGACCGGCCCTGCCCCCCAACCCCCCACACACAGCCTGGCCCTCAGTCCCGAGCACCAAGCAAGGTGACCCCACCTCCCTGCCCCTGCTGTCGTAAATCACAGGCCACAGCAAACTGCTGCAAGAAGGAGGAGGAGAGGTCAACAGACTTTGTTGACATTCTCCCGGTCTTCTCCACGCTTTAGGGGTTTTTGTTTTTTATGCAACAGCCACAACAAAAACATTTTGCAGGAGACTTTTATCGTATATATCGGATTTTCATCGGGTCTACAACCACTGGAATAAGAAGAGAACAAATCTATGTATATGTTGATGATCAGATTTGTCATTTACGACAAGGAGGTTATATTGTGGTCTGGGTTTGTTTGTTATTTAGCAGGATAACGCAAAAACAGGATTTCCCTACCCAAGGAGGGGCCCTTTAGATTTTCCCCACTTTCTTGAACACTGAGATTTTTCAGTGTTTCTCAGAGAATAATTCATGAATCTTTGAGAAGCTGAAATCAACGAAAATGCCTTGTTTTCGTGGTAAATAAAGTTTAATTACCTCAGCCAAGGAGGCCATGTTTTCACCCCTGTCTGCTTGGTGGTTGGATGAAGTTTGTCTTAGGGAAGCACTTATTTTATACTGGTGCGGTTCTGGATCAGCAGGCGGACACAGGAATTGCGTTTTTCGAAACTTTCTCAACATTTTCGTTAATTTCTCAGAGAAAAAAGTATATCGTTTACATCCCGTAAAATAAATTGATTGGTGCTGGATCAACAAAATATTACAGAACAGGAGAAAACTCCTAAAAAGATCCACGTTAAAGGATTAAGTGAAGTTTTGAGTACTATAACAATTCATTTATAATCCAAAAATCCAAGTATTTCATGCTTATCACTATTCAAAATGGAAAGACTGCAGCTGTCAACACTGTTACTCTTGCACGTGGTCAATCACGACTTTTTACACCAAACTCTCCGCCTGTCAAGAGTGTCACATTTCAGGTGTTAAGAAAAATGGCAACGCTCTCGAGAGAAGCTGCTGCCCCCTCTCTCGCTCTCTCCCTCTCTGTCTCTGTCTCTCTCCGCCATCTTCAAGCTTCATGTCAGCCATTTGTCTATTTTGGGAAGGCTCACATGAGTCTCAACAGGCCTGTGGTCTGAATAAAGATCACTGTTTCACTGCTTGGACAAAAGGGAGGGCCGCAGTTTCTCTTGGCCTCTCCTCTAGTCATCTCCACATGGCTGCCATTTAACTTCATTGACACAAAGGAGGCACCATCGCAAGCGCCCACAGCTCCATTCATTCCAACAACGGAGCCGGGGTTTTAAAAAAGGGGAGTGGGGACACCGGCGTCCGCGGAGCTGCTGTGACTCACGGAGGCCGATCATTCCCCGACTGTATGATCCTGTAGTGACCCATCGAACGGAGCAGGAGAGAGAGAGAGAGAGAGAGAGCGAGAGAGAGAGAGAGAGAGAGAGACAGCAATATCTTTAAAGGAAGAAACTTTCACCCTGAGTTTTGATATCTCTCAGGACAACAGTGATCAACGGAGTGAAATGTGAGCCCCTGCTCTCAGCTCGCTGGTGATCAACTCTCCCAACCCCCACCCGTCCACACACACACACACACACACACACACACACACACACACACACACACACACACACACACACACACACACACACACACACACACACACACACACACACACACACACACACACACACACACACACACACACACACACACACACACACACACACTCACTCACTCACTCCTCCTGCAACATGTCTTGGTCAGGCAACTCCTGTTTATAAATAGGGGAGTGTCTTTTTTCCCAAAGCCCTGGCGAGGCTGCCTTTATTCCAGATCAAATATCTGCACTTTGATGTTTCGCCGTATGGAAGATTTCTCCTTCACGTCTCCTTACTTGAGCACAGATGCCGTGCGCCGCTCGCTCTGAGTTGCAGACACGCCAGCTGAAACTATTCTTTACACAGTTCCAAAAGTTCACATCGGGTTTACGAGCGAGCAGAAAGTCATTTGTAGCCACAACAATATGAAATCTCTACTTAAATGAGATCACTTAGTGTTTGTATTTAAAAAAAAAAGGTAAGAATTAAATTGAGACTCTCTAAAGCTGCTTTTAAAGAGTCTAGTGTGTCCAACATTTTCCAGAGTTCATGTTTGAAAACAGCTTTTGGCCCAAGTATAAAAACAGTTGTGTCTTATGAGGGAACCGTTTAGTTGTTGTTGTCTCTTCTGCCAAGTTGTAAAAAGTATTTTTAAATTCCAACTTAAGAGTTTTGTGACTTTGTATCAAATGTTTTTTAAAACTCTTTAATTGTAGATTTCTGTTTTACATTGTTAACCAATCAATCAATCAACGCAACTCTCCCTCTGCTTTCCTGTTTTGTTTTCAAAGTAAAAGCAGTCAAATAAACTCAACTTACCCAGTGGTTATATAAGAACAACAACAACAACAACAAAAAGAAAAATCACACATTGTTCCAATTATAAAAACATAATGACGTCATTCCTATGAAAACCGAGCAATTGTTTGAACTCCAAAGTTATACAAGATTTTCTCATTCCAAACTTAACTTTAATTTAGTTTACAAAATGGATTCAGTGTCTGGACGGGCAGCAGATCAGTCAGTTTCTAAACAACTGCAGTGATCTTGGGAGAGTCTGTGAGGAAAGTGTTTTCTCCTGCTCCTACACCCCCCCCCCCCTCGTCCTCTTGCAAGATTTTAGGAGAGCCTCCTCCAAACGGCCCAGATGTTCTCCAGATGTGAAACCTTCAAACATCTGGTGCCGAGAGCTTTTTTTTTTGATCCGAGTAAATTTGAGGCTATAGTGTTTGTTCAGACTGTGTCAGGCCGTAATATTTCCTAGAAACGACAACATCTCGTCTTCAGGAGGAGCCGTGACGACGACGCTGGCTGTGGGATCGTCTCTGAACATGAGCGGCCGCCCGCTTCAGACGTTTCACAATGAACAGATTATATTAACATGAATCGCTGATGAGGACATCACTTTGATGAATTATTCAATCCGTCTTTTCACAGCGCTGCAGAGAATGGATTCATTAAAAGACCATTAAGTACATGCAGAAGAAAGAAAAGCCTCACAACCCAACAAGTGGCTGATAAACTCTGTGACTTGCCCACAGGGCTCTGGTTTTCCTGCTTCCGACTATTTAAATAAGTTTGCGTCGGATCATTGATGTTGATGAGACGTGCGCTGGTAGGAGATGAGTTCTGCAGGGCCGTCTGTCCTTGGCTGTCTGGGACACGGCTACAGTGGTCCATTGTCTCTCCTGAAACCTGAGACCTAAGTAAAGGAACACTACATACAGCGGCAGCTCCTCCTAAGATGGCTCTTGTCTGCAGAGGAGACTCAAGTTAATAAACTACAATTTAACTATTGCAATTGTCTATTCGAGGACACTGGCCACCATCGCACGCTGTGGCAAAAGTAAATGATTCTCAGCATAATGCACAATGAAAAGAGCTGTAGAGTCAGTTTTCAATCTCAGGACCACTTCGCTGATAACTAGGCCATTGCTAGGGGCTAAAATGTTAGCTTTTGTAACCTACATGTACGGAAACTTCAGAAGAAAAGTATTATTTTATTGTAAAGATTGTATGGTAATGAGGTTGTCGTAGGCTGCATCCATATTACTACGGTTTAAAACCCACGGATACGCCCGGCGTCCACACTACTGCAGAGTTTTAGAGCTGCTAAAACAAATAAGTTTGGAAACGATGATGGAGACCCACAAAACAACCGCTTGCTGATTCCGTCTTTTCGGTCACGACGTAACCTTCGCTGATTTGTCAGGCTCCTATCACATGACCCTCTTCCGGAAAAGAAAATAATTGGCATTGGCCTCGTGCACCAGTGTAAAACACGACACGGAAAATCAATTACAAGCGTTGTTGACCCTGTTGTCTTTGCCAACAGCTGCTGTACCAAACAACTGTTTACATGCGTACAGTTCTGCATGAAAAACTGATCTGGAGACCAATCGCTTGTGTGGAAAACAAAAACATAGTCTTATGAATGTTGCCTCAAAGACTGGACCACTTTGAAAACAACCATTTCACCGGGTGGACATATTCCGGTGACTCTTCTCGACACCAGGTTTTAAGCAGATTTCTCACTCACGTGAAAACCAAGACCTTTCCTGTGACTCCTGCTGTTTCATTCAATGACATTAAGAGGCACAACTTTCACAAAATGAGAGCAGGATAGTTGTGTGGTTCACATTAGAGATCACAGACGCCAATTGTCTTAGTCCTGATAATGTCAGGTCAAAAAATTTGATTATTTTAATGCAATTTCCCTTCTTTTTCCTACAAAAACATAAATTACATCGTCTTTATCAGGATGCCAAGTGTTGACAGGGGCATCCATTCATTTACAATACATTTAATACTTTTTGTGGAGGAAAACAGCGTTGACATCTGATGCCGCCACACTTACTTGAGGAAGTATCTCTGGCCGGAGCTGGTCTTCGCCATCTCCCACCCGTGGGGAAGGGGCACGTCGTCAGGGATCTCGTACGAGGACTGGCGGAGATGTTGAGGGGAGGCACCTGCTGAGGCCATGCCGGACAGGGAGCCACCGGAAACGGCTCCCAACTGCAGGGAGGCCGGGGACGAGTGTGCGCGGACGTGGTGGGGGGTGAGGGCCACACCACTCCCAGCGTCAGTACTGGCCTGTGTCAGGGTTGGAAGAGAGGAATCATGAATGTAGTGTGATTTTGTGTTAAACACTATAACCCTTTTTTAAATAAATGTGTTGTAAATCTTTTTACAAATGACAAAATTATTGTAAGAATTAAAAAAAAAAATTATGCAATAGTGCGTAAAGGATGCAAAGAACTACAGGACAATAGAGGATTTGTGATTTTAGTGTTGTGGTGTACGTGAATTACACAAAAATCCCAGTCACTTTACATACGTGTTCACAGTACACATGCATATGTTAGGGAGTTCCATTCATGTGCAGGCATGTATGAGTGTTGTTTAGGTCCAGGGGAGGGGAGGGGAGGGGAGAGGAGGAGGAGGGGGATCAGAGGCCTGTGTGGGACAGACCAGAGCGCAGACTCAACTGCACAACAACACATGCGCAATGGCACCGATGATAAAACTCCACTGGGACCACAGGCAACAGTTGTGGGGGAACGGGAAGGGAGGGGGGGGGGGTAAATAGGACGAAATTAACCATCATATGATTTATTCGATGTAAAGAAGATTTCATTGCAAAAAAAAGTCCATAAACGTTCCATTAACGCACAGTTGTGAATCTGACCAAAACTTTTTACGCGTATGATTAAGTTCACTTCTCCTGTGAAGTTTGAGTCGGTGACAACAAACTTTAATTACAACAATTCCTCCAAAGCCTCAAGACCAACTTCGAGTGTCAAATAAATGACTTTTTAAAATAATACTTTGGTTACTTCTCAACTTTTTACGCACAGGTTCCTGCGGGACATGTTTTGTTTTCTTCGGTGATTTCGACCAAATACTTGCAAGTAGTTGGGAAAATTCCCTCATCACATATGAAGTGGAATGTGTTCGAGAGGAGGGTGAACAGCTCGGGTGCAACTTCGAACTTGCTCAGGAGGAAAAACACAAAGTGCAAAGTCGGATTAAGTAACTTTAAAGTGGAGCAGTCGCGTACTGTACGTAGGCCTGCGCGGCCGCAGGATGGGCCTGGGCTTTAACCGTGATTTCTGGGAAAAGTGGAGGGGGGGGAGAGGAGAGGCAGGGCGGGTGGGCTTACTTGTCTGGAATGGGACTTTGGTTCTGGAGGTTTGAAGAAGGAGTCGGGCAGCTTCCTCATCCGCATGGGCACGGACTGGGGTATGATGGTGCCTTTCGGGTTCATCACGGCGCTGAAAAGCGTCTCCAGGTCGGTCTGAGAGTCCCCGCGTACATGGACGATCTGGTGTCCGGCAGGAGGGTTGTGCTGGCCGGGATCCATTGTGCCAAAACACTCGGCGAACTTTCACTTCTGTGCGTAAAAATCCGAAACTGACGAGTTCCAAAGGGGGGGGGGGGGGCGCACAAAAATAAAGTTTTGGGCCAATTCCCCAAAAACTTTTTTCCCCGTCAGTTTTTTTTTTTTTTTTCCTTCAGCGCAGGAGGAAATGTGGATCACTCTCGACGGCTCTCAGCAAAAGTGATCCGAAGTCATTCTAAAAGTTTCTCAGCCGAGGACTCTGGTTCTCTCCCGCGGTGTGTTAGCTGTCGAAGTCTGCAGTCAAACACAGCGTTTCCCTGGGGTTTCTTGCTGGCATAGTTGTGTAGAGTGTAACAAAGCGCATATCTACAATTCCACACTGGAATCTGATGTGTTGTCGTCCCGGCCCCAGCTTTTTTCCCCAAAAAAACGACACACACACACACACACAAAAAGAAAAAAGCCCCGCAGACGCAGCCACAAAAGACGAAAAAACACAACAAACGCGCAAAGAGTCCCACTGCGTCGTTTCCCCCTAACGAAAGGTGTTCGTGGGTATTTCTCTACGAAGGAGAAACGACCGGGGTTTCGCAGGACAAATCTCAGCGGCTCACTTTCAAGAAAAAAAAAAAAGTTTCGCTCCAGTCGGGTCTAAACTTTGGGCAGGACATCAAACTTTATGACTCATGGGATGTCTGCTCCAGAGGCGGAGCTTGGCTTTAATTGGGACAAGAGTCTTTAAAGGTACAGTGAGTGTAAACCCGGGGGGCCCAGGAGGGTCCGTGGGCCTGCAAACATTCACATGTCCCCTTTCTACATCAAAACATGAACTTTAATTCATTTAATGTCAAACACATTTGATTAAAAAATAGAAATTTAGTTTTCACGTCTATTCCACAGGTTTTTTTGACTTGTGTTATTGTTTATCTAATAATAATCGATGGGGGCATCTTCAACACTCGTTCCTTCACTTAATTGCTGAATTGCTCGTCTTCCTTATTTTTTTTTTGGGCAGCCCCCCCTTTGCACACGACAGGGAACCCCCGCTGGGCCCTGGAGAGCCCACTCGGGAGAACAATGATTTATGGCTCATTTGCAACACAAAATGTGAGAAGGCGCCTGAGTTTTTAAACACACAACAAAACAAAAACAATACACAAGCAAGCTGTATAATTAATTCGGCTACATTACCATCACCTCCGGGAAATTGACAAAGAAAAGGTTTAGTGCTTACTTCAGCTTTCGTTTACAATTTGTTTATTTGCTTGAATTTGTTGGATTACACAAAAACTGCTTCACGGATTTTCACCAAACGTTTGTGGAGGGATGGGGCCTGAGAGGAAGCCATTACATTTGGGTTTGGATATAATTTTTTATGACAAATAAATTAGTTTTACTGTAGAGTTATTTGGAGGCATTCCACTTTATATTTTTCTTTATTTGTTTCAAATGTTTACGTTTGGAAAAAATAGGATTTTACTGCACGTGTAAAACTTTTTGAAACATGAAAAACAAGCTACGCAGAACATGGTTTGTCTTTAGCTTATGATGCTGCAACACAATGTTTCACAACTGTCATTCAAACCCACACTTTCTCTCATAATAATGGGACTATTTTCTCTCCCTCTCTCTCTCTCTCTCTCTTTTTTTTTTTACAGTGCTCATGAAAAAGTAGATCCATGCAGTTCCCACAATTGTTATGCAAATGAGGCCCCTCTTCCATTGAGAAATCATTTTGTCAAGATCCAGTCTCTTTGGATACAGAGGCTCTGTTTCCAGCCTTTTTCCCATACATCTCCTGAATGAATGATTATGAAGCCCTATTAAATACCCACAGCCACTGTAAAGCCCCGGTGAACAGATTAAAGAGCCTCGCTCATCCACTCTCACACACACTCACACACACACACACACACACACACACACACACACACACACACACACACACACACATTTGCTGTTGTTTATTCATCGTCGTGTTTATTTTACACATCATTTTTTAGAATGTCTTACACGAGCGTGCAACAGGTTTGATTTCATGGCCTCACTATATTTTATTCTATTTATTACATCACAATGTGTCTGTGTCCGTGTCCTGCATGATTTAAAGTGATTTCTACGTGTGATCTTTTCAATATTTTTCATGATTCACAGTCTGATAACTTTGTTTTAACGCGTGTGCAGTTCTTCATATTAAAGGCCACAGATGCTGTTGTATGAATGAAACATGACGTGCACGCATGCTGCCAGTCAGGACGTCTCCATTATTTGGGTGGAAGTGTTCGTTTTCACATCATTGTAACGCACTCAGACACATTAAAGGAGATGGACTGCAGTGTCTCCCCGAGGAGACCACCCACTCAGCAGAACGCAGCCCTTCATCCTGCTCCATCCTCCTCATCCTCAGCGGAGTTTGATTGGATGACCTGCAGAACTCAGCAGAAACCATTTACCGTGCTTTATTTCCTCCAATCAGCCCGACGCCCTGCAGGGCTGCAGCTACTATCCCAGTTTCAGACATGTTGCTCTGGTGTTATTATAGGACACAGTGACGCTCAGTGTTGCTGCAGGCAGCGCCCCCTACAGACTTTAATGAGTACCACACAGGTGTATTTCATAATAAACCCATGTGAACTTTCTCTCCACACACACACACACACACACACACACACACACACACACACACACACACACACACACACACACACACACACACAGAGGTTTGCGCTGCTATCCTTATCAGGACTCTGTATTTACTTCCATTCATTGTAGACAGTCTATAACCAAAGCCTCATTCTTAACCTGACTTAATTAACCCTTACCTGAACCTAACCGCAACTCACATCTTACCAGTAACCTTAACCAGGACCTCAGGAATTAAGTGTTTGCCATCAAATACAAAGATATGTGCAGGTTTTAGTGTTTTTATCAGATGTAATTTTCAGTTTCATTTAATTAAAATCTACAACTTTACTCTGTTAAACACGTGTTCTTTGGGGTATGCATATTTTTTGCATCTATAGAGTGTGAATGACTAATAAACAATACAATATGCTCATTATATACATGCAAAAACGTTCAACTTGACAAAGAACAGTTTCTTAAAGAAATGATATGTTACTTTGAATTGTAAATAAAACCCAAATACATGTAGATATACAGTGAACGCAGCACCTTCATCTTTAAAGGCTGTGTTGTAAGTTCAGGGAAACATTCTGACTGACTCTGTGGTTTTTTTATTGGCTGCACAAAACAAAATAAACACACTGTCAAGTAATTTAAGTTTAGATCATATTTCAGTAGCCTATGATACACTGGAAAAAAGGTGGAGGTGAATTGCATAAAGCAAAATAACAGGTAGAGGAAGTTAACGTGACAAAAGTAAACAAGAACATTTCCTTCAAATGTACAGTTAACTGCTCTTTTTTACATGCAGCCAAGTAATTAGTCATTCATTCTTCTCATGTTAGATGAACTGCGACAAAAAGGAAAAACACGACAAAATACTTGTGAGTTTAAGCTTCACAACCGACCAGAAAAATACAAGCTCGAACTTGCGTCTGTGGGAAAAAAAAAAAAAAGTCTTTGCTTATTTTTCAGCACTCTTGCCCTTTCTTGTCGAGTTTCTGGGTGTTGTGCTGGTGAAAAGGCTTAAATGTCATTAAGCTCAGCATTGTGTGCTCATAATGACTCGGAGCATTAGCGACAGTCGGCCGAAGGGACTTTCAGATTTCAGAGCAGTGGAATACTGAGGTAAAGTTTGGTCAATGTTGTGCAGATAAAGATTTTATTTTACTGTTTTCTGTTTTCAAAGGGTTCAAATTAATGAAAAGGATGATTTTGCTTATTTAAAATTGTTCTTACTGTAAATACAGAACATCGTTATGGGATGCACTTGATGAAAAGACAGATTAGTTGTTTTCTGAATACACATTTAATTTAGTAGCATAAACCAGCGTTTTACTATTCAGATCAAATGTCAATGTTTTTACACACAACTCGTCCTCTTCTGCTGCTGCATCATCAAACATGAATGTATTTATTTCCCTGATCTGGTTTTAAGTGACGATAACAAGGAGATGATGCAGAACTCTATTTCTTATCAGGGTCACTTCAGCCCCCCCCCCCCCCGCAGTTACACCATCGTTTGAAACTCTGCGGTGAAGCGTTCCGAGAAAGAATATGCATCATATGTGGCAGAATCAGAAACCTGCAGTCAAACCAAGAAGAGTTTCATTACTGTCGGAAACCCGACACTTCAAAATGAGCCTGGGCTTCCTCCACCTCCTGCAGCAAGTTCCAGCAGGCGGACTGAAGGGCAAAACCAGACATGCTGGTAAAGGAGGGGCGACTGAACTCACATCAATAATCCCTGCAGCTATTTCTTCCCCCAGATGTACCTACTTTTCGTTTTGGCAAGGGACAGAGACAAGACTTTAACTAATAATCATCTTATTTCACTAATAAGCACTAGACAATTGGTGAAACAATGAAATAGTTTTTTATAGTGGAGCGATGGTAAAGTTTAGAGGAGCTGAGGACTGGGAGGCCCTGTGGCAGAGACTCACCTTGTTGAGCCAGTAGGTTGAGTCTAGTGCACAAGACATAATCGTCCTTTCTGCAGCCGTCGAGGAAAGACAAACACACCTTCGCTGTCGCAACACTTCTTTTTATAAACCCTTTGTCGGTTCTGATCGTGTGTTCTATAGTAGAAAGGACTCACTGCATTTGTGAAATAAAACCAAACTTTCACAGGCACTTTGATTTTGATTGTTTAATCAGTGGCTTAATATAAGTTAAAGTACATTTTTGTGACTATATACGTTCTTGCCGAAGCGGATAAAACATACAATAATTTCAAGCACACAAACTTTACATTTTACTTTGGTCTGATCTCACTTTAATTATCTAAAGTCCAGTGTGTTTTGTCTCTTAGCGGATACTACCAGAAGGCACTTTCATTTTTAAAAGAGACTAAATCTGGTTTACAAGGTAATAAAGTGCTTGCTCTCGCAGTTTGACTCAGGGTGTAATGCACTGATGGGAGTGAAGAATGCCGTGGACCCTAACGTGCTTTGGGTCAGGACTTCTTCAGGTACCAGGGGGGGTTGTAAGCCGAGGATGCACGGTGCTTGTGGGGGTTTGTGACTTTCATCTGATTTGTCTGAAAACAGCAGAAGAAAATAAAGAATTCAAACATGCTCAACAAAACAATAAGGGGAAGCGGTGAATCCCGTAGATATTCACACTCACAGAGGGTGCATCCGTCAGCCCGAGGCCTCGCGTGCAGGAGTTGCTCCCAGCGTGTTTCTGCACATCTACAAATAGAAAGAGGCCGGTGGAGGTTACCCTGCATTTAAAATGACAACACGACAACACTGCGGTGGATCAGCTCTGACTTGAATCACACAACATTTACAAAGCGCTCACAGTGCAGCTTGTGGTTGAGCTTCTCCAGCGAGAGAAGGACTTTCTGCTCCTCCAGGGAGATGGTGGTGAAGCCCTTGTGCTGCTGCTGCTGCTGCTGCTGCTGCGTCGCTGCAGGACTCTGTGTTTGGGCCGTTTCCATGGCAGCTACAATATCTCTTTCTTCCAGTCGGCCGGCAGCGTGTACTTCAGCCAGGTGTAACTGGGCTGCACTCCCCACTCCTGAGAGCACAGACAGCATCACGTCAAGGGCCTGGTATTCTCACCTGCTTCCACTTTACTTTTCTGTGCTTTTATGTGTAAAATACGGCTGCGCTTCAGTAACAACCTCTACGAGTGGTTCTGTTACTTACTTTCTGAATCTACCTACTATTGTCTATATGAATGTTTGGGTACTTAAAACACGCGGGAGAGAAGTCTTATGAGTTGAACTTGACAGACGACAGCTTCTTGGAAATTAAAAGCTTGTCTGATCTAGAACAGAAACCTAAATGCTGATGGGCACTGAACACAGTACCTTCATGTGTCAACGCCACGTTGCACGTATTGGAAAACATCCTGCCTGGCTCCGTCGACTGTTTTGATGGCTGTACAAAAAGAAACACATCAAGTTATTGAAGACTCAGATCAATCTTATATAAGATATTCAAATAGTAGTAATAGTAGTAATCGAGCACGAAAACAGGCAGAGCAAGAAGTAAACAACACATTTTGCGTCAATGCTTAGTTTTACTGAAAATCTCGTCTTGAGGCTCATAAATAGTTGTGTCTCGTCAGATTTCCTAACACCGAGGACGACATTAAAGGGACTGTGAAACGATTCAACAAGTTCAAACACACCCCTCCACCGATCAATTATTTCAAATCCCCCCCACCCACCCACCCACAGGGCAACTGCGTGCATGTACCTGACAGGGCTGCGGAGGAGGAGGAGGCCTCCTGTTCCCTGAGCCAGGAGACTGTCTGCACTGCTCCGAGCAGGGTTTCCTCACGGCACGCCCACTTTCCGGCGCCTTGCATCTGGGGACGGCTTTTTCAATAACATGAAAAACAGAACGACATCAACGTGGATGATAATAGAATGTTACGCCATACATTCACATTCACTTTTCTTTAAAGTTTTTGACATTTTCACTGATTTCCCAGAGAATAATTCATGGATCTTGATGGAAAACCAGGAATGTTTAGAGGACTGATTTCTTGGTGCAGTTTGGTGCAGCTTGATTGAAGTTAAATTATTGATTGTTGGAACTGATTGTACTTTATCTTTAGTTGTCGCCTACAAGTCGTCTAACCACGACCAGCGACCGTGCAGCGTCTTCTAAGTTAGAGCCCTGACAGTGGGAGGTATACAGACCTTTGTCACCATGTTTACAACAATAAAAACGCAGTTACCATTTTGGTTTCGGAAAAGATAGAGGTTTGAGTTCAAATGAGACATTGTTAAGATCAGAGGACGTTGGTTGTCATGGTGTCGAATGGTTAAGGTTATGAGGCCGTCATCGACAACAGAAACAACACAGGAAACAAAAAGCGTCTCCTGTGTTTTGCCAACACATCCTTCCACCCCGACTTCCTGGTTCCTCGTTCTTTTTTCTTTACGACGTCACCTGACTTCTTCCGCCCTGCTCCCCGTCATCTTCACCACAGCTGCTGGAGGTTGGCAATAAAACGCAATACAACAAGTCGTGATATGCTGCTGCGCCGGTGATCTGCGGGCTCGTCGTTACATACTGTCAGACACAAGTTTCCAACAACACTCACAACTAATGCAGGACGGAGATGTCTGTGACGTTGACTACAAGGTCTGAGAAAACAGACAAAGTAGGATTGTAACATGTAAATGTGCCGTTTAATAGCAATAATCCTCTTTGCCCTATTAAAACTGATATTTCAAGAGAAAAAAAGCTATTAGTTTGCCACTATGAAGCCAAACCTGGATCTGTTCAGCTGTGTATTCCTAAATGAAAGTATGCAGGAGCAGCTTTTGCTTAAAGTACGTTTTTGACAGTCCAGTGTGATGTTGTGGGAGAAAATAGGGGTCTGAGGCATCACTTGTGGCTGATAACACCGCGACGCTGCTGATGGCAACATGGGACAGATTATTGGCCTGGGCTTGAGGCGAGGCAGACAAGGGGCCATTGTAAGGCAGGAAGGTTTTAGGGTCAACTAAGTCCACTTTTCCACATATTACAGGCTTACTCTTTCTTTCCTCTCTTTGCTGTGCGAGTGTAAAGTCGAGAGATCTTTTCAGGATCAAAATACGAGACGTGAACAGTTATTCAAATGTGTAACATAAAAAGTGGTGCCAAAATAGACACAGGATATGGGTAGATGATGAAAAATGGATCTCCTTGGTTTCCTACACAACTTTGCGAGACACACAAACACCACACAGTTCATTGACTGGATTCTGCCTCAATGAGATTAAACTGTATGCAAACAGTTCACACTGTTATCTTAGTTTAGTTTCAGTTTTATCGCTAATGGGGGCAGAGAAACAGGTTTGAGAGAAACTGTGGGCAACTCTGAATAACACGTCTCTGCAAACACACAATCCAGGCCTGAGCAGTGCGAGGGCCGGTCGGCCAAAATATACATTACCGTCCTTGATGGCTAAGGCGCTGCGGACACCGTGCCAGAGCTGTGAGATCTCCTCATCTGTGGGAGTGAAGTTTAAACAGAGGTCCCTTTCATTGGACGCCGTCCCTCTTCTCCTCCCGCAGCTCGGAGTTTCCTGGTGACCTGAGCTGAGCTTGTTCTTCGCGTTGCCCTCTGAGACGGGGCATGTGCACGAGGGGGGCAGTGGTGTGTGCATAACACCGTTATCTGTTCTGATTACATGATGTGAGCCTCCTGAGGCGTCCTTGCGCAGGGCCTGCTCTCCAGCCCCAGCGTGTTTACTGTTGACACTACATGTGCGATCCACGCCATATGGTGTCTTGGCGACATACGCCATCTTCTCCTCCACCGCTTCCATCCGGGGAGGTGGGCGGGGCACCATGATCCTCCCTTGTGTTTTGGCAATCCGATTCACCTCGGTGGCAGATTGAGGTCGTATGACGGTGCCCTTTCTACCCTGTGAGGAAACAGGAGCCGCTCTGGCTCTGGCGGAGCGCTCTCTCCAAGGGACCTTGGGGCCAATGGACCTGGTGGCGCTCTGCAGCACCTTGACCTCGTCTGCTCTTTCCTGGTGTAAACTGACTTGAACCCCAACATCTGCCCACGCTTGCTTTGTAAAGTGATAACCAGTGGAGGCTGCAGAGGTCACGCTGGGTCCAGGCTTGTGGGCCCCTGAGACTGTAGTTAGACTTTGCTGGTGGTCCTCTGGAGTTTTCTTTGACTGAGAAGAAGGGATGGAAGACCTGTATTTATACTGCTCTTTTACCACATGAACCTCATCAAACCAACGCACCTTCTTTTTGGTAGCGTTGCTCGTCTCTTCCTTCATCTTTGCCCGGGTCAATTCAACACTATCTTTGATCGCTAAAGCTACTTGTTCTGCAAAAAGCCCTTGGCCGGAGCCGTGCACACACGCAGCATCTCCTGACGCGTATCTGGACGTCTTTTTAAGAATCCCCTTAATGAACGTGACGTTACACATTAAACGCGATGCCCCGACTGAGAGAGGCAACTTTTCTTCTTCCTCCTCGGGACGCTTGGAGCATTTGAGAGCGTCTGACTGAATGTTGGACGGGCGTGCATGTTGCAGCACGGGCTCCGGGTATGAAAACTTATTGAAGTTAGTAATGGAAGTGCTGGGCTCTTTTTGGGATGAGAGATGGTGGTTTTCTTTTCCTGTGTGCCAAAGTGTTCCGTATTGTGAGGAATTATCTATGTTGCTATCATTTAGGAAAATATTTGGCTTTGGGGGAAACGAAATCTCTTTGCCGTTGCCATTTCTGGCAGGAAGAAGAATCTCTGTAGCTGACGGATGTATTAACGATCTGTCGTCGTGGACTCGCTGCTGTCTGAGATCCAACACAATCTCTTGTTTTGGACATGACGAGTCAAGTGCTGTGCTGTCGGGTGTAACTGTATTCATAAAATTGATGTTGTCTTTGGGATTGTTTCGTGTGGAGTTTGCCTCAAAGTGCTCTGGGTCTCTTCTACTACTTTCACACACAGATAATAGATTGTCGCTGTTCACTGCAGGTTGTGTCTCTGGTTTCTGCGTCTGCTCAGACGTGAACCCCCAGGAAGTGTTGGAAACTTGCATCTTATTGTTAGGCCCCTCCGACTCATCTTGCGTTTTCTGCTGAGGCTCCTGCTGCTTTTGTGATCGGGCCAAGTTTCCGTCGATGAGCCGCATTGCTGATGAAGTTAGGTCTGATGTATGCGCCGGCTTTTCTGAGTCGAGCAAGTAAAAGCGGGAATTCCACAGATTATTTCCGCCACGGTTGTTGTCCTCATTCTCCAAACTGTCCTTACAGCTGTCCAACACGTGGCTGTCCTGAAATATGGAGAAAGTAATATGATTGACATGTTCTTAACCCTTAACTTATTGCTCTTTTTGAGCTCTTTTGAGTTACTTTTATATATTTGTATATAAAAAGCTGTTAACCATGCCAATGTTTGTCTTTTTTTCCAGCACAAAATCGCCCATTTGACTAATTCTTTTCACTTTGACATCTTATATCAACATATTGGTCCCACAAGACAAGACATGATTTGATGATGTTGGCGTAACTGAAGACGCCAGAAGGTTAAAGGTGATAGGATCGCAGTAAAATCCCAAAAAAGGAATAGTCAGTTATAATAAGGACTCCTAAACTGTGCAGAGCCATTTGATAAAAATGCTATGGCCTGAAACACAGAAGTGATTAAAGGTGACTGTGTAGATATCTTATACATACACAGGACTGTAGTTCAGAGGTCACCCTAAGTAAATACACCTAGAAAACTACCCTAGGTTTCTGTTCTGCTTGCAGGACATGAGATCCTGCTTCACTGTCATCATTTATAATCGTACCTGCCGTTAAAAGGAGCACTTTACTTTTGTTAACTAACAGCTTTGGAAAGGAGTTGGACGTGTTGTTTACACACACGTCAGAAGAAATTATATTTCATGCACGTATCTGTATTTTTGAATTGCTGTGGTCGATCTAGTCCCACACACACACACAAGAAGCAAAATAAGTTTGAAACAATATTCACACACATATTGCACCACCGTGTGCTGAAGCTTGTGAGTCCTCCACTACAGGAAAGAGCTCATGTCACACTGCTGCACCCTAGGGGTCTACTCGTGTAGGTAAATATATCAAAAGAAGCACTAGTTATGATAAAATGTTCAACGTTTTTTCCTCACACACCACATCGGATTATTTCATATCTGAAGTGCAGAAAATAGACTAACTTATTTACAGGATTGTATTGGTCCTTATGTGTGTGAGTCAAAACAGCATTTTACATCATTAACAAAAGTGGAGGGATAAAATGGAACGAGTAAGGACACCTTAAAATGGTAAAACGTTTTCAATCGAAATGAGCGACAAACCTGTGGGCTGTGATTTTGTTGCTGCTCTTGTGTCGTGTCATCTTCTGCGCTGTTCTTGGAGAAAGCCATCCTCTCCTCCAGGAGCATTTTGGTCTGGACCTCCACAACAGACAGAGCTTGGCCATGGACGGCTTGAGGAAAGGGAGTGCAGCTTCTTCAAGAGAAAACAGAAAAATATAGGTAACGTGTACGACTCCTCCAACAATAAGAAAGAGCTACGGATGAATTAATCTGACTTTGTTTTACCTGTTAATGTTAATGTTTACCTGTAGTTTCTGGACAGGTATGACGACTGCTGGGTGTAACAACCCAAAGGGCCTTGAAGTTGACTGAGGACATCGTCAATATTTGGAATGTCTCTTGTAAAAGCTAAAACCACGTGAAGGAAAAACACAAAACAAACTGAAACGTCTTGATACTGTCGTGCGTTGTTCCTCATTTCTGAGAGAAGTACGTAAGATGCATGACTGACTTTGTCTTCGTCTTTGAGAGGGAGGAAGGTGTCCTCTCTGGAAGCGCTCGGTTGCATCCTGCACTCTCTCCCTGCGTTGCTGCAGGATCGTCTCCCTCGCCTGCTTCTCCTGCTCGTCCCTCTGCTTCTGTCTTTCCTCCAACGCCCTGCGGCCATGACAGAGAGCTGAGCATTCACCTGAGGCACGTTGGCACTGATTGGCCGTGTTTGAGATACAGAAACCTGAGTCTGTTTGTTGAGATGTGTTCGGTCATTAATAAATTAAAGCCAACACTCGCAGCTGGGTTCACAGAGTCTGTCAATAATGACATTACAGGGTCAATAAAGTTCAGCGTATTTGTATTATACATTTGGGAGGATGTTACTATGAGTGTAGCCTCCTAGTGTCTATGCAACTTTAAATGCTTTTGATTTTCTAGGCTCTTAGTGGGTGAGAATAGGGGTTTTCTCAGTGGTTAACTTTGGAATTGGATAATTGTCAAGGTAAATTCTTGTGTGTGACAGTCACGCTTTACAGAGTGGATTAAGATGAGGAGAGTCTTTAGAGCGTCAAGCTAAGACTTCATTCATTAAAAACTCACACACGTGAATAGGAAAGTTGTTTTTAGCGTCTGTATGAGCCTCATTTGAGGATGAACTTTGCAGCTCAAGATCTATTTCTGGGGCGAGACCGAAAAAAACCCTCATCTATCCGTCAAACGTGTTAAGCCCATGCAGGACAGGAGCATAAGCCATAAGCTGCATGTTCAGGAGACAGGTTCCAACAAGTCGGCATCTGCCTCCAGGAAGAAATGAAAGATGCTCATCCTGATAGTTCAGGTTTGGGCTGCACAATAAAATAAAATAAACAAACAGTGTGACATTATCATAATATCTGTTCACTAACTTCCTGCGTCGTTTGGTCTCCAGGCAAAACTTGCGAGCTCGGGCCTGGCAGAGTTTCTGCTCCTCAGCAATAAGCTTCTTCTCATCGTGGAGGTCGCCAGCAACTCCGAACCTTGAATTTCTGGAAGAGAGCAGCTAAGGACGACTGGTTTTGAAGTGTCGTCTCTGACTCGTTTTTATCTACATTTTTAAACTTCATTTATATGCCAGTTCTCACAATTTTACATTTTGTTTGTATAATGTTACCGTACTTCTAGCAGTCTTAGAATATGTATGTTTTTTGTTGAATAAAAAAAGTATATCAATAAATATATCAATACATATATAGGATCATAATAATGAAAACTAAAAGGAAAGCTATAATCAGAAAAAAAGGCTATATAAAATGTATTTCCATTTTAACTATTATTATTCAGTGGTTTCATTCTTCAGACTTTATTAAATCTACTTACTGGGTCTTATTCGACATTAAACTGTGTCATGCTCGATGTCTTTGTGTAAAGTCATTGTTGCAAAGCACTTTTCTCTCTAGATAAAGTCAAATCATCATTATAATAACAATCATCATGATTCTGAGTCTACAGGACAGAGCGTAAAACACGAGGAGGATACGAGTTGTAGAAGAAGTTGTCTTGGAGAAGCCTCATCCTCCGCTGGTTGACACCGGGCTCTCAGGCAGCTGCAGCCCGCCGGTGAGGCTCTGGGCTGCGGGTCCCTCCGAAGCTAACGTCGGCGGAGCTCCGTGCTAACGGTGCTAACGATGCTAACTCATTCATCCACGTTGACCGGGAAGACCAACACGGGAAGTGTTCGCGGTAACTTCTCCTGGAGATCTCCCAAGTGTCTGCGGTCGATGTAAAAGGCGTTCGGGGCTCAGTCGGTATCTTCTGTCTCTGTGTGTTTACCTGGTGATCATGGTAACTGGGGATATTTGTTTATATCCCCTCTCTGGGTTGTCGGCAGCTGCCTTTGCTGCCACACTGTTAAAAGGCAGCTGCCTATGATGTCACACGGTCAAGAGGCAGCTGTCACTGTGTGGAGAGCACCTGAAGCTGTGTGTGATTCATTCAATGAGATATATTCTGGTTTATGAAGGTTTATTAGATAGTTTGCAAGCTCTCAGGGGGCGTTGGACTCAAAATGAATCAGGAGAAGCTCCACATCTATCAGATCCATATGCACCATCTTGGTGTCAATGGATGGGTAAGAACTCAAAGACTGTTTTCCCAGTATCAGTTACAGTGTGGCCGATACTGCGCCTGAGTAAACTGTGATAAACCAAAGGAGAAAATGCACATTTGTATCCTTCCCCTAAATTCTACACAAGATGGTGAACAACTCCCTGATAGCCACTGCTCATGTAGCAATGTATTGACTACAACTGTACCAGGTGGACATACCACAAAGGAACAATCACAATAGTAATGTTAGGACCAGCCCCGCTCTCCATTTACATGTATTCTCTCTAGGCTGAATAAATGTACTCTGTGTTTTTGTGTTACAAGACAGCAAAGAGAGACTCACACAATGTTACTTTCCAATTGCATATGAACCATTTAAATAAAACCTTATTTACTATCATACGTTGACTGGCTCACATGTTTTCCTTATGACAGGATCTCATACACATTCTCCAAGGACTCTTAGTAAAATACAATAACATCCATAAGAACATTTAAAATGATACAAGCAGGCTTATCCTGTTGAAATACAGTGAAATGTACTGATATTGAAGCAAACTGTTATTTATACTTTCCTGGCTAACCAGTCATTTCAAGTGCAAGTACAACTTGAAAAATATATATATATTTTGGCTTTTGATGACAGATAGATATTCAAAACGTGTAAATAACTGCCTTTTATTTCTTTATGTTTGAGTAATTTGTGCAAATGCAGATCATAATAAAAATGACAGCATTAAATTATAGCATTGTCTATTGTAATGAAAGACTGTGTCAGTGATGGTAAATGTTAATAATGGAACCTTAAACAGGGCGACAGAGCTGCAACAACAGACACAAACAGCAGGTTTTACATGTCTAAATAGCAAAGGTATCGTAGTAAGGACTCGGTTAAAGTGACTTTAATATTAAAACATCTTTGACGTTCACAAGGCACGGGCATTAATTAGCTGATGATACATTCATAACAGCTTCTCACCGTCATCATTTCAGACAGAGGAGTAAAGTCTGAGAAAAATGTGAGTCTTTCTATGTAACTCACTGAAAAGAAAGCAGGGTTCCAGTTTCAGGCATTGAGCATCATGTTCCGTTGTCATCACTGCCAAGTCCTGCCACATTCGTGTGTGCACCGGATTGTTGTACATCGTTTTAACAACAGCTACAACAGCATCTAAAAAGTGATGCCTGGATAGAGGTCATTAGAGGTCAGGAACTGGTCACATCTCCGATTCGGAAAGTACAACTGACTCAGTATTTGTTATATAAAACACTATAGGGTGTTTACTTATTGTTTTACTTATGGTGTCATGATGACACCATAGCTGCTCGCAGCGTCTCAACCCTCCACGGGCCCCGGAAACAACAACAAGTAAGTACACGTTCCCAAACTGGACCAAATGTCCCTGAAGGAGTCACAAGCAGACACCACTCTCAGACAGTGTGGCAGCAAAGGCAGCTGCCTCCAAAACAAAAGGGAGGGAGCTGCCGCGGCAGGTGCCCTGATGCAGCCTGGCAGCAGTGTGGTTTCAAGCTTCAGTTCAATGACACGAAACACAGGCAACGCATTAGCAGCATTTAGGCAGAATCAGGACAAATATGACAAAGAAATCAAATATATAAACGAGCATGTTTCACAATACAAGTGGAGGAACACAGACACATTCTTCTTGGTGCTCCGCACGCTGATAAACGTTCAGAAACGACGTGTACATCCCAGGGAATAAATCACAAACAGCGGAAGTTGCCCTCAGGCAGGGCGGCAGCAGTGGCAGTTTCTGTGGCCACCGGAAGTGCCTCCGCGAGCTGCCGCTGCCACGGTTCGAGCTGGATGTCCCTCCGCAGATGGGTCATTTCCAAAGTGCCTGTGTCCGGGACAACAACCTGGAGGAAGTGACCGTCCCACGGAAGCTCATCTCCGGCTTCTCCTTCTTCCTCTTCGTCTGTGTCCGGGCTGTTGGCGCCTGGCAACACGACGTCCAGCTGCGCTTACGCTGAGATGAAATGTGCCCTTGGAAACGTAAGTCACGTGACCAGTGTAAACAGGAAGCGGGACGGTGTCCTCTGCAGCCGGTTGCTCGGTAACAGAAAAAGATGGTGAAAAGTCCAGAGAAGTGTTTCTCGCAATGTGCGAGCGTTTGTGTCTCTGACTTTGCTGCAGAGTTTTGTTTTTCCACGTTTTAAACAACCGGAGATTCTCCGCGTAGACGCGTCCACGACGACGCAGCATGGCCCCTCTCATCTGATAACGTGGGCACCAACATTTAAAATGAATTGTTCTTTGTCCCACACTCGTCGCTAACGCACCGGCGGCAAAGTGGCGACTGAATTAAAACGTCCGGGGCTACAAGCCAGGAGACGCCCATGTTTATATTAGGGCTGTCGGAATAACGCGTTAATTTGTAATTAATTAATTACAGGGAATGAAATCAACTGTGTCTGTATTTGCACGTTTTGTGACTTTGAGCTAGATAACAACACAACAACAATAATGTTCATTATTATTAGTATTAGTAGTATTTGTATTATTGCTGCATGTAATTCTATACAAGACTACAACCTAAGCCTACTGCAGCCTGAATAATAGGATGTAGTCTAATATATAAATACACTGTAATCATAGGCTACAAGGTATATAGAAGAATTACTGCTCAAACAACCCATGACTTATAATAATAATACATACATACATACATACATACATACATACATACATACATACATACATACATATACATATATATTTAAGTCCCCATCATATGAATGAAACTACCATAAGTTGAATATTTCTATCTTATATCTCCATTTTAAACAGTTTGAATACTCGTGATGTATTAGTTTTGCAGAGCTTATACCTGCTCTGCTCTGCCTCTTACCAAACACAAAGGTTATTATTACCTGTTACATCTGGTGGCACAGTGAGGTAAGAGGATTAAGGAAAATCTGCTTTTTTCCAGATTGTTTATGGAGCATGGACAAAGCCCACTGCATTAAATAATCATATAAATCCTAAACAACCATATGGAGTATTAGTGTCGCTGCATGAAGCACCACTGACCGTCACTATAGTTCACAAGAAAATAATCCGTCTGCTTGAATTTATGTCGCCGTGAGTTGGGTCAGTGCTTAAATCCTCCATTAGTCTGACAAAGTGTTTTAATATCTTGCCTTTTTTTGGCTCACTGGGCACAATTATAGAAAATCAAGTAAACTGAAGATATATCATCTCTAAAAAGAAGAACCAAATGTACCCAACAAATGCTAATATCCCATGTTACAAAACGCACCTTTTAAAGCTGCTAAACCACCCAGTGGGCGTGCAGAGGCGGCTCTGTCGCTCAGGTCTCGGGGTGAGAGTCAGTGTGGCCGGTGGGAGAGAGGGTGGCGTCAGGCTGGTGGACACGAGGTGCGGCTGATCGCTTGTGGATATTTGAGTTTTTGGGGTTCTAACGGCTTCATGAAATGAAGTGGAGCAGTTTTCTCTGAGGTGAGTGGAAGGTATCTTGTTGGGATTTGCTCATATTGATGTGAAATATCTGGTGATACACACGGAAAATTATGAAATTACTTGCAGAGGTCAGTTGAGAAATGTTGTTGGTAATTTGTGGCTTTTGAAGGGAAAGTTTTAGGCCCATGAAAAGCACCAGCAGCCGGTGAGAGGAGGCTGATCCTGCAGCATCCCATGTTTCTAACCCGTCCACATGTTGAGGACGTGGAATATATTCTTTACATGTGTGTTAATATCACAAAGAGGAATTGATTATAGAACAATCTGATAAATCATACAGTGCATCTTTGAAGGGGTGATGAAGACATTTGCAGAAATTCTATCTACGGCTAAATTAGTAATTTCAAATGCAAACAAACATCAGAAATGTTTGTATTTTAAATTGGTGATCATGCAATTCAATTTTACTCTGAATTATCTCACTTTGAATATCATTTTTTTTTTTATCTTATCTCAGCTGATATAGATGCCGAACATGCCATGTCTGTATTTGTGGATATACTGTGCTCACCGGTCAATTATTGAAAATCCTGTTAACTCTAATTATGATTGAATGAAGGAACATTGTCATCTGTCATTGCTGAAGCAATTAGCTCCTGAGATAACCACATTATTCAAGATGCTATTATACCGAACAGAAAGTGGATTTACCTGTTCTGACAACGACACAAACTCGCATCCAAACAGTCACAGTCGCACGGCAGCATCATCACCGTCTAATGAAGTGAGTTACCATCATCTTTGCAGTAAATTAAAATTTACCAGGATTAAACACTGGATGGCATCGTTGGGTAATGTTCCACGTTTGGCCGATGTCCAGGCAGAGGCTGAGTGGATGAACGGTGCCAGGCCAAGAAATGAAGGCGAGCAGATGATGAGTCTGTGGGAGGCGTCACACATGTTGTGAGAGTTATGATTCTGCTGAGACCAGCTGTCCATCGCACATTGTTGTCCACTCACTGCTTTATGATCCCGAGGCTTTTTTTTAAGGAAATGCAGATGGAGCCGATCCTCATGCATCTAAACCGGTAGACTAATTAAAGTCAAGTGTCTGCTTAGGGAGAAATTAATACTCATCCTGAAGCTACTGTGAGTGGAAATAGAGGTTGCATTTAAAAATTTTACAGATACATAATTTGTACTTGCAGTCATATAACAACAGTATTATGTCATCTATTATACTTTTGCCAGATGGAGCAGTGAAGGGGAAGCCATGATGCTGCGGCCGGCTGTGTCCAGACCCCGAAGACCCGCTGTAAGAGGAGCCGGTTACCTCTTTCATACCCAGTCCTCCTCCTTCCTCTCCATGACAGAGGAAATTTTCTTAGATGCCGCAGAATACGGCAACGTTCCTGAAGTGAGGCGGATGCTGGAGGAGCTTCCACACCTCAACGTCAACTGTGTGAACTACATGGGCCAAAGTGCATTGCAGCTGGCAGTGGCCAACGAGCATTTAGAGGTGACCAAGCTCCTACTGAGGAAGAAGGACCTCGCTAGAGTGGGTGATGCTTTGCTGTTGGCCATCAGCAAAGGCTACATCCGCATAGTGGAGGCCATTCTGGGTCACCAGGCCTTTGCCGACAGTGAGAGACTGACTGACAGCCCGGGCCAGGCTGAGTCACACGACGACTTCTTTGCCTATGATGAGGACGGCACACGTTTCTCTCACGACATCACTCCCATCATCCTGGCTTCACAGAGCAATGAGTATGAGATCGTGCACATACTCCTGACGAAGGGCGCCCGCATAGAGCGGCCTCACGACTACTTCTGTCAGTGCAGAACCTGCAGCGAGCAGCAGAGACACGACGCTTTCAGCCATTCACAATCCAGGATCAATGCATACAAAGGTCTGGCCAGTCCGGCGTATCTGTCGCTGTCTAACGAGGACCCTGTGATGGCAGCGCTGGAGCTGAGCAACGAGCTCGCTGTTCTGGCAAACATTGAGAAGGAGTTCAAGGTACGGTCATTGATTAAACACATTGCAGGCTATGTCGAGATTCTATGGTGCTACAGATCTTGCCTTTCTCTGTTGCAGAACGATTATAACAAACTGTCCATGCAGTGTAAAGACTTTGTGGTCGGACTCCTGGATTTGTGTCGGAGCACAGAGGAAGTGGAGGCCATCTTAAACGGGGACCCCGACTCGTGTCAAAGCTACGAGACCTTCGGCAAACAAAACCACATCAGGTTGAAACTCGCACTAAAGTATGAAGTCAAAAAGGTGAGCATGGGAGAACCGCACTTTCATCACTTTAGGCGTCACGTGTTCTTGAATTCATACTGGAGCTTTCTCTGTCACTGGGTCAGTTTGTAGCTCATCCAAACTGCCAGCAGCAGCTCCTCTACATCTGGTACGAGAACTTCTCCGGACTCCGTCAGCAGAACACAGCGGTTAAGGTCCTGCTCGTCCTGGGTGTAGCAGTCGGGCTGCCTGTCCTGGCCTTCATGTACTGGATAGCACCTTCGAGTAAGGTTAGTTCCTGCACCGTCATACTTTGTAGGATTCTACTTTTTGTTGTCTTGAGTTTTCTTTGAGAAAACGTTTGAAACTGTACTTTATCGGAGCAAAAAATAAAGGGAAATGAACATTGGATCTGCAGTTGACGTGATTCCAATCCTGCTCCGTGTTTGTCGAAAGTTGAAACAAACAAATGCTGCCACAAAAACTTTAGAAGGCAACTAGAAGGGCATTCAGCAGAGCGTGTACCTCTGCCAAGGCCCAACAGTCATTTGGACGTAGTTCTAAACCTACTGAAGATACATATAAACAGTGGATTCTCTACTGAATCCACATTATCTCAGCTACACAAAGTTACAGTTATCGTACAGCAGCTGAAAGGATTTGCTAATTTGGGCCCAGACGCAGACTCGGTGACAGAATCCACGTTTAAACTTGCTAGATCTGGATTTCTGTTTGGATCCAAACCAAATTTCACACACGAATAGAAAACAGCCCCCTGAATATGTCAGATCTTTTTCATCAAGGCCCATGAATTGTTCCCTGGAAAATTGGTGACAATGGTAAAACAAACAAACCATCAAAAACTCCCTGTGTCACAATGTTAGAAACAGTGAGAGGAAGTTTTCAGATTTGCACCAAAAACTTAATGGATTCTTTTGTGGAAATCCGTCCAGTAGCTTTTATGTAATTCTGTGGAGAATCAACAAACCTTTTTCTGAAGTTCCTCTGTTTCTCATGGTCAAAGAAGATTAATGCATTATTGGCAGAAAACCCCCTGAGACCAGAGTTTACTGGTTTGGGTCTTTTCAGATCATTTTGTGCTCTGTGTGCCCTGACTTCTCTCAGTTGGGGAAACTCATGCGCGGACCCTTCCTGAAGTTCGTGGCCCACGCTGCTTCCTTCATGATATTTCTCTGCCTGCTGGTCCTGAACGCCGCCGACCGCTTCGGGGGAACGACGCTGCTGCCCAACATGACCGTCCACGACCACCCATCGCAGCTGTTCCGTATGAAGACCACGCCCTTCACCTGGATGGAGATTCTCATCATATCTTGGGTCATAGGTGAAAACTTTCCCTCTCATCCAGCCCTCTCCCATTCTTATATATACAACCCCCGCTATACCTCAGATCG
The DNA here is from genome assembly GCA_026259375.1 of Verasper variegatus. Classification (NCBI taxonomy): domain Eukaryota; kingdom Metazoa; phylum Chordata; class Actinopteri; order Pleuronectiformes; family Pleuronectidae; genus Verasper; species Verasper variegatus. The sequence continues at coordinate 21,905,866 of CM048047.1, forward strand.
TTTCCTCGTTAATTACAATATTTTTTAAGATTATGCCAATGTGTTCATATTTCTGAGGCCCGCTCTTCTCTACCTCTCGTGATTTAAGTCCGGCTGTGACGCAGTTGCATCACTTTGCTCTGCATGCAGGCTCAGTGATATTACGAGTCATAAATCCCAAACATCTATCTTCCATGAAATGGCCCACGTGGATAATTAGGTATTCTTCCCACGTGCACCATAATAAATCAGACTTGCAATGACTTTGCAAAGATGAAAAAGGCAAAGGTGACTCTCTCCACTTAGCTCCACAGGGGAGACTCTGGAGCAGCATCACACACACACACACACACACACTTTGGCAGTATACAGCATCAGTAAATCTTGTGTGATTTGACTGTCAATTAAATCCTTATTTATCACATTTGTGATTTTTCGGTTCCTTTCAGGGAAGATCTGGGAGGAATGTAAAGACATTTGGTCGCAGGATATCCGGGAGTACATCTCAGAACCCTGGAACCTGCTGGACTTCAGCATTTTGGCCATATTCATGACGTCTTTCATCGCCAGGTTAATGGCGTTCTGGCACGCGTATTCTGCCCAGTGTTACGTTGACGAGCACTTCACCGACCTGTCCAACATGAGCCTGCCCTCTGACATTCAATACTTCCAGCTGGGTAAGTCTGGGGACCAGAGAATTCGAGTGTAAAGCAGTTGTGCTTTCACCTGCGTCCGTTTGCTCTCATACACCATTTGTTTTTGTTTTCAGCCCGGATCAACTGGATGCCCTCGGACCCGCAGCTCATTTCCGAAGGCCTCTATGCCATCGCAGTTGTGCTGAGCTTCTCTCGCATCGCGTACATCCTGCCGGCCAACGAGAGCTTCGGGCCTCTGCAGATCTCCCTGGGACGGACAGTGAAAGACATCTTTAAGTTCATGGTGGTCTTCATCACAGTGTTTGTGGCTTTCATGGTGGGAATGTTCAATCTGTACTCGTACTACCTCGGAGCCAAGCACAACGATGCGTTCACAACGTGAGTGGGGAGGGGGGGAATAAGGAAAGAAAGAGAATTGTGCCTGTGGATTGAGTCTGTGTTGAATCAATACGAGATGAGGAGAAACATTGGTTGCACGACATTTCATTAAATTGTCATCTCTTCGTTCCTCCAGGCTCGAGGAGAGCTTCAAAACGTTATTCTGGGCCATCTTCGGTTTGTCGGAAGTGAAGTCCGTGGTCCTGAATATCGACCACAAGTTCATCGAGAACACTGGCTACGTTCTGTTCGGGGTGTACAACATCATCATGGTGATTGTGCTGCTGAATATGCTCATCGCCATGTTCAACAGCTCCTTCCAGGAAATACAGGTAAAGTCTTAACCAAATGTAGACAAGTTGCACATCAGAAAGACAAACTGACTATAGAATAGAATAGAATAGAAAACCCTCCTATACTCTCTCTTCTCTGTTGATGCAGGACGACGCTGATGTCGAGTGGAAGTTTGCTCGAGCCAAACTGTGGTTCTCGTACTTTGAGCACGGCGTCACACTGCCTGTGCCCTTCAACCTGGTACCCAGCCCCAAGTCTGTCATCTCCCTCCTGCTGGGGATCAGAGGATTTCTCTGTCCTGCACCTCAGGGCAAAATCAACGAGAGTTCAAACGATGAGACGGAGCTTAACAAGGTGAGGCGTCAGCTGCTGACAGCAACATCTCAAAGCAAGGAAACGACCAAAACCATATTGTTGACTGTGAAGTAATGGTTCAAGACATGAATTCACCCGGTACAGTATATTCTTTAAAAAGGATCTGCAGGGCCCCCTTGTGTCACATTTATAAGCTGCAGTTTCAGTTTCAACAGTGCTTCTTCTCTTTTGGGTTTCTGTCTGATCTCAGTTGAGGCAACAGGAGGATCTGAGCGTGGAAGCTTCCATTTGTCCGACTCACCACCAGGTAAAGACGTTTCTGTTTCCTGATTCATCTCATAACACGTATGTGAAAAATAAATGATGCAATACTACAAACTAAAGTATATCAAGAGGACACATTAAAAAACCTAATCAGATAATCACTGTATATACACTGCATTTAGAAATAATTCAGACTCCTTCACTTTTCTTTGCTATGTTGCAGCCTTATGCTGAAATTAATAATAAATAGATTTAATTAATTTATTAAAAAGGACAAACTGAGTTATCACATTAAAAAAAACATGTTTTTGCAATGACACTTCAAATTTAACTGAGGTGACTCCTCTTCTCTTTTGAAATATATCTCTATTCAACATTATGTCACTTGTGAAATAATTAAAGAAGAAAGTCCGTGTTCGCATCATAGAAAAAATATATAATTTTAGTCATGGTCTTCTTGAGTCTGATATAATAAATATGGTACCTGAGGTAACTGTGATGTAAAGAAAAATACATAAGTATATAATAGTCATGATAACATTTGTAATATAAAAGATAGAAATGGAAAAGCTACAAGAGGTGAATTTCCATTTAGATTTTCTACATCTTCAATGAGTCCACTCGGTAAGTAAATGAAATTGATAGATTATGATTTGAGAAAGGCACTTATCCGTCTATTAGGTCTCACAGCTCTCAATCCACATCAGAGCTCACAGACTCTGTGGCATTGAAGGTTTTCCAGGAGCCACAGTGACCTCCATAATTCTTAAAATGAAGAAGTCTGGAACAACCAGGACTCTACCAAGAGCTGGCGGCCTGGCCGGACTGAGCAATCGGGGGGGGGGAGCGGCCTTGGTTGGAACCTGATGGTCACTCAGGCTGAGCTCCACAGATCCTATGTGGAGATAAACTCCGATAAGGACGGTCTGGACTTCATGACAGAGTGGCCAGATGTGAAAGACACATGCACATGTGACCTAAGACCTGAAGGACTTTCAGACTGTGAGAAACAAGATTCTCTCATCTGATGATTTCCTTATTTAGCCTCAATTCTGAGCCTCACGTCTGATTTAAAAACCTGACACTGCTCATCACCTGCCTTCATAACAGTGAAGCATGAGGTGGCATTAACCAAATGAAAGGTTTATCCAAAGAGCTCAGGACCTCAGACTGGGTCAAAGGTTGAAACTCCAACAGGACAGGGACACAACTCTTTTTTTTTTTGGGCTAAAAACCGTGTAATCATGTCGACAGTTATACGTCTTAATACATGTGATATTATTTGAATTTTCTGTTATTCAGAAAAGAGTCGAAATTCCTTTCTTGCTCTTCCATTTTGAGTATAGACTGACAAGAGGGGAAATTAAGTTTGAAAATGTAGTAAAAGGCTGCAAAAGAAATGAAGGGTTAACTTTATGAACACGTGCCAACATATTGAGTCAGTCAACGTATAATCTATATAATCAAACGTAGCTTTTCTTCTTCTCTAACTCAAATCTTCTATTCGTTACCACAGCAGATAATGAACCGCCTCGTCAAGAGATACATTGTGAAAGCGCAAACAGATAAAGACAACGACGAAGTAAAAGAGGGTAAGTTTGTCTGGATACGCTGCTTTTTGTAATATATATATATATATATGTAATATAAAATATTGAATTGTTTCTCCGCCCACAGGTGAGCTGAAAGACATAAAGCAAGACATCTCCAGTCTGCGCTACGAGCTGCTGGAGAGGCAGAGCCAGGACACGGAGATGCTGGCTGAGCTCATCGGGCAACTGGGAGACGTCATGCGTGTTCAGCAGAAGGAAGAGTAGAGGCACAAGCTGACTTCTTTAAAACATAATGTCAATATCAAGATCTGGACACGCCGCACTCGTCTCATTATTGAGGAATCGAGGGTCAAAAGGCCTTTATGCTCAGACGTGGATATTCAGTATGTTTAAATATGGAAACCTTCCCTTAGTGTAGCGTCACATTCTCTTCCTCCCCGTCTCTGTACAGTTAACAACATGGTGGCACTGGTGGAACCTGGTTTTCTTGCTGCACAGCCTCTGTTTTCCTAATATCTACTGCTGATTACTCACATATCATGTTTGCTTAGTTTGATTTGAGGGAGAGTTGTAATAGTAAAATCAGTTGAGACGTACGTGTCTGGATAAAAAACAAAGGAAAAGACTTCAGGTGATAACGGCCCCTCTGAGATTTCTTGTGATTCTCCTTTTTTTCCTAATGTTGTGTTTTATTGAAGCGTTGATCACTAACCTTCAATGAATATAATTTAAAAATCTATGCTGATTGCTTTCATCTCAGGGCGCACAGAGGGTTTTTATGGCTTCCTAACATCATTAGATGAGACATTGTTGTGCTCCCTCACGCTCGCGGTGAGGCGGGACAAACGTCTGAGAGCAGTCTGACCTGTCAAGACGTTCGACTCGGAGAGTAAAAGCTACCGAGCCGAGTCCCCGAAGCAGCCTTTACCCCCGCGTGTCGGCAAAATCAGACATCTGATTTTCAAAGAGGGAGCCAGAGGGATTGTGTTACACAATGATTTGAAAGCTGCCCGGTGGTCACTATGTGTCTCCAGCATCACATTTACAGATTACAGTCTGAGAACTGGGCCATTACAGCATTGTGAAGAACACATCATTTAGATACGTGTGTGAACCTGTTATCCAAGAATTATGTCGGCCGCAACACCAGGATCCCCTGTGATACCGTCCAGAGTGTTGACGCAGGAGATAGGGCCAAGGCCTGCGTGTGCATCACACATCCACTCTCCACTGATGAACTCCAACTGTCAGACCTGATGTGTTATCTGAGCAGGATAACACAGTGTAAACCAGTAGATTCCGTCCAGTTATGACTCAACATGACAGAGAATGTAACAGAAGATGTTCTTCACTTTGAGAAAGGCTGTGAGAGTGCATTTGACGAATATACAGTAAAACACGAAGCTTTGAATCGATGCAAATGTGCAAAAATGGAAGATAATTGAAAATAAAAAGTGTTGAATGAGAACTGTCTTTTGCAAAGAAAGTAAAAAATATAATTGCTTGGGTATTTCTACAGACCTTACGGAGATTGGATGATGTTTAACAGTTGTAAATACATGTTTAAGCATAAATTTAGATGCAAGATTTTGTCCTTTTATTATTGTTTATTCTATAGTGAGTCCAAGTATTGTACAGTAAAACATAATCCTGAAATGTTAAACTTCAGTTTTCAGCAGCTTTAAATAGATGCAAATGTGCAAAGATGGAAAACTATTAAAATATAAATCTATTGAATAAAATTTTGCAAAAATAATCTGTAAAATTTTAAATCAAAAATAAATTGCTTTGATTTCATTGCAGACCTGCCATAGATTGGATGTTTCAAAGTTATAGATACAGGTTTGTGTCTCTGACAAAAATAATATTGGATTTTGATCTCTAATGAAACTCAACAGGGCTGAAGATGAATCCGTATTTAAAGTGTTTATTAACTTAGTTCAGCCAAGTATTTTAATATGTCTAATATTTTCTAACATTGGCCAAACGTGTCCCCATGTTGCATCTCATCCATGAGCGGGGGGGGGGGGGGGGGGGGGGGGGGGGGAACTAATGGCCCTTGACATTGAAGAAATCCATTGTTGACTCTCCCCATTGGCTGGATATGTTATCGCAGGTCTGCCAGCCTGCGTTTATTCTCTTGGCAGCTTCTCCGGGGTTTAGTCAGACTGAAGAAAGTTACTCTTTCACATCTATTCAACTTTGAAACTTGCAACACACAAGAACAAGGAGACGACACTTTCTAATTCATCCAAATATGTCAGGGTTTCTTTCTGGAAGGACTCGTAATTACGCACGACCGATTCCTCAGAAGCAAGACCAGGCTAGAAAATAGTGTATCGTTTGTTTTTCCTCTCATCAGCTGTTAAACGTGAAGGAAAAGAGACGCTTCTGTGGAAGAAAGAACGAAGTCACAGCCTTTCTGGAAAAGGGAGGAGGATTACAGGAAGGTTCTCTGAGCCACAACGTACCACTCAGCGTCCAGCCTCCGGACGCGCTCCACATCTCCGCTGCTGCGCGCCTCGAGGTTCACACAATGGAGAACAAGATCAACGGAAGGATGAGCTCCATGTGTGTTTCCATCGTCGATTCAACCGACACACGAGTGGGGGACTCCGGTGAAGGCGGGTACGTTAATATTAAACTATCCAGCGAGGCACAGGCTCTAACTTGCATGCCGTCCTCCGTGCGTAATTTCGCCAACGGCGGCGCAGTGATCCACGGGCTCCACTCGAGCGTCGAGGGCGCAGTTTTTAAAGATTGTAACTTACTCGATGCTTCAAAACACTTTTACGACCGCGGCAGTGAGTTTCTGAAGAGTAACAATGTGCCGTGGGCAGACTTTGTCAAAGTTCAGAGGACGGATGTGGCCACGTCCGACAGTTTGCCAGGCGCACTGACAACCGGAGCGTATAAATTCATGAAGGACGAAAAGGAGCCCTCGGGGATTATGGAGACCCCGTGTCCCAGCTTCGATCCATCACCGGAGATACCGGTTCTGTTGGGGCTCGGTGACGCGCAGGCGTCGAGGTTCAGGCCGGCAGCCACCGCGGCTCCTCGGCCGGTGCTGGACGCTTCTCCAAACTTCCTGATGGACCTCAACCAGCCGGAGCAGCTGCCGGCGCTGGGCCAGGTGAGGGCCGACTCCAGATGCGTGTCATCCGGGAAGACAGGCATCAACTTTGACGCCAACATCCACGCAGCAGCGCAGCAGCCGATGTATAAGACCGAGGTGGCCCGGTGGCCGATGCCAGCTGAGCCCCAGTACTGGTGCCAGTCCACAGGTGTGACCGACGACCCCTTCACTCTCGGCGGCTATGAGGGGATCCAGACCCAGGCCCTCACCCAGAGGAACCATTCACCCTTCTCTGCGTTCCCCGGGTAATTAAACCAAGTTTTATTTGTCAAATGCAAGTTAACACAGCAGTGGAATAGTTAAAATAAAAATAAAAGCAAGGTGCAAAGAGCTTACTATTAAAAAAAAGTTAAATACAACACAAAACTCAAAAGAAGGTGCAGCAGGTACTCTTACTTTTACTGTAAACTCTCACTGTTAAGTGCCGGAGGTACTATAAACTTTTCCACAACTAAAACTTTGAAACTAACTTTGTCATGTGAATTAAACTTAATAATCAATGTGTGTTCATGATCAGTAGGTTATTAAGAAGATTGTTTGCCAGTGTTGACCACAATGACATTTATGAGTCATTTGTGTTTCTGAGAATTTGGAACAACAACATCCGCTGACTTTTCTGTATCTCAACCCACATCTGTACCTCATGGAAACTCCGTCCATCAAGTACAATTTTCATTAACTAATTATATACTGTTATATATGTACATGTTCTTCCACTTAAGAGCAGCAGGAAGCTCCTAAAAATCCATCCATACAAACTCTTAAATATAAAAAGGATCCTTATGGGTCATTTTTAGTCTTATCTTACTCTGTAAAGATGCCTCTTCAGTAAGCTTTGAAATAAGTTAAGGGTTAGACAATGAAAGTAGAGACTGTTTAATTAGATCAACATTGAGTTTTTGCCTTTTTTTATGACACAAATTAATCTCTTATTTGAATTTAGCTTCTTATGGAGGCGTTCCTTCATGTACTCTCTTCTTCTTTCTCCCCAGTATGCCGCCGCAGAGACAGTGTGTGATTTGCGGCGACGAGGCTTCAGGTTGTCACTACGGAGTTCTGACCTGTGGCAGCTGTAAAGTCTTTTTTAAAAGAGCTGTGGAAGGTGAGCGGAAGACGGGAAACCTAATACCTGCTTCTGGAAATGTTGAGTCGTTATTATCCAACTCTTTACGGGCAGTTTTAGTTTGCGTACACATTTCAAGTCACAAAAATTAGCAAGCCACATATTTAATGTGTTGGAACTGGGAAATAAAGACATCGTCCGATACAGTGGATTCTTAAATGACTTTATTCTATCCAGTTCTTTTTGTTTTATTGACCCTATCTCTTTGTGTTTCATCTCTCTGCTTCTATCTACAATACAGGAAATAGTGTATCTTTAGTTTTTGGTTCTGTTGGTGCATGTGCAGTCTCTCACCCCCTTTATCACTATACTCCATTAGTCTATAATGTTACATTTTTAGGGTCCCTGTGAATTTAAGTTACGATGATTTATGAAGTCTGTCAGCTGATCAGTGGGCACTGGGACAAGCAAATAAACCAAAACCCCAAAGGAGGGATTATAGTCTCTGATATCAGCCCTCACAGTGAACTGAAAGAGGGAGTTACTGCATCAAATTTGACTGACCTTCGATGGTAGTTGTTAAAAGGTCACTATAGCAACAGTATCACACTGACCAGTGTTCACCGTGTTCTTCGTCTCGGACTTGTTTTTCTCTCGTTATCTGACGATGCGAGATACGTAAGAGCCACTATGTCTCACCGCGGCCGTGTCACTCTGTCCTCACAGCCTCGCCTCTATCGAATTTTCTTCTTCAGATCTCTCCTCAGAACGCTGCCTCCGAGTGGAGTGGAGTAGCCATGTTAATAGCAAAGAGCCCTTTCTTCCCCCCCCCCCACCCTCATTATGTGCCTCTCCGTCTCCTCCCTCACGTATCTGAAAATCAAGGAGTGTTAAAATTGTGTGTATTTTCACCCAACAGGCCATCACAGCTATCTGTGCGCCGGGCGAAACGACTGCATTGTGGACAAAATCCGGAGGAAAAATTGCCCAGCATGTCGCCTCCGAAAGTGCTATCAAGCTGGGATGATGCTCGGAGGTAGCATTGGGTTGTTGTTGTTTTTTTTGCACAGATCTAATGCACCTACATGGCAGAAATGAAACTGATAGCGTTATGCAACACCAGAGTCACACTTTGCAAACTATCTTTTCAGTTAGTTGTGATTTCAATTCAATATGCTAGATATTTAACTTCTTTTTCAGATGCAGGTTTGGAGCAAAGTCCACACTGAAATTACAGAAATAACAGCTGCAGCTCTGTGGTGTGTCATTGGCCCAAATTGTGCTCTTTATCGTCAAATCTGACCAGGTCTTGTGTCTGTGCCACAGGCAGGAAGCTGAAGCGCTTCGGGGCCCTGAAAGCCTTGGGCCTGGCCCCGTCCCTGATGTTCCAGTCCCACTTGGCCATGTCCGCCGACAGTCAGGCCTTGACCTCCATGTCTTGCATACCGGGCATCCGCGACGTGCAGCTCAGCCAGCAGATCATCAATATCCTGGAAAACATTGAGCCGGACATCATGTACTCCGGCTATGACAACTCCCAGTCCGACGTGCCCCATCTCCTGCTCACCAGCCTCAACCAGCTGTGTGAAAAACAACTGCTGTGGATCGTCAAGTGGTCCAAGTCTTTGCCAGGTAACGGCTCGCTCGGCTCAGGGCCACCTATTGTCACCATGGCGATCCGCTGACGGGACCTCGCTGAAGGTCTCTGAGAGAGAAGCCATGATTATTGGATATGAGAGGAAATGTTCAAATCAAACAAGATTATGTCAAGTAAACACTTTCTTCTCTTTCATAGGATTTCGTAATCTTCACATCAACGATCAGATGACCCTCATCCAGTACTCGTGGATGAACCTGATGGTGTTCTCGCTCGGGTGGCGCTCCTTTCAGAATGTCACCAGTGAATATTTATACTTCGCACCCGACTTGGTTCTCAGCCAGTAAGTAGAAGTTGTCAACGACGTGACACTGACCCATATATTCACAAACCAGCTCCGAAGATGTCTGGAAACCATTTTTGTTTTCTTTTCCGTCAGGGAGCAGATGAGGAGAACTCCGATTTACGACCTCTGCCTGGCGATACAGTTCATTCCTCAGGAGTTTTCAAATCTCCAAGTCACCCGCGAGGAGTTTCTCTGCATGAAAGCCATAATACTGCTCAACACAGGTAAAAGACAAAGGACCTCCCTAATCAGTTTTTTCTGCAACATTGACCTTTGTTTGAATTAAAAGCATCCAGCATAAAGTGTTGCAAACAGAGATGTGATGCTGCGATAACAATCTGCCGTGGAGCTGCTGCACAAAAGAGGGAGTGTTGAGTGTTGCACGGGGCGACGGGACCTTGACAGGATTTATGTAGCAGCTGCTATCGAGTTTTACACAAAAAACACAGTGTTTTGTTATGTTAAAAAACAATAACGGTTGACTGAATCTTCACTTTTTCTACATTTGTTCCTACTGTGCATGTTTGGAGAAATCATTTTTTCCAATCTGTCTCCTCCTCAGTGCCTCTCGAGGGACTCAAAAGCCAGGCAGTGTTTGAAGACATGAGACAGAACTACATCCGGGAGCTGACCAAGGCGATCCACATGAGGGACAAGGGCATGGTGGCCAGCTCCCAGCGGTTCTTCCACCTCACCAAACTCATGGACACCATGCACGATGTAGGCTCCCTCGGCACAGCTGAGCACAAAAAAACCCCCATAAATTCACATGTCTCAATCCAACTCACTAAGACAAACTGTCTGCATGTCTCCCCTCCGACAGATAGTGAAGAAGGTCAACCTGTTCTGTCTGAGCACCTTCATCCAGGCCGACGCCATGAAAGTGGAGTTTCCAGAGATGATGTCCGAGGTCATTGCCTCCCAGCTTCCCAAGGTCCTGGCCGGCATGGTGAGGCCCCTCTTATTCCACAGCAAGTGACGGCGCTGTGGACACATCCTGCGACATCCTTACTCAGCAACCCAACGATTACAAATGTAGTCATCTGTAATTTGCCAAACCGCCTCTGACGCTCTTTATGAGGGGAACGACAATGAACACGTTCCTTAGAAATACGCTTTAAAGTCGAGAACCATCTTGAATGGTGTAGGAATCGGGTGCAGCCGCCCTCTCCCATTCTGCCCTCCGTGTACAGACGGTGTGCAGCTGGTTTCGAGAACCTCTGGGGTTATTTTTGTACTAGAGCATAAATATTCAGTGTTTCTAACCCAAAGTGTTTCCTTAATAAAAGGAGGAAACCTGCCACTTAAAAATACTTTTACTTCAGGGTTAACAGCACCTTCGTCAGGGAGGAAGACAACTCTCTTTAAAACACGTGTTTAAACCAATAGTCCCAAATTGCACAAATGTATATATATCAGTCCTCTAAATATGCCAGATTTCTTTCATTAAGATATAAATTATTCTCTGGGAACAAAATGTTATGGGTTCTTCTTTGGGTCCAGAAAATTACACAATATATATATATATATACATAATATATAACCACTAAAACAACCGCAACCTCCGTGGTGGAGGTAAAAACAACAACTAAATAACCGTGTGAGTGAATTAGTGCTCGAGTCGGTGCAAATCTCTGCCAACACTGCTCAGTGCCCTAAATGTGTTATTTTTTATCATAGAAGAGATTTAAAATGTTCTAAATCCACATAAAAAATCCACACAATGACAGATTAGTAGGACGCATGTGATGGATTTAATTCAAGTGAGTGCAGTCGTGTTCGATGTCTTTCACAATATCAAGAAATCCTTAAAACTAATGGACTTAACTTTACACCGAATCCTATTCAAGTGAAATAAATAAACCTGCCTTGACGAAGGTTTAAAAATGTGCAATAAAACCAAATTTCACTGTGGAGAGGAAGGAACCTACAGCATCAGTCTACTCCTAAGAAAAGTGAAAAGCACGACTCTGACAAAAGAATATAGAAGCACGGGTGTAATGAATCACGCTATTTATTTATAGACATGTTCATGCACCAGTCAAAAGACACAGTGGATGATTGCAAGGGAACAAGCTTGCCAATATAGAAAAGAAATAAAAACAACGATGCCAGGTGATTACATATTCAGGATACTGACGTCATTTCCGTCATCTGAATTCAGACGGTAGGGGAGTGTTATTCCCGCGTCGCCCTTCAAGGTCACTTGGCTTTCTTTAAAAAGGTGTAAATGGAAAAGAACACCGCGATCTTGGCAAGTTCTCAAATACCTTCAGAAATACATTTTGGGCCGCCGGAGGAAGTTTATTTTCGGAGTACTAGTTTGTAATAACTGAAAAAAGAAATGAATGATTTATTGTTGTTATTTTTCACTTGTTGAATCGTGAAGAACTTTTCTAACTTTGGAAATGTTTTTCGACAGTGGCAGAAAAATTTAATATCAAATGGCGTCTTTAACACAATACATTGTCATTGCTAGTACACCAGTGTACCAGTGAGTAAAAAGTACCACAACAAGCATCAGAGCTGAAGTATTCCACCTCATGAACGAAGCATTCGTGACGTTATAAAAACACTTTTTTTTTTATACACATGGCATATATTTAACGTGATAATTTATATGAATAAACAGCTACAGAAGGTAAATATCGTTTTGATTAGCGACTACAGGTTAACGTATGAGCTTCAATGTACAGTACAGTACTGTGTAGCTAACCAGAAAGTGCACGGCAGCAGGGAGCAGGTTCAGTGGTCCAACATCGATCACAGGCCATAAACATGAGGGTTAAGGTGCAAAAAACCCACATTATTGCTTTTACTCATAGATTAGATTAATATCCTGACTTTAAAAAAAAAAAAAATCACAGTTTGTTCAATTACAGTTAATACAGAAAAATGTTTATGAGCCTGTGCGGATTTTTATGAAGCACTTGCTGGAATTTCATGTTGATATTACGGGAAGTTTAAAGATATTATTATTATTACATATTTCTGAGAATAAAACTTGTGAAATTGATGTTGTGATTGTTTTTGTGAATCTTTAAGGTTAAAAACTGGGACAAAAAAAAAAATCAGTGCAGTCGACGGGTCATTACATATACAAACATTTACATCCATCAATAATGTCATACTTATTTGTTTTCTGAGCATTTAAACATGTCACAATGGAGTCGTTATAGAAAATGGAGGTACACTTTGGACTTTGAAATTTGAGGACCGTTAATACGAGGGTTGTGTTTAAGTTTGAGAGACGAACTTACCGATGTCAAGGTCAGACTTTGCAATGATTTCACTCAAAACACTGCGCTTGCACTCAAACAGCTCCTGCTTGTGCTTGGATTGGCTCTGCTTGTGCTCAAATGCGCAGATATTTTGGTGCTTGTGCAGATTTCTTGCGCTTCAGCTTTTGGAATGAACAAAATTGTCCCGCCCACTTTGTGGGTGTTTTAGCTTTACTTCTGTTAGAGTACCGGTGGTTACTGTAACCGGATTCATGCACACAGTGTTCCCGATCACTTACTAGTGAAGGGAACACTGCGTGCATGAATCACTTACTAGTGAAGAGAACACTGTTGACAGACAACTATAAGAACATAATAGACGCCGTCCTGCTTCTTGTTGCCGTCTGTGTTTTTTACTAACAGTGCCAACGGGGCAACTACACCTTGAATTCTATTGGTTGGGAGACTTTTTGACGGATAACAAAACTGTCCGAGAGCAGACGTTTCAGAAGCAGGGCGAGCAACTATCTTTACTTAACTCTAAAATATCACAATTTGAGCACAAGCAGGGGTATTTGAGTGCAAGAGTTACAAAATCTAAAATCAAAAAATCCTGCCCTCAAACTGAAACACCACGCTCTTGAATAAAGATAGGGGGGAACCACCCCCCCACACACACACATGTTAAAACAATTACTGCTCTACTTGAAGAATACATAAAATGCAGAAATGTTGGTTGCCAGCGATAATGGCAACTCAACAATGAGCAACAAACAACCACATCTTGTATTTTTTTTTTTTTTTTCTTCCATGGATACCAGGAAATAGATGCGGCGTTCACCACCTGTTAGAGGAAGACGACATAATTCTCAGGGATTAAACCGGTTCTTCCCTCGTATGTTGCTTGGAGCCAGCCTGGTTCAACAGAGGGATAAACTACAGGAGGAAGAGAGAGAACAAAACAAAAAAAAATACTTCAGTGAAAGAAAAGAGAAGCAGATTAAGTGTAAGAAGACATGAGAATCACTGGGTTTGGATTTAATTACATTATTTCCCGGACTTAGTGAATACCAGCGGGGAAAAAAACAAAAAACAACTAAAGACGCTATTAGTCAGACGAATAAACATTTAAAGCCGATCAAGGAAGACTCGGGGTCAGGGAGGCTCATTAATTCAGTCCCTACAGAGCATTTTCAGGCTTTAACGTGGGATCATGTTACTTAATCACACACTTAAGAGTAGAAACCAGAAAAACAACGATAGCTGGGATTCAATCAAAATCAAGAGAACCAGCTTTGGTAACGATCAGATATGCTGAATAGCGACGAGGAGGACGAATCGGCCTGTGAAGCTGTTCAAGTGCTTTGGCTGCTGATAAATGCTGGGGAGCGTTTGTTGACGTTTCTGCGTTTGGCTGCTGGCTCTGCTGTGTTAACAGGGAACAGGCACTGGTGCCTTCCATCTCTGGGTTACAGTGACCTGCCTGCACTGGTTGTGGGCCAAGTCATCTCTGTTCATGGAAAAAGCAGAGAGGCAATAAAGAAAAATCCCCAGGGGCTGTTTGTTTCTTTAGCAAACGAATATGTGGGTGTCACGCTAAGAGCAGAAAACATTTTATGCGTCCACACAACACTGGGAATTGGCCGAGTGCTCGCTGCCAGTACATGACAGACCGCCTGCGTGCAGGGCTCAAGATGTCCAGTCAGCCTACGCAAGGAGGCATGTGAGCCGTGGCGAGAAACCGCTGCAGCACAGTAATCTCTGGCTCTGCTCACCGTTTGTGATGTGCGCCCCCTGGGGGAAGCTGAGCTCGTGGCTGTGCTCTGCCTCACAGGAGTACATCGCCTTGGCATCTCTGTGAAGACAAGCAAGCAAATTAAAAAAAAAAAGCGATGTCAGGGCAGGTTTGAAGAGATGAGATGAAGGGAGTGTGTGTGTGTGTGGGGGGGGGTTAAAACTGCTGTGTCATGGTTTTAACGGCACCTTCCGACTGGAACTGACTGGGACGGGATGTTTTCAAACAGCAGTGCTCTGGCAGCAACCCTGCAACCGTTAGAAAAAACAACAGATCAATATATCAAGGATTACAAACATATTTTGTCATAGAAAGAAAAACAGCTCCTGTGATTAGATGATTTTAAAGCAATACTGGTATTAATCAATTTGAGTGGCAGTGCTGCCCCCAGAGAGAAATTCAACCCTATCTGACCTTTTCTGTCTAAAACCAGTCGGCCCACTTTCCCTTGGCCGTGCCAGCATTCCTCATTGTCTAGGAGGAGGTGAGAGGCGGGAGGTTTCCTTCCTCCGGGCGGACCGAGCTTCAGCTTTTTAAACCAGGTGAAAATACATATAACAGGGCTGCTCTTGAACCTGCGCACCTGCAGCCTCGGAGTCAATGGGGACAGCTGCACCTCGGGGCGAGGCCGGGTGGGTGCTACACAAGGACACCACTTGAGATGCCATGTGACCGGCTTCTCTCTCACACACACACACACACACACACACACACACACAACGAAGTCAAACAATCCATTTGTCCCGGGAGAACCGAGCGCAGACGGGCTGCTGGGTCACGTCAACCCCGGAGCAGGTTGAGGATAATTAAAGCCAGTTCTCCCACCGTAGAGGAAAAAAGACATAAATCTGCTCACACATACTTGTGTGATCTCAGAGACCTCTCGATGCTGCACAGTCATAGACAGACGGAGGAGGAGGCTGAGACAGGGAGTCGTGGCTCCATGACTTACACTCATTTCCTGGAAACTCTCAGCGTAATCACTGCTGGCCTTTTCAGCACTGATCCAAAAAAATCTGCATTCTCCCATTAGGAGACGTGACTTTTTATCGTCAACATGCCCAAAGAGAATATCATATGTATGCAGTAATTAATATATTGTTTCATTAAATGATGAAAACAGTGAAAAATGCCTGGTAGCTGCTTTAAATCACTCGTTTCCTCAGAACCAAAAGTCTAAACCCAGAGATGTCAGATTTACAATTGAAACAAGTGACCTAATTCAAAATACGGCTGGGCAATGAAATAATATCTACATTTGTCATCTACATTCCAAATAAATATCAATATATCGCTTGTGCATTGTGCACAGTGAGGAGGAATAGCCAATAATTAATCTACATAATTTGCTGTTTATCAAGTGTTTGTCATTTTCTGCTCATAAAGAAAGAGTTTATAACCAAAAGCTTCACTCAGGAGCAAACACTTTAAACTTAAAAGAAAAATATTGTGATAGTTATCGTGACAATTATCAATATAGAGTGATTTTAACATGTTTATCATCACTCAGCTCTACCAGCTGCTTTCAGACGCGCTGAACACAATGATACTAATGATGACGATCGGTATCAGAAGCAACGATCTAAAGTCATTACACTGAGCCAGGTCTTTGGTATCCGTTGCCCACTGATGTGTCCAGCCTGCGGCGGAGGACTTGTTTGGGTGGCAGGTCTGGGTGCCCCGCAGGCTTCAGGCTCTCTCTGGGCTCCCCCGTTGACAGACTTTGGACGGATCCAGAGCAGCTCCTGTGGCCTTGAGGCAGAGACACAAATAATAAGTTCTCGTCTGCCAGTAAATGACCAAAAAGACAGTAAAAAGGTTTGAAACACATCAAATAACTCAGGAAATGATCCATGTCAGAAACATTTTAATGCAGGTATTTAAATCATGCTTAAAGAGGATTGGGGGGG
The DNA here is from genome assembly GCA_026259375.1 of Verasper variegatus. NCBI lineage: Eukaryota > Metazoa > Chordata > Actinopteri > Pleuronectiformes > Pleuronectidae > Verasper > Verasper variegatus. The sequence goes on from CM048047.1 coordinate 21,922,373, forward strand.
GTGGTCGCTATCACTCTTTGAAATCACCACGTCCTGGAGGAAGAAGTTATGACAATAAAACAATCCAGTTTATGAATTCAGTCTGGAAAATGACACTTTCATGAGGTTACTTTCCCCTTCATTACTGCCAGGGAAACAGAAACGATGGGCTAATGACAGGCCGGCCTGACGGATCACTCCTTGGTTGTCCCACCTTCAGATATATGCAGTGACTTCAGGGAGGGAGCAGGTGAACGGTTCGGCAGCAGCGGCGGCCGGAGGTCGGTGCGGACGTGTGGGGCTTTTTTGGGTGCGGGAGACAGCCGGGGTGCAGTGCTGACCGAGGACAGGCTGAGAGCGTCCTCCGACTCCCCGTCTGTGCGGCCCGCGTCCTCCCTGGAGCTGGACTCGGGGCTGCTGACACCCGCGGTGCTCCTGGGGCCGTTGGAGAGCTGCGACGGCGTCCGGCGGAGGTCCGGCGGCGACTTCTCCTTCACCTGGGCAGAGGAGGCGGTTTTGGAGGAGGCGTTCTGCTCAGAGGAGTGGGAGGACAGAGACTCCATGCTGCCCATGGGGGTGCTGCCCGGACTGCTGCTCAAAGTGTCACCTATGCAGGGACCAGAGAGGAGGAATACAAAGCCCTCATTAAAACCTGCCGAGTGAGGAGGTGGTTCATTTATGACTTAAAGAAGATCCCTTTATTCATTCAGCCTCCCTTTTAAAAAGCCAGCTCCCAAGAGGAGAAACTGTCAGAAACTGTGCAGATGTCTGAGAAATATTAAACGCCCCTGACGGATTTTGGCAAATGACGGTGCGATGACCTGCGGTAGGCGATCGCCGCTTTGGGCACTCACTTTCTGCGTCTGCCAGACAAAGTGTTGGGGTGTAGAGGCTGCGGGGCTTCCGGGGCCCCGTCGTCAGACAGATGGCCCGGCTCCTGCGAGAGCCCGGCCGGCTCTGCGGCTGGGGCAGGGGCACGTTGGGGTCCGGAGGCTGGTGGAAGATCTGGTGGAGGTCCATGAAAGAATATTAATTACTGTCCTGAATATTGAGGATAGTATTCGAGTGGATTTCAAGACTGTGACTCACTTTGTTGAAGTTCTCAATAAGTATTTCCACCACGATGTTCTGGAACTTGATGTTCATCATGGCGGCCACAGTCTCCTCTTGTGAGCGCATCAGGGTGGGGCCGAAGATGACCCCCAGGTTGGACACTGTCATCAGGTTGCACTGGTTTTGTGTGGAAACGCTGCAGGTGGACACAACGGGAATCACACGCTGCCAAACGCAAACTCTTCTGTTTCGTTTTATTCCTCAACAGATTTAAGGACACTGTCTCATGTATGACGGACAATATGAGGAACTACTATGAGGACAAAACAATCAGTCGTACAATTTTAGGATTCACTGCAGAAATACGTACGTGACGAGGTGTTTCAACAGCAGCTCCAGCATTTCTTTGTTCTTCTCGGGCAGCTTGTGCACCAAGGCGTGGACGGCACACACCCGGTAGTTCTGATCATCTGACTCTAAGAGAAGGCAAATTGATATAAGATAATTAGGATGGTGATGATAGATTAATCGGGAGCTAAATACACTGACAGTACAGTTGTTAATCCATCTACTAATTCCATAAACTGAATCTGTCTGTATGTGACTCGTATATATCTCCAGAATCCTTCATCTCATCAGCCTCACGCTTGCCAAGGTGTGGACTTTCTGTGCGTTCTGGATACGCAGCAGCTCTTTGTGCAGCTGCGGTGATGCAGTAGGTCTTTATTCAGCCTGGCTCAATCACTGCAGGTCACTTTTACAGTTTCAGGAACAAAAACCTGCATCAGCGACAGCCTGCGACAGCTCGTCACACACAGACGTGTTTAGAACGGGGACGTCACCAGAACCTCAAATATATATATATATATGTACACGAAGTATCATGCTCATGTCTCGAAGTGAAGAAAGAAACAAATGAGCCCAGATTAAACCAATTGAATTTCTCAGTTTGACATTTCTTCGTCACACACACATGGCACGCTGCCATTCTCTGAGATGGAAAGAGTTTAATTGGTGCAATCGTTGCTTGTTTGATTTTCCTACTGTTGAAACGTTGAAATGAAGTCATTTAAAATCGTGGTTCAGTTCAAAGCCTCTTGCTCTTTAAACAAGTTAGTGTAAGGGAGTGTACTCTGCTAATTTAATAAGCCCTCGTGTTTAATAATGAAAGAATATGAAGTATTATTATTACAATGTGACTGTTAGTAATTGGTCGTAACTTACTGACAGCCAGGAGGAAATCTTTGTGGAGCCTGAAGGTCATTAGAGGCTCGGAGAGACACCTGGTGGGTAAAGAGAAGAGTTTTTATTCCCCGAGTGACACGGCTCCTTTTCAACGCATCCACCTTCCCCTCCTGTGTGAGTCAGCGGCAGCGTCGTGCGGGTGACTCACACCGCCGAGGTTTTCAAAGAGACATTACGGAGATAATGGTGATTCCTGACAGCCGAGGACACACAGCTGGCAGGGGCGAGCTGACCTGAGGTAATTCTTCAGGCCGCTGGTGATGGTTTTGTTGTCCCACGTCTCCGGGTCCAGGTCCATATCCGCAGGTGCCTTGGAAGCTGTTGGGGAACACACTTTGTTTTTTATATCGCCACAACGATTAAGCCGTAAACTGTCTGAAGAAAAGCGAGGCAGCCTGACACGACCCGGTGGGCCGCTTTAAGGTCTCCATGTGTAAACCGACTCGAGAGGAGACTCTGAAACAAATTATCATGTGTGCCAAGTTTTACAGGCTTAACTCAATCATTCAGACTATTCTTTTAAATGTATATCTAACAAGGTAATGACAGACACAAGGCCAGATGGCTGTTACTCCCTCACGCCACAAGGAGGACCTCTTCACTCACTCAACAGGGTCACATTAGGTTTCAACCTGAGATGATGGAAAATAGTCATTATTTAAAGATAATGGTCACCGTGGTATTTGGAAATGACAGAATCTCACCTGGTTGTTTTGCCGGATGTCGTGTGAGAATGATATTAAATATAAACAGTGTAAAGAAACGCTGAAAGGGCAGAAAAACTCTTCCTTGCATTATGAATAATCATAAACGTTGGATTTTGGGCTATTTTGACCTAATTCTGCCGCAGGGCCGTGAGTGGGAACATGTGGTTTTCTTTTTGTGATATCAAGGCTACTTACAAAAGACTGTAGTCATCAGCCTCTGGACTTTGGAGTTGACCCCTCCGATTCTGTACAGCCCCATTGTGTTTATGCCTGAGAGACCAAAGAAAGAAGGAAATTAAAGAAGTGGAACGAGCAAACAAAGACAAACCCAAGCATCGCGTTGCCACGGCCACCGACGAATGAATGGAGCACATTGTTATTCACCACCGCAGCGTGTTGTGGTTGTGTTTGAACGCCCTCACCTCTCGTCTCCACCAGGTCAATGCATCTCCGTACGAAGTTAAATCCCGCCTCATTAAGAAACGCTGTAATACAACAGGAGGAGAGGGTTCAACACACGTCAGTCACTGTCTGGGTTAACCACGCATCAGGCAGGAATAATAAGCTCTGCCCATGTGTTGCTGCTCTGACTAATAAGATACGACCCCCCGCCGTGCTGGAAGGATTCACCATGTCAGCTGAGTGCATGTATGTCAAGTGATTGTGTTAGTGAACACACACGCTGTAGCCATAGGTAACAAAATATGTTATTTGACGTGTGTGTGTGTGTGTGTTGGGGATTTTATCACCATCCTAAAAAAGATGAATTAAATGAAAGAGGATTAATTGAAAATCAGGAAAAAGGGTTTGAAAGGATTCAAAATAAAAAAACACTTACTCTCTTCTCTTTTGCTCAGAATGGCCGGCAGGTTGTAAATCTAGAGAAAGGTTGTAAAAAGTCATTATTAAAGCCTTTCTTCACAATACCAGGAGGAAGAAGAAGAAGAAGAAGAAGAATTATGTCACACAGTTTGTTTTCCCAGCACTCCTTGACTGGTCTATTATTAGCACAAGCTGGACGGTGAGGTCATGGTTTGTACTCTGACGCCACCAGTAGAGGACGCCAGTGACGACGAACCTTCCTCTTCAAACCAGCATCAAGCACAAAAGGAATATTTCAAAGACAACCTGGCAACAGTTCCTCACCGGCTCCTTGCCATCCATGGCCTCCAGCCACGATCTCCTGTTGGCCTCTGACGGTGCCTGCAGTGTCATGACGCCATGCCTGGACAGATTTCAGAGAAAAAGCTGGTCTCAGTCTGATCCCAGTGCCGCTGGGGGCCCCGGACAGACCATGTTTACACTGGCTCAGACCACTATAAAAGGACTAGTGCGACTAAAATAGCTCATGTGCAAAAATTCTTGCCCTCAAACGATGCGGTGCCCTCGCTTGGGTCGGTGCGTTTCGCATTCCACACCCCCGTCGTTATAAAGCTACGTGTGCTTGAGATTAGAGTGATTCCTTGTTTTTGCACCCGACATGCACACACCGTCACCGCACACGAGCGTTTGCTGCGCTGCCTCGGCTGATACGACTTCGTCTGATGATTACTGTTGTAAAGAAATAAAAAAAAAAACTCCACCCCACCAGTAGTAGTGATGGTTAGTATACGAGCACGGAGCCACGTCAGGTTGCATGTGTTACAATGCATGTAACACATGCACACATGCAGCAACAATAACCTCTGTGGGTTATTTTTGACATGCAGATGTGTGTTTATGAAGAAAACATGAAGACGTCTGTGCAGGAATAGAGACCCCACGTTCCTCTTAACCCATAAAACAACCTGCTGACAGATCTGTGGATTACTGGGGACACTCGTTCCCAAAAGACACGTTGCTGTAGATTGAGACAGTTTTTATTGTGTTGAGGATGTAAAATTTCCACAGCAGACGTTTTGACTTGTTGTAGCAACGCTTGTTGTCAAAAGGGATTTTTTTGTGAGTTTCTCCTCACTCTGCCATTTGAGGCAAACTGTGATTTGTGAATATGGGCAATACAAATACAATTTAATTGATTGATTGATTGATTGATTGACAAACATAGTGGAGAGTGTGGCTCGGACAAATTTGAAAATTACCAACAGGCATTCAGTTTTTTGATCTTCTCTTAAAAAGGTGTATTGGGGTCCATGCTGAATTTTCATAAATAAGATGGATGTGTCAAAAACCGAGCAGATCAAATTAAAACACCTTCTGTGACTAAATAAACAAGTAACCTAGGTGTAGACACCCTTGACGTTTGGCCTGCTTCTGTCTGGGCAGTGGGTGCAACAGCATGTTTATTATAACAAGGATAAATGGGCGAGCCCGAAGATGACTGGAGCTTGGCCCACATTGTCCTTGTGGTTGGAATAAGCACCTTGGGGCATCGTTGTTTATGATAAATGAGTTGTCCTGCAAATAAACTGCAGTTATTCTCCATGCTCAGCAACAATCGCCAAGGGTGAGCGGTGGCGGCAGCGGCCCGGCTGGTGCGACGCGGCAGCGGCAACACTGTGATGAGATAGTTCTATAATATTCATAATTATGAGCTCATATCAGGCTTTCATGAATTTGGCTTGATCAAAGCAGCCGCTGTTTATCAGCAGGGAGCCACTTTACGGTGTTTGATTTCGGCCAATCTCTGATCCCGCTGCCCGGTCACAATACGAATCAGTTATGAATATTCTCATGAATTAAAAAGAGATTTCTGATTATTGGAACAAGTTATTATGTTATTCAGGAAAGTAGAAATTTAAGCGATTGTTCTGTGTCCTTGACTGAGTGGTGTCTGATTCTTCGTGAAGCGGTAATTAAGTATTTCATGAAAAGTTTGAGAATTACCAATTTGACTTAGATCACATCAGAAATTTGAGATTGTGGCGTGAATGCAACAATTAGCAGAACGTTCATGCAGCACATGCAGCACGGGTCAGTTCACATACCGGAGTTTATAGAAAAACTGAAGCGGTCTGAAAAGAGTTCCACGACAGATGTCATTTCTACATTCACACGAACACAGAGAAAAGAGACGGGAGTTGGTTTTAGAAGCAGAGTAAATATGGACGTTGTGAACGTACAACAACAAACGAGAGCGAGAGAGAGGGAGGGAGAGAGAGAGAGAGAGAGAGAGAGGAGAGGGAGAGAGGAGAGAGGGGGAGAGGGAGAGAGAGAGAGAGAGAGAGGGGAGAGGAGAGAGAGAAGAGAGAGAGAGAGGGGGAGAGGGAGAGAGAGAGAGAGAGAGAGAGAGAGAGAGAGAGGGGAGAGAGGAGGGAGAGAGAGAGAGATAGATAGAGAGGAGAGAGAGAGAGAGAGAGGAGGAGAGAGAGAGGGAGAGAGGGAGAGAGAGAGAGAGAGAGAGAGAGAGAGAGAGGGGAGAGAGAGAGAGGAGAGGAGAGAGGGAGAGAGGAGAGAGAGAGAGAGGAGAGGGAGAAGAGGGCGGGAGGAGGGGGAAGAGGAGAGGGAGAGAGGGAGAGAGAGGAGAGGAGAGAGGAGAGAGAGAGGAGAGAGAGGAGGAGGGAGAGGGAGAGGAGAGAGAGGAGAGAGAGGAGGGAGAGGAGGGAGAGAGGGAGAGAGAGGAGGGAGAGAGAGAGAGGGAGAGAGAGGAGAGAGAGAGGGGGGAGGAGAGGAGGAGAGGAGAGAGGAGAGGAGAGAGAGAGAGAGAGAGAGAGAGAGAGAGAGGGGGAGAGAGAGGAGAGGGAGAGAGAGAGAGAGAGAGAGAGAGAGAGAGGGGGAGAGGGAGAGGGAGAGAGAGAGAGAGACATGCAGGACACAAACAGCTGAAAACATGTATCACTGGTCAACGGGGGGGGGGGGGGGGGGGGGGGGGGGGGGGTCTTTGAAGATGTGAATCAAACCAGGTTCAAATGCTGTTTACTCCCCAAGATGATATCTGGGTTAATTGCCAGAATCAGTCGGGTTCAATGGAAAGAAAAATGCATGAGGAACAAAACATCAACTAAACTTCAATCCTAAAATATGTTAAATGTAAAAAAAAAAAAAAGAATGAACCACTGTTAACTGTTTAAAGATCCAAATAAAAATCCAGATCTAGAGAATTTAATTGTGGTTTCATGATGGGACTTCTCTGAGTTTCCTATGGTTTTAAATATTTTCTTCAAATTCATTGTCAGAACTAGAAATGGAAAAACAAATGTCAACGTCCTAGTGTTGGTGGTAATAACTTTAAATATCAGGTTCTGTGTTTTCAGAGCAGGTAAAGTGATAAAGCACATTCACAGCAGGTGGATTACTCAGACGGTCACAGACCTCTCCACCACTTCGACGTCAAAGCAGAATCGCTTGTCGATGGAGTCGGTTTTCCTTCGAATGCAGGATCGGAGCTTGAACATCTCCGGCTGGCTCAGGACGAGACCGTTCTAAAATAATAATAATAAAATCAAAAAAAGCACACGAATAAAAAGCCTCTCAACTAAGATGAAAAGCAGAAACATGAATCCACCTTGTCTCTGCAAATGCAAAATCTTGATACAGGTCTAAAAACAGAAATATGACTGTTTTACTAGTGCATTAAAAAAAATACTTTGATTTAATGCACAAAGTATGAAACAACTATAACTCCATTATTTGATCAGCACAAACTCTGAGTCGATGCCCTAAAAGAGCCAAAACCTCAAGGTTATTTTGGTTCCTTGGTTTCCCTTCTCTTGTTATTTGTGGCTTGTGTTGTCTTTGAACCGTCTTTGTCTTCCTCGAGTTAAGTCTTTTGTGTTTTGAGGCCAATTTGCAGTTCTGTCATCTTGACTTGTTGTTTTTCCCCCCTTCCTCTGGGGCGGGGGGGGGGGGGGGGGGGGGGGGGGGGCGACATTCTCATCAGCCTCAAAGGAGTTCTGGTTTCACCCACACAGATCACAGTCTTATCTCAGCTTGTAGCATTTGTATGTGCAACTGAACCTAAGTAAACTTCCATTACAGTGAACTACCTGTTTCCCGGCCGACTTGATGTCCGCGTTGCTCATGGCGAAGGTCTTGCTGTCTTTCTCGTACGTGCAGTAGTGACGGATCCACGTGGATCCCAGAGGACCTGCGACAGGAACACACGAAAAGAAAATAAAAGTCAAAGTACTTTTCTCTGAAACGCAGACTTCTGGACGGACTTCTGAAAATCAATTTGCAATTAAAGCGTGATGACTCAACAGTTGTTTATCAGTGCTGATAAAAATCTACCATTTGTGGTATCACCCCCCCCCCCCTTCTTGTTTGAGAACACATCAAAGCGAATTGGAGAACAGGATGAATTATGAGTTCTGTGTCAGATGATCTCTTGTGCGGAGGCCTGGGAGCAACTCAAGGCATGTTTATGGTGATGGATGCATAACCGTGCACTTAGAAGTGAGCCGCGCGCGGGGGGGGGGGGGGGTGAGCTGGCTGGGCGCCCAGCCTGAGAGACTCACGTTTCTCCTGGACGTACAGGAAGCCCTCCATCGTCCACTGGCCCAGCGGTTTGTAGTCCTGATCCGCGGTCCTTATCCTCTTCATCAGCTTCTCCACTTCCTGCTTGGTGCTCACAAAGTTGTTTCGTGTCTGCGCGGGGAAAAAAACAAAAACGTGGGATTGTGTCACAGACGACATCTTTGTGTACCGTGCGATTTCTCATCTGGGAAATGTCCTTATTTTGCCAGAGACTGCAAATAACGGAGGATTCACAAACAAGCGGCGAATGATTCATATTTGTGCAGCTGCATGAGGACACCTGAGAGAAAGACTAACACTCCGGGAAGCTCTTTGGAAAATACAAACACTGCATCTTATCCAAACACATTACATTCATCATGGAAAAGGATGAAGCCAAATTAGGAAAGAGACTCTGTTGTTGATGCTGCAAGAAATCGTCTTTCTTTGGATGCATGGGAGAAGATGAGAGAGCGTCGCCTTCCCCAGCTCCTAGTGGAGCTCCCTGCTTCTGAGGACACGGAGAAAAGGGATATGGAGTGGAAAGTTTCAGGGCAATGATGCTGACACGTCTGGTCAGAGTGAAATTTTGGCCCCCAGGCTGCAGGAGGTGAGGACATGTCAGCAGCTGGGGTTTAACTCAAACGTCTGACACAGGGGCATTAAACGGGTAACTGCCTGCAACACAACACTTGGAAAAACACACATCCATTTGTGAAAACTCCTGCCTGTTGTATTGGGCCATGATAAGCTGCAGAATGTGATTACGTGGCTGGTTGCCTTTTTGCGCGCAACCCCCGAGGTGCTGAGACTTACGTTCTGCAGGTTGAACTGGAGCTGCTGCTTGTACGGCTCGAACTCGTGAGCCAGCTCGTATCCTTCGTGGTAGAACGTGAACAAACCCTGAAGAAAGGCCAGGAGCTGCAGAGGAACCACATTTAAGGGTGAGTCAGAAAGGAAACAGAGCTCTATCAGCACATTTAGAAATGGTGTACTGCAGCTTGGAACAGCACAAGAAACAATAATCACAGCTCAATCACACAGTTATGATTTTACATTCGTCCAATTTAGAGTCTCCAATCAACCTCGATCTGTGACTGTGGGAGGAAGCTCCACAGAGAAAGAGCCCGGCCGAGACGACAGTGCGAGCCAGCGCACCAACGTGCTGCCCACAATTATCACTTTTGTAGCTCTCAAACACAGGGATTTTTATTTTTGTTTTACTTTCATCTGCAAAAACCTGTAATTTGCCATAGACGTTCACACTCTGAATCACACTCACTTTTGGATTAAGTCAAAACCTAATTACATTTTAAATGAACAAAATAGAAAATATAATTAACACATCTGTTTAAATTTAAATTTTCCCTGCGGTGAATATCACACACCGGCTGAGAGGCACACAAATAAAGTTTCAGAAGGTTCCTCTTCTGTATGTCTGACGGATGCTGATCTTATTTTCTGTAAATCACAGACACATCACTGACCGTCGTGGAAAAAGGCAGCGACAGTATTGTTGGAGGAATAAAAAGCTGATCCCATCTCTAGCATATAGGATCCCTCCAACACAGAGCTGCTCCGAGCCGCGTCCTCAGACACAGCCGCTGATTTGATTCCTGGGATGAGGCTTGGTATATCAAATGCTCAAGGATGAACCATCTTATCTGTGACCAGACTCATCACAGGCAAGGCTGAACCAATCTACAGGCCCAGCACTACCTGGGCCTTTAGATTTACATTTCTGGCCTGGGCTCTGGGTGGGCTGCCAGTGGATGTAAACAACTGGGAGTGGGGGGCGGGGGGGGCTTTGAAAACGGCCGATTTGCTCCCATCTCACGTTCCCCGGCATTTAACACCTCGAGAACGTAATGTTTCCTGGTAACGTCTCAGCTAAACACGTTAGAATCGACGGCATTTATCTGCACAGTGTGTGTGTGTGTGTAGTTTGATTTGACATCAGCCAATTTATTTAACCACACACACACACACACACACACACACACTCGCTTCCCCTAAAGAACTGACTGCAATAACGCACAGACACTGAGTGATGAAGAAGATAAACTAGTGGAATATATAAGCACTGATATTTACCTGTGAGAGATGAATACTTGTACACGTTTCATGAATTAAAAAGCTTTAAATAATCTTTGTACTCGTATCAAAGTGGTTATTTTTTGAATATATTCCACTTAAACTAAACTTTTCACTACATAAAGTGAAAAGAGGCAAAGCAATTACATTAAACATAACATAACTGAGCAAAGTGTGAAATGCTCTCACCGGCTCGACAAACTCAAACTTCTTCTTCTCTTGCACTTCCTGTATTTTGAAGACGTACTCGAGCGACGCGTCGTAAAAGAGTTGCCTCTCCTTGTCGATCTGTGCGTCGGCCTGGGAATGAACAAACAAACCGGGGTCAGTGCCACAACAAAGACAGGGGTCAAGCTGGGAGAGCAGCGTGTGGACAGAGGGTCAACGCTCACACCGCCACCTGGAGACCGTGTGTGTGCTCGGAGAGGTAATGAGCAAAGAGGGGCCACGCAAACAAACACAGCGCTTTATTTTTAGGCGACACCCAGCCAAACACAAAACAGCATTTACTCAAAGACATGATGGGAATGAAAGAAGAAGTTGTTGTGGATTTACCTCCTGCAGATACGCCTCCTTCTTTTTGGACGACAAGCCCAGGTGCCTCTCAAGTGTGGAATAGTATTTCTCCGTTTCCTTATCGAATTTCTTCTTCCCCTCCTAAAAAAGGTGCACGAGACACATGAAAGGGATTAAAGGCTTTACCAGAAAATGTGTCATGTCTCCTTAGTGCGTGCGTGTGTGTATGTGTGTGTGGGTGCTCGAGCTGCCACTAGGTGGAGGTCTAACTGCATTTTCACATGCCGCCAGCCACACGTCGTTTAAAATTCATGTCAAGAGATTATTACGAGCCATAAAAGTGGCATATGAGCGTGTAATGACGAGCAGACACCGTCGGCATGGTCAACAAGGACTGTGCATTATCAATCGGGCTTCTGAGAAATATATAAGCCATTATTCTCACACTGGCCCCCGGCTGGGGGGGGTGGAGGTTCACAGCAAAACACCTAACACTGTAAATCATCGACAGCATAATGCATTTGGCGCTGTCACAGACAGGACTGCCCCCCCCACCCCCCGTCGTTATGCACCACCTGCAAAGACAAGTCAAGCTCCGTAGGCACGATGGTCCCAGGACTCCCGACAGTGTCCCACAAGGCTCCGAGTGGGGAACAGGAAATGGGCTTTTCATGCCAGATGCCCATCTATAAAGCATATGGACTGAGAGATTGAAAACTGCCCCCCCTGGCCTGCGTGAGGGCATCCAAGTCATCTCAATCTGCAAAGTCTGACCTCCAAACCAAGCGTTGCCCACTTATGGTCCAATCTCGCCGCGCCAAACATTTCGGAAAGTGGCTCGGACGGAGGCCGGAAAAAGTTTGGAGGCAGTAAAACCAGATCTCGCTTGTTTGTTTTCATTTCCACGACCCCTGAAATTTAGCAAGTCTAATCTACTAGCATGCTTCTGATGTGACCTAGAACAGTGTTCCGCCTCAGCAGCCCCCACAGCATCGGAACACACCGGAGGGATTCAGCACAAGACACCGTAACCCTCCTACATAACTATTACAAGTACAGCACAGGAAATCAATAGATAATTTCATGTTGTAGCATCTTATTTCCATCTTTCTTGTCATGTCTGGCCTGGGAAAGATCTTCTCGGGAGGAGGAGGAGAAGGAGGAGGAGGAGGAGGAGGAGGAGGAGGGAAAAATAAAATCAATGACTCACTATTCATAAACAAAGAGAAAATAAACAGGTGGATGGCAAAATAAACATGTGATTAAATTTTTGCGCAGACAGGAAATAAATTTCCCATAAGGATGGAGTAGTTTTTTATTTTTTTTATTACAAACAAAAGGGGGAGCTGACTGTCTGCCACTGTGACTACTGTTGACGTGACATTATTTTGTGAGCACGCACACAACTGAAGCACAGGGAGGGGAAAAAAGGAAAACCCAACAAACACACACACACACACACACACAGACACACACACCATCGCCACAACTGCACAGACACAAGCACACACTCGCTCACTGGGGATCAGATTAAATTAAGAACTTTAGGTGTAGGTGAGCCCGGCAGTCACAGCAGGAAGCTACCAGCACTGCTGTCCAGTGAGTGTGTGCCAGAAAACACACACATACACACACACACACACACACACACACACACACACACTATATGTCTGCACTGACACTTTCACACTCACTAACAGTGTGCGGTGACTCAGAGCTGTGGTGAATCTGTGAGGCAGAACCAGCCTGATTAAGTCACAAAGTGTCCTGCTTTTGTTCTGTCTTTGATGCAAGCAGGACATGTATAAACTGGTGCTACTGTAATGACACCCCAACAGAACACCAGGTGTTTGTTGGTGTGTGTGTGTGTGTGTGTGTGTGTGCATGTGTCGAGTGAACCCCCCCCACCCCCCGGCTGCCTTCCACCCTCTGGATATGTTTGTGCAATAAGAGTAATATGGAATATGAGCCGTTTAAATAGCAGAGAAGGGCGCTGCAGTGCAGGCGAAAAAGGCTTTGAAGACCCAACAGATGTAGATAGATATGTGCGGTGCAGCAGCAGCAGCAGCAGCAGCCTGAAGCACACGTGAGGTGGGAGTTTCTGATCAGCTGTAATCAGCCGGCTGAGGATGGAGAAAAACCCAGAGCACTTCCCAACACTCTGCGGTGCACGAAACACACATGACCTCCTCGTCTGAATTCTTTGTTTCGGAACCTCATGAATAAATCAGACAGCAGAAAGGAGGAGGTTCTGATGTTCCCATTCCTCTGCGGAAGAATTCCGAACCGGAAAGGTCTGGTGTTGCGGTTAACGGTACTTCGATGCCAGCTGTGGTACGGGCGAGTTTCCAAAATTGGTAACAGAAGACAAAAATAATTAAAAGGCGAAAAACCCGTGGGCAGAGTCTGGGCGTCAGGTGTTCTCTGTTTGCTTCGGAGAACAGGCACGGACATGACAGAGGGAGTATTTGGGCGCGAGCGGTACAACGCCAGTTCTGACACCGGCCCTAACGAGCCTCAGGGCCATCATATCTGAGCCTCATCTCCATGGCAACAGATGTAAGCGTGTGTGTAGAGTAAAGAACCCCAGATATCACACGGCACCACAACATTTCCTCACTTCTGTCCAACACCCTGGAATAATGCAAACATCAATGGCCAGCGAGGCGTCACGTGCAGCATATTTTGCCACATGTTCATTTTAAATGGATTCTCCCGTGCAGGGAGAATGCTGCGCCCGGGTCTGAGCTCATTAGAGGCATCTAATTGGAGCAGGGGTCCAGGATGGTGATTAAAGAGCAGTGGCCAGAGTTATTTTGATGCTCCGCCACACATGAGCTGCTCTGGCTTCCACGGGGGAGGCAGAGGCAACAGACGGCTTCGCTTGGAGTTCAGATACCGAAAATGTCTCCTTCCTCATACCTGAGATCCCACTTCCTGCGGAGACATCACAGGCAGCGAGACATCGGCCAATTAACAGAGAGTAATTACAAACATCTGCTTCTGAGGAGCTGAAAAACAAACACGCTGATTTTCATATGAACCATATGAAGTGTGCGAGTCGGAACATTTATCTGCTCGATGAAACATTATCTATAATAATAAAAAATGACAGAACAAAGGCTCCATTCACTGAGCACACTTTGCTGGTAAACACCGACACCTCCTCTGTATCCGATCTCACGTAAGGTCTGAGCCAAGAAAGGGAAAACGCCGGCGTCTTCACAAGCCCAATCTTCAAAAGCTTCTTTATTATTTTGGTGTGAAAAAGTCTTTTGACAAGCGCTGCATAAATATACGAATGCACTGTATCCTATGGGGAACCCGGAGGCTTCTCCCTGTCAAGATCAACTGAAACCTCACTCTCACCACCTCCCCGCAGACGTAATGAGTGGGAAGAGGTAACCTGAGTCATTGGGAGGTTTGGAAACCCTTGTTCTTGCGATTATTTGTTTTAGGCTCTGCCATTGGTTAGTGGCGCCCACGGATAAGTAGCTTCCTCAGACTAATTACGCTCAAGGTAACAGGAATGAAATTATCATTTGAAAAGTTATTTCACGATTTCTCTTGTTTTTCCAGACATTATGCAAAAAGTCTTGGTCAGTGGAGTCGGAGTCTGAGCAGTTGTCTGCAAGTAAGATGGTGTTTTTCTGTTTTACACTGCATTTCATTTGCGATCACGGCAAATGATTGTGTTTGTGCAGGCAGATTCCAGCCTGTCGGGACGTCGCGTCGACAGTTTTTCCAGACAGAAAAAGGCGCTAGAGTTTATGCCTGGTAGCGTTTTGCACTGGAGACGAGATTGCAGCATCAGCCTGTGACTTGTTTCCTCTTGTTATAGGTTTGATTCCAGTGTCAGTGTCTAATAGTTGCAGCAGCACAGCTCTTAAGGATTAAGATTTCATTAGTTAGTTACATTTTTTATCTCCACCGCTGAGCAGTCTTGTGTTTTTTCCTCGAGAATTCTGCTTCGTCGAACCCAAAGACAGAAGAATTACAGGAAAAGTTAATCACAGGGGAACTGACGTGAAAGCATGCAGCCTTTCAGCTCTGGAGAACTGTGTACACTGGGAGGAAATACTGGAAGATGAAAAGCCATCATGTTACACCATCCTTCAAAATAATTCCATGAAGTCATTGAACGACTGCAGCACATATCACATGCTGTCTGATGTATTTACTTTAAAATAATGAATGCAAATGTGAAAACAGGCAAACGGCAGTAAAACAAAGAACTTCCACAGCACGGTCACAGCAATGCACAGAACTGCAATACTTCCAGGTCCTTTATGATCTAACTGAGAATCTGCTGCCTTCAAACGTCTGCAGCATTCCAGTATAGTTACTGGGCTGTGCAGTGGGCAGCTGTGGTGCAATGTTACATAGTGTGAATATCTGTGGCAAATAGAAACTCCAAGAATGTTGTCAAAAATGAACAATGCATTCATATTCAGCCCCACAAAAAATATTTTAATGATCACTTTTGCACAAACCTGTAATTTCCATCTTTTCTTTTGTTTTTTTTTTGCATCACAAGATTGAGAGAAATGCGTAGAGGAAAAAAACACAAGCATGAAGTTGGTGCGTACTGATGCCCACGGACTCACCACAGCATCCCAGGATTAATGAAATACAAAAACCTACTGTACATATTTGTATGGTTGAGAAGTTTTTGTGCAGAACCACAGCTGGCCAGAATATCCCCAAACCATTTTAATTGATCCCTTTACTGTCTTGTTTAGCATATTTGGGGATTTTTTGCATGAATGCAAATGTCATCTCTGCCTCTGGAGAGCATAACCAGCCAAAAGAATATCATCTGATGTGTGTGCACCCTTTGTAGGATGAGGACAGCTCAAATTATCGGTGGCCATCTGACTCCCATCTGGGTCTGTTTGCACTAATTCTTCACACTCAGCTAGGGGGGTGGAGGGACCCCTACAGTGCCTCTAATGTTGAAGGCCCATGAAGGGAATATAATACTGTCAAAATTTCAGAGAGCAGGAATGCCACCCACCAGTTAGACACCCCCTGGTGTTCACTTGAGAAAGTGTCCCTGGGGTTTGTTTAAATTTCAAGGCCTTAAAAAACACACACAGACACACACACACACACACAGACACACACACACACACACAGACACACACACACACGGATCAGTGTGGACCGAGCTTAAGGCAGTTTACCTCCGATGGTTCTCAGTTTGTGGAGAAGTAAGAAGAAGTAGACCCTGAGAACAGCAGGTCAACGTGAGGTCCGTGTTATCGGGGAGATCAATTAGCAAATTAGTGGATTCAAGCGAGTGAAATCAAACTGTGTAAATGAAACCAGGAGATATTTCAGTTCCTATGCATGCAAACAACACAAAGAAAAGTGTCGCCTGGCAATAGTTTCACTCCTCCATCCCTTCTTGGCAAGCGAGCGCACGTCTCTGCAGTGAAAACACACCGACGTTTGAGCTTGCGTTGCTTCCACGACGTGCATTTGTTGAACACTCTACAAGGTTTATTTTTATTCCAAAACATGATTCTGCCTTGTGTGAAGCAGACTGTGCCTAATACGTCCTGTAGTGCTGCTCTCAATCTGCTGGTGTGTTGCGGCCATGAAGAGTGTTGTGCTTGTGCCTCTGAAGCCGATACACTGGTACGTAACCTCGGTGGGATTACTGGCAGCATGGCCAAATAAGGCAAGGGCTCGCCGTCGGAGAGTCCGGCTGACGTCCTCAGACATGAAGCCCAGTAACTAGAAGGGTCAGACAGCCTGCAGATCTCTCGATTCTCAGAACAGTGGAAAGTTGCTCAGCCACTCGTGAAGTCTGCTTTCTATCTCACTCTAGTTTGGCGGGGGGGGGGGGGGGGCGGCGCGGGAGGAGAGAGCCATTAGGAGGAAGTGGTCGGAGGAAATAAGAGGTAGTGGGAGTGACGGGGGTTGTGGCTTTTAAGAAACCATTTTCTAAACATAGAGAGGAGTCGGTGCAATAACACGGGCGGGGGGGTGGTGGGGAAGGGGGGGTTGGGAGAGTGAGAGGAAGAGATGGCAGCGGAATGTGTCGTTTCATTATGACAGATGCACGTGACGGTTGAGAGTTGAAGTGACAATGATTATTTAGTCCGGGGCCGCTGAAAAAAAGCAGAGTGATTGATTCTCGCTCCCGAGCAGCAGGGAGAGAAATAGTTCCTCCGCATCACATTCCTTTGGCTCGTGATGAAGTGCAGTGAAATAATATTTTCGCAGGGAGCAGCGGCTGTCAGGTCTTCTGAAACAAATCGAGATGGACCAGAGAGTTTGGCTTCAAGGCTGGAACGTCCCTCTCAAGGGTGGAGGGAAGATGCGTAAACTGATTCACAGGGTCCAGCGCAGAGTTAGCAGTGGACTCAGAAACTCAGTGGGAGATCTGTATAAAAGGCCCGAGCTCCACCAGCGTGTTCGGCGTCTGATCTCACCGAGGGAATGACCACAAACAAGCTGCTGCTGTATTTTCATGCCTTTGTGTTGGCCGGGCATGAAAGCATCGCTTGTAGATACAAAACCCACACTTTTTTCAACTCCAGCTTCAACAGCATATCCACTGTGGAACCAGCACGCCCTCGAGCAAACACTCTGCAGCACCCCCGACTGATATCAATCCTCTGCATCCAATAGGTTATGGAGGAATGCATGTCGGGGGGGCTGCAGTAATCTGATTACAAACACGGTGAATGCATCATATCAGATAGTGTAACTTTTAGAGGAATCAGATTATAAATGCATTTTAAAGCCGTTTTGCCTCGAAATACGTGAAATTAAAAGTAATGTGGTTTTCAAAAACGATTATGAAGTTGAACATGCTGACTTTATCTCAACAAAAAATCCATGTTAATAATAATATGTTTTAGTATCACCTTTGCAAACACATCGTTGTAATCCCCCATCAGTCTGAGTGGGCCACTTCTCCGCGCAGTGCCAAAATTTACTTTTAATTAATGATTTACATACAGTACGGAAGATGAAGAGAGGAGGAGGAGGAGGAGATGCGAGAGTGTGAGAACACATGACATATCTGCTAATTGCGCGTGTAGGAGGTCCCGTACCTTTGCTGCGCCGATTTGCTCCTTCCGGAATTTTTCCAGGGGCGTAATCAAAACATCATCTGCATTCTGAATCTGAAATGACAAATAAAGACAGACAGTGTTACAGGGACTGAAGAAGAGCTGAAGATGTGATCCGACTTCTGAATTATTCAAAAATACTATCACAAAAAAACGTTAATCTTGTAATCATTCACTCGTATTACAAAGCTCTTACTTTGCAAATGTGCACACGTGGGGGAACTCAGCAGTGAGAATTATCCCGTTCAAGTCAAATACAGATGCATTGAGTCCAAACACAAGTGGAGGATGGAGCAATCACATCCGTTAATGTCTCTTAAAGCTGGTGACAATGAACAATGCGCCACCAGCGAGGTTCCTAAAATGAGCCCAGCGGAGATAAGCGACAGAGCACTCAACAATGGTGCTGCTAGATAGAAGGAAATGAAGCCTTTTTTATGTGAGCTGTGAAGCACCGGCGATGTCAGACCTCGCAAGAAAGATGACAGCGACGCGGCCGATGAGGAAGCTTTACAGCCGCAGCCTGCGATGCATTTAAATTCTGCAGGTTTGCACGTGTGGTTGGTGACCTCGCCTGCGATCGTGACCAGAGTGGAAGGTGCTACGCCCCCCCCCCCTCGCAGACAGAAACAGATATAGGCGAGATATATTGCGCCAATTACAGTCGACACCCGATCCTCGCAGGTTTCGGAGAGGTGCCATTAAGGTGCTGCTGAATTTCCTGTGGATGGGTTTTCATTCAGGCGAGATCAGATGACATCAGACTGGCGGGGGCCGCTTGACGGGAGGCGCCGTCACAAGCGACACGGCTCTTCAGGTTGATTTAAGGTGTTTCTCTGTGTGGTGAGTGTATGTGATAAACTAAAGGCTGTGCTCCATAATACGGATATGATACCAACTCTAATTTAGAGATGTCGGCTCAGATGGACTATCAGCTACCCAGCTACACACACACACACACACACACACAGACACACACACACCCACCCACCCCCCTCAGGAGTTTTTGTTTTGAACCATTAATCACGGCACATTTTCATTGTCCCAAAATAATGCTGACGGCTCCATCAACCAACCTGAACGAGCGACTTCAGAGGGGGAAGCTTCAATATCTGCAATCTTTCCTTTAACATGCAGCAAACGTGGGATGTTGTGAGATTGCGGCGTCGATTCGTAGCTTTGTTGTTTTCTTTATAACGTACTTTTATTACGACGTGATATTTGCGGTCGAAACCGTGACCTTGTTCAGATGGTGTTTATCATAAACTGTGTGTGAAGATGGACGAGGTGACAGCTCCCTAAATGGGAAACTAAATCATCTGGATCGCCCCCTGGTGGCTGACTGCAATAGTGTTGAATACATTTTTCTCTCTCATTCAAGATCAAGATCTCAGTCTTTTTTGATACGTACGTGTTGATTATTCCTGTATGTTTGGCTTTAATTGGTTATGTGATGCTATGAAAACCTTGACGA
This sequence comes from Verasper variegatus, assembly GCA_026259375.1. NCBI lineage: Eukaryota > Metazoa > Chordata > Actinopteri > Pleuronectiformes > Pleuronectidae > Verasper > Verasper variegatus. Next base: position 21,941,923 of record CM048047.1, read on the forward strand.
CACCGCTGATCTGGCCTCGAAGGCACAAGATGGCGGCGCCTGTATCCGGGATATTTTGGCTTAATTTTTGTAAAACTGGAGGAAGTGGAGACACAGCGTCCATTTTAATATACAGTCTACGGTAGTAGTACTGTATTACAATTCTAAATATTACAAATATTAGTCTACAATTACTGTTCTATACATAGTATTTCAATAGTTCAACAAAACTTGAGTTAAAGCAAAGGTAAACAATGGGCTAATATAATTTCGATATCCTTGATAACTATATTAAGAACTAAATAATCATTGGGTTTCACGAAAAAATGATCAATAATAAACAGTTAATTACTACGTAGACCGTCGACCTTCGATGACACATTTCTACAAATACAATTTTAGATCTGGTCATGTGCTGCAAAATGATTTTTCAATGTCAAGAAAGAGCAAATAAGATATTTTGAAAGACGACAATATTTGCGACGAGCAGGAGTTATGTGTAAACCCACTTAGACACAACAGCGCAAACAACATTAATTTGTTAGTTCCATTTGAATCCATTTGAAATCAATCCACATTCAAGATAAGCACACATTAACTGTGAGACGAGATGGGATTTAAAAAGCAATAAAAAAAACTACTTCAGTGAGATAAACCAACACAATCTAGTTATAAGGGACAATCCATTAGGCGAGTAGAGGACATCTGATGGTCATCAAATCTAACGGTTACAATCCTGCAGTCATATCGAAGTCATCGCCTTATCCACTGTGTCAACAGCGAGAATCATACGACTCTGTCAGCGTGATAAAGTCATTTCCTCCGTCTTATCTCCTCATGCTTTCAGTCTAATTGAGTCTGTAGTATTGAGGCTTTAGATGGAGCTTGCCATTAAATGTCAGTTAAATGAACAGGACAATTAAAACGTACAGTATCAAAACGTAAAAGCTTTTTGAGATGGTCTAATATTTAGGATTGAATAAACTTTCATGTTTCTATAGGCCTCAACATTTCGATGTTGTACGACCAAAGTCAGACCTTGAATTTACACCTCGACAAGGAACGAGAACTAATATATTTGCGCACAATCAGCGCACATTAAACCCATTATCAGAATTTAATTTCCAATAAGCTGATTCAGATATTTATACTTTGCAAAGGGGGCCAACTTATTTAAGACTCAATGGATTACTTTCAAACTGGCGTTGTGCCGAATGCCCTCAGCAACAGCCTCTCTCAACAGGATTAAATCCATATGAGCGAGCACAGTGTGATGCTTGAAAGGATGCAATGGCGCTAAGCAATTTCATTACTGGATAGGGGGGAGGAATGTCAATGTGCTGTATTTCCCCTGCCCCTGCTTTTTCGCTCGTCCAAATATCAGGCGGATCAAAAGTGCTGCTCTGAGGTTAATTTGCAGAGACAGATCAGAATGCCACCAAGACCCAGGCCAAATTGAATAGTGCAAAGTGTACCAACAGAAATTTCCCTTTGACACCTGTCAAAAAAGATACGGAGGATTTGTTTAAATGTGAAATTATCTGGAAACGCAACTAGTCCATTCTCCCTTATTCATTCATCTAAGCCATTAAAATGTACCCTGAAGGATCTGACAACCTTTTCCGCAATTCCTTTCGCAATTAGGATGCATACATGAGCATAAATCCCACAGACCCCTATAGATAACCTTACCCCCCCCCCAAGGTCGGTTCTTGTTAGTGTAGCTCAAGTTTTACACAGCGTCGTGTTGCAGATCTATCGGAAGAGCATATAGGTTGTTAATGTCATTCACTCCTGGGAAACGGTGTGTGTGTGTGTGTGTGTGTGTGTGTGTGTGTGTGTGTGTGTGTGTGTGTGTGCTTATTTCAAAGCACAGCATTTGCTTGTAGGTGACAATCATCGGAGCATTTAACGGTGAATTGCTGACTCACTGGCTGCAGTATTTGGTAGTAAATAACCTTTATGGGATTTTTGCCCGCTCCGTTTTGACATCGTCTTCACAATGAAGAGCCGACTTAATGCACCTGAGGTCCTGCTTCTCCGCTGCAAATCAACTCAAGTACTTTCTATATGAATACACACAAACATATAAACACACCGGTGCTGCTGTGGTCTGCCGGTTGTCCATAAAAGTGCGGTCGTTCACTGTGCCGCACCATCATTCAAATGAAAAATCATAGATTTTCTTTTTTTTTTTTTGCTTGTTGTTAAGCAACTTCACGTCTACACACACACACACACACACACACACACACACACACACACACACACACACAGACACAGAATATCCAGGACAACTTGGCTCCGGGCTGAGAAGAAAGTTCTGGAGAAAAAAATATATAAAAAGGTAACAAGGCGTTGACGAGTCGGCCTCGGCTTGCCAGTTAAAATCTGCCAGCGATGACAGCCTAGCAACAGCCTCTGACAAGGAAAAGGTGGGAAAATCCCCTGAGATTAGTGAGATCTGACCCGATACAGACGTTTTGGCCAGAATTGATTTGTTTTAGAGTTTGTTGTTAGTTTGTAGAAACATTATGTGATTGAAGCAATGAAGATTAAAAAAATTCAAAGCAAGATTTAGCCTCAGCAGAGAGAAATCTCTCAGAGTTATATGTCAGACATTTAACTGTTGTTTGTTTCCAGTGATACAGAAAAAAACCTCATCATGGTTTTATAATTATATAAAATTTGTTTAAAAAAAAAGAAGTAAGTCTTAAATAGAACGATCTTGTGTTTTAATGTTGGTTGAGATATTTTGATTTGACCTTTTTTTGGCAGAATAGTAAGCATGAACTGTTGGCAGTGAAAGGGGAAAGACATCCAGCCAAGGGTCAGGCTGGAATCGAACCTGTGGCCGCTGCAAGAGGAGTGAAGCCGGCGTATTATCGGGTGCCGCCCACCTTCCATTTTATCAACATAACAGAATACTTTCACGCCTTTCACGCGTAAGAAACGCAAAACACCAAGAATCACAACTCAACCAGAAACCTAAATCTAAGTGCTATAATGAAGGAAAACACGTATCTTATGAAAGTAGGAAGGTTTGGTTAATCACTGATCTAATACAAACAAGGCCAACTGAGTGTCAGCCAAGTCCTGCAGCTTCCTCCGTAGATGCACCGGCTGTCAGGAAAAAAACTGCGACAAATCCACCGCATTTGGCGGGTGTGCGGACCGTAAAGAAATCAATAAAAGTTTTTACTGTCCCTGCGAAAAAAATGTCTCGCCCTGTGGCAGCGAGGATTTCACGGTGAAAACAAGGTTTATAGAAAACCAATCCAAACACAGATGGTGTCATTATTCGTCAGCCATTACACCGTGCAGTCACCATTACGTCACAATCACAAATCTCTTCTCACCTTGAAAGCGTGCGTACTGAATGTGACCTTCGTTCCTGGGATGTCATCACATTTCCCTCGTCCGAGTTTAGTGTCGCGTGTGAATGATCGACCAAAGCCTTTGAGATTGAAACGCAGCTGAGCTGAATGTACAATCGTGTCAATTTATTAAGTGTAAAAGTGCGTGTGTGCGAAGATGACACATGTAGTCGAGGACTGTCGATAAGTGCCACTGGTGCAGCTCAGGAGTGTGTGTGTGTGTGTGTGTGTGTGTTTGTGTATTCCTCACGTCTAAAGGAGCCTGAGTGCCAGACATCTGCACCTCTCTGTCTTCGGCTGCATCGCGGCTAATGAACGCCAGCAGCATCAGATAAAATGATCAGCGACACTCGCACCAATAACCACAATGAAACCAAAAGGAATTAGTCAGACTCATTAAAGTAGGTGTAAGCAAAGCCCCCCCACAACCTAATTAATGTGCTAAAAAGCATAAAAAAAACATTATTGCCCCGATCATTATTACAGAGTGAAATGTCTCAATTCATGCTGATGGTGCGATTTGACCTCTATTAAGAAGAGGGGGAGCTGTAGTTGTGTTGTTTCAGTCGCTTCCCGCTGCAGATTGTTGTTTGTGTCGATGATTGTTTGTGTGTGTGTGTGTGTGTGTGTGTGTGTGTGGGACTTATTGCAGGGCTAAATCTTTATCTGCCGCAGCACCGGCACCCGCAGCAGCAGAAGCCGAAGAATTGTCGTCCTCCCCCAACTTTTATGAGCTATGAAATAAAAAAATAAATAAAAAAAACGCTGTGCGAGTGACACATCTGCCCTGCACATTTCATCAGAGAGCAGCGCTGCTGAGCGAGGATATGAGGCCGTCGCCGGTGTGTGGCTTCCATTAGGATTTTCTGTTATTTAAGTACGGTTTGGTTTCCTGTGATATATTGTAATGCTTGTTGATATCAGAGTGTGAGAGCTGCAAGGAGAGCAGTTGAATGTTTCCCTCATCCTTGTGCATTAACATCACTTTTTCTATGTGGAATTCACAGAGTCAAACTGTGTTTTGCCAGAAAGGAATTAGGGAAAATTCACATTTTCTGTGTGTTTGTCAAGGGATCGCAGCTAAAAATAAACATCAGGAGAGCTATCCCCCCCCCCCCCCCCCGACACCCACAGAAAGATCATGAGAATAATCATATAGACTAAGTAAAGTAAGATGTATAGTTAATAATATTCTTACTCTACATCCTGAGAGACGCCCACAGGAATTCATGGTCGCTCCAGTTTGTCTTTACATAGAATTTACTTTTAATGAGGAGGCGTCCAGTGATGAGTGAAGCTGTAATTCAGTGCTGGCGATAACAAATGAATCCCAAAATATTAATTAATGGAGTATCCAGAATGCTGTCTGGTATAGTCTGTTGCTTTTAAGTGAAAAGTTCTGAGTTTAGAACCTAATAACTTTCATGAAATTCAAAAATATAAAAAGGAACCACTCCTCTGCCTGATTGACATAATTGTAAAGTTTCAAGAAAACGTTTCAAATGTTTTTTTTAAGTTTTGCTCTGAAAATAACAACAAATAAATAAAATCCTGACAGATGGATGGATGAAAGGAAGGAAGGATATATTTGTCAGTTTACTGATTTTCTCTAAAAGGCGTCAGGAGGTTTGATGATCTGCTCACATCTTTATTTACATTTCACAGATTGGGTCATAAAAAAACAGCAAATAGGTGGTTGAAAAACCAATTTGTCGAAGTCTGAACTTATTCTCTGCTCATGCATCATATCGTTATTCTGAACTCAGCAGGGGGGTATGATACCTGTGTGTCAAAACAGGAAACCTCTACCACTTCTCTTACCTCGACTGCAGCCCCAGTGCACTGAAACAAAACATTTACAGCAGCAACCAAAACTGTTGCCATAAAAAAAAAAAAATTCAATTGGATCCTAAGAGATGAAGCTGTCATTGAGTTAGTGAAGCTGGCAGGCGGAGTTCACCGAGGCCCCCTGAGCGAGCGAGATAATTTGTCTGCTTATAGATTATTAAGAGTCGTATATCATGTATTAATTAAACGTAAGCCCGCTGAACCCTCGGCTTGATATATCAGATCATAAAAACTCTGTATCGTGCGGATGTATTTCAGCTCCGAGGGATTCGAGCGACAGGAAACACGTCACGTCAGCAAACTGTCTAAACGTTCTTCTTTGCGACACGCAGCTTTTCCATCAGAGGAATCGGTGACCTTGCTTTTCAGGAAGTGACACGTAACAAGCAGAACGACACAAAGACACGAGAGCAGCGAGAAGGAGAAGGATCATATCACGCTTTTAAAACACTACATACAGTCAACATGGCTCGTATTATTTAAATGGCTTCTTAGGATAGAAGGTACTTTGTGCTTTGTCTGAGGTACTTATACTTTATGAAGGAATCTCAGGGCTCATACGTACCCTTTGGGGTAGGGAAGATGCTAAATGTTCTATTGCTATTTCATATGATGACAAATGATTGGTTTATCTAACTAAACTATTAAATGAATGCATTACGATACCATATGGTCTGTTTTTATATAGGTTCACACTTTCCCCACTAACACCGTGCATCTATGTGCAGCACTTTCACGATGTGTTGTGCAACATGTGCAATTTGTGGCTCAGTGTCTTTACCTAGAACACGGGGATTAGAGGAGCCGGGTATCGAACCTCTAACCTTCTGGTTAGTGGACGATCTGCTCCACCTCCTGAGCCACAGATTTCTCCCTCTAGCTCGATTATATCTTTGGAAAATGTGTTTGTCGCTACGCATTCTTGTGGACCTCAACCTTGACCTTTGACCTGTCCGCTCTAAGAGTTAATCATCTGCAGATTCCCTCCCGAGTAACACTCCCCTCCAAGTTTGGTGAAAATGCGTCCTTGCGTCGTTGAGTTATTTCGTCCACACACAGACGGCTCGGGGTGAAAACAATAAAAAACATCTGTTCTTCTCATATTACTCACGGTTACATTTATTTATGTACTGCTGGACCGAAGCGGCCACGGGAGCCAGGATTTCCTGGAACAAAATACTACCGTTATGAAATCATCAATGTTACTGTACGTTTTTTTACGTGGATGTGTTAAAGAAACGAGAATCTCTGCTGAGCTTTAATATCGCGTGTATCGATGATTGAGGTGAATAATGATATACACAGTGACATCCCGGCTCCCGCTGAGGTTCACTTTAGCTGTGTGGGGGTGTGGGTGTGTGTGTGTGTGCGTGGGGGTGTGGGTGTGTGTGTGTGTGTGTGGGTGGGGTGGGGTGGGAAGCACAAAGGTTTGATACTGTTCCTTCCACATACTTCGCCGACTTTCATTAAACAAGCCACCGTCAATGCTTCTCAGAACAATGACTGCCTTTATTTCACACTGTTGTTTCAGGGTCAACGGGACATTCCTCAGTTCACAGGCTGCCGCACAAGGTATCCACAGTGTGAAGCTACTGTACTGTTAAATCCCCCCCCCCACCCCCCACATACACATTTCACACCATTTGGGTTTCACTTGTGTGGCACAGATAAACGATGTGTAAGTGTTTGTGTTTAAAAGCTGTTGAAGAGAATGTAAACCAGAGGAAAAACTGTCCACGTGGGAAATAAATGCAACGCGACGCCACAAATCAGCACCTAAGGGACCGTGAGTGTGTTTTTTGTTGTTCATCTCGTACAGAAGAGCAGGGAAACGGGAATTACAAGATGCATTTTGCTCTTATTACTGAGAGGGGAAATAACGATGCTGCAGCAGCTTGTGGAGCTGTCTTTGAGAAACAGGTGTCAGGAGTTTGTTTTTCTAATTCAAAACTAGAGATGGTCAGATAACAGCATCCAAAATGGCAAGTACGAAAATCTATGTACCGATATCACGCCTTTAAAGTTTATAGTTTCACCCAAATAAAACTGAAATTTTAATTTGCCAACGTTTTTTACAGCGGCAGATTAGAAGTTATTTCTAATGGTGGAGTATTTGCCACTTAGCAATAGACCTAATCCTTATACTACTACTGTGAAAGATACAGACAAAGGTATTTCATCTTTTTCTGAACTGTGGCTGCACGTTTACATAAAAACAATTGATATTTATTCCCTGATTTATTACATTTTTAAGTTGCTGTTGTGCTTTTTTATATCAGTAAAATGGGACTTATCAGTAACTGTGGCTGCACTTTAACAGCTATTTAAAAGGAAGTAGCTGTTGCCTTTTACTACATTTATGTATCTGTGTTCTCTTTCAGTTAAGATTGTCAAACAGGATAATATAAGATGTTCTATGTATGTATTTGTTTTTTAAATGGTTAAACCTGGGGCCAGGCCATACAACAATGATAACAACCATCACTTCCATACAGGGTTAGCGGATAATGCGCATCGTCCAGGTACAGGAATCGGGAGAGGGAACCTAAAAATGGTATTGGAACATCTCTATTCAAAACTAAATAAAGGATCAAACTCTAAACAGTGGGTCCATGTCCTTCATACCTGAGCCCAGTCTGATTCAGTGTATTTACCAGCCTGAGCACTAGGTCACCTCTCACCTGACCAGAGGTCTGTCTGTGCCCTGTGCAGATGTGGCATCTCGCCCTCCGGCACTGGAAAGTGGACACTTCAATTCAATTCAATTCCAGAGGAGAATGGAAAGTGTCACCTGCGTGATCCGGGAGAGGTGGAACAAAAAAGCGAAATGCACTTTTTTGTCCTGTTCTCCATTATACACAGCACACGTTTAGATATATAGGCCTTTTAATAAAAATGTCTCCAGAATGGGCTGATTTGTTTTCTGTGTCTGACGAATGTACACGCGTGGAGATATTTTCAGACATTGTTTCGGCTCTTTGGACGTCACAGCTATGAAACATAACTTTCAGAATATTGAGGCAGGAACTGTACCTTTAACACATCAATCATAAAACACCATCATGCCCTGTTAGCAAGCATCTGCAGGATGTATGGAGGTGTATTACAGGGCTGGGTCATACGGCCAAAATATTAGGGGTATTTTATATTAATATAAAATGTTATTTATTACATTTATAGTGTCTTATAAGTGAGAGGCCAGTTTTCAGTGTCTGACACTTATAATATATACTATATAAGTAATTACTCTCATATTCTGGTTAAACCTAATTCATACATCAAGTCTCATCATTTAAAATATGCATATAACCTGACACCATACATGGGAAACCTGACCATTGTCATTAAGAATTTAATAATACAAAACTTCTTTGTTAAGTTTTCACGAGTCCAATTAGGTTTTATATTATTTCTAAACACTGATCAGCCACAACGTTAACAGCATTAACTAGTTTTTAAAGTTGTGGCTCGTGCTGTGTAATTTGTTTTAATTAGTCGAGCCATGAAATAAATTAATCTGCAAAATAAATTGGATATCACATTACCAATGATTAACAATTAACTCTCAACACGGGTCACGGATGTACACCAATCTGCCGGGATCAATTACCGACTTTGGTGTCATTTTAAACATAACGGTTCGTTAGAATAAATTTAATTTAATGTCATCTTTCAAAAAATAAAATAAAAATCCAATTCCCACTCGTCTACTGAGTGAGCTGGAATAATAAAAATGCAGGAATTTGCCCCCTTTTCAGTGAAAAACAACAACAACAACAACAACAACAACAGGAAAACACACAATCTGTTTCACACCGCAGCCATAAACGGCTCGCTCCCCCGGGGATGTGATCAACACTCCAAAAGCCACAACATCAGGGCACTGCCCTTCCACTCCTAAATGTCATCCATGCTTAGCAGCGCTGAACCTTCGCAAGCCATGCAGAACTCCGACCACTTTCCCTCCTCTTTGTGCGGTTGACAGGGTTATCAGCGGGGGAGTTATTGCATTTTTCCTTTCTTAAAAAGATGGAATCAGGGAAAAAGTCTTCACATGGAATCACACACTCGGCCAGTTTGTAAGCCAATCACAAAGTGAACGGGTGAAAAAGATTTTCGGGCCCTGGCCACCTGCCGAGCCGACAAACAATGAAGCTCTTCATCCTTGACGAGGCCCGGCCGGAATTGGGCCGCGGCTAAGAGACACCTCAGAAATATACAGTAGATGCTGCTGGTTAACATTCTGGGGCTGGATTCGTGGCGTTTCGGGTTTCCTCGCCCATCTGCTTTGAAACGTCTGAGTCTCGCTCACTCCTATCAGTCGGTGTCCTTCTATTTTTAGTTTCACCGATTCAGTCCAGATGTGAAAAGGAGTAAGGGCGCAGGAGGGGGAGGGATGGGAGAATCTGGGTTTTATTTTCAGGAACTGCTGCCGATGAAGAGTTTACACCCACTCAATGTATAGCAGAGCAGATTTCTCCCCTCGGTACGAGACAGATTTCATTCATTTACGGAGCATGTGTTTGTTTGAAACGCGGCTAATTGAGTTCTGCAAAAACCAACTGCTTTCAAATTACACAAAAGACCGGAATGAAACCGTCTGGTCATTCTGCACTTCGCTGCCTTTTTTCTCAGTCACCCAGCTTTGACAGCGAGGATCTGAAAACACTGTGCTCTCCCATGTGTCAGAGAGCAAAGGGTTTAATCTAAATACATAAAGCAAATAAAGCCTTTCGTAACAATGTTTAAGCCACCGACAGACAGCTGAAAATCCATTTGGCACCCCTCTCCCCGGAGATCACACATAACTCATCTCTATATTGGAGCCTGGGCTGTCATTCCTGACCTGATATCTTTGTAGCTCAAAAAGGGAGAAACACAATATGCTGCTTGGAGCTGGAATAATGTATTGGTCTGATACATCTGTCACAAAGCAGCATAGGACACAGGTAACTGAGGGCACTAAGAGCTGATACCTCCACCAACAGTCCCCTTCATGAAACCACATTTCAATCTGCAAGATCCACGAATATTTATTTGGACCTTCACCAAATTGCATCATCTCATAGATATCAGTCCCCTTAAGTTCCAAGGTTGTTTTTCAACAAGATGCATGTATTGTCTTGCAATGTAAATTTAATGGTGTCCCGTGTCCCATCCTTTCACCATGACGGATGCATAATCCTGCATCCATCAACCAACCAGACGACGGAGCAACTAACCGACCGACCGGAGTGAAAACCAGTGTTCCCATTACACAGTAGTTTTCAGGGGAGTGGCACTACTACATGTCACCAACACCCGCACATGTGTGGCTGCCCGATCATTTGCAGGATATTGTGAAAGACATTCTGTTGAGTCTCTCTCTCTCTCTCTCTCTCTCTCTCTCTCTCTCTCTCTCTCTCTCTCTCTCTCTCTCTCTCTCTCTCTCTCTCTCTCTCTCTCTCTCTCTCTCTCTCTCTCTCTCTCTCTCTCTCTCTCTCTCTCTCTCTCTCTCTCTCTCTCTCTCTCTCTCTCTCTCTCTCAGCCCAAAATAAAACCATTGTCTCCGAAACATTTAGCAATTAAATACAGCGGCTGCACCGACTCAGTGACGGAAATGTAACGATCAAACATTTGCTGCAGAGCCACTATGCATGAAGGGACACAGCAGGAATGAGACAGCATTGTGTTAATTATGGGATGTTTGATAGACGTATTTTAATGAGAGAAAATCTAATTTTTTATTAATATAACTATTCATTTCAGGATCTTCATTGAACAGGAAGCTCCTCTTATCTCCAGCGTAATTCAAACTAACAAAAATCAGAGCTTCACTGAAGAACCACATTTCATTCAATAAAATGTCAAACACAACCGCGAGTGTCTTTGTTGTGTCTCCACCCTCTCTGCTGTGACTTAGCCGAGCCCGACTGCGTCTTCATGAAATCTAATGAACTCACTGGACGTGCTCACGGCCCGCCGATGCGCGCACGCAGGGCCATGAAAGGAAACATTATCTTCAAATCTCTCCGCTCTCCGTTCGCTTATCGAGTCCAAACAATTAGCTTGTTGCCACCAACACCGGTGAATTATTTAGCAGCTGTAGTGAAACACTGTATCTGGCAGCGTCTTTCACACTTTTGACAGAGATTAGAAGCTGCAACACTGATTTAATGAGCGGTGTCAGAAAGGAATACGCTCACAATGGATTTAACGCTTAAAGAACCGCTGGGCTTCTTTGTTTTCATTCTACAAACAGAAGAACAGGTTTAAAATAAACGATAAATCTGACATCATTAACTTCATCGCAGCTTTTTTTTTTATAGTACGAAACCCTCCTGAATGGCAAGTGGCTGCGGCTCGATCCTTCATGATGGATTCATTACATCTCGAGAAACTATTGCACAACACCTGACACCACTCGATCACGCTTGACAAACATGATTTGCAGGAGCGGTTTATCCCAGTTCTTCCACGTCTAGAAAATTACAGGCTGAGTAGACCGGAGTTGGAAAGGTTACTGCTGAGTGTTTCCCACTCAGCACAAGTATTCGTAATTGAGCCGCATACAATCTGCATTTGTATATGTATAATACAGTTAGAATGTGAGTTTAGTAAACACTCTGGGTGCTTTTATTCAGTCTGGAGCCATATGAAGCCTGGACTTAATATGTATGTGGGGAAAAATTCCAAAATAACAGCAGCAGGCCTGAGAAACAAACATTGAAAAGTAAAGCAGAACACAAAAGAACAGTAAAGGTAAGGGATGAAACTTTTTGAGTTAGTTAGCTTCCAAATTCCTGCTGCATACCAGAAGATCTTCAAAACCTTAACTGTTTGGAGATTCTACGGCAAATGTAACCCATGTTGAACACTTTGAGCGTGAGAACACACGCTAGACAATCCAGGACACGCAGGACCACACACTCTGCGTTTAAAGAACAATTTCTGATTCCAGAGACTTGGGAACTCACATATTCTTGCATTATTGAACGTGACTTCAAAATAAAAACATGGGGGCGGACTGCCGGCGATGTCAGCTACTGATTTACACTGAAAAACGTAATCAAAGTAAAACAACTTTGTTCACCTGGCACGGGGGAAGTCTTCGCTACTTTGGTTGGTGATGCTTACCGCTCAGCTCGCTCTCATTGGCTATTAAAGGGTTTCTGATCACTCGCCCAATCGCTGTACCTTCCATAGTACATGAGTCTCCCCGGTATAAAAAATATCAATATTGCTATTTACGATTCAAAATGATTTAAGATTCAAATTTGTGATCGTCAGGAGGAGTAAATCTGACCCGATGACTAGAATCCTCTCGTGTGCAGAGGGTGTAAGTGACAATCAGACGCAGCGTCAGGGACCACGAACACATTTAGAATCATCAAAATGGTTTTATGCCACTTCCAAAGCCTGTCGTTCATCTTGATTTACGACACCAGGACGGAGCTCAGCTGTATTTCCTGGAAAAATGTCAAAACTTCAAGAAGCTTAACTTGTGTAACTTGGGTGAATACGGTCAATTTAAGTCATCAGCTTATTCAGCTTATTTGGCCTGGACCACATGAAATATCATTTTTAATTATGATGGAGCTTAATTTTGCACCAAGGTGGCTGGAGTCAGTCACCGTCCTGGCACGCTGCCTAATAATCAGTGAACTTGGTATTTCACAGCCGGCTGCTCTAAAAATGAACTTGAAAATTACTACCTGTTGTGGTGTATTACGCAATGTCACTCACAGCTTTACACCTTCAAGTGAGGTGAGTCATTTACAGTTTACTTAATGGAGCAGCAAAGATAAAAAGAAGATGTAGATTTCCTTTGAAAGTCGGCACCAGTGTAATCGTCCTGGATAACTTTACTCACTTTTTTTTATTTTACGGGACTCAAGGTTTTTTTTTTATAAAACACTTGTTTTCCAACAGATTTAAAAAATATGTGTAAAGGGAGAATGAGCTTTATACGTCTCATACCATGAACATTACAAATCAACCCACAGCTCCCAGTGCAGGGATCTGCGGCATCTTTCTATACGTTCCAGTGACGTGATGAGACAGAAGAGCGTGAAGAAAAGAGAGATGATGCAGAGAGGAAGAGAGGGATGTGGTGTGTGGGCTATGAAGAGGTTCGTACTTATTAAATATATCACAGCTGGATGAAGTACTGCCTCCTATAGCTTTGCGTGGCTATACAGCTGCTTTGATTTATTAAGTTTATTTCCATTACAAAGCGATCATGCATTTTCTTGTTCGTCTTACACTTTCATTTCTAATATCCAGCTCAGCCGTGTCTCTGTTTGTCATCTTGATTTGTTTTGTTTCTTTACACCCTTTGAAATTAGACAAAAAAAAAAACTGTGCACGCACCTTGTTTAATGTGCATTTGTCTTATTTCTGTTTTTCTTATTATATTAAAATATCCCCGGTTCAAGTGTCATGAAAACCCGCCCGTGTTCCCAAGTCTGCCCTGATTATCCATCAAATGACCACCACTCCCCCCCCGGAGACAGAAGCACAGCCATATGTCAGAGCCTCGTTTGAGACACCACAGACAGAGAGAGCCAACCGGGCCTGCGTCACACCACCGACTTCACCGGCGAGTGTGTCACATTCTGCTCTTGACACAGTGGGGTGAAGCACTGTTGACTCGCAGAAGAACGGAATCCTTGTTCGAATCGAATTTGTTTATCTGACAGGGACATTGCTCATTAATCAACAACTAAATGAGCTCAAATTAGTCCAACAGGCTAATTTCCATCTGTTGTCCCTGGCCAGTTTTTAAAATGACAACCTAAAACTAAAATATAATGAAACACACAAGCTATTTATACAGACTGATAGACAGGTAGAAATTATAATAATAAGTAACGACACAACATAACAAACTGCAGGCGGGCAGGCAAAGGTCAGTAGGCAGTCAGTAGTCTAATGTGCACATATCGGATTATCAAGCTGAGCAGTAAAAGAACGATAAGTATTTATAAGTCTCTTATCTGCTTTGGCAACAGATTCCGTTCTTTAGATGCTAGAAATTTAAAAGGCTAGAAATGTGCAGTTTCAATTCTTTTCACGAAATCTCTCCGTTCCAACTGTCTTGTGCAATTAACAAAGTTCTTAACGAGTAACAGCAAATAACCGACAACCGGAATTACCGCAGCAGTCATTTGTTCCTACTCTCTGATACAAGCCTTTGGAGTATCTCTTGAAATAGCACCTCGATGGCAACAGGTATACAAGTCCTTTATTGTAATGGTGACAATAAAACACGCCTGGTTAAGTTAAAATAAATACTTCAATGGGGTTTGGGTTAGAGATTAGACAAGTGCAGTGTATCCAAACCCATTTCTTTACTAAATACTGTATTTTTCTCATTTATACCGTGGCTCCATCGCAGACCAGCAGACCAATCCTCTGGAGACGTCCCTTAAGCTTCAGATGCATAATAGTGGTAACATGCACTCTTTGCTGAGTTTCACGCTGCAGGCTATGCACACAAAGTCCTGGACGGAGCTATGCACACAAAGCCCATTGTGTGCCGGTTAAGAATTGCAAAAAGGATAAAGTATTACCGAATCATTAATTAAAATTTAAAGTAAACTCCATTTCCATCCCCGGATAAATATATTTTCAAGCTCTGCATCATTTGCTAAATTAACCAGATATTATAGTTCAGAGTGAGTGACGCGGGTATTTACAGGCCGTGGACCCTCTACAGCAGTTAAATCATTTTTAAAAGGGGGTAGAGGTTTGGGGACAAGCTCGACAAGCGACATGAATTCATCATTACACTGCATTTACATCTGTCAAATTGATTAGGGCCATTTTCCATGAACTTACATGGTGTTCACTGAGAGGACCCACATCGTCAAAGGGCAACTATTTCAATTATCAAGTTTAGCAGCACTATGAATGTCAGGAGGTAACACTGACACTGACGGTACATAAATTTGAGCCTTCACATTAACAGCTAGAGGATGAGCTGGTGTTTCAGCAGCTGCTACACACAGGCACAGTAACTGGGGCTATTTATGGGAATGGTGCCCCGGGGGAGACCTTTGGTTCACGTTATTCTCTTACTCTTAACTTAAAGTGGTGTTGGTCCTTAAAGTCACATCTGTGCCCCCCCACCCCCTCCCCCTGTAAGTGTTATTCTAAACCAAATCTTGTCGGTGTCAAATACTCTCGCCCTGGTAGCCTGAAAAAAAGTTTGTAGTCTGATCCTTCACACTGAAAAAAAGAGCATATCGAAAATGTCGTTAGGAAACCAACGACTGCAACCTTGCAGCTGATCTCATTTGCATATCAGACTTGGTAAATTATGTAAAGTATGTGGACTAGGCACACGCCTGACTTGAGGCAGTTCTCGGTACTACCCTCTAAAAAATGTCTGCTTTTAATAAATCAAATGTCAAGTGCACAAAAAGAGCAACACGGTGACACAGTGGAGAAAGTTGTGCAGTGAACACTAAAGCCGGTAAGACAGCTTTGTACGTTTTTTGGGGGGGGGGGGGGACTTTCAGAGTTGTGACCTTTTTCACAGTTTATAGAAGAATTACACTGAAATAAGTAAACATGAGGAATAAATACAAAATCTTGACACGGTGTACATGCATCATCAAAGTACAAGACATTCTTGTTCTACTGTACTCAGTACATTATGTACGTGTACTTTATTGTTAGCAGAGCAGAGATGTTTTCCGGAAGCTGGACACAGTTACTGACTGGTATACAGACAAAGTGGCTCCACCCTGTCAGAGGCTTCTTTTGGGGAATGGGAGGCAGATTCAGATCCATTCCAACTTTCTGCACATTATTTTGGACAGCTCTTGGCTTCTATACATTTACAAAACCCCTCATTTTCTTCTGTATATTATTGCAGGAGGCGGGGGGGGGGGCAATTCTGCAACATCCTCATACTTGTGTGCAGCCCCCCCCCCCCCCCCCCCCTTCCACTGCCCTTGCCCTTTTGGTCACGCCTGGTTTGTCTGCAGACATTTAGAGGCTTGAATTCCAGCCTTTAGTCAGAGCCGTCACTGTCGGAAAACAAACCGAACAACGCCAGAGCACTCGAAACGAAAAAATCTCAAATGATCCATCGCAGGAAACATTAGAGTTAATTGGTTTTGTCGATATTTTCTCTGTTGCTGTTTTACTTTGCTTTACGTTGAACATTTCTGATTGTTGGACAGTGTTTATGACGTGATGCCCTTTTTACCGCCAATCAACAGACACACGTGGGAATGAATGTTTTTCCTTTTCTGTCAAGAAAAGTACCTCTAACGTATGTCAGTTCAAGGTACTGATCATCAGTGTTATTATTATATATAATTACATATTATTGTGAATTGCAAATGAATAATTATAAGTATTGAAATTCAACAGCAATCGCTACCATAGGACTCAAGAGACAGAACTGGGTTGGGAACCATAATGTTTGGACTTTAAATAGCAAACAAATAAAGAGAAACTGTATTTTGAGCATAAAAGGGATGGAAGAAATGTAAACTAGATAACAGGCAATTTGTGTTTTTTTGTTTGTTTGTTGGGACTATTTTTTTCGTTCTATGTCAAGTTATAAATAGGGCTGTCCATCAACTGACACGGTAGAAATTGCCCTGAGAGAAGCTGCTTCTCTTTGTGCAGTTTCAGTCGGAGCCAATGTTCCCATTATATTGTTGTTTCTGAAATTCAAGAAGGGAAATCAAAGTTGCGTTCTTACCAGGCGTCGTCTTTCTTCTTCAACAGTGTTCAGCAGCTGCGAGAACTCTTTGAATGACTGTGCTGAAACAGAAAAGACGGATAATTTCTATAAACACCATGCGAAAGACACTGGATGTCTGGTAAACAACTGCATCCACATGCATGGTGCCTTGTGCACATGTCTACCACGGTGACGCTCCGTGTTGTGGCATCCAGATGATTAAAAAAAAAGATATTTAAAAAAGAAAAAACCCCACAGTGGCTCAGTCGTTAAACGTCAGATGTCCCCGGCACCCCACAAGCAGTAGCATGGTGCTAAAATGTTTATTTGCGCTGCAGCTCCGGAGCTTTCAGTGCAGCACATTTTCTCAGCTAATAAAATCATGCAGATGTCCAATTTAAAACCAAGACGAGCAGTAAAAAAACAATACTTTAATTGAATGGAACCCACTGATTGCTTCCCTTTATTTTCTCCCCCTGCTAGGCTTTACACTATAGTGTCACAACGTAGCGAAGACTGATGCAGTAGAAGCTCGCTCGTGCCATCTGGGCTGTACTCTGATAGCTTATATTGCACTCTGCAGCGCCAGATGAATTCAGCATACAATACATCCAACCTTATCAGCCACAGAATTGTGCCTCGGTAGCTTCACAGCTTCATTAAATAGAGGGCCAGATACAGTGTGGCCTCTGTTGGTCAGCCCCCTGTATCTTCCCGTGTCCAGCCATTTAGCAGCGGTCGAGCTGCCCCTGCTTGCCAACACAGTAACATCATTATCGGCCGCGGCGGCCTGGCACGGGGAGCCATGCATCATCTTAGACACTTTGTTCCATTTACACACCAAAGCTTTTAAAGACCAGGGAGCAATGATTTTGTGCCAGTGATCCTGCAGGCAGCCTGGCCCCCTATTAACGCCGCCAGCCCCTTTATCAACAGCACAAACCTCTCGGGGGGGTAAAGGGCACAGCTGGAGCCGTTGATGGGACAAGATTAGGCTCCAAAGAAAGGGAATAGGAGTCAAAGTGAGGTTACAGCTTGCATATCATTCACTGGTAAAGAGAGAGGGAGGCAAGAGACCTGATGAAATTAAATACTGCCTCAGTAACAAATTAGAAGATAAGATAAGCTTATATGAAAAGATAGATTTCCATATTCATTTACCAACATTTTGTGGGTTTAAATGTCGCCTTCCTGCTTGATATTTATCTATTTTCGAGCTCTTTGAGATCTGAGCCCATATGAGAACGCTCTGAACACTTCTAGGAGATTCCCGGATTGACCTTCTGCGAGAAGGGCACGAAACTTTTCTGGAAATTTAAATTTCTATAGCCACATCAATCTTTGGCCCCATTGATTCCTAGATAACTGGCGTGAAATGTGAATGTCACTGCGAGAAGTCATAGAGTGAAATCAATAAAAGGTCAGGTGAACCTGTCTGGCAGCACATGCAGGATCCCGATGTTATGTGGAGGAAGTTGGGAGCATCAAAGTGAACTACAGCAATACCGCATCAAGATCACGGCTGGCATTCACACAGGGGTCTCGCGATGTCAGTCAGAAAGCTCAGTTTCATTGATGACTAGATTGATTTCAAGAGGCTGTTTCATTTTTTTTTTTCATCTGACAGCAATCATGGTCTTTTCTCTCGGAGACGACGAGGAGAGGGAGCACGGGGGGGGGGGGGGGGGGGGGGGAGCTCCGAGCGTGAGGAAATCATTTCCAGTTAAGGATGATACTGAAACTCTTCTCACACGGAAAATAATGCAGTCGCTCCAGTCCTATAAGGAGCTATATGCTTTTTTCCAATTATATTATGCTATTTGTGCAAATGATGCATCTGCTTGTTCACGAGCCTCCCGAGTGAAATGAGCACAGATTCCAAACCACTTGTTTCTGTTGCGTCATTGATTCTCAGTGAAAACACAGCAATACAACAGGTGGGGAGCTGAAATGTCCATTGTTCGATCTGAGATCAACACCACTCTGATAGGAGGCCAGCAAATGAGAGCGTAGCTTTAAAATGAAAACACATTTGATTCCAATGAGGCTTGGATTGGGATGTGGATTTTTCCAGTAAGCACAATTGGTCTGCTGCACCCCCCACGACCCACCATACAGCTTTATCAGAAAGAAAGGAGAGAAGAGGACTGTTCATTACGCATTCAGACGAACATTACAGCCTCATATAGAGGAGGTCGATATCAAGTCTAGCCCACACAGATGGACAGTAATTCTGCCGTATCCAGCTCTGCAGAGCAAAGGACTCAAGCTGGGGATAATGAGCAGTGCAAAAAAAAAAGAGAGAAGGAAGAAGAGGCCAGACTGGGAGTCCTGCCCATTAGAGGCAGAGAGACCCTCTGCACAGCTGCTTCCATATTCCTGTCGGAGGCTTGGAGGTTCACACCTCCATTAATCTCTGACACTGATCACAATTAGTCCCCTTTGATTTCATATAGGCTCGAAAAGATGCAGGCATCATAAGCAAATCAATAGCATTAATTATGCATGCACCTCAGACAACTTTAAGATCTTTGCTCAAAGCCAAATCCAATTCCAACAACTCCCAACGACTCTGATGAAGCTTTTCCCTTCTATATTACCGACCTTCTCTAAAGTAAAATTACTACAATATTATATTATGATATTCTGAGCCACAGGACATTATCTGTGTTCAAGTGTCTCCCAAGACAAATCTTAAGGTAGCCTGTTGATTTGGGGAGAGCAGAGAGGAAAGAATATAAAATACTGGGAAGAGATCCTGTCTTGAGCCAAACTGAACTTACCGATGTTCACCTCGTCGTCTGTCTCTGCGTCACCAATGCACTCGAACTGGAACTCCTGCAGGGACTGGGAGAACTTCTGGACGGCGGCAGAAAGATCTGGGAAATCAAAGGCACTGAGCGTCAGAATAAAGCATCGCACAAATGAATCACACAGACATATTCTACAAATGTATTAGTCGACAACTGACTGAATGCATCCTCTTTTCTCCACGCACATACAGTACAGAACTACTTCCTGTAAGTCACGTGAAGACTCATCTAATGACTCTTATCCTAATACCAGCATGTCAGAAGAGCATTAGCTTCACAAGACCCCTTCTCAGCTATTGATGAGTTTGCAGCAGGATAATTAGAAACATCCCATCAGCGATCAATCAGCTTCCATCTTGTCCAGCATGCATGTAGATTTTGATATCGATCATTCCTCCTTATGTCGAGCAAGTGAAACTACAACACAAGCGTCTTCGCTAGTTTCAAACTGATGCAGCTGTAATTTCTTTCCATCCAGCACCCACATTGTTTAAATAGCAAATGCACTCGCTTCCATCCGAGCGCCCTTGAATGTTCATCAGGTCAAGTGCATCGTTGTTTATGTGCTACCTCGAGGAAGCAGAAAGCGATTGACCAACAAAGACTTGGTCTGGAGTCACTGGTGCAGTATTTTGTGGTCACATTATGCATTGTCAAGCTGGTAAAATGCAGCTTCTACGTAGGTGAGTGCACAATGCATTTACATTCTGTCACACACACTTGGTCACTTTGTGCAGCAGCAGACCTGTTGGCTTTTTAAAAGGGGGATGGGAGATTGCACTGCGATTGGTTTATTCTATGTTAGGCCAAAATCACCCCCATGATTGATTAAGAAACTAAAAGTAGAACTAGCAAACGGGGATTTGCACAGGAGCAAAGTGCACTTGACTCAAGCCCTTAGACTGTTAAAAGAGATCCCTGCAGTTCTAGTGTTAAGTTTTCCATTTGTTATAGTCACAAGTTACAACAACAAAACAGTGGAACTTTAAAAAGACTATTGTCTGACAGCTTCTGGGAGCCAAGGAGCAGAAGAATGCACTTTTATGATCTGCTGACTGTCCAATTCCAAGCCCACTGACATTCATACAATAGCGGGTCTGTGACTGACTGCAATATCTGCAATATTTACTCCCATCACTTGTCCATTAATCACAATACTCACATCTGTCCAGAAGAATTAAGCCCAGCTGAGCTGCCTAACCTTTATGTCAGAAGTGATAAAGTACACATCGTGAGGGAAAATCCACATCTGGACACCCCCATGCTGAAAGATATAAATTTGTGCTGTTTACTGCATTCCAGGATGTAAGAAAGTGCTGTCCTGATAGTTCCAGTGACATTTGACATCCTCCAGAGAAAAGGCTTAAGCCTCATCTATTCCATAAATTTCCAGCTGAGAAAGCGCGTCCTGCCTTTTATTAAAATATTCAGTAGAAAAGATTAGATCTCTGCAGCCTCAGACGTATTTTCCTTCCTGTAAATTTACTTTTACTGACATCTCACTTTTAATGAAATGAAAGCACTCTGGAGAGCAGCATTCTTCCAAAAGATATCCCCCAAATTTAGCGTTGTCTTGCTGGTGAGCTGCTGTCTAATCAGTCTCCGAGCCCGATGAATTAGCCTATGGGGGACACAGACAATATGTTGGGGGCTTCCGGTGTAGACAGACATCGGGGCCAAGATTCTTCAGTTCGCCGTACATCATTTACTGACGAGTTTCTTTTGTCAGACAATTTGTTAACCTGCGGGCAACCGGAGCCTGATGATGATTGGTGAAGCTAGGAATGAGAACCAGAAGAACTCCGACCCTGTTTATAGAGATTACTTTCTGACACGTTGGTCTAAATCAGTGGTCACCAGCCTTTTCGAGCCCAAGATCACCATTGTGGAATGGACAGGATGGACATATTTCACTGTAGGATAAAGGCGATCACTCAGAACAACACTTTTTATTGATTTTTGTGACCCCTCGCTCCAAAAGGGGACAAGTGGACTAACTCCATGCCAGTAAAAATGCCCCAGACGGCATAACAGAGCCAGCAGATCCTCTCACTTCAGGGGTCAAGCACTCAGGTCTGTACAGCCCTCGGTGTAAAACCACACATTACTATGGAAGCTTTTGTACTCAGCCCCAACCCCAGAAACACTTCATCTAATGATATAGTTAGTCTAGATGGCATTGCCCTGGCCTCCGGCACTGCCCGTGAGGAGTTATCGTTGCCCAGGGTATGTCCTTTGAAAAGGCAGTCCTTGAAGTTGGCTTCAACTAATGCACCTTCGCAAAAAATCAGGCACATCCTGTCTGAAAAAGGTGCAGAAACACACGGTAATGCACTTGCTACTTGTAGGAGGGATTATTGCAATTCCTTTTTATCTGGTTGCCCCAAAACTGCTGGCAGGGCGATACTGACAGAGAAAGAGATCACAACGCTCCTGTTTTAACTGCTCTGCATTGACTCCATGTGAAATATAATATAGAATTTGAAGTATTTGCAAATAAAAGAACATAACACTGTGAAAAGTAAGGGTATCATATAAAAACAACATGCAATTGATTAAAAAATACAATTATTTAAAAACAGTAGGTCTTACGCTGTGCTTTTCTAATTTGTGCTGGGACTACGTTCCAAATGTTTGGTGCATAAAAACAAACAAGGTTTTTCACATTCAGAATTTTACAGCTTGGTTTTGGAGTCGCAGCTTCACAACCTAATTAAACAAAGACGTGGAGCAGACTTTAAACCTTTTAAACAAGTATAATTATTTCACAAATATAAGCAGCAGCGAAAGCTACTGAAATAATGACCTAATTCCTTGGTTCTTGTTAAAACCCTGGCTACAGTCACCATAGTACCCTGCACACTCCTAGAATACACAGCCTGACGGACACTGGGAGGAAGAGCCTTCATCTTCCGGCTTCGAACTATCTTCCAGTTTGTGTCTGGGAGGAAGATCATCCTCCACATTTTAAAAAGGTTTCAAACTTTTCTCCTCTCCAACTGTTTTGTGCTTAATCGTCTCTCTCCTGTTGCCGCAGTCTCGATCTGTGTTTGCAAACCCCCCACTGCTTCTACAATCTTACTGCAATTATTATTAGTCTTCTAATCATTATTACTATTAGTATACAATCTCCATGGGGAACCTGATTGTGCTCTATTCTCTTTCCTATCGCTCCATGCTTTGTCTCTCTCTCTCTCCCACCCTGAGCTCGACAGGTTTCTTCCACTTGTCCCCTTACACATGGGGGAAAGTCGGATCTCTGTAAAGAATATCGACAAGAGCACGATCTAGACCTGCAGCGATTATTGTATTGTCACCACTGACCTCTCAAACGTGCATCCATATTGGTGACGAGGAGCTTTATGTGCTGCAGCCCTGCTACAGTATCCCTCTCTATGTAATTGTAAATGACCAGTTCTTGCTGACACAGTCTGATCACGAACCCGCATCGACTTTCTCCCCGGGGGAAGAATTGTTCTTCGGTTTTTCGCGAGCATCACGGTCATCAAACGTCCGCTGTTGACCACAACAGACGACCGTGTTTACAGATGTCTTTGCCTAAATGCAGTTGTAACATAAAAAGTTCACTGTTAGTATTGAAACACCGGCCAGTTGAGAAGTCTTAGCATCTGCTGCCTGGGCCCAGACAACGAGCCCGCTGAGATCCAAGGTCTGTTCCTCTCTCTGTCTTCATAGAAAATGAGAATGAGCTGAGCCTGCAGTTTTATACTGTCTATTCCACAGCACGATTGGATGTTAACAGCTTTATCACAGAGCGTCCAGTGCACCCCTGTGAAGGTAGCATTTGTTTTATTAGTTTAATTAGACCGATTGGGACTACACTACCCATGATGCCTCACCGGTCATTGCGGCGCAGAAGAAGCCGGCTCGAGGTGCAAATCATTTGAAGTATTTTTTAACGAGTTTCAATGCAGCGATCAGGAATGAGTCCCAGCACCAATGCTGCTGAATTGATCCAAACATGATTAAAAATCAGAGAGAATCGATTGAGCCGCTGAACGTATTTACCAAGTTCTACGTAGCTCGATATCTGCTCTCGTCCCGCTGTTGGAGCCACGGGCAGCCGAGCTGTGAGCTCCGCGTCTGAGCAGCAGAGGAGAATCTGGAGCAGGGAGCGGTATCTCACTCCTCCTGCGAAGCTGTGCACACGTGCTGATACCTACTTATCTGCGACGAGCCAGAATTAGCCAAGAGCAAATGTCTCATTGTTTGCAGTGATGAGTCAACCGCAGTGTTGCATGCCCATTCAAGAACCTAATAGGGTCTATGGAAAAATACTAAAAGACAAAAGTTTTCATTTCCTGAATCTTTTCCTCATCTAAAGCCTCTCACTCTTTCCCAGTATCCAAGAAAAACATCTCAAAAACTAAAATGTGCCCAAGGAAGTCAGATATCCTGACCTGGACTTCAAGGTTAGAAAACAGAGTCGGTTAAATGACTAAACGTCTAATATTGTGCTGCTGCTTAATTTTTACTGAATTATTTGTGCTGTATTCCAATCTGCCTCTGTGTGAGCATTTTTCAAAAAGTTTATGTGGAGTATTTAAAAAGCGCAAACTCCCTAATTAGCCAACATCAACACACAGCTGCCAAGCTGCTCTAAAAACAGATTTTTAGGCGCTCAGACACGTTTTATTCTGACACAACAGCATGTACAAGCTCAATAAAATCCCTAACCCTAAGCCCTGTAGCTATTTTGAGGCATTAAAAGGCAGATTCCCTTTTTTAAATTATTGAATACATTCGTATAATGGCCCATGTTGAGTTATGCTGCCGAAAATAGCTCCAAATACAAGACAAGAAAAAATAAACATTGCTTAACACGACTTAAATATGCATCAAATCTTTATTATGATGCATTAATGATTGAGCAGAGTATAAGCAAACAGTATCCAACAATGTGTTTTCATTTTGGGAGCAAAATAGCTGCAGTGCTGACCTGCGTCTCTGACCCAGCGCATGAATCCCTCGTAATTTGATTTACTTTTTTAAGGTTGCAATTGATTTAAATTTGTTCCATAACTCAGTAACAAGAAGGTCAGTGAGTGGGTCGGAGTTTCTTCTTGCAGAGGTGAAAGTAACCTATGTTTGCAAGTATATTTAAAGAGTGGGATGAGGCTTCAACGCGTCCTGGAGGATTTAGAATTTAGAATTAAAAAGGCAAAACAAGATATATAGATTCTGAAAGACACAGAGATTAGAGTTGTTGGCCGACACACTTTGAAATACACACATTTTCCTCATATTCTTCGTTGTCACCGCTCACCTGAACGTCGCGGACCTTTTCCTGCTGCGCTCTTCAAAATGGCCAGACTGCTGCCATGCCTTACCCCATTTGCTAGAGCTACAACAATAATGAAATATGTGACAGAGATGAAAGCAATAATGCATGAGAATCGCAGTTAGGGGCGAAATAATCAATAGAAATATGATTGAAATCACAAACGCAATGTCCAAATCGCAGGGAGCTGAAATAATGTCTCGCAAATATATCAAATGAAGCCCTGTGGCGCTGTAGAGATGTGTGGCAAATAAATATTCTCCAGCTGTAAGGAAATATGCTTCTAGGATGCAGACACCAGCTAAAAATGTAATTTAATTAAAGTTAAATATTTGTGACTCATATCTAATGTATTATCTGTCAGAATAGGATTTATTTTACATTTAATTCAGCTCAATACGCAACAAAACTAAATCTTTACTAGCTGGAGGGACTAGTTAACACTTGTGTGTTTGAGGTTTATCTTTCACTGTTATAACAGAGGCTGATTTCAAACCTCCTACTCCTACAGTAGTTTATCTAACAGGAATTCCAAAGTACAAAATGGCCTTATCAATGCTCTCATCTCTGCAGGAGCATAAATAGCCAGATGTTAAAAAAAAAAAGAGCTTTATTCGTCAGTGAGCATCTTTTTCTTTACCCGACAGTCGGCGTTGTTATATCGTATTTAAGTGCAGTTTAGTTATTGGAGGAACAGAATAAGGAGACCAAAGATTGAAAAAGCACTTACACACCTCAACAATATCTCAAATGAGTATTTGGGACCACGTGTGCGTGTCGCCGCCCCTCCGAGTGCCACTGAGTGGACCTTTTCAGAAGATGTATTGTGCCGGTGATGTGCTCATATCATTCCTGACTGACGCTGGTGATTTGAGATCAATACCGAGCTGGAGTTGTCTGGAGATGCTCGCAGGACCATCAATAATGGATGATCTTTTGACATTCAGACCGTCCCCAACCTCAAAAATACAACACTGCTCAGCCGACAACGGAGAAAATACAAAGAAATAAAGACAATCCACGTGATAACAACAACATGATTCTGCTTTTAAGGGACAGAATCCAGTATAATGCATGGCTGGAGATGTGTCCATGGCAACCTATTTATTATTAAGTTAAAATATAAAAATACACATATCTTGGCAATGCTGTGGTAAAACAACCTTTAGTAGAATGAAAAATATAATGCAGAAAAACACATTTTATCATATTACTGAATCAAAGGCACTGAAAAATGAGTATATGTACTGATATTTCATATTTTCAGAGGTCTTTGGGTCGGTTTCTCTCTTATCAGATTTAAAATGGTGTCTTGATACGTCTATGTTAGATAAACAGCCACATTTCTCAAAATGTAATTTCCAGACATTTTATCTTACAAACATACTCGGATGCCGCAGCCACACGGTCGGCACATGTGTACAAAACACTCTCAAGCAACACATGCAAGTTATTTACTTTGCTAATTTAGACAAATCATCATTATTTTAGCATGTTTTTTCAATTTGCATTTCATGGCTACGGTTCCCATTAGGCTTTAAGAGCAGTCGTGTGTCGAGGGCTTGTGGGAGATGTGGTCGACACAGCTGCTGGAGCAGAAGGTCGCTCAGAAGTGGGACAGCTTTGATTCCCTGCTCCTGAGTTAAATACTACAACATCCCCACAAGCTCTGAGCAGAGACTCGCTCACCTCACATGGAGAGTGATGGTGAGCGGTTAACTGTAACCAAAACTGACCTCACTGATCGGTCTCTGCAGCTGCATGTCTGTCTGTCTGCCTGCCTGCCTGTCTGTCTGTCTGTCCCTCCGATGAATAAAGGGGCAGTTTTTCACTTTCTTAATTGGGCCGTTAAGAGATATCAGCACCCTTCCCGTGTTTATTATGATTTCCACACCAACATAGTTACAGTAATAAGGAGGTATGTTTTTGAGAGAATGTATTTTCGCATCTTGACTAAATGAATGTTCGTGTCCAGGTACCGTGTCTGATTCCAGTCGTTACAAACACTTGCAGAGTGAAAGGTTTGCCGACGTGTTGAGGCTCATTACCAACACCCTGCTGTGTCTATACCTGGAGATATGCATGAATACATATTTTAATCAGGGCAACGCTCCCAAAAAAAAAAAGAAGAAGAAGAGCTGCAACAACAATTCAGTTTATTTCCTATTTATATGCATTATTTACAGAGTGACTTTGACCCATTAGCGGGAAGCACAGAGAATATTCCTCAAACCGCCTCACACAAGGCCGAGCAGCAGAGACAAATGGAAAGAGAATCAGTGGAAAAGGAAGATAAATGAACGGATAGGTTTTTTAACCTGAGGTAAGCAGTAAGGGCAGAGGCAGAGAAACACATTCCGCACTGTACATCTGGAAGTTTTGGTAGAAACACTGCAGACAAAGACCCTCAGCTGTGAGGCCGTTCATCAGCTTCAGTCTCTCTCTTCTCTCGGTCGACTCCCAACCCTGAAGTTTTAATAAGGCCGATTGTTAAGAGCTTTGGGCCGTGATGCAGTTTGCTTGACCATCAGATTAAACTCTCTCAAACGGCAGAGTGAACAAAATAAGTTTTAAAAAAGGTAAATCTGTTATTGTGTACAAACATTGCGCCTGAACACCCTACACAGCACGTAGCGACATTTACGAGGGCTGCTCCAGTTTTCATGTTTACGATGCTCTGCACAGACTTGTCATGTCGCAGCTACTTTACAATGATCAGAGTAAACAACACTTCACAAAGTCTGATGCAACGCAGACGTACAACGGCAGCAGGCCGGGGGTTCGCCTCTGCTGAGGAAGAAAGGGAAGGACGTGAGAAATATGAGACAGAAGGAGAGGAAACACCTTTAGGAGGAAGTTAGAGCACGTCACAGGTTCCTCCACATATTCTACCTTAACCTCACCTCCTCTGCACACACACAAATTCAACTTTGAGGATGTGGCGTGAAAACGAGCTGCAAATCCGAGGATCTTGTTTACGACATGAAGTGTGACTCTGAAATTAGAGAAGAGAGCACGAAGGGAACAAAAAAACCCAGAAAACACATGTGGTCCAATTATTGGATTATTTCTGCTCCTCCTTTCATCACAGCCAACACGTCATCTCCCCCTGCATGCACGGAGGAGACAGAGCGAACAAAAGTTACAGTGTGATATCCTCCTGTGCAGGTTTCTAATCAAAGAGTGCCGAGCTCTGACCACACAGCCAGGACACGAGCGCATGGAGCAGCTACCCCCGGTTAGCGCCTGGTGTGTGAGATGTGAAGGAGGACTGCGACTGTCAGTCAGCGCACAGCAAAGCCCCCTGGGTACGGCCTTTATCTCGTCTCCAAGGCAACCACATACTACCGAATTCCATCCGCTGACAACCCCGACAAAACACAGACGACACTGCAGGAAAGTCTGTGGCTCTCTGGCAACAAAAGCTAAAGTAAATGTTTACTTCCGTAGCTACTGGGACATTAAATATCATTCGAGGACACGCTCAGAATTCTGTAGCACCACACAAGTGTAGTTCTGAGCTTCTAGCCAATGTATCACTTTTTAAAAAATGTGATCTAATTAAATAAAAAACATATTTTTCAATCATGCAAAATGAAGAGTATTGATAGGTAGGTGCATTCATATCTTTTTAGTTGGAATTAAACTGATGCTTTACTACACAAACTCTTCATTTGTGCCTAAATGTCACACATCTGCACAGCTATGATTCTAAATTTCATATTACACATAAAGATTAAAATACCAGTATAGATAGTAAGACAGAGGAATATAGCAATAGCCATATAATCATAATGCCTCGTTAAAACTTCTGTATTCTAAATTCATTTCCAATTAGCAGCATTTGTCTCTGCATTGGTCCAAGGACGCAAAAGGCATCTGAATCTGAATTGTGAGGTCATTGGTCAATAAAATCTGTTGTGAATAATATAAATAGAGAGAAAGGGCTCAGGAAAAGAGACGGAATTAAACTCAAAATAAACACATTTTGAATGAAAAACTAAAATGTTAAAATTACACTTAAAAAACATTAAGGGAAGTATTTCAAAAATGTCCCGTTGACGCACATGTTGAAACACGGCGGAATATAAAAGTGCACAACACTTGCAGCATTCTGTGTTACACACTCGTCACAATGCTAATTACCGAGCAGCGTCCGTGCTGCGCTCTCACTCCTCTGGTGTTTTAATGAAGCGCTTTAACGCAAACCAATTGCAGACACGCTCCAGTGGAAAGCAATATGAAAAAACCCGCAGCTTTTCTACAACGAACGCTTTTCTCTTTCACGAGCCACGTATGTAACCAGGCTTTGCTTTTTGTCTTCTTGTTGAGCCAAACACACGAATAACAAAAAGAAGCGTCCTGCGACAGCGTGCAGCCTGAGTGGAGACAGCAGCCTGTCAGCCCCGTACGTCGGCGGCGCAGTGAGAAACGCCACAGCGGCGCTTTCTTTCAGCCAGACGCCGCTGATTTCAGATTACAAGGTCTTCAAAGGGGAACGCTTCTCTGCACCGAGCTTAACGAGACACGGGCAGATCGCTTTGATGCAACAGTGGGGTGCATTGTGCCACTTTGATTCCATTGGGGGGGGGGGGGGGGGGGGCAGCCTCTCAGGTAGGGCCCCCTTGCACCTGCTTACTTATACGTTCGCCTGTCAGTCGCCCCAGCGGGTGGTGGCGGTGGTGGAGGAGGGCTGAGGTGCAGCCGTCTCAGGAGAGCCAACCAGACGCCCCCACCCCCCCACCCCCCACCCCCTGCCAGGGAGCATGCTGAACATTTCCCACCACCAGCGGCAGTTGCCTGGAACAAAGGCTCATGGAATAACCCAACAGCCTGTGGTGGCAGTCGGTAACTTTAAGTGGCAGTTGGTCAACCTGAGTCTGGAGCGACAGGGAGGTCTGAATAAAACATGGAGGGAAGACGCTGCATCACATACATCGGCCCGTGGGGAGCAGTGATACAGTCTGCAGACACACTGACTTCACACTTTACAATGAATTACAATGACCACTATTAGTGACAAGCATCAGATTCCCTGTGTACGTGCTGCATATACCCAAGGAGTGCTAACCTTTTTCATATTGTAATTATATAACGTTATTATAATGCCAATCTACGTAAGGTGTAGATTGCAGATGTTATTCCAACCATATGATCAGAAATGATTATTTTCCCATCGATATAAGCAATATAAGGTCGTATCTTTAGTCCTGTAGGATGCAGAGACTTATTTATGACATAATCGTAAATATGTTTATGATCAATATAAGATAAGGATTTTCTTTCGAGGCCATTTACGGCGATATCTTGGAAAATGTGTTTTTTGAAGCATATTTTTTTGTTGACCTCTGTTAGTTATCTTAACCATGACTAATTCATGCCTAACTCCAACGGTAACATAACCACAACTCACATCTTAGTTCTAAACCATCAGGACGGGGTACTGGTCCTCATGAGGACATTTCTTATACTGGGAAAGGACTGATGATGAGACAACTACAGGGAGAATACACCTTTAACATTCACCTGTTCACTGAATCTGAATTAGTAAAGAGAAGACACCGCCTCTCTTTGATATGAGGCTGATGCAACGCTACAGTCGAGAAAAAAAAAGATCCGTTATTAGCTCCTGCAATTCAGCTGGAATGAAAGATGGCAGCCGGGGGCCGGCCTCCACCATTTATCATCGAGTCCACAGCCTTTAGACTGAGTTGAGAGATTTTTCGTCCAGACGACACAAAGACAACACGACTGAATCGAGCTCAGACGGAGACGAACTTGCCTTTGACAGACAAAAAAAATACGGATTTCACATCCCTGGTGGTGGTTGGCTTTGCTCTTCCCCAAATACATTTTTACAAGAGATATGTTAACTGTGAAGCCGTGTTGCTCTTATCAAGGCGATGAGATGCTTCCAAGACAATTAGAAAACAAGAGGTGTGCAGGACCAATTTAAATTAAACACCCATTGTGCAAACACTTTGTGATGAAACTTGGCAACCCACAGGGCCGGAGCGTTTCTAATGTGCCAGGCAAAGTCTGAGTTTAGCATCTGCGTAGGTTGACATGCAAATTCACCAACTTTTACCAGAGAAACTTTTGGTGCATCGCAGGGATGTAAATGATGAATAGATTTCTGCAGTATATATTATATTATATCCACTCAAAGGACTTAACAAAGCCCCTGTGCCTCCTGAGCCTCAGCTCTCCAGTGTATGTATTATAAATGGTTTTCCGTCGATGTCAGGTCATCAAAGCAACATTTCTGAAAGTCCATGTGATCAGTTATCAGTCATTTTCATCTTAAAAGAGACTCACAATGCTCATATTAATGTTAATTTGGGTTATTACCTGAACATGTTTAAATGCTCATTAATGTTAATTTTCCTCTTTTGGCCACTGACAAGATGAAGCCCACTCTGTTGTGATTGGTCAACCACTCGTGTGTGTGTGTGTGTGTGTGTGTGTGTGTGTGTGTGTGTGTGTGTGTGTGTGTGTGTGTGTGTGTAGCAGTATCGGCCGGACTTATGACGAGGACAGAGTTTTCTGTTGGGGAGAGGACCTCCCTGTATTTGGGGCTTTTTATCTTGCAGACCAAAAACGAAAAACTGAAAAAAGCATAATGTCTCCTTTAATATGAACATTGCATATCAGGGTGACAGCATTTAGCTCAGAAGTCTTTGCTTTCATCACACTATTAATGCACAATTCAACACTCAGCACGTGGGAGACTGAGTTAATATTTAATCTCGCGGAGGAGAAACACATCATATTTTTCCTTTTCAGTCAGAAGGAGCGGCAGCAGAAAATACCGGCTGTAGGCACGAGAGGGATGCGCTCGGTGTGACAATCATTTTGACTGACAGAGTGACAACGGAGCACTTCTGAGCAGACCTCAATCTGGAGTCAAACACATTTCCCTGCACAGTCTGAGGGGGGAAGCAGCTTTTAGGAATACAATGTGTAATCCTTCTATCAAAATCTGTCCACAAAAACAAGCCAGTCCCCTCGCAGTGCGGCGTGAGCATGGGCTCGCCTTTACCGCTGAATGTACCCCGGTATTTCACTTCCATTACACAAGTTAAAATGTAGTCATTAGTCAAAGCAGCAGCAATACATTATAAATGATATAATCCTGCAACACACGGCCTGTTCTCCAGTCACAGTCCGACACACACACACACACACACACACACACACACACACACACACACACACACTGATGTCAGCCCAAATGCTATCTGAGGGAGGATGGGGGATGGTTATACAAGCATGTTTACAGGACATTTCCTGTGGCTGAGCCTTGGGAGCATCATCTGTCCTCAGACAAACAAACACTGTGAGTTCCCAAAGCCGATTGTGAAATCACATTTCACCAAACGTCCACACGTCATGTCCTCCTTCAGTAAAAACAACACTCGCTAATCACATCTAGATTAAGTTGCATTAAAAGAGCCCTGAGGTACGCAGGCGTAGTCGGGACATTTCAAAAGGTGCCGTTTACAGACTTGCTAAATACT
The DNA here is from genome assembly GCA_026259375.1 of Verasper variegatus. Lineage (NCBI taxonomy): Eukaryota > Metazoa > Chordata > Actinopteri > Pleuronectiformes > Pleuronectidae > Verasper > Verasper variegatus. Next base: position 21,974,448 of record CM048047.1, read on the forward strand.
GTACTTTTTATAATGACAACCTGCATGCGTGTCAGCCAGTCATTACAGCTTGTACAGTGAGGAGGAAGCAGCGTCGCTCTGAGACTGATGAACAGACGTGGGCATCGGCTGGAGACAGACAGCTAATATAATTATGGGTTAAAACCTACTCAGATTTATAAAAAACATTATTTAAAAAGGTTTTTTTGAGTAATAACTTTGCATAGAAATAACTTTTAAGTGCACAACGCCCCTTAAATTTGAGAGCTTTTTCAGAAAGGGATGCAAAAAAAAGCTCCAGCGAGGAACAAGCAGTTACTTTCTGTTTTGCAAATTTGCACAAATTATGTGTGAAGGACGGATGCCGTCGTCCAAAAAGCTGCCCGACTCTCAGAGGGTCCTTCGCTGCACTGGGACCAGCACTGGACCTTTGCTGCAGTGATTTTATTTTCATGCTACATCATGTTTTTCATGCACATTTACCAATGTCAAAAATGTTGTGTACCGCCTTTGAACAGTTTTTAAAGGATGCTTGTTTTTGCAGTAACTCGGGTTTAAATCAAAATCGATAGAAAACATAGATGCAGCATCCGTGACGTCACGTGCAGCCGTCAAGACTCTTCGCATGCAAGCTCACACCCGAGGCAGCTGCACGCTAGCGTAACAAATGACAAAAGCCAGGGAAACAAGTGGCTGGTGAGAAAGGTCAAAACGTAAAGTGAGCCAAACAGTCTCAAATATTTTCCTTGGGAGCCGGCCAGTCAATCCACAGCTAAAAGGCTAATGAATATTGAACAGTACTTGACAGGTGGCGAGAAGAGAGGACTGCAAATGGGACGCACACGTGAACCATGGTACGTGGTGAAAAAATAATAACACCAATGAAGGAAAAATCATTTTTCTCTTCCACGCCACGTATTAAGCACGTGTGGAATATCATCTGTTCTCTTTAACCTTTTCAGTTTAATGTCCCGTTTCAACTCCTGGAGCAGATGGATTTATCATGTTATGTTATAGAACAGATACATTGTGTGTGGTTATGGTAATTAAAACCTATATTTGCTCTTATAAACCACAATCATATTGTTATGTTTTACTTTCATTTTTCTGGTTGCTTTTAGAACTCTATACATGGGATGTTGGAGTATTTTCAAATGCTTCATATCGCGACACTCTTTACAACCTCAGCTAAAAGTATATGTGAGTAAATAAACCATAACCAGACTGAGAAAAAGGAAATTGAATACAAATATACCTTTTTGAGGAACCTACATTTTTTTAGTTTTTGCGATAAGAGGGCAGATATTGGGAAATCCCCCGGTGGCGTCATTCACTGTGACGACACACGTTGCAACACACGAAAAGTGTCATAATGACGTCTTCATCAGTGATACCACGCGATGAGGTGAAGGACGGAGGCCTGAGCTTCCCAATACAACGAGAAAGAATGTCCTTCTTATCTCAGAGTGATTTAAACAAGGTCATAAGGGGCTCCAAAATTAAGTTGATGTAACACAAACCGGAAAAACTGCAAAGTTAGTGAAACACAAGTTGACTAAGGCCACGTTTTGACCACGAAACCACTTTTCCCAGGAGCCTTTGCATGAACAGGGACCAGGGTCTGAAGGAGGGTTGGTAAGACGAGAAGTTAGGGAGGGAGTCAAGGAAAAGTCGGCTTCTAGCAGGAGTCAGGCAGTGCATGTTTATTTGTTGTGGGGGTGTAGCGAAAGGGCTGAAGGGAAGGGGTGGGATGTTATTCATTTCAACGATGACCGATCCTAGCTTTAATTAGAAAAGCTTTTTTTAGTACTAAACGAAAGCACAGGAATCTTAGGGTTGGGGGCTTGAAGTGCTGAAGACGCCTGATTGGTCCAGTGCTCCAGCGTTTTGATTCAACTGGCCAAATCTCTGCAGTAGCTTGCACTGTAAAACCTGTTTCCTTACATTAAGTCGAGCTTCTCACACTTTAGCGCCGCTCGTCTGAATCTCTTCCACTTTCACAGTTACATTAAGTAAGTGACACAAAAAACACCACATCGAAAACATAATTATCAGCCTCATATCTGTAAGAAACCCTCTAAAGAATCACTGAGTGCCTTTAGTGTGTTGCAGTTCAGCAGAGGGACTAATAACAGTCAGTGGTTGTTATGGACAACAGGTAAGAACAGAAAGCACCAGAAACAAATAGTGAGGTAAAGCTATTTTTACAGCATCTGGAGATAGTTTCTGTTGTTAGGCAGAGATCTAAGTTTCTAACTAACATGGGAACATTTAGACCATGATCTTCATGAGCATTGATACATACATGACATCATAATAAGAGGTACAAGTAGAAAAAACTATTTATAACCATTATTATCTGTACACAATACTACACAATTAGAAATAACCAAACCTCTGTTTCTAACGTACACACACACGTCTTCAAACATACATCAATCTTCCCATTTACATACCACACACACAGACACAGACACAGACACAGACACACCAGGAACTGCTGCTCTGTGGTTTCAATAATGTGTTCTCCCATTTTACAGGTAATCTATTAACATGAAGTCAACCTTGGCTCAACGGGCCTCATTCTCTCAGGCAGCACAGGCAGACACATCAATTATACCATTCCATGTAGAAACTCGAGATGATTACTATTAAAACGGGGTCCGCGCAAGGTCTCCCAGTAATGTCACTACTGATGGCAGGTCATAAAGGGTCATAAACCTTGACGGCGTCCCGAGTTGAAGACCATCAATAATTTACATCCGTCTCCTCGGCTTCCTGCCCCCGACTGAAACCGGGTATTCCAGTAAAAAGGCCTCACCCCCCTCATCACGACCGTGGAAAGACAAATAAGACGCAAATTTCCTTCAAATCAGCTCCGCGGTGGAGTTTCAGACAGTTTACCCATCAGGGTTCATCACCGTTTGATTAGCATTCCTGGATTTTAATTTTTAATCTTCCGAGAGGCCGGCCACCTGGTGGGACAAGATGTTTTCCTGCATCAATAACCCAATCAAAGGCAATCAGGGTCTCACTCCCTCCGTATATGCAGAGTACAACCTGGAGCGTTAAGGTCTTACTTGGTATTAAACTGTTTGCACGGACCTCTGACACCGTGCCACTGAGTAACCTCGCCGCCATGAATAAACCATTCAGCAGCATATTCCTCTCCACCTGTGCTGCCCGGCCCCGGCACAACTATTTCCCTGCAAAAAAAAACAAAAGAAAAACCCAGATCGGAGACACGTTTGGTCTCCTCTGCCCTGAGAGACGATTCTTTTAGATATACCGTGGTGAGAGACGATGATCCCTCGGCTAAGTGCTGCTCAGTGGTTGTTGACATCGAATGTAACCGTGATATCGAAACATGGACGTGAAAACACTGTGACGTGAAAACACTGTGTCAAACTAGGAAAAGAAAGACATTTCAGAAATGAAAATTGACATATTTCACCGTGCTCGGGAAAGTACAAATGTTCACCGAGGGTCTTTCTATTCATGTACTTCCGCCCAGAGAAATTAAATTTGGCACAGATGTGTTTCAAGCCAAGACACACACACACACACACCAAAAATCCTCTCACCACTTTCCACCAGACCAGACAGGAAGTCGGACATTTTGGATTTGAACACATTTGGTGTGATTTTTTTTGCCGTTTATCACACGTGCGACCAAACCCTACTGCTCCTTCAGACTCCATCTGATCCAACTTCAAATTAGGTTTAATTCATGTCAGAGACTTTTTGATTTAAAGTTGGATTATGGGAGACTTTTCGTCTGGGGGGGGGTGGGGGGCGTGGCCGTGGCACTGGATGTCTTGTCATGACACTTCTAGAAGCTGTGACTGCCATGTTTTTTCACTGCATAGATAGATACACACACACATATATACATACATACAAACATATACTGTATATATACACATACATAAACACACATATATATATATATATATACTACATGCTACACTACCTAATAGGTGAGAGTGAAAAGTTGAAGTTAATTCCAACCCTGCACTAATCTCTGAGTGTCACTTTGAACACAAGTTGAACTCCTTCATCTCATGTGAGCAGCTCTGACTCTTCCTCAGTTCAAACAAGTCCGTGCACGTCAGAGAGTCTCAGAAAAAGGAGGAAGAATCACTGCGGCCTCAGAACAATGAAGAACGTGGAGTTTTTAAAACTTTCATAGATGTGATTCAGAGCAGACCCGCTGTCCACGGGCTGCAGGGAAGCATCCTCTGCACCAGGACCAGGACCTGGACCGGGACCCGCAGCCCAGAGGAGCCCCCCCCCCCCCCACACACACACACACACACACACACGCGCACACGCGGAGGAGCAACTTACTCTTGAGCGCAGTGATGAGCATGTTTCCATCTTTGATCAGGTCCTTGATGAACTTATTGGTCCGCTCCAGCTCGATCTCATGACACTTGAGTCTCTCCCTGAAGTCCGGACTGTCCACGAAGGAGTCACTGAACTCCAGAGTGGGGAGTCCCATCCTAACGCACGCGCGCACACACACACACAGTCACACACACAGACACACACACACACACACACTCTTCAAACTCTGAGATTATTAGAGATCTGACTTCTCATCCCGCTCGGCTCCGATATGATTCAACCGTCTCCAACTTCTTTCTCCCCCCCCAAAAAAAGTTTCCCCTCGCTCCTCTTGAGTTCCTCACTTCCGCTTTGGTTTCTCCCACATCACAGAAACCAGTGGAGTTGTGACTCCTGCTGGTTAGTCTGGGTCAGGTTGAAACTGCTCCTGGGAGGAATCTGCTTCTTATCTCTGTCTCCAGTAACTGATCCAATGTCCAAAGGCTGCATCTCAATAAAACCCACGGGTATTATATAATGCATTTATATAACAGCAGCTAAATATAATAAGACATATGCATGTGTCAATTATATATTTATAGTTTATATATATAGATATATATATAAAGATATATATTTCCACAGTTTTTAAGCAGTTAAAGCAGGGCCGGCTCTAGAGGTTTCAGGGGCCCCTTGAAATTCAAACGTAGGGGGGGAAGTTATTATTTATTAATAATAATAATAATAATAATCTTATTTTGTATAGCATCCCTCATACTAGAAATGCAGCTCAAAGTGCTTCACATAGAATATAGATAGCAGTTAAAAATATGTTTAGAAAAATAAAAACGTGGTAAAATGTAATTCATATAAGAGAACAGACTTTAACTAAAATAAGAACATGTTAAAATGTTGTGTAGTTACACTGTTTTTCTCCCCATCAACACAATCTGACCTCCACAGTAAATAAATGATTGTCACTTTTTATTTGAAATTCATATATTCATTCAAACGTGGAAGGAAAAGTTAATATTTAAACTGTAGTAACTGGTTAAAATGGTTTTGAATTTCAACTTTTGGGGAGCTGCCACATCATCTATCATTACACACACACATACTGCACAAGAAGCTTATTGTACTTGTTGTGACTAATTTCTGTTTCGAATCCATTTGTTTTTCGCGAATTTACAAACTATCTCATCCATTTAACAGACGACTCTATCGTCTATAACTTAGTCCAACTAAACTCTTCATTTAGTGCTGCAATAGTACATTTTTAAATTCTATTTCTTTATATTTTAACACCTCCTGGGTCGTGACTCTGCTTCAGTCTTATTTTTTTATGTTAAATCATGTCTGTGGGTTTTAAAGTTGTAGACGGTGCAGAAAGTCTGGATGATAATGCATCATTCTGGAATTAGTGAGGATTTGAGGGGAGGGGTCTGAGTTAATACTTTGGTAAAAGGAAGTAATTAAACGGGAGCCTAATTGGAGTCAGGGGAATTTGTCACATTCTCTTCATGCAACAGGGAAGGATAGTGATAATGATGTCGCGCTCCATGTAAGTATCTCAGCGGGCATGAAGCACAGGCTCTGTCACTAGTGGCACTAAGTCTTTTGGAGGACTCTTTCTACTTATGGTGCTTTGCAGCGCCAGGGGGCCGGGAACAGGCTTTATCTTTGAGCAAAGTGTGGAAAAAATAAAATAAAAACATCTCCATGGACAGGCGCATGTTGCAGCATTGGCTGAAACCAACACACACAAATGAAAATGGTTAAATAATTCAGTGCTTCACTATCAAGAGCAAAACCATATAAGCTCTGTAAGTGTGGAGGGGCTTTGGACGGGAGGCTTGTACCTTCTCCTCCCCGATGACTAACCAGCAACCCTTTCTCCAAATAAGATAGCGGATTGGGCCGTAGGAGGCTGTGAGATAAATCTTCGGAGACAGATCCTCTTCCTGGTCTGCGTCACGTGACTCGGGCTGTGTTGTTAGTGTGTGTTAACGTCATATTCCGGCAATGGCCACTAGGTCTATGGTCAAACTGGATTTTCACTGAATTACTTTATCACTTGGTGTCCTGGATATAAAAGTGCTTCATCTGATCAGACAAAAACACAATTTCAGCAGCATGCCCGGAATATTTTCCTTTAACAAGCATGTCCTGCGTCACCCGAGGGGGCCCCCAATTACATTATGGATCTGCCAGAGAGAGACGGCTGGGAGGGTTGTGTGTCCTGCAGCTGAAGGAGACAGGTCTGCAACTTCACTTTTCTGATTTCCAACTCACTAATATTACATAAACAGGACGGAGCCCCTGTCCCGCGTCCCAGGAATCTATGCACACTCACTGTGGACCGTGGATGTGAGGAGCACACTTTAACTTTTTAATTTAAGATCACACAGGCTCTTAACTCAAACTGATATCAGTGTCTGTCAACAGGTTTTACAGTGTTATCACATCTTTGACTCTCCATCCATTATCTCTAGTGCTTATCCTGTGATTAAACCCAAATCCAGAGATCAAGTTGTGTCAAACCCCAAATGAACAAAGTGCTGAACAGGCTTTAAAGACGGAAATAAAAGAATATTAAATATATATAAAAAAAACAATAAAGAGATAATACAAAAAAATAATGTTAACATTATGATATCAAGGTCTCAAACTTAACTCAAGTGAGGAGGATGCAACAATTTAACTAAAGTGGTGCCAGTGCATTTAAAATCTTAAAAACAAGCAATAAAATCAATCCTGAATTTGACAGGAAGCCAGTGGCGAGTGGCTTTATACCAACTCCAGACACGACTGCGCCATCACCAGCATTTCATTACCTCTTAGAGATTATTGTACTTCCCCATGAATTCTAATAATCTCACCAAGAGATAATAAAAGCCTGAACAACTCTCTCCAAATCTTAGCTGAGCTAATTTGCTCGGCTGTTTCGAAGTGAGCTTTCAAATATCACACCAGGATTTTTCACAGAAGATCGATTGCAGGATGCTATCGGGGCCAAAAGCACCATCAGGCCCCTGCAGCAAAAATAATGATCCCAGTCTTCGTTTCATTGAGATTGAGCACATTTATATCCACTCAGGTTTTTATGTCTTTTAAGCCGTCCAACAAGGCCTGTAAATGGAGAATATGCAAACTTAAATAACCTTCTTGCTCTGAGGCGATAGTGCCATCTCTATATTTTGAACTTTGTGCTTCTGTTCTGCGACAGTCAAACAGCTGGGAGGACACGAGACTGGAACGGAAAGCGGCTTCTGGCTGCAGCCGAGGATCCAGCGGCGGCGGCTGCATCTGTTTCCTTACACATACCGCACACATTCACCGTGATGAAGTCTGCAAGCTGGTAATGAAACCTGAACAGAAGCCCGGGGTGATTCATTTGGGCGACGTGACTCTCGCCGTGGTCACCGCTTCAAATTATATTAACCCTAAATGTGACGATAACTGGACAGAGGGCCCCAGTTTGCCTCAGGAGAAGTGATTATTGCCGCCGTAATGATGCAGGCATTATCCATTTGGTGGGATATGACCGTGGGAACAGCGACGGTTCAGTGGACGGCTAATTCTCTGAAAACAAATCTAAATGTGCGCTGCAGTCCAGCTGCATGCAGGAATTATGCAGGAGGGTTGTCTAGAAAAATGCACACCAGCAGACTAGTGGACGAGTGGTTAGCTGTATGAAGCATGGCTAATTGCAATCTAAAATAGCTGCCTGTAGTGTATTGGATGGAAATTTGGTTTAATTAAGATGATGCTCAATGGAGAACTGTGTCCCTGAACTCCTCTCTCATAAAAGGCTGCTGCACATTCATATTAGTCATGCAAACATAATTCTACCGAGAGGTCGTGCATGTCTTTCTCTGTGACTGCACCTTCGGAGACCAACAAAAAAAACAAACATAAAAACACTGCGTAGCACTCACACATGCTAGAAACACATTGCCACACAGAGAGTGTGACATTTTTCACGTATCGTATATATATGTGGGGGAAGAAATTATACGAGACACACATCTGCCCACGTCCTCTTGTCCTCGCTGCATTAAACAGGGCCTCTCTTTAGCTTTTCCTGGCCCTGGCTTTCACAACAGATATCAATAATCCATGCAGAATAAGCATCGATTAGCTCTGTGATGAGCGATGCCGCAAGTCGAGCGACTTCTGATTAGATTCCCTCTGATATCGCTGCATCACGCAGTGGGGCACTCGGCGTGCGCTGGAGGAGCTGTCTGGTGTCCTCGCGGTGAGAGAGGCGGGGGGTTGTTGGCTCCTAACATGCCCCTGTCAATTCCAGCTCCCGTGCCATCATTCTGCAGCAGCGGCCCTCGGGGGTGCAGTTTGTTACGTCGACGCGGCGAGCAGAGAAATGTGAGACATTAGCAGAAACCCTGTTGCTCCCAGTTAATTGCCGTGTGCACTCTGCAGAGCCGAGCTGGGTTATTGGGCGAGAGATGATGACTGGGAGATGGACAGCGAAGAAAAAATAAAACCGTTTCTGCTCGGTGCACGGCTCTCAATCTTTCATCTGAAAGTGCAAAAATGATTGCGTTTAACATGCCGCACTTGACATGTGTTATTATTGACTGAGATTTGACTAACAGCTCTGAGTTTGCCAGAGGAAGACGCTTCATATCACACTGAGTATCCCCCATAGCAGCACAGTGTAGGACACCTTCTGATACTAGCTCGTCCTGTGTTGATGCTCCTGAGCTACTTCACTATTATTCCTTGTCATTAGTTACTTCTCGTTAAATGTTACTTCTCGTTATGGTGCAGAGTGAAGATAGAAAACTTTACGTTCATCCTACCTGGTTTATCTGCAGAGAAGATTTTACAATGTCAGTGTTGTTTTAATCAAATGAAACTGAATTTGCTTTATAACTTATCGTGTGTGGTTTATATATACACGTTTGAATGATCTACTCAACTGGTGCCATGTTTTTGTTTCAAACATTGCATGTTGGCTATTTCAGAGGTCAACTTTGCAAAATAAAAGCTCTGCAATTCAGCTCAATACAAAGCTTTACAGCAACGAAGCAAACCTTGTGCTTTTACTTTGAAGACAACTTGCAAAAGAGGAAGTCCTGCCATTTTCCATCAAGGAAATGGCGGGAGAAAAAAAAAAAAATCAATCCCCACTAACTGCTACAGAGACGTTCGCCTATTTATTCAATTTTTATTGATCACATGTTCAAATCTCATCAGATTAAACACTGTTCTTCACCTCAGGAGGTTTGAGGGAGGATTAGCTCGATATCGTTGTGTTGATTGTACGTTAAAGATAAAAAACGTGCAACATAACAAAAAGACAGGATTACACAACTAGACTTTTTACCTCTAAATAATATGATGCTGTTTTCCCCCAATTAACAAGTGACACTGCCACACACCCTTCATCCAAATCAGGTATTAAGGTAATTGCACAATTTCCGGGTGGCACTCGACTTAGTTCCAGAGGAGAGCTTTTTGAGAACAGGACCTGTCACAGTTTTTTCCCCCAGCGCATGATTAATGACCCTAATTTGGAAGGTTTTTTTTAATCCAATCATGCTCTGACATTTGGTATCAGACGAGTCCTCCTTCATTCTTTCCGTTGTTTACCTCCTGACAGTGCAATCTGCCAAAGAGGCAAGTGCCGGGCTCTCGTTTATAACTCCCATGTCCAGATGACGTTTTTGGGCAGTTATGCGTGATTACCTCCTCTTAATGCAAAGAGGCATCTCTGAAGCGTGCAAGCGTCCACTGGGGTTGCGTTTATAGCTTTTTACTGCACAGTGAAAATTGGGGTTGGTGAGCTTTTTATTTCTTCCCCCAAGCTTGAAAATGCCCCGACCGACGAGTCGAGGCTGGTGTCAGGTAAAGGACACACGGAAGCCTCATCTGTGTCTCTGCGCATCTTCTCGGTGCACGTAAGACGAGTTGTCCTCGGGACTAAAGTGGTTTTTACTCTTTTGCCTCATTGACCTTCACAGAGGTGATACCAGTCCAGGTGGACCCCAGGCACGAATGTAAGCCGCAGTGATAAATTGCACACGCAGCTCTCCCGGCAAACAGTTTGTGTGCTTTGCTGTGGGACTTAGGCTCTAATTTGGAGCAGCAGAAACTGAAAAGAAGACCTTTCAACTGCGGCACACCCCTGTCGAGCCAAATAAAACACTCTCTGACACCTTCATCTGTTGGCCCCACACTGTGAGGATGCTCGGGTGCATCACCAATCACGGCACTGAATGTGAAAGACTGAAACTGTGAAGCTGTGAACGATGCTTAAGAGATCCCAGTGAGGGAGGAAAGCCTTTGTTCTTATTTTTAAAAACCAGACGTAGGATGCAGGTTCGTGCTTCAAGATCTGGCAGCAGCTCTGAACCTCAGACAAGACTTTGATTCAACTTTAGCTCAAAGGAGAAGATTTCAAATCTAATTCATCCTTGGAAAATGATTGATAACCTTTCTCTTCGCAGCGCAGAAATCTTCCCACCTCTGCCCTTTGACCACAAGAATTGCAATTCTGTTTGGAAGAAATACAGAAAAAATACAAAAGTCTAAGTTTACTTTCTTGATGGTTTTTTCTTATCTTCTTACGCTGAGAAAAGCATGGACACAAATCTTTGGAGGATTTGTTTTGTTATTGTCCAACCCAACAACAAGCTTGCTGTGCAGAGAACCTCCCGCTGGGTTGTGCATGTGTGAAAGGTAAACTGACGGTAAACTCCGCAGCCAATTCTTCGGATTTTACCCGCAGGTCATGTCTGAAAGGGGCATCTGTTATTTAAAGAAGAACGTGCACGACACCAGCTGAATATCAACTGGTTGCTTCTCGGTTTCCAAGGTGTGCACTCGCATGGGAAGGAGATTGTTTGTCAGCAGGATTACTCAGCAACTACAAAATAAATCTACATATAACCAAAAAGGTATAAGGTATATTTAGGAGCGTGCCTTCTATTTGGTGCAGATCCAAAATAAAAAGCTGGATCTCACAGCCGCTGTATGGAAACAAATTCAATATAATTGCATAGAGATACCAACTTTATTCTGGCTTTAGCTTAAGTTTTTTTTCATATTAAAGGCAATGCTATTGGTGCAAGAAGTGCAGCAGAAACACAGTAAACAACAGCAGAGATGTCACAGGTATAAATTGTGGGTGATCAATAATCGCGCCCTCTTGCGATGTTGTTTGTGAAGCCTGAGTTCTTCATTCGGAGCCGAACGAGCCTCTTGCTTTGCTGCTTTATTAGTATTCCTGCAGCGGACCTGAGAAAGTTGTTGAAACGCTCTTCATCTGATAAATCAGCATTAAGGGTTTTCATCAGGGAGAGAATTACACCGCTCCTCCACCGCGCCGCACTTTTCCTCCAGGAGCCTGAATAACAATTTTACATTCTTCAAAAAAAAAAAAAAAAAATCATATAATACCTGTTTTCCAATCATCCTCCCTTCTCATGGTTAAATTTAAAGCCCATTAATTTTATGTCACCTGAAGTTTCCCCATCCAATATATTTCCTCTGCTGACGGAGCGATGGAGCCGAAGAGATGAACTCGAAATCAAGCAAACAATTCAAAACTGCAATTCATGCGATACTGCTGCTTCCCAGAGGCGAAGGGGGGGGGGGAGGGGGTATTATGTTTCTAAAGCCATTTCCAGACGTGATCTCCGGAGGATGTCCGCAGATTAGGGTCTGGACTTTGTCTTTTACGCATGAACATCGCAGCAGGAGGTTCTCGACTCGTTTAGGACACAGAAACCTCCGGAGCGTTCAGGTAGAGGCAGAACATCACGGATAACTTCTGCTGCGATGCCGCAGACCGGTTTGCAAGCCGCAAACAAACATACGACATCCCAAAAAACCTCTCCTGACATCTTCATCGGTCTGTCTTGTGTTAAAGAAATGTCATCTACACGACCACGTGCTCGGGGGGGGAATCCTGCAGAGGATCTCCTGCCATGTTCACATCGGGTCCCTCAGACATTCTGAGGACTTCACACTCGAAGAAACTCGGCAGAAAGTTCGGAGGCTCTCACTCGGACATTTGCGTTCCTCCTTCGAAGGATCTTAAGACTTCAGCCCACGTCTGGAAGCAGCTGAAAGGATAAACCTCTTCTCTCATCGCAGCATTTTTTTGAGGCCTTCAGATGTTTTCGGTGTAAATGTGAGTGAGCTGCTGTCGGTATGTGTCACATTGAGTTTTTTGGCCACTGCTGATGGAACAAAAATCACTGTGGAGCTCAGGCTAAATATGTTGTTGGGTCTATTTCACGTTTGAAGAAATATGGGTGAGTGGAGGAAAGCTCCCTCAGAAGAGATCAGTGTTTCTCACAGAGGAACTTGCTTTGAAGGAAAGCCTTAATAACTGAGTAGCTTTCGATTTTAAGGCGCACATAAGTACGTGCCTGCACTGGTGGTGATCGAAGCTTTGTTTGCAGTCTCTGGGATCCCTACAGCTCTCGGGCAGGTAATTGAAAATAGAAAAAAACTAAACTCTTTGTTATGGTCATAGAACACTGAACGTCAACGCTGTGGTTTTCTGTTCAACACAGATATTAATAGTCAATATCCTGCGCCTCCATGCTTACAGTGTATTCAAATTAACTCAGGGTTTTCACAGTCCGTCAGCATGGTGCGTAGAATTTCATCCGACAGGCAAAATGCTGCCACAGAGCAGAAAGAAAGACTAAATCCTGAGTTGGCTCCGACCAGAGACAACAAATCCATAACAGCAGCAGCCTCATCAGCACTTATAATTGTGAATGGGCTCAATAGACTCTGATGCCCCACAGACCTCAGTCACCGCGCCGCGCCGCACCATCGCTGCGCCTCTCAATCAAACTGCTCTGGACAGATTGGAATGAGACGAGCAGATTATTGGCAGATGTGGTTCCACTCTGCAAGTGACTGCTGGTGCAAAAACACACGCAACAGGAAAAAAGAACAACTGACAAAAACATTTAATAATCACTTATTTCCAAGTGTGTAAACACATATTTATAAATATATATGTATTTAAGTGTGTTTTATTAAATGATTTATATGGAATCTTGTGTTTTATAAACATGCATTTTATTTTAAATATAATATATTCAAACATGACGCATGTAATTCAAATATAAACACAAATAAAAGTATAAACTCATAGTTATACAAACACAAACACACTGGCTATTAAAAGTATATATGTATGAAAAAAATATTAATTAAACAAAGATCTAATTCTTTAATTGTCTGAGTTTGACGCAATTTTGCAGAGACGTCTCTGCTTTTCTCAATTGGATGATGTAACCAAAATTCTTTTAGGTCGTCATATGGGAGGTTAAACCCAGATCAAGATGGATGACACATCTCTACTTCCTCCCACTGTTCAAAAATGAAGCCAAACATATTTTGGGCGTTTGACGTCATTCGAAGCCGGTTTGTGTAGAAGTGACTGTGGAGTCAGTAAATCAAGACATTTCACCCGGTTCAAATATCGTCATCCATCAGTGTGATAACAACAACCAACAATTTATTTAACATGTACTTTGACTTTTTTATTTGGTCCACTAAAATGGAGAAGGTGGGTTTCTGATCAATCATCATTTACTGATCTCTTCTTTGACTCTTCCAAAAATGATCTTACTGTAAAAGCAGAACTACACATATTTGTGTTTGGGCACTTGAGTTAAATCGGTTTGGTCCAGCAGCCGTAACGACAGTGAAGTCGGCAGAGCGTCATTTGGACGCAGCTGGTTCTCAGTGCTGTCCAAACCCCCCCCCCCAAAATGGACAAATCCACATTCACACATTTCTCGACAGCGAGCTCACTGTGCAGCAGATGCCGCTCGCAAATGTCAAGTTGTTATTTTCTCTCTCTCCCTCTCACAGAAGTCGTGTTTAACATCGCAGTGCGAGCCTCCCAGCGTACGTCCAGGGAGCAAGGTGAGGGCCGGACTAATGACCGTCGTGAGCGTCTGCGGAGACGCCATCAAAGCTGTCACCCATCGGCACAGCATCGCCACACAGCCGCCACACAAAGCTGGTAAATAATCAGCGGGGACTGGGGACTGCAGTTGACAGAAACTCAATAATCCAAGGTCGGGGCATTTAACAGGCAAAGACAAAAGGCTTATCTAACCACTTCTCGTTTGCGTCTCTTCGCCAACAATGTCAATCAAAGCCGATGAGTGACAGTTCCCCACTTTAAAGATTTATGCTAATCTGAAAAAGTTGCAATCGAGCAGCGGACAAGTCGGCTGACCTGGAATCCTGGTTGTATGAACAGGTCAGCGAAAAAAAACAAAAACAATCTGATGTGGTGCAGTCAGACGCTTTCATAGAATCATCTGTGCACGTTACGGACAAAGCAGCAGAGCGGCCGCCACTTCAACACCTCACTCTCAAGACGTGTGGGTCCAGAGGTAGTTTTCTCGAAAGAGGATTAGACTCTTAGCTTTCATGTGACACGTGCTTTGATGAGGTGCTCTGGTAAACATGCGAGGCTGGTAAACGTGTTGCAGGAGGGAGAGGATGCTCAGGTGTGATCGATTCCCACCGAGCAGCTGCAGAGTATAAAGGAGTGTATGGTTCTACATGTCTAATCCTGCTGGACGTCATGATACGGATTCAACAGACAGTCTTTAGACTAAGTTTTAACTTTATTGGACACCGAGGATGCTGGAGTCACTAGATTTGTAACGCAAAACTTTCCGCGTGTCAAACAACGTATTCGGTTTACACTCTGACGTTTACTCTGCATTGACCCTCGTGAGGAAATAAAGGTTTTACCATAAAATGTAAATAGAGTTTGAGATGAATATCATAAATATAAATGTTAAAGCTGCAGTTATATGTTGTATATGTTTAATAGCATATGATGCACAAACTGTCGATGATTAAGTCCAAACCTGGATGCATCGATCGTGGCAAACAAGTACAAGTAATATATGTAGTATAGTTTAGTCAGTACCATAGAGGATTTTAGACATTTGAAGTTGTTCCAAAGAAGAAAATAATATGTGGAAGTTGATCAGCATCATGAAGACGTGAGTCGTTTTTGGACATGAACGACCAGAAAGTTCTGTCGCGTTCACACCAGGAAAATGTGCTGAACATTCCGATGAGGGTGAAGCAGCAGGAGCCAGGACATGATGAATAAATTCTACTGTGAAAAGCACATTTTTATTTACAGCACTTGATCGACTCCAGGCCCTTTAAACGCCCAAAGCTCTCATATCCCGTGGTCTTTCCAAGTCAACATCTTCGTCCGTGTCCTCTGCATGCATGGCCCCCTCTTCTTCATCCTGAGATATTTGCATTTTTCCAGTTTTGCATCCACAATTGTCTGGAAATGTTCCCACTGCTGCTGTATATTATCACATGGGCTCTCTCGGACATTTTACTCAGGGGGCCTGATGGGAAAAGTTCCAGAAAAAGGCTTGAGCAACTGACTTGGGCATTACAGCCCCTCTGGATGATTTCAGGACAATGTGTGGACGTCAGTGGAGCAGGAGACAGAGAAAATGGTTTAGAAATAATGTCCCAAGCCAGATTTAGACCCTGCACACTGAGGGATGATGGTACATTCTTCACCCACATGTTATTTGTTATGTTCCTACTTAATTATGTTAAATGCTGCTTTCTGGAAATGGTGCTGCAGTCGTAGTACAACTCTTCTTTATTATTACTATTCAGCAGCCTGCATGTTGCAGCTTCAGTCTCCCACAAACCTTTCAGCTTTTATTTTGTGATGGCAGAGTGAGTTATGGATAGCAGGCGAGCACAGTGTTCATTAGCACCAGGAGCCATCAAGGGAGTGTGTGTGTGTGTGTGTGTGTGTGTGAGAGAGAGAGAGAGTGTGTGTGAGTGTTTAGATGTTTTGACCATTTCAGTGACTGCAGTGAAAACATACGTGATCCAGCTACTGCAGCTCAGATTCTGGAATCATCTGCCTTGAAGATCCTAGACTTAATAAAAAATGGACGACGCATCTCTTCTTCCTGCAACTGTACAAAATCAAAGTATCCAAAATGTCCTGGATACGGGCAGCGCCATCTTGTGCGGATGATGTCATCAGAAAACATCAGATCACTAACGAGCATGAGAATCAGTATTAAATAAAGAATCAATCCATCTCTTTATAAGTGATGATAATATAAGTCATAAATATCAGTCCCCTAAACACGCCCGATTTCTTTTCCATCAAGATCCATTAATTATTTCCTCTGAATTAATGAAAATGTTCTCTCTAGATGCTGCAGCTGATAAATAAACCAACGGACAGGAGTGAATCCATTTGATTTGGCCGATCTGCTGACATGGAGGAGGTGGGGTTTATGAGCTACACTGCAGGCAGCCACCAGGCGGCGATCAGGGTGTGTCAGTGCCACTTTTGTTTCGTCCTTGTCATAACTCTCTCTACGTGTACGTCATGCTCACAGATTGATTTGCTCTCATCTTCTCCTGCATGCGTTTACTCTGCTTTTCATTTGAACATTTCTCCTCCCTCTCATTTGAAGCATCTGTTCTGCAGCCATGTTTATAAATGTATAGTTTTCACTGACGTCTGTAGAAAATGAATAAAACCGCGGCCGTGTTCACGCCAAAGGATCAGGGCCTAGGGGACAATCCGGCGGGGGACCTCTTGAGCCGCAGCTTACATGTGCAAACTGCCATCTCTGAAAGATTGAAGCCGGGGGCCATGTGTCATTGTTTCCACAAACGGCCTGATCTGAGGCTTGGAGTGGTCGGCCATTGTTTGAGTAAACACAAAGACAGCTTTTGTGTGAAAATGCTAAACTGAGATTAGCTCCTGCAGTCGAGCAGGCTGCGGGCTGCGGGCAACACGGCGGCGCCTCAGAAGAGCGCGTTGGTAATCACACAGTCCTGTAACCGAACCCAGTGAAATCAAACTGCGCCGACGGACGCCCAGAGGAAAACTATGAAGATTATCCAACAATTGCACAAGTTAAGAAATCCAGCAGGATCCTCTGAAGCCCATATTACATTGATTTTGTGCCAGCGTGCAATATAGCAAACATATCAGCGGCTCTATTGATTTCAGCGGGTGTGTTTTGGGAGGATAAATGGCCAATTTGATATCAAGCACAAGCTCCATTTTATTCCCAACCTCTGAGCTCCTCTCCATAGGTTGAAAAATGCCACGTTACAGCTGCACTTTATTACAGTCATCTATCAGCACGTGTATACGTCCTGCGTTTCCGAGCGGCGCCTTTACAATAATTTCAATTTCACTACAGTATCAGATCATTTTGATTTTTACGAACACAAAAAGGATTCCCATAAATCATTCTGCTGGGTGCAGTCAAATTGTTTCCCCCCTCAGCCCCTGATAAGAATTCCTGCTTGTTAAAATGGATGAATGGCCTCTCAACAACACACTTATCTCTTCGTGTGAGACGTCAAACATGTGTGCACGGCCATCTTAAAACGAGATGCGTCTCAGTCAGAGTTTACACCCTGTGATGTGTGAAGACGACAGCGATGACAGCTCCCACCTTTAATTGATGATTTATTGTATTGTCTCTGGGTTTGGGCATCTGGTTTGTTTTCAGATTTTGCGTTGCCGCTTGGACTTTCTACACCAACCAGGGAGGAGCCGTCGAACACGCAGATCAGAGTCCGAGACGGTGTTAATCAAGACGACCTCCACGTCCACTCCACCTGCCGTCTGCGGCTCATCCCAGCTGTTTGTTGTGTCTTTTCCAAAATTAATTTGGTTCCCGTTTCTCGGCCGTACAGGAAAGATCACCCTGATCACCCAATTTACCATCCAGGGAAACAAGATCTGCACATGCTGGTCTGAATGAAGGCTAAAGTGCAGCGCTCATGAGAGCAATTTCCTCATTTGAGCTCTAAGTCAATAAGGTCAAACACAGGACATTAATCACCGGGGTTAAAAAAAAGAAAAGGAAATCTCGACGTCTCGGTACAAAGAGAAGTGGCTCTCTGCTCAACCTGCGAGCGCAAAGCCAGATTTCCACCCTACAGCTCATTAAATCTGAATTGAATTTCTTCTCAGTTGCCCGTGTTGCAGATCTGTATTCACCTCGGGTGATGAACCTCTTCTGGCTACCAATTAAGGGGAAACATTTACATGTACGCACCAATTTGAATGCACCACCATCAGAGCAGACATGCTCAATCACCTCCAAGTCCGTCCCATTCATCACGCTCTGAGTTACAATGCCAGTCTCCTTGAGTATTGATTCTCCTGCACGCGTGTGTGCGTGCGTGCACCTGTTTTGATTCTGGGAGGACGCTGCAGCTCGACTGGGACTGCGCCTCGCTTTGCTGTCGGGCCTCCGCGGTGTGCAGCTGTCATACAGAGAATACGAACGGTGTGAGACATCACAGGTGAATGATTTAAGCCCGGAGCATATTGACCGTCTGTGTCTCATTGATGTCGACATTGATTCTACAAGTATCATTGTTGTCTCCTCCCTTTAGATGTTGGCTCCCTGCAGGGCATCTGAGGTTCACACAGACATCCCCCGCTGGAGCGAGTTTGTACGATGAAGTGTTTCTCTGGTCGAAGAGACGGGAGTTTGGATTAAAAGGTTTTAAGAAACTAATGAATTCACCCAATTCATCATTTTCTTAGCTTTCACTTGCTGCATATTTATATCTATTATATATAAGTTTGTGTTTCTGTTTTAGACCCAGAAGTCGTTGGGATGATATATCTGGGGGGGGGGGGGGGGGGGGGGGGATGCCTGCCCTGTTCTGGTTTAGAGTGCTCTCATCCTATCCACCGCGTGTCTTATGACTGAATGCTATATCGTACTGTGTTCTATGTTTTGAGTACTTAATATGTTTACACTCAGGATCAGAGAGGAACAGCATTTCACTCCCGTCTATGCCCTCTGCTAATGTCAGAATCAATAAAGTTGACTTTGACTTGACATTTAAACCTGATATTATTACAATCTGCCTCAGAATTGACTGGTTCAATTCGTTTGCAGCTCTTTTCTTACCTCTTAAGGTCAAAACTGTAAAACGTTCATGCACAAACTCATTTCATACGTCTTGTTAGTGAGGACCACACAAATAATGTAATAGAATGACATCGTTGTTTTTTTTCTCCCCACAATAAATCACAGAGGAATCTCAGGGGTAAGTTGAAATAACGGTAAATACAGTAAACAGACACTTGTCGTCCCTTCTGCTTTTTAAAGCGAGAGCAGATGTAATGAGCGGTTTATCTTCCACAAATCTCACAGCGCTTGTCAGGTAATGCTTTCGTGAGACGAGCGAGAGCGTCGGTGACTTATGTGAAATGCTCCTTTCAGCAGCATCTTCACCCCCAAGTCAGAAGGTAAAGAAAGACTGAAAGAAATACAGCTGTTGATGAATTACATTTGAAAAACCACAACACTTTTTCAGTCAAGCGGAAAACAAGAGCGAAAGTGAGAAGGTTCCTCAGAAGTTGTCGGATCTGGTCGACTGCAGAGTCTGAAATGGGCAAATATGGGGTTTCAGGGGGAAGAGGAGAGAGCGCGGCCTCCTCACTGTTTTATTACTCGGTTTCACTTTGAAGGAACCCTCAGATCGCTTCTACTGATCCAGGTTTTTTACTGTGGCCTGCCACCCTGGGAATCTTTAAATCAGGCAATATGTCAGCGCCATGAAAGGTTCGCCGCACCTGGCTTTACTGTAAAGTAGGCAATGAAGCTGTAAAAGGCCACGCGATGAACTGGATGCTCCCTTGCCCAGGCGGGCTCCACACCTGGGATAAACCCTGCATTTACCTCTCCCTCCTTCCTCCGTGGAAAATGGAGGCTGGGTGGGCTGCAGCGGGGGTCTTAGTGACGGGTCAGGGAAATTAAATCCAGTGCATTGAGAGGAACTGATGAGACTTTGATTCTTCAGAATCTACAGGCGATGAATAAAACATCAGGTGGCACCAGCAGACCTGCTTGTTATTTAGATCTTGAAAAACTCCCCAAAAAACAAAAACAAAAAAAAGGTGCAGGAATAATGAAGCTGCACAATTTATAGACAACGGGGGACGTTTGCACCAGCTGCACAAGGTCACGTGTGTGCCAGTAAAAAAATGACCCAGTGAGAGTTATTTTCAGGAAGAAAATGGCCACACACACACGTTAAATTCACTAAAAGGCAACATAAGACACAATTAGATGTGACAAACTGCCGGTGCGGTGCAACAGCTGGGATCCAGACAAATGTGACAAATGTCAAAAACCTGTGTCTGTGACATCCTGGTGATGAACTTCTGTCACACTCACACCCACACACCCACACACACACACACACACACACACACACACACACACACACACACACACACACACACACTAAGAGTTAAATATAAGAAGTGAAGATTTAGTGGATGAACCTTTGGGAAACTGAGGATTTAGCTCTTTGCTCTGTAGCAACAGTGAAAGGTTTGCGGTGATTAACAGAAACTCTCACTGAACTCGGACTTAAGAAACATTTTCCAACTGTAGAAAAAGTCAGACGGCCCCGAAATACAATACTGTAGCTTTGATAAAGTCCATGTGTTGCTGGAGCAGTTACCTGGAGAAGTGTGGTGGCAGAGCGGTGAGTCCTGGAAGTCTCCCTGGTTTGTTTCCTGGAAGTCTCCCTGGTTTGTGTCCTGGAAGTCTCCCTGGTTTGTGTCCTGGAAGTCTCCCTGGTTTGTGTCCTGGAAGTCTCCCTGGTTTGTGTCCTGGAAGTCTCCCTGGTTTGTGTCCTGGAAGTCTCCCTGGTTTGTTTCCTGGAAGTCTCCCTGGTTTATTTCCTTGTCTCCGTGGTTTGTTGGTGATTCTTCTGGACGCCATGTTCCGCTCTGTGACATGTGATTGTGGACCAGTGGCCTCACTGAGAATCTAGGCCTGTTCACCCTCATCCTCCTCTTCCTCCTGCTGCTCTCAGGTGAGACATGTTCACAAGGTGCACACTGGGTAATTAGTGGAAGTGAACTGAACTGCAGGAGGTGCTTCCTTAAAGCAACAGGTTCCCACAATGCTAAGCAGATTAAATCATTATAGCTGTTATGCTAACACGTTGGCTGGCTCAACATTAAATCCAGGGATTAGTGTTGAGTCATGTTAAAACACCATCACCCTCAGGACAGTTTTTTGTGTAAATTATGAATGATAGATTTTTGGTCTTTTAAACGATTTAACTGAATTGAAAATAAATTGCTTTAATCATGTTGTTTTTAATCATGTTTAAATTAACTGAACCAAGAATAATCGATGTCGGCATAATCCAGATATCGTTAAATTGAAAAACTCCTCCTTAATCTTGCGCCACCTTTAGGCTGACATTACATCTGCTACCACATTGTGCACATCAGGGAGAAACCTGCTCCTTGACTTTTACGCCTCTGTCACCAGGTCGTATTTTGTGCAGTTCCACATCATCGCTCAGTCGTCTGCGTGGGACAATATTGACTTTGGGAGTAGCAGGTAACCGGGCAGATTATAAGGTCTTGGCTGAGGTCTGCTCTTTGCTGACTACTTTTTCCTGCCTGACCTTTAAATCTCCCTATGCAGCCCCCAGATTTAGAAATCCATCCCGTAGATATTTCCTCACACAATAGGTTCTGCAGGAAAGTCGCTTGGATCTTAAAATTGTATCGCCACCCTTCAAACTGCGGGGATTCGGCTGAATTCCAATATCTTTATAAACAAATCACCGAATGTGACTTTTATGTCTGGGAAGGAATTACACCTGCAGGGGAAAATCTTGCAAGTGATTTATTTTGAGCAGCATGACGCAACACATCTTTTTGGGAAACATAGAAATTAGACATCATGTGGCAGCGTCAAGCATCTGATACCCCTGCAATAACAATTGCCTTTATGAGGCTTTCAGTATTCAGCTTTTACTTCAGACTGTGACTGTGTGGACTGTTAATTCTTCTCTATAGGAACAGAGCTGTGTGTGCAGCTACAGTCGCACACACCCCACCACTCCCTTATCAAATATGGCAAATGTTCGGGGGTAGAAAAAACACAAGGGACGGAAAAATTGAATCAACAACATTTGTCTTCTTTCGTCTCAGATTTACTCTTAAATGTGTCGCACTAATGAGGCCTCTCAGCAGGGGGCTTTCACTTTAATTCCTTACGAGGGGACGACTCACAGTTTATCAAATTAGCCGCTGTTCCTTGAAAACTTTCCCTCTAATTGTGGACCATCTGCCAGCACACATGCAACAGTATTAGTTTAATACATTACAAATCCAACTTCTGCAACTAGTGGATGCTCAATTTAACTTTAAATCATGGATTTGTTTGATGGAGCCTGGGTTTTAAATTCCTGGATATCTTGGCTTCATTTTGTACAAGAGGAGGAAGTGGAGACACGTCGTTCGTCTTTATAAACAAAGTGTAATGCTGAGTTTTATCTAGTTCTAAATACTAGAGTCTGAATTGCTTCATGGATACTTTGGCTTCATTTTCGTACAGCGGGAGGAAGTGATTGTCCTTCTTTAAACTTATGGTGATGCTGTTAGCAAACATGTTATTGGCAATGTTAGTTTTCTGACTCTGTTACTCGTCTTTAATTTTAATTCACAGTCCATATTTATGAAAGTCACAGTGTAGAGAGGATGTTTGGGAATGTGGAGCTACATGAGTGCCTGGTTCATCCTCTGGGGAGCTTAAATAATAATGCAATCGCAAAGCAGCTCATTAGATTTTTATATTTCTTGAGTAGAACTTTCATTTCCTCCCTTGGTGTGGTGCCACAATTCAACCTCTGGGAACATGAATTCTTAAACAGTAGAAACATTATTTTTGAAATCTTGACCAAAGTGACCTCATCATCATTTAGCAGCTCATAGGAGAGAAACACTGAAAAACAGTCGGAGGAACAAGTCTGTGTTTAAATTATTCTTCTGTAAACAAAGCCAAAGAAAAGACTTCTTGTGTCCTGCGAACCTCGGCAGAACAACACATTGTGCACCGTGGCTTCCCGAAGCTACTCCTCCACCACAGCTGCTTTTTAGAGGTCAGGAGACAACTTCAATTATAACTTCAATAATTACTGGACTGGTGCAATACAATGCTGGATGTTGACTCTCTCTGCAAAGCTGCTCCTTTAATCCCTCTGTTCACAGTCTTCAGCAGGAACATGGCACACTTCCCCTAATTCTCATTCTCTGCCATCCCCGCCTCCACCGCTGGGAACCATCAGGCCGAAAATCCAAACATCACAGAAACGTCCAAGAGCAAACACAAATTAGCTGTCTCTTTCAGAATACCCACTATATATATATATATATTTTTTTTTTAAATATAGCCTCTATGAAACTGGATGTTTTGCACAGCGGCACAGAAATTAAGGAGTAACTCTGATGACATGCATGTTTCATTATAGGTTTCATATCATACATAAGGTTTTAATTGTGCTCTATGACTATTAACCAGAGTCACACTAACAAACTGAGAACAATTGAAAGTAAAATTGAATTAGGGTGAAACCGTAATTATGAGAATTAAGAGAATTCCAAACATACAGGAACATCAGACACATTTAAAACCTTTTTATTAGACCACCTTTAAGTTTGTATAAAAAAAAAAGAAAACCCACACAAAAATCATTTAAAACTCTAATAACATCCCATAATATAAAACATTCTTGTACAAAACTCCGCTCCTCTGTGTGACACCAGCCGTAAAGTACAACTACAATCTGAAACTTTGTTGGTTTGAAGCAACACACATTAGCCCTAAAATAATCATAAATATCTAACATGACAGTAGTAGTAGTAAAGAGTACAGTAGAGCACTCACTCACTCTGACATTATCCTGCGGGGAGTTGGTGTTTTAACTGCTGACACGATAGCTTCTGGCTCTCCGAAACCAAATGGGTCCCCCTTGCAGTATACATAATCCATTATCATAAATCAGATGCGCCAACACAGACAGGTGCTGCATGAATAATTAAAGGTCGGTACATTAGCACTTGTGTGTGGAGGTATGTGTTGGGGCTGACGTCACTGAACGGACTAAAAGGGCCGCGAGACCCCTTCCGTCCCCATTAAACAGCCTAATGCTTTGCACTCTACCCGGCAGGATGACGCACAAAGTCAGGAAGAGGAGACCGACCTCGCATCCTCCCCCTCTGAGTGGAACCCAAAACACAAGGGGGCTAAATCCGTGGGATAGACGCAGCTCGGAGCGGCGTCCGTCCTCCTTCCTCCTCCTCCTCCTCCTGTGTGGGTCTATATCTGATGTGCTTGAGCCGGTTCCCCTCGTCTGAACCTGAGCGGGCGAGCCGGGTTCTCTCTGACTCCGTAATGGGAGAGTCTGGGGAGCTGGAGGCAGAGCCGGGCAAAAGGTCTGCTGGAGTGAGCAGGCTGTAGGACCACAGATCCCCCCCCCGTTCTAACATTAATTACACTTGAGGCAAATTCATTTGGATTTCTGCCCAGCGAGAGATAAGGTTTTTTTTTTACTGCAGACAAGGCGAGAGAGGAGCCTGAGAGGACGATGCTCTTGATCCGGCGCCGCGTGGATCTGCAGCGGTGCTTTTATCACCGAAAAAAGTTTGTGCGGCCTTTAATGCCACGTGTGCAGAATTCAATCAACTCGTGCTTTTACATAAGACACGGGATGACCTCTCAGAGGGGAAGAACCGTCTGATGCAGCTACATTCAGATCAGTCAGAGAAGAAAAGGGAATTTCAAGTGATATATTTTAGAGCTAAAGTTCATCAGTTTAATTACTATCAAACTCTTGTGTTTTCTTCTTCTCAAATGTGAGAATTTGACGCTTTTCTTAGTTTTATTTGATTGTAGATTGAAAATCTTTGGATCCCGAGCTGCTCGCCAGACAAACCAGGCAATTTGAAGCTTTGGGAAACTGTGATGGGCAATTTTCTTTGTTTTCTAACATTGTACAGACCCAATTATAATGTTTTACCATTATGACATTCGGTTAAATGTGGAAAATACTCCTGCTTCTGTTGTTCATTCTTTTCTTCTTTCTTACTACTTCCAATAAAAGACCAAATTTGAAAAAACTGACTGATCAGAACAATAATCCTCTGTAACCCTTGTGCATCGTCATCAATATCTAAAGCGCTAGAAATTACAAACACCAAGTATTTAAAAATATACATCACATTTATTCGTACTGACACCAAGAGTCCGTACAGAGTTTGTCTTTGTCTATTCGTGTGTTCGGGGCGCGACAGGTGAGTCAGTACCTGTCGCGCGCCTCCATACATCCAACAGTCAACTAACTGTATCACCGAGCATCGCTACCAAAAAACAGAGTTGGACATAGCGGACACACACCACTGGTTCTTCTTCTCTAAAGGTAACACAATGTACAAAAAGCAAGTCTGGAAATAGTAAGATTCTTGGTTCCATAAAAAACTTTTTTTTCTCCCCCTCCTCAATGTGTGAATAAGAAAACAATGCACTTATCTCTACTGAGCTTCTGCTTCGTTGCTTGTTAGGCAGCCAAGGGGTAAATTGATGCAGATAAGTAATGAGAAGAAACAGCCCGGCTGATCCCTGTATTACTACCACAGCAGCTTTCCAGGAATTGTTCACGCTCTGTGGAGCCCCAGAGCTGCAGGAGCCGTCTGGAAGTGGTTTGATGCCAGTCAATGCGAGGAACACATGATGTTAAAAAAAGTAAATGACTAAACAAATGTTTTTTCCGCACAATGTACACTACAGTACAACACTACCGTCGATGTCGATGACAACAAAGCAAGTCAAAACGTTCCCGGGGGCCCTGGAAAAGAAACAAGGGGGAACTAAAAACGAAAAAGGGGGATGAACTCGGAAGAGCTGAACGTCAACTGGCAGACTCGACCCCCTTCGGCAGGCCTCGGGCCCTTTGAGATGGGAGGGGCCAAAGCAAGCAGGCAGTCAGAGGGGAATGAGGGAGCGAAGACCGGTGGCTCCCTCCGTGGAGATGAGGACGGGGCGCAGTGGCCTCACCAGGACGCTGAAGGCACCAGAAGAAGCAGGAGCAGTGCTGTCCATGCTAGGCTCTGAGGCAGACAGTGCACCGAGCACTGGTTGCTTTTTGCTCGAACACCTGAGAGGAGCGAGAGAGAGAGAGAGAGAGAGAGAACAAGTCAAAACCGGAGAAAACAAAAGATGCAAAAATGTTATTTTGAATGCTGAATAACTACATTGACAATGTTGACTTTGGAGCTATAAATAAATTTCCTCCTTCTTTCTTGCGAGGAAGAAGAAAACAGGGGCGGCAAAGGACAATGAGGACGAGGAGGAGGAGGAAAACAACAACCCGTCGCCCTGAGGACTTTGGTCGTGTTGCACATTGAGCGGTGAACCTCCTGCTCGTCCTGTTGCCTAGGAGTTAATTGGCTGTGCCGGAGTAGGAAGGTTTGTGTGGGTGAGGTAATTAAAACAGTATTAGCCAAGGAAAACTTGGCTCACACAACAGCTGCGGTGACTCAATTAAGGGCAGAACATAAGATCTCTACAAAGAGAAAACAGCCCGAGCTCGGAGATTGGATTTCAGTGGTCATGTAAAGGAGAGCGAAGCCGGGAGAGAGATGGGGGGGGGTGGTAACAAATACCATTAAGCTTACCGGAGGAGGTGACGACTCGAACCTGGGAGCTGACGGCTCCCTCTCCTCCTTCGCTGAGGGCACGCACCTCCATGATATAGGTGCCTCCCTCTGGCAGTGAGAGCATGGTGGACGGGTTGATGGTTCGCGTCACCTGGTTGTGACCTCTGCCCTCCTGCTTGAGCAACACCTGCAGGACACAAGCACAGAGTCACTTCAGGTTTACACTGTGTAAACAGTTCAGCTGGTGGAGACGTATCATTGAACACTCGCTTGGTTCACTTTAAAGTTATAACAGTTATAAAGAAGTGACATTTTGGGCGATGAGCTGTTTCTGTCTTCCAAAATGTTTAAATGTTTAAATATTATCATCATCAATTATTAGTAAATGAGTTGGAACGCAACAGTTTGATTGACATTGGAGTCTTATATTTAAACCAATGGAGTGTTTTGGTATAAATCATTACATCATTAATTACATTGTTAATTAAGCTCAGCCTTATACCGATCCAACAAGCAGTTTGCACCACAGACTGTGTATAAACATGGGTGACGTGACAGCTGCATCATCTGGATGTGATCATCTGGAAGTAGAGAGCTGTTGTCCATCTCTATCTACAGTCTAAGGTTTGTACCTCTCATCTTTCAGCCAACTCGTCACATGAACTTGACAGAAAAACAACAAACGGAAAATAAAAATAAAAACAAGTACTGGGACATACTAATTTATTCCGGAAGACTCCTGTGGTTCTATATTTCTGACAAGGACAAGAAAACTTTGGATTCCCACTCCACCACCACCGTTTAGTTTCACGGATGTTTTCCTGTCTTTTCAAACTGAGCAGACGTGACTTTGGAAATGGCTCATTACCATGTAACCGATGACGTCAGATTCATTGTCTTTGGCCTTCACCGGGTCCCAGCTCAAAGACACGTTGTTGCCCTCCTGAATCCACATGAGGTTGGCAGGAGGTTGAGCCGGAGCTGAGGAGAGAATGCAAAACTTTTGGGAAATCGAATTCAAAACAGCGTTTTTGGACCAATGAGGTCAACCGCCACACTTTTTTACAGGGATATTCAAAGCCATCTTATCAGGGAGCCTCTGTACTATATATAGCAGAACACGATTAGAGTCAGCACTGCACTCACGGGCCTTCCTGGTTTTGGCTGTGACGGCAGCGCTCGCAGGACCCTGGCCGATGCTGTTGAACCCTTTCACGATGATGAGATACACACTGTTGCCGTCCAGTCGCGTCAGCACCATGGATGTTTCGTTTTTCACAGTTCTCTGTTTCTTTCCCGACTCTTCCTGCTCCATGTCTTTCCAGTAGCTGACCTTTAAAACAGAAAGTGACGACGTTGACTTCAAAAACGTGCACAAAGGTATGCACGCTGCACGCAAAATGTCACACGCTGTATGTAGATGTGCACGTGTTGCACACAAACACAACCCCCGAGCAGAGGATGTACACAAACCTCGTATCCTCTCGGTCTCCCGGGGCCGGGGTTGGGAGGTTTCCAGGTGACCCTGATTTCCGATGAAGAAAAGCTGTGAGCCTTCACATCGGTTGGTGCTTCCCTCGGTTCTGTGAAACAAGACAAAGCGGTGACGATCATTAAACGCTAAAAACCTGTAACTTCCTTTTGCTCTTTTTAAATCCACACAATCACAAATATCCACTCACCCCCCTCAGCAGAGTGGATGACAACAACTTTGCTGAATGGCCCGTCTCCCTTGTTGTTGTACACGCCGACCTTCACCTCGAAGGGGGTGAGTGGGGGGAAGGTCTCGTCTCGGTACTTGTACGTCGTCGAGTCGGCTGAAGTCACCATCTTCTCCTTCCAGCCTCGGGTCCCGTTGGCGCGAAAAGCGACGATGTAGCCGAAGCCCTCGCCGTTTTGGAACTCCTCAGACACAGGCTGGAAGAATCAGAAGGAGAGGAGCAATCACTCGAGCGTGTCTCTCACCGAGCGTAAGTGCAAACCTGGCTCAGTCACTGAAGGTGCATTCGTTCTTCCTCATTTGAGCAGCGTATTCACTTCAAACAAGGTTTTCATTGAAGAGAAGCCAAAAAGCAGGGTTAGGTTTTTTCCTCTGTGGTATAGGCCTGTATAACCCATTTTCAATTTCCTACTCATGTACTGTATCTGTCAGCCGGTGTTGATAAAGACGCCGTCACTTCTGAGGAATGGAAACAAATAATATCTGGCTCAGTCGTGCCCATTATGTTGCTATTTATCTTCCCATGTCTGACGGGAGGATTCTTGGGACCCGGCATCTGTGTGTGACGGGTGCGGTGGTCCTTCCTGAAGTGGTGAAACTGGGAGCTGCCTTCCACAGCTGCTCTGCGCTTAATCAAATCAAATGCCAACTTATTAAGTGGGCTGGAATCTAATTAAAATAAGAGCTGCAGGGATTCAATCTTTGGCAAAATTTAATAAATGGCAAACACCTGTACACCTGTTTTTGGCAACAAGGCTGCGGCTCGCACTCTAATGTGCTGATTTGCATACGGGCTTGGAGGGAATATCGTCCCCTGAAGGCATCGCCCCAAATTATGCCATCCAGTCTGCAGAGGCAACGGCGGAGGTGTAGTTCACGTTTCATTTCAACAACGACCAATCAGCACGACTCCCTAATTACAGAGATGATAAGTGGAAATGAATTAGCTACCATCAAAGTTATTATCAGAGCAGGAAATGCTTTTAAAGGCGTGCCAAGGAATATGGGTCTTTTTTAAAAAACAGCATGAACAAATTAGCTAGTTAACTGTAGAGGCACTTGTGTGTTTGGGCGCCGAGATCGTCCCAGATAAGTGGGGGGACTGTGACGGCTGTTCTGACTGAGGTGAATCTGCTGGATGAAATCACGGGGCCCGCTGAGCTCAGCGACGGTGACGGTGGGGGCATCGCTAATGGTTCTCCCAATGGCTCCCCGAGAAAAAAAAGCGGTGTCTGAGCGTCAGCCATCTAATGAGACGGCTGAATGAAGCTGCGGCGACCGTCGAGTCATTCCTCCTGCTTAATAACCCTGCCCACCGTGGCCGTCCGAGCTCTGACAAGTCTTCACAGGCGACTGGAGAGGCGGCACTGCCTCGCACTCACATGCCTCGACTGCCAAAAAAGGGCGAACATTCCTGCGCCGTCTCCTTTAATATCCATCTGCATTGATCACCGACGGACTCCTGATTTATTTCCAAAAGCACTTAGCAGAAAGGAGAAGAAATAGGGCAGAACTAAAACGACTTAAAATGCCAAGTAGCAAAAGGAGGACACTGCATCTAAATAGAACATCACAGCGGTGCCCAGTGATCCTGACACACTTATTGATGGGTGACTACTCCCTGTTCCATACAATGGTCTCAGA
Source organism: Verasper variegatus (assembly GCA_026259375.1). Lineage (NCBI taxonomy): Eukaryota > Metazoa > Chordata > Actinopteri > Pleuronectiformes > Pleuronectidae > Verasper > Verasper variegatus. The sequence goes on from CM048047.1 coordinate 22,004,660, forward strand.
GGAGGCATTAAGAAGTACTTTAATTCTTCAGGTAAAGCCTGAACATCAGTGAAGTGAATAAAAACAGACTGAGTAATGTTTACACTAAGTCTTGTGTTGAGGCACTTTCACGTTCATATTCATCATACCACCTTAAAACACTATTATAGTATATAATAATAATTATTATTATTATTATTATTTACCATACTTATCTATGCCAGCCACTTTACTGCTATTGTATCCTCTTTGCATCCTCATTACCTCAACTTACTTATATTTTAATGAAGAACTTTATATTTTACTTTTGCTTTAATTCTATTAAATAGTTGTTTATTTGTTATATTTGTGTATTTCCTCTGTAAACAGGACTCCTGTAAAAGACCTTGATTGTTCCAACGATGGAGGTTTGTATCACTAAAGCTGCAAATTCATGAATCTCATCAAAACAGTATTTTAATAATTCTTAGTGAAAATATGACAAGATAAAATACTACATATACATTAAACTTTCAACCATACCAGTAATTAAGAATAGACCATACCACAGTTAGTGGGGCCCTGCCTGGAGGATCTCAGGTGGTGATGATGGGGCTTTACATGCAGGCCCCGAACACACCTGCTATTAACATCTGTCCTGAGAGACCCGATCACAAGTGGCCAGCGTTAGGTACGTGTGTTCACACCTGACATGGAAACAGGCCCTGAGTGTATCTCCTGTGACGACATGTGATCACATCTCACTTCTCCGATCTACATCCAAATTAACACATATGCCAGTTGTGTTAAGACTAAATGATGCCGTTTTCCACCCAATCTGAGTTTCCAGATGTGTTCGGTGTTCTGAGTGCATTCACACCTGTACGCACATGTTAATTCAAGGCTTTAAAAAACAAGCAGACATGTAACTCGAAGGGCACTTGGAGAACGCCCCTCATCCTATCTTTTACATCAAACTTGTGTAACTGGAATAAAGAGACACCCTTTTATTGTTCCCCAACATTGGGGTCCCGTATTTATTTACAAGGAGGTCGTCGCTGCGTCATTCTCTGCACGCTCAATGGCACTCTTGAGTTATAAATAGGAAACGGTCCACCACCAAACACCATCCCATCTGGAATGGACATTATCCTCCATAATGTGCCACCGAGGTGCACTTCTGCTCATGTGAAGGTTATCCTCCCAGTGGCAGTTGGGCTCCCATACTTAATAACTACAAGAATAACTGTCAGTTGCTTCCACATCTGTTCACCGCTCCCCTGTTAATATATCCTTCCACCGATCTCCATTGCAAATTCTCGGGGCTTTGCTCATAGTAATTCTGAACATGCTGCACCCCTGAACCTGGCCGAGAGCCAAGCTGTCCGCTTGGAAACGATTCGCACTAATATCCTCTTTACTTAGCGAGAGATTTATTACATTCTGTACAATCATTGTCAAGACCGAGAGTACAAACAGATATTCATAAACATCCCCTGGATTTATTAGGAACGACTCCGCGACTCAAGGTTAATCATCGTTGTTGGTCTCTCGTGGGACCAAATTTTAAATTCACTACATCTTAATCACTTGGCCGGCTGCTGCGGCTCTGGGTAATACGCGGCGTCGCTGGCCTACTTTGAGCTGTGTCGGCAAATTCTTTAATTGCGACCACGTTGTGCCCTCAAACTCTGACACCCTGGATGGTTAGGTAAATTTCCAACACAGTAAAACATGAACCTGTTTAAAATGCATTGAGCTACGATCTTGAGGTCCTGCTACTGTTACTGATAAAGGAGACGTTTGTGCCCACAGTCAACAACACGTGCACATATGCTCCATAACTTAAAATAAGGAGAGCCAATGAGGAGACCCTGAGATGTAATAGAATCACGGGGTCAATTATTTTGTCTTAGTTCTACTTGAGCAGGTTCTATTTCACGTTGGCCCTGAGAGTTCAACGACATAAGGAAACATGCAGATAAAGGAAACAACTCCCCTTTTTTCCGTGACACTAAAAAGCGTGAAGGCGGCTGGGATTCTTTAACCTGCTACTTCAAGTAATCTGATGAAACACACCAAAGTAAATGCCAACCTTGTGTTTTTCAGATGAACACGTATCGTCGTTACTGTGGCCGACATGACGTCAACCTGTTTTCTCAATTAATTAAAGTGTATTTAGAGACACTACTCGAATTCGGAAGTCTAACAACACCAACAAGATGCTAACAAATCCCAATGTTAAAATAAGCGTTTAAGCCATTTTAAATCTTTATATATGTGTTTCCTTAAGTTGCATTTCCACCGTACTGTTTGTTATGAACAACTCATATTGAATTATTTATTGCTGTTGTGACTTCAATCCATTTGGGACCAGTTTAATTTTCCTTATCCCACTGCAGTTGCTTCCTTTTCACACTGAGCACTTCAACCTCTGCTCTGGTGGAAAACCACTCTTGCCCCAGTGAACGCTCTCTAATCCGTCTGTGGAGATTCTCAGTCTTCCAGGTCATAGTTAACCAAGAGGCGCTGAATTGAGGGCAAATCAATTCAGCGCCTCTTGGATCTTTCTCATCTGGTTTGTTCCTTCCTCGAACAGCTGAAGCCGGCTCCACCTGATCAAATCCTCCAGCGAGGAGTTAAGATTCAGTAAAAACCCAGTCCGAGAAAATCCGGTGGAATGCTGCAGCAGATGGGTCTATACCCCTCTCTGCTGTCTGAAAGGTCACCCTGTCTTAATGATGGGTGCTCACCTGAGCCCTCTCACGCCTCACAGACCCTCTCTTCCACAGACCACGACCGCACCTCTGTGTTATTCCACTGGATAGAATGCGCGTCGCGTTTTTCTATCAGCAGGGTCACCGTTCCCTGGGAGCTGAGTGCATCCTCACCTGTGTTATTTAATCTTTGTCTCTGCAGCTGTGGTGCTGGGCAGCTCGTCTGCTACGACTTCCACAGTATTAAAAAAGTGAGTGTGAGGGTTAGGGTTAAAAAAAAAACCTAGATATTGTACATTAGTGCGGACACGGTTTTCAGAAAAATCCTTAAGCAGCACGTTAATCTTTCCCAGGAGACATTGACTCAAGCGACCTTTAAGCTTAAATCTCAAACAGCTCACTACGCTAAATACAACCATATATAATGTTTATGCAAGTTTAAAGGGGCAGTGTGTAGAATTTAGTGACATCTAGTGGTGAAGTTGCATGTTGCAGCTTACACGCTGAACCTTTTAAGACTTCATTTGGAACTTGTCCTACCTAAACTCTGTGTGAATTCATTTGTCTTTCGTTAAAATCTTGAAGGAGACATATTCAGGCTCCTAATTAAAAATTTGGGTTGTTACTTGAAAAGGTTCACAATCCTGTAATGTTCAGAAAACATCCCTTTCCTCACGCCGTCCTTGGCTACAGCTCGGGTGCGTGTATGAAATGTTGGCCTCCGCTCTCACTCTACCTGGCTTTGTAAGGGAGCGTGCCAGACTAGCCGCCAGCCGTGCATTATGCAAATGTGTTTTTTTTTTGTAAAAACTACATGTTGGACTACTGATGAGAGGTTTCAGGAGGAGTATTTTCTGTGGGGGAGAGGAGCACCATGAACTTTGGGCTTCTTTACTTTGCTTTTACATTCACAAGCAACCTATATAACGCACGAGAGGAAAGAAAGACTGGAAACAAGCGTCTCCATTAATCTTAATTTTACGATCAATAACGTTTCTGCTGGAATTTAAGCTTCAGCTCTTTTTCTACTAGATCAAAATAAAGCATCCAATTTAACCAAAACTAAGTTCGCCACAGAAATACCTCTGCCACAGACGTCAGCCTCCCCATCTTGGTTATTTAAATCCTGCTGAAAATCCCACCAAACATCTTTCTTCTTCCATTTTAAGAACATCTCCCGAGTCCTCTCGTCATTTTCTCACTCGAGCTGCTGAAAACGACTCCTCTATGTTGTAATTAGATCCCACTTTGATGGTTCAGGGAATAGGAAAGGAAAGAAAACGCTGGTCCCCAGCACACACTGAGTGAAAGCCCCCCCCCCCCATCATATCCCACCTAAGAGGAATGCAACTGACTGTAAACTAACACAGTCAATCACCTGAATCAGAAAATCATCAGAGCGTTAGCTTTTACCTCAAGCTCAGGAACCACAAGGACGAGCGTCGTCCATCAACCGTGTTTTATGTCTGACAAGAATTCCCAGGCAGGAAAAAGTGACGCTATTTAATGAATGCCACATGCAGCAGCAACCGCGACATGATTATTAAGTTATACAGGATTTATTATTTAGTGACGGATGAAATCCTACAGGAACGTGGTGAAGCTGTGGTTTCAGTACAGATGTGTAAAGGGGAACGTTGCTTGTTGTCTCTCCTGGATCAAGCTGCAGGAATGTCACATTTAAGTTTTTGTGTAAATGAATCATTCAGTGCTTTAATCCCTGGTGATTTCAGTACTGCAGGCAGGGCTTTGTTCCAGAGGGTCACAAGCAGAAGGGTTTAGAGGAACTGGCTTATAAAGTGAATTTAATATGAATAAACTCATCAAAATCAACATTTATTTTGTTGTTTATTTACTTCATCAGGCAAATGTTTTGTGATAATCAGTTATTGAGCCTCAGCAAATAAAGACCCACTGCTGGACCGTCGTCGTCATGACGGAGTCCCAACCGCCGTTTGTTCAAAGTTTTCTAACATGTAAATGTTTAGTTTAGATTGTAAAATATCAACCATCCATCAATCAATATTCAATTTCCTATTTCTATAGTCCATAGTCACAAATTATAATGTGTCTCAAAGGGCTGAAATCACACTGTTTGAACTCTACAGGAAACATGAACAGCAACAAAAAAAATCGACTGTTATAGTCACCCAACATGGCTCATATAATTGAATCCCTTGAAATCATATTAAACTTCAAACACTATTTCATTCTATTCATTCTAATGCTGTTGATTGAGCAGGTCTGGTGTGATGATGGGAATAGTTCATCCGCCACAATTGAGGCGAACAGATGCTCATACCACACATCATGTCTTTGAGACTAAGTCTGTTTTAAACATGACTGTTTGGAATGATAACATATTCAGAAATTAATAAAGTTCAAATTATACAGGGAACTTTGGTTGAACTCTGAATAATAGTTAAAAGATTTAATTTTGAATTCCAGGGTTTTTTTTCAGCCTCTATTAGAAAGCACCTTGGATTCCAAGGCCTCTCTCACATACGTAGTGAAGATATCATAATTATGTGAAAATAAGAGGTTCTCTGGAGTTTTGAAAACACTTCACGGTTTGAATGTCAAGTCGTTGACATTCCTCGATACGACAAGAAGCTGCACAGATGATGTGAGAGGAGACGAAATAAAAAGCTTCCATTAACCGCTGTTTATTCAACAAAAGAAGAATTGCAGTTTGCAGAAACGTCACTGTGACATTTGTGGGGTTTTTTTCTGTCATGCTCGTACTACAGAGAGACTTCGGCGAAGGACCTACCTCCCATGAGATCACCAGTTCATGCCTGCGGCCATTTCCACCACTAACATTCGCTGGTGCCACTGATGGGACTGTGTGGAAGAGAAAAAAAAAAGGTTAACACTGCAAACTCACTCAGCCACTAAATGTTCCTTCAACACTGTTTACAGGCCTCCATCGTTTGACCTACATTTCATTGATGATTGGAATGTGTATCATGGAGATTATACAATGCATCTTGTGTGTAAACAGACATTTAACACAACCAGAAAACAAAAGAAACGTGTTTATTGTTCACTTTTCCGTGGTTTTGAATTTTACACCCATTTTTCTGGCGTGTGGATCATTGCTGTAAATTCTAGGACGGATGAACGCGGCCGTGTGGAGATACAAGTAATTAGTCTGTTAATTATGATGAAGGAGATTAAACATATAAAATACGCCACTTCTGATTGCCCGGCGACCTTTGTAATTATTACATATTAGAGAGGAGAGAAACAAGCAGCAGCAGATCCAGGCTGCGTCGGTGAATTCTTAGTCGCTTTAAATGGTTGATTCTGCTGTGTCTCTGCCTCGGGGCGTTAAAGGAGCGGCTGCTTTAACAGAAACACTAAACTTCTTGAAATTCATGAAAGCATCTTATTGATTTTTAACGTCTCACCCAATTAAAATTGAGCCCATTGACGAGGGGAACATGGCGTGCTTGTGAAGTGGAGGGGGGGGGGGGCACAATACATGATTGCAGGGTATATCTGGCACTGGTGGCACACACAGGATTTACCTGCTTCTTTAGTCCTCACTCCCCTCGAAGGCGCACTGGGATCTCCGGTCCCAATCGCGTTGCTCGCCACGACCCGGAACTCGTACTCCACCCAGGGGTTGAGCTCCACAGCGATGGCCGACTCCATGTTCCCGGTCACCGGGTCTGGGTCTGCACACAAGAGGGTTTGCTTGCGTATTTATTTATTCGGGACAAGCGCCGCATTACAACAAAGCTGCACTTTTCTTCAACTTTAAGGGTGTTTGACAGCGATCTCATCCGCATCGAGTGCTGAACAGTGTAAGAATCACACAGCTTTAAACGTAAAGTGCCCCTGAAGAACACTCAGGCAGGAAAATGATGCTGAACGTGGTGAAAAGGGCGAACAGGGAGGTTTTTTTATGGCAGTCACCTGATCTCAATCAGGCAACAGCAGGTGTTTCATTGAAGGAAGCCAACAAGAGGACTGTATAGCTGCAGTGTCTGTGAATATCTGTGGGCTGTAGCCCGGAGGCCATCTTTACCAACAAAGTATTTCATATGATTAACCACGATGACTTTATATGATCACTTGAAGGCAGTGTCCCCTGAAATTGAGGAATAATTCCTGCACTGTTTATACGATAAGTTGTAAATAAAGATGGACTGTGCATCTCCACTTCCTCCCACTATCCAGAAATGAGCCAAAAAAAACCCCCCCGCTGCCATCTTCTTCAATCGTATCATTTGGAGTCTTTGGGGGTGGAGCCACGTTAGCAAGGTCCCGCTCCCGCACTTGCTCGACCAATTATTTGCCAGTGTCAGCTATCAATCCTCGTTACCTAACATCATCACAGAGGTGTGCAAATTAAAATGCTCTGGATTTCCGAAGGTCCAGATTGAAGCATCGAGGGCCTTTGTGGTAGTTTCCCCTAAACTGTGGAACCTCATCAACTCTGGACACTTTTAAAAACAGGGTGTATGTATTATGTATTATTTACTTTTGTCTTTTTTATCTCCTCTCCTTTTTAAACATAACGTTTGCTTCCCATCTGCTAACATGGAGGAGGCAGGGTCAATGACTTATACTGCAGCTAGCCACCAGGGGGCAATCGGGCCACGTTGGCTTCACTATTGGTCCTGTCGTCCATCTTCAAACACAGTCTTAAGGTTTATACCTGCGTGTAAAAGCTGAGAGTCGACACTTCAACCTCGTCTTTTGTTTCGTTTTAAAATCCAATGTGGTTGAATACGGAGCCAAAAAACTAAAAACACTGTCTTTGTTGGTTTGGGCTCAACAGTTAAGCACCTTCCCTCCAGATTCTCTGTTTCTTGGCATATTCCTAAAAGAGCTGGTGACGGTACAGAGTGTTTTCCTGAAACCTGGCATATGATGTTTTGATGCCTGAGCAACAACTCACTGGCAGCTTCAGGGCCCATTTGGACGTCTAATGCATCACATAGAAGGGAAGCTGATTTCAGAGCTGAATAACTACAAACTACATCCTGAGAAAATCCAGTTCACGAATGTGATTTCAACCGCGTTACAAGCAGGTTACCCAACTAATCTGATTTCTTCAGGGACGCCGTGATCAAGCTGTTGTCAATATTGACTCTGCAGCAGCAGACAAACATTGACTGAAAGCATATCCATGTCACAAATGAACCAGAGGTCTCTCTCTGTGCTAACTAAAGCAACGTTGGGGGCGAAGCGGCAGAGCTCCCGTCCCCTTATCATCCGACGCAGCTCACAATGAGACCACTCAGTCAAGCAAGCTGCTATTCAAACAGCGGCTTATAACTGTGTTTGCAGGGAGTGGGAGCTAAAAGCGCTATCTGCTTTATGCTAATCTTAACAAGTTCAACACCGACAATGCATCACACGGGCCTAATTGTGCTTTGTCGAATTAAGCGTGGTTGAGGAGACATGATACGAGAGCAATGTACACAAAGTATGATTTATAAATCAGTGGGGATGAATCGTTATCACACCTTCAACTCTGCTTTTATTACCAAACGGCGTATTAAGATGGATTATACACAACGCTTAGCGAGCCTTCATCCCTTAATGCTAACTGATGTTTTTTTACTGTCAAGGTACAGAAAGAGAGGAGAAAGTGCATTTATGCCAAATGGACAAGGATAAGTGTCGTAATTCACACCTGAAAGGTTAATTTCACACTAACCGATACCAAACGGAATAAAATTAAAACCAATGACATTTGAAATGGGCTTAAATTACTTTCTGCTATAAGCTCCTCCGAACAATAGTTCAAATGTAAAAACGGGGACGGAGAACTTGCATTTTAACTTCGGCCGCCTGAGAGTTTTTTGTCCAGATTGAAACAAGCTTGATCCGTTACTTTCCGGATGGGATTTAAAAGACTGATTGCGATAATATAAAGAAGTAAATTGCCACATCGAGAATGTTTAATCACGTGTTGAAAACAGCAGCCTGGCTCTGATTCCCAGTCTCTGTACATGACTGTGGGCCTGATTAAAGCCTTTCTGTGGCCCCACCTCCACCTTCCAGATCGAGAGGCTGCAATTTTCTCCTTATTGATTACCTGTTTTGACAGTTTGCCAGCCTAATGAAAATGGGCTGCGGGCCTGTAAATTATAGGTGCTGATGGGGCTGTGGTTGTCGAGGCCACGAGTCCAGGACAGGGTGGCTGTGGTGTCTGTGATCTCCTCCACGATCACCACTCCGGGGGGTCCGGGAGGACCTGAGGGGAAAAAACGAGAGGTGACACAAACAAGGAATTACAGGTGTGTGGATGGATGACACACGAAGGAGGACAAGCTGTTTGAAATCATCCTTAAATGGTCCATTTTGTGATGTCTTCATCACGCAAACTATGTCTCACTGGTGGATGCAGCCACGCGAGCATTAAAAAAAGATGCATATGGTGACAACACCGATTCCCTGTTGTAATCTTTGTACAAACAAACAGCCGAACAAGAAACACGTCATCCCAAACTGAACCGGGATTTGAGTCCGACACGGTTCTGCTGCCAACGATTTCCTGCTGATGAAGGGACACTAACTGGTGCTGTCCTTTTTTTTGGGGGGGGGGGGGGGGGGGGGGGGAATTCAGACAGCAGTTTGCCAGTTCTGCTGAGCGTGACTGTGCTGCAGACCTTCCGATGTTTTAATACAGTCGAACATATGTTTACCGCACTATTCAATAGTAAACGTAATCTGCAAGTACAGCAAATGTCTAAGGACTCTGGGGGGAACAGCTGTAAATGAAAAGTGGGCAGCTGGTACGCTCCATGAAAACCAATCTACTGTGTCCCCCCCAAAAAGTGCCCGTTAGAAGGTTACGCTGAAAGGGGCATTTGCATCACGGGACCTTAAGATGACTTTTGTGTCACCATGGGAACAACAGCCTCTTTGTGACCAACGCATAAACCCTCCGCTGTATTTGAGCTAATTTGAAATGACAATCATTGAATATGAGATTGTGGAGAAGGGATGACACGTACATACATTCACATACAGGAGCACGATCAATTCATCAGGTGGCCGATATTAACAGAATAACAGAAACTAAGAGGCAATTTGACATTAAAGGAGAAAACCAATTTCTAATGAATTAATTTAAATTTAAACTAATAACAAAAAAAGGATGGAAAATAAAACATAATAGGGAACAAACGGTATTCCTAAATGAAATAAACAATAAGATAATACTGAATTATTGCCTGACCAGACAGAAAAAGCAAACTCATGTTAAAGTTTTGGTTTAAAGAACACATCTTATCTCAAACTATATAAAGCTGCGTCACCCACAGACGACACGCTGCTGGGATAACGATCCACACGTTACATTATCAGCCGCATTCAGACGCTGCCACGCGATCAGATCGCGAGACAGTTCATCTGCTCAGCAGCTCGTATGAAACTTGCTCATGCAGACAGACCGTCTGTCCGGCCATATTCACAGTGACCGTAAAAATTTGTCAAGATGATCAAAAGGGCTCCAATAGTGTGGAAATTGTCTCTAATGTCTAATTGGCCAACTCCTCAGACCTGCTGCACTGAAAACACATTTGTGGCTAATTTCCTTGATTCACAGTAAGTGCTCTACAGAATAGATTCACTGACTTTAAATATACCTTTAAACAATAGTTAGGATCCCATATGTGCACTGACTGAGTCCAGCTTGTTGTTATTATCCCTCTTCACCCCCAAAAATTCCTTCCTCAGAGTAAAAACTTCAAAATAAAACATGTGAATTCAGCTATAGGGAGCTAATTCGATTCAAGGGGGGGGGGGGGGGGGGGGGGGGCAGTGAGTCACCTCCTCCAGCAAAGATGTTGCATTGCAGACAGACAGATAACAAGCTCACCTCGCACAAGAAGCTCGGCCTCGGCAAACACCGTGTCAGCGCTGGTCTGGGCCCGGCACCCATACTTCCCAGCATGCCTCAGCAATATGCTCCTAATCATCAGATCCACCGTGGAGGACTGCTGCAATTTGTAAAAGCAAAGCATGGAAAAGGGGTTAGGCATTTAGAAGAGCAAAGTGTAACTGTGCTTAGCAAGAGAGAGTGTGATTCCTCTACATCCTGCAGAGGCTCATGTGGCTTGAGAGATTCCTGTTTAATTCAGGTGCTCGCTCGCTGCTACATTCTTCAGCCGCCCCGTATTTTCTCTGTTGAAATGAGAAACGCCCGAGGCAAAACTGGGAATAATTCAAGGTCTACAGGCAGCTGTTTAGTACGAAACCTGATTAAAATTACAAACCATGCATCAGCCAGGAATCTGTGCTGCCTGTAAAAGGGATGTCACTGCAAATAGTTCCCCTCCAGAGCACGGGCAGCAGCAGAGGACACATCCAGGCAGATGTGAGTTTAACACCCACTGCCAGAGATAGAGACGTAACTAAGTCGTCCTCGTCGCTGGCGATTTCTTTCTTTTGTCAGGGGAGGGGAAATCTAAAATGTAAAACTAAATTAATCCTACAGCCTCGTAATGTTTCGTTTGTTTTTAAATTTGAACGCATCTAAAACTGAAAAAGAGTTTTTCTGTTTTGTGTGTATTTCACTTTTGTCTGGATAATTTCTATGACTCCTTCCTCAGAGGACCTTCACTCCCTCCAACTTTTCAAACCTTTAAGTCAAACAGAACATTTCAGCAGGAATGACTTGTTTTTACAATGCCATAATTTAATGATTTAATGAAAAATAAGAAAGATAAGCATAGACCATGTCTACAAACGTCATTATATTAATTTACCTTGATAAGTTTCACATTATAAGTATTCTTAGAATATGAAGCAGGAATATTCTAAATCATCGCTGACCTTGTTCGACCTTTATTTTCTTTCAGGGCTATTAAAAAAAGAACCTAGTCTTTGATATATAGTATACGACTGTGGGATTCAATAAAGTTCTGACCTTTAGTCTAACTAATTATCTTCTTATCTGTGGGTGTTTGGTGCAATTAGTAGAAAGCATTAACTACATAAAGAGAACAAATGGAAACAAGTCAATCATTTGAACTCAAAGAGGTTGATTCACAATATCAGCAAGTTTGGGGCAAAAAGACAAACAGATGGAAAACGGACTCTTAGTTTGCTCTTACTCTTGCTCTTACGGTTTGGATGTATTCAAAGTGGCCCCCGTCCTGCTGGAAGTTGATGGGTCTCTGGTTGAAGAACCACTGGAAGGCCACGTCCAGCGACGTGTCGTGTGTCGCCTTGCAGCTCAGCACCACGCTCTCGCCCACGGTGACCTCCACCCTGACCGGGCTAAGCTCCACACGCATGGCCTCTGGAAGCACAAAGCTGCTGCACTGTCACCTCAGGCTAACCCGACGCAGCTGCATTCAACTGAGACATCACCGCCAGAGCGATCACCAGAACCCGACCCCGACCCTGTGGTTGGGTTCTCCTGACACTCACCTTCGCCAGAGAGAAAGTCCCAAACACCCTGAACTAGACTGTGTACAGTGCATCTGTGGCTCTGCTCAGACCTGGCATTAACATCTTGTGTAATCTGATCACAAGTAGGCGTCAGTTCAAACCTGGCATTAGAATGCGTCTCCATGTGTCTCTGCAGTGACCACTTCCTCGCTCTATATGCAAATACGCCTGTCCATCATTTCCTTTCGCAAAGACCAAATTATGTTCTTGAAGCTTGTTGTCTTTCAAATTTGACATGTTTGCCGGAGTCGTCTAAGTTCATGGCTCCTCTGTTTCATCCTGAGATTCTTCATCCAGCCTCACGTCCGTCACGTGTTGGAAAAACGTCATCAACAATCGCTCGCTGAGGGTTTTACTGGATTATCATCTCACATTGGCTCACGCACACATCCTGGCAGGATAAGTTCCAGTAAACGTCTGGAGCTGCAGAGCCAGAGGACGTCAGATGAGAAGTCGGTCCAGGACACCGTCACGTTCAGAAAGAATTCACACTCGAATTCGGTCTGAGTGATCGGATCTCAAATGCGTTTTCACGTGTACTTAGAGCTGTCCACTTATGATCGAATCACTCGAGACAGAAGTTAATACCCGATCTGAACAGGGGCCGATGAGACAGAAGCCTTTACACCGCTAAAGTGTGTCCTTGTAATATGATTCGTGAATGTGAGGGCCCTTGGTTCACGGTTGAGCAAGCACGATAAATTTCCTGGCACAGGAGCAGAGGTGGGAGGAAAAAAATGACATCGGGGACTGTTTACTCGTGGCCGACTTGTGCTAATTTGGCAGAAAATAAAGGCCCCCAGGGCATCACTTACCTTTTACCCACAGCATGGCCGTCATCTCTGCCGAGCCGAACTGATTCTCCGCCAGGCACACGTAGTTGCCCTCGTCCGCTCGGCTGGAGTTAACAATTCTCAGAGTGTTGTTCCGCAACAACATAATCCTGTGACAAAGGACACAAAAATCAATACGGGGAATGAGAAACAAATTCACGTACGAACAGTTGGAAGGCAAGTTGGGGGGGGGGTGATACTGTATGTTTGTGGTTGTGTCACGTTACAAGAATAGCAACGTTCACTCGGGATGAGACTAAGAACTGCTCGGATATTCTTGAATTAAACATTCATTAGATTACCGGTGGGAAATATAAAATAAAACTGTTTACAGCAGAAATGTTACTATCACTGCCTTTGAGGACAAAAAACATCTGACGGTGAGTTGTTTGTGTTTGTGAAAAAAAGCTCAGAGGACCGAGGGAGGTGGAGTCAGGAGCCGTGGTTGTATTTGTTGTGCAACCTTGAACAAAAAAAACATGGAAATATGCTTATTTTTTAATAAGGATCAATCAATAATTTAAACATGTCAAATGAATCTGATGGAAACACACGTTATTCAAGATACTGACGAAGATTTCGGGACGAACGCGACACCACGTCGTCGATGCAGAGAACAAACAAATTCTTCCCCTGACTTTTAATGCGGTTACACTGATGTACCACGTCTCATCTTGAGCCTTTACGAGAACACAACAGGTAGCCACTTCCGTAATTATAGAAAGAAAATTGTCAAAAAACATTTGTGGAGAACACAACATTAAACCAGGATGACACTCAGTGGAGCGCACACCCCACGCCAAGGCCCAACAGTCAATTCAATTAAGCCGCACCAAATTTCACACACTCACAGAAATCAGTTCCCCCCTTAATGTGTAAATGTGTTTTCATTCCATCAAAATCCAGGAATTATTGCCTGACAATGAAAATGTAGATAAACTTGTTTCTCCAGAATGTTCAAGAAAGTGACAAAAGTGTCTGGATCTGCAACAAAATAGAATCGTTCATTCTTCAACTAAGTTTCATGCTAACTAACTAACTAACTAACTAACTAACTAACTAACTAACTAACTAACTAACTAACGGACAGGGGTGATAAACATAACCTCCTTGGCGGCGATAATAAGATAAATGTTAATAATTCTTTGCTCCACAGCATCAATATTTCCATGAATCCAAACAGAGGCTGCCCGGCGCTCATGAATCCACCTGACAAACCGCTAAGTGTTGCTGCGTTCAATGATTCTAAAGCAAAAAGAAATCTGACAGAGAGCAAGATGTGCACATCAGCGACGTGTCCTCCTGGGAAACACGAGTGTAACGGAGAGGAAAACACAACCCGGCGCCACGACTGCGTTCATTCAAGTCGCCTCTCATCCGGCTGAAGGACACGAGCATTGTGGTATTTACACTTTCATCGAGTCTGACTTGTACATAACAGCCGGACAATTATGAGCTGGATGTAGCAACACTATAGAAGCAGGTGTGTGAGCATATGGCCGCCGAGGAGAAATCCTGTTTAAGTATAGTATTGTGACTTATGTGGAACCGCGGCTTTAACCTCACTGTGCAAGTCACAGAATATAAATATTTATATCACAATATAACAGAGGTGGGGGGTGCACGTTTACGAAGTTATTCTTTATGTTAGAAAATCAATTTAATCTCAAATCAGACAATCAGATCGGTGGGGCTGGGGGCGGGGCTGGGGCGTGCGTGAAGCACTGCTTGATGTTGTTGGGTATTTATTTTTATTTATATGAACACCAAGCTCTTTCATCACGGGCAAAGGTGATTGAAATTGGCAAAGAGGAATTTGTGAGGGCGTGACAAAATCTCGCCACACGTACACAATTCAGAGGCAATCTGCAGCCGGGAGACATTTTTCAAATTAGGGAGGAAATTCACATCTGACAAGGACACTGAGGCAGAAAGGACAAGATAGGGACTGATGGGAATAACACACAATATGCAAAACGATTCAACCTTAGGAAAATTTAAAGGGAAACATTAAAAGATTACAGCAAACCTGCAGCATGTGAACATATATTCAAAGTGAAGGTTTCCGGGGTGAAGTTGGGTGAAGTGCAACTATTTTTCATATAGTAGAAAATCATTCAGCAATAAAAAAAAAAAACGTTTTTCCATTTCAGAATGAAAATTGCCAAATTATTCACCTATTGTCCCGAAACCGTGGGTGTCAATTGAGTCGACCACGTACTTTCAAACTCGTGGCACTAATACTTTCTATTTAAGAGACAAAAGCCCCAAACATTAGTGGAAATCCATGTTAATTACAAACCTTCATTAAGTCAGCACAGCTGTCAATGCCAGATAAACGTGACGCCGCTGAGTTCGATTCCTGCCCCTGTTCCTCCAAGAACAGAGCCGCTCTCCATCCGCACACACTCTTTACTTGACTACAAGGTAATGGCAGGAAATGTGTGCAGGAGTCATCCAGGTCAAAACCAGGAAATGCACCACTTTATTCTGATTTAGATTCTTTGAGATAGAGATCACTCATTTACAAGGTTAAGCTGAGATCCCCCCTCAACATACTGTGTTGTGCAGGTCATTCGACTGCTTTAGTGCAGTTCGTTTAAAAACAAATATCCTGTTTGAGTGTCACATTCTGAGTTTCAGACGATGAAACCGCAGAGTTTCCAGAGAGGGAATTTACAAGAAGTTAAAATGACACAAAATGAAGATAACTACCTTAATGGTGAGTGACCACCGAGGGAGGAGATTAAGTAACTGCTCCATCAACAATATTACACCTTTTAAGACCTAAACCAGGTCTTAAAATTACCTCTATAGAAAAATTACAGATATGCACCAACCTCCAAACTCACCACAATTACACTAAACTATGAATTATCTGCTTTTATCCAACTGTAAGAGGTCTGACGATTGTGGTTTTGAAGGAGCGAGGATCTGACTATCCACTCGCTGCCCTTGCTGTGAGGCTGTTGAACTGAATCTCAGCTGATAAACAAAAGGTCCTGTTCGCTCTCTCTCTCTCTCTCTCTCTCTCTCTCTCTCTCTCTCTCTCTCTCTCTCTCTCCCCCCCCCCCCTCCAGACCAGGGACGCTAAGCAGAGACTGATAACTTCAGCGGCGTCGCTCAGTTTGATTGATGGACCCTCGCCCCTGCTCGGCCCCCCTCTAGGTGCAACTGAGAGATGTTCCCTCATAACAGATGATGCATCAAACTGCATGTGAATTCCAAATGCAATTGTGCGGCCTAAATTGTCGCCATCTGCGGGGGGGAGGTGGGGCCGCAGCCGCCTCTCCAGAGCTTCCCCGGTACCTGAGGTGTTTTATTCTTGCAGTGACACTTAATTTCAGTTACAGTAATGAAACTGTGATGTGTTACAACAAGACACGTATATATATATATTCCCTCAAAAGGCCTGAGCCGTGATGATAAGGCTCCAATTTATGCTGCAAAACTCTGACGGAAAACAATATAAAGATATCGAGGGAGACAAGGCTTTTACGGCTTCATACATATTTTACAGGGGAATTAAGTTTCTCTAACAGTTTTCTGTACTTTAAGCTGTGCAGAGGAAGAAGCAGATCTATATTTATAACTGCGAATGGGTAAATCTACCACTGTCTTCAAAGAAAACGTACACAATCTGTCCCAGTGACGGCAGCAGAAATTAATCCTCGCTCTAAAACATATAAAAGTACTTGAAGGGGTTTTATTTCAGACGGTGAAACAAGCCCCCTTTTTGCACAATAAAGGGCTTAAGGCAGATCCCTACATCAGTGATATTTGGAGTTTCCCCTTTGCATTTCAATATCACAAGTTGTAACAGGCTCCGGGGCTCTGACAGTGTATCGTGCAATTCTAAAACAGTAGGAGTCTGCTGCACTGCAAGTATATATTACTTTAATATCTTTGTTATATTAAATCATTACAGACATAAAAATAAATAACCAGGAAAAGATTAATAACAAAAATGCACTTATTCACTCCCCAAACTCCCATTTTGACGTTTTATCTATGATATCAATTCAAATCCCATGTGTCACCATAGGGACTGTGTGTGGCTGTGCAGTCACTGTTTGTTATTATGAACGTGGAGTCCACCTCGGATTGGGTTAAGGTTTGAAACCCTGCTCTACTGAACTGTCCTTGAGCACAACACTGGATCCCTGACAGCTTCCCACAAACTGTAGGTGAACAGAGACATTTTTTCTCACAGAGATCAATAACCCGGAGTACTTCTCGTTATTTCATATACTCTCCAACCAACACGATCAAAAACGAGATATCCAGTTTGTGAAAGCTGGAGAGTGAAACTCGATGCCTCTAAAGAGCTGCTCTACCTTTTATTTGGTTGTATCCGTCTGTCTCCTCTCTTCCACGTTACCCGCGGCTTGGGCGACGCTCTGGGTTTGCACTCGAGCGACACATCTTTGCCGAGCGTAGCGATGACCCGGACGGGGTTTGGGACAAAGACAGGAGGTGACGCTGTGTGAGACAAACACAGAAGATCTTAACATGTAAATGGGGAATAATGGAGAGGAGTATAATATGTGTACTGTCTGTGATTCATTATTTCAAAACTTTGGCAAAAATAAACGTGTTAAATACAATTTTTACTCAACTAAATGAAGATATATTCAGTTTTAAACCTGTACTAATATTTAACGAGCTTATTTCCGTGCATTTGCTTTGAATATTGTTCTGCCCCCTAGTGGTAAAAACAATATCCCGCTGCCATTTGAATCCCTGTCCTGCAGCTAAAACGTAACAGAATTGAAAACGTGATAAAACTTTTCAGCTGTGGCATTTCAAGATAATTATTTCCACATCGCTGGCGGGTTCAGTACTTGATCAACATACTAATAACCAGATTTTCCATAAGACATTTCAAAGCATGCGTACACATAATAACGCAGATTTAAACATGTTTTCATATACCGTATAATGTTCCATACTTTGTGTTAATTCACCATTATATGAATACGTGTTGTGGAGTCTGCTCAGTAACTGATGTCATCACGTTAATGATGACATGGCTGGGTGATTTCCTCCGCTTTTGGGGAAATAGTTTTAACCCGTGTCTAACCGAGCTCCCTGAGTGAATAATAAACACACAACATAAACATTTTTTATAATTATTACTTGCTCAAGAGAACGAATTAAGCAGTAATGGTCTAAATGGGGCTCCAGGCAGCAGAGTTGATGTGGTCCTGGTACCGAGCTGTGTCACACATCAAGGCCGTCTACTGGCTGCGAGGCTTTGTCAGCCTTGATTATTCAAATCCTGAATGACGCTTTATACGTGACATTACACACAATGACAATTCAATCCCATCTGTAGCTACAGGCTGACCCCTCTCCCCGCAACACTTGTGTCTTTGAGCCTGAGTAGCTGCCTGAGTGGCAGAGGTCCCTGCAGACAGGAACAAAAACAGCAGAAAACAGAGCAGTTGCTGTGAGTATTTGTTTTAATCAAAATAAGAACAGGCCTGCAGCTGGTAGCAGCACTACCCTTATTGCTTCACCTGCTACCCTCCCAGAAGAGCTGGATCTGGGACAAGATCGCCGGCACGGGGCCAGCCGCTGCCCCCACGTAGCCTCCAGTGATCGCTCATCTTCAGGCTGTTATTAGCCGTGTAATGTGTCCTGATAGTGTTTGCTTGTGGACATCTCCCACAGAGCACAGGTCACTGGGAAGAGATGCCCGGGGGGGGTCACGCTATGAAAACATTCATCACGCGCTTCCAAATATCATCATTGTGACTGTGACTGGAAGAAAAAGGCAGAAAGCAACTCCTCGTCAGCGCAGAGGAAGATTATTCAAATCTGTAACTTCTGCCTCTTAGGAAACAGTGGATATTTCCACAGATTTTTAAACTGGAAAAAAAAAACATCAATTTACGGACAACATACAAAACAAACTTTGTCCTGTTGCAGGATTTTTTTTTTAAATGCCACAGATTCCCTTCCAAAAAGGGCACGCCATGCAGACAGAAAATCAAACTGTCCCTCAGGGAAACATGGAAGGGGAGTGGGTGTCACCAGATGTGTCCCAGTATAGAAGATGACAAGGAGAAAATAGTGCATCAACACAGAACAGTGAACAGCCACTGACTGTTGTGCTTTTAGCCTGAAGCCTAAAAAAGCCGGAGAAGTTTTCCTCGGCTGTTAATGTCCTTAAACTTACAAGTGCAATCTTCTGCTGTGTACAACACCACTAGAAATACTGTATTATAAATCTGTTATTTGGCAATTACTGCGAGTTATAATTGGAATTTTAGCACAGACTAATAAACATCGGATGAAAGTCAAGTCCAAAGTGAAGGTTTGCTGGGATCCACGTGTGGTCTGTGCTTTGATGACAAACAATAGAGCGGAGATAAGACCCTAATGGAGTCATTAAACTCCATCAAAGAAACCATTGATGTCTCCCCTTCTAGTGTTTGCTCCCATTAGAATAAATCTATAGCTACAAGTCATTGTTTTTTCATTCTGCTCGGAATAATGTGCAACTGCTCCGCTCTCCCCTCTACCTGATGTGCGTGGAGACCTCATTGAATACAACCATAAGGGATCCTGCTTTTATCCAATGCCGTCAAAATCAGGGCCCATTGATTGGCAATCAGCACATCTCACAGTTCAGCGCCCCCCCCCCTCCCCCCCTGCACACACACACACACACACACACACACTTTCATTTCAATCTCCCTTACCTATCATCTGCTACCTCATTCAGATGCCAATACTCTGTCTGCAATTCAATTCTCTGCAGAGGATCAAGAATCGTGCCCGGCTGGAGCACCGAGGTAACGGCATCGAACGCAGCCTTCCAACGCCTTTTGTTTAGTATATTACCATATCAGTATTTGTACTTTTTATAAACTTAACTAAGTGTCAAGCTGTGATATAAACCGCAAATACCTAAAATCGTCAGCTCAGCACTGGAGTAGATGGCCCCGTATTTGTTCTGTGCGACACACTGGTACATTCCCGAGTCCGTCCGCTGCACGTTGTGAATGGTCAGGTCTCCGTTCATTATCACAACGTGACCCTGAAAACGAAAAGAAAAAATGAACAACGTGCATAAAAAGGAAGCTGAAGTCTGAATAAACTATAAGACGTTTACTATACAGGTGCAGTTTCATGGGAATAATTCAGACGTTTCATGGTAGCGCTCTGCGCGGGGGTGAAGTACCTGGGGGGTCAAGGGCAGACCGTCGCGGAGCCAGAGATAGGTGGGCCGGGGCCTCCCCGTGGCCTTGCACTCCCAATGGAGCTTCTCTCCACTATCCATCTGGGTGTTATTAATCATTCTGACCCACTGAGGGAAGGCTGGAACAAAAGAAACACGGATAAGAACATTACATCCCTGAAAAACACACCCAAAGCACCAGAGTGGATATAGTGATCAGGATACATGTATAAGCGTATAGTCAACACACAATGTGAGAGGCTGTATTTAAAACAGACAGTGAAATAGACCAACCCTCTTTTTATATAAGCCCTTAATGCCACAGGGGCTAAAAGAAGCTCACACATGTTTAAATTATTTATTTTTTCAAAATCAACTCCAGCACCTTCTGTGTGTTTTTCTTTTGCAGCGTTTTAAGTCTTTTGATGTCACTTTACATTAAAATCCTTGAATCCTTCACTACACCGACATTCGCCGCTTTTCTCTATTTCTGCCCCCTGGAAAAACTTCACAATCACACTTTACTTCCAGTATTAAGACATCTTCATTTTCTGATCCTCTGCTCTTTCATCTTGAAGTTAAAAAAAACACATATCTATTCTAATGAGGCGCTGGCTCACCGGTACAGTCGACATCAACACGAGGGAAGAAGAGGTTTTAAATGATGTGCAACATATCCAGGATTCAGAGGAAGCATTGTTTTCACCAAAGAGTCTTTGAAATCACTTTGTCAGATTTATTAGGTTTAAATTAGCCAAACTTGGATCCTGAAAGAATATCAAGTCATTTCAAATTAGACCATATTAAAATGTCAAAGGTGCGTTATGTACGAATTTCTATGTTGTTAATGAGAATAGCGACGTGCAGAACGAAGCATGGGGCTGGAAGAGAGTTAACAGTCCAAGGCTCAGAAGACGAGGACATTGTTGAAAAGAAAGATCGGTGGAATTCGGTAGCGTGGAGATATTTCGGCTATTTAAAGTCCGACAAGAAGCAAATTGTGTCGAAAGCAAGTTCCCCCAAAGAGACAGGTACTAATCTTTTTCACCATCTGAAGCAGAAATGACAGAAATGGTGATTTTTATATGGTGATATATATCGACTGGTTATCGTGATGCCGTCAAGCACTAATACACAACATGTGTGCGAGTCCTGCGTAAACGAGCCTGAGGCTGGACTCACAGTGTGTCTGCTGTTTCACTGGTGCATCTGTTTTCAAATGTTCAAGCTGTATCTTTTTGTGGTTGAAACACAAGCCTCCAGTTAAGGGTAATTTCTCCACCAACAACCAAACAAACAGTAACTGACAGAATCCAACCGACACGAGCTTCTGATCAAAGCAACTTCTGAGACGTGTTTGTTTCAACGTAAGAAAACAGCCGGGATCTTCACTGATGGGACCCAGAGTTACACTGTTGTCAACATGAAGAAACCTCCTCTTCTCTGCCCTTCCCCTCCTCCTCCTCTCCTCATCCTGTCCTTTCCCCTTCCCCTCCTCCTCCTTTCCTCTCCAAACTCATCCACTCCTCTCCTCTCTTCTCCTCCTCCCCTCCCCTCCTCCTCCTCTCCTCTCCAAACTCATCTACTCCTCTCCTCTCTTCTCCTCCTCCCCTCCTCATCCTGTCCTCTCCCCTTCCCCTCCTCCTCCTCTCCTCTCCAAACTCATCTACTCCTCTCCTCTCTTCTCCTCCTCCCCTCCTCATCCTGTCCTCTCCCCTCCCCTCCTCCTCCTCTCCTCTCCAAACTCATCTACTCCTCTCCTCTCTTCTCCTCCTCCCCTCCTCATCCTGTCCTCTCCCCTTCCCCTCCTCCTCCTCTCCTCTCCAAACTCATCCACTCCTCTCCTCTCTTCTCCTCCTCCCCTCCTCATCCTATCCTCTCCCCTCCCCTCCTCCTCTCCCCTCCTCCTCTCCCCTCCTCTTCTCTTCCTCTCCCCTCCCTTCCCTTCCTCCTCTTCCTCTTCTCTTCCCCTCCTCTTCCTGTCCTCTTCCTCTTCCTCTTCCTCTCCTCTCCTCTCCCCTCCTCATCCTGTCCTCTCCCCTTCCCCTCCTCCTCCTCTCCTCTCCAAACTCATCCACTCCTCTCCTCTCTTCTCCTCCTCCACATCCTCTCCTCCTCCTATTCTATTCTATCCACTCCCCTCCCCTCCTCCTCTTCCTCTTTTCTTCTACTCCTCCTCCTGTCCTCTTCCTCTCCCCTCCTAATCCTCTCCTCCTCCTCCTCCTCTCCTCTCCTCTGTCCAAGTGAATCATGTTTGTGAACACGGTGTTTTTCTCTCCCTCCACTGCCTTCTTTCTCCCTTGGGCCCCTTAACCATTAAGCTTCTGCTCTTTTCTTTCCTCCTCTGTTCTTGTTCTTGTTTCTACAGAATTTCCAAGCTGCAGTGTGAGTTCCTGTCCGACTGCACATGCTATTGAGAATATCTGTCACACCTTCAGATAGAAACCCTGAACACACACCTCCTCTCTATTCTGCAGTTTATTTTTGTCTGATCTGAGGTTGTAAATATTTCAATTTTTGCACATTCACACGAATAAAACATTTAAAAGGTGTTTTTACTGGGACTGGATCCTTCTGTCAGTCTCGTGTCAATCACTGTCAAACTCTTTATATTTCAACCTCCTATATTTGTGCTGAAATTAGATTCTCACTTGGTGTAAACGTTACCACCAATATGTGATTCAGTTGACAAGACAAGTGCTTTTGTAAGTGGGATTTAATTGAATTGTTATGTTCAGGAAAAGGCTCCTTCACCATGAAAGTTCAAACAACCAGCTCACCTGGGTAAATTACATTTAGCGTGAAGCTGCTATAAATTGAGACTCTCTATTCTCCTTGTGATGGCAACAGAATGGGGGTTGCCAAGAAGCGCACGGCCTTGGAAATGTGTCCTACCAAGGCCGAGGGACTCTATTATCTCGGGACCGAGCACATGGCTCAGACAGAGAAGAACAGGGGACATGGGGGCAGAAGCAGTAATTTGAAAAGCTTACAGGTTCCTAACGTGGGCAAGAAAACTGCAAAACTCAGGTTCATCCTAATGCAAATCACAAAAGTAATCATTTGATGATTATATAACAATTACATCCTGAGTGTCTTTTAAATCTCTTGAATATTTTTAATGCAAAGGTTTAATGGAAATGCTTTTAATGTTTGACATCATGTGTGGTATTTTTGTGGGTAGCTTTTTATGAACTATATTTCTAGACTGTATTATTTTGTCGACTTCATTATAAGCATGTACATCTGCATAAGATTTTAGATTATATTTATATATATATATTATATATTTAGAGTATAGATACATTATGGTCCTTGGTTTTCTAACCAACAGATTATTTTATGTTTAATACGGTTTAAAAAGAAAACAACAAAAATCCACAGAATCAAAACAGGTTTCTCAGACAAATTCAGAGAAAGAATTGGATGAATAAAACTACCAGAAAAAGAATATTACAGAAAACAATTCCATTATGTTAAATAACAACTTAACAGAGAAAAGTTCTGGCCTGAAAACAACAACAACAACAACATCACAGTGAATTGATGTTGATTGAGAGAGAGAAGCATCTTGTTCATTTAGCTGAGGAACCCTTGTTATAGGATTATGTCTGATGGGTGTTTGATTAGTCCAAGGACTGGTCAGAAGCGTAACCGCATCATTAAAAGTCTGCAGGAAACTACGCGGATGAAACAGCTCGTCAAAAATTCAACAGTAGTTTGAACTCCTCGCACCGCTGTGCCCCCTGGAACACAACACATCCCCACACTGCACATTGTTTGATTTTTAGAAAAGAAAAATAAATCACAGGAATAAGGATGTGCTCAGACTCACTGTAGACCTGCAGCTGTCCTTTGAAAGACGTGCCCCCTCTCGGGTTCTCCGCTTTGCACTCGTACGTTCCCGAGTCGTCCAGTTGGATGTTGGGGATCTCCAGCACGGCCTGCGACTTCCGAAGCCGCGCCTTCTTGGGGATGTTGCCATTTATCTTCCTCCATGTGATTGTTGGCACTGGACTGTGAGGGGAGAGCAACATGATGCATATATACAGTCAGTGATGGAGTCAGGGAGAGAAGACGATGATGTGAATCAGAGGTGAACAGGTTTTTCTTTAAAGTACAAACATTTACCCGACATCTGACAATGACCTTTTAATAATTAATTAAAATTACTACTTATATTTGAAGGTATGTTTTTGATATAGCTTGTGAATGTAGTTATTTCAAGTTGGATGAAGTTTGACTCGGTGCACAGAACCCTGAACTGGGGAATTAGTTGCCGTTGTCGCGAACGTGCTGTTGTCACGATCGACAAGGTCACTCACGTTGATGAGTCCCAGACACCACGGCCACAGAGAGCCGGTCGTCTTTTCAAAGTTTTATATTAATATTCAAAGCATCACGAGTCCCAAATACATGGACATCCTCCCTGTACCTCCTTGGGCCCTAAACAGCACACGTGAGGCCAATAACATCGACGATTCTCCAGAGTCGCGAGCTACGGACAGACCGAGATTTCTTTGTAAACATGAGATAGAAAATCAAAAAGATAACCTTGATAGATTCTTTCCAGCTATTTCTTGTTTTCCTCTGCAGGAGGACAAATCTGAATAATTTATATTTCTGAGTTTTTACAATCCTAATACTTCTTAGATGTTAAAACTCGCGATTATTGCATCAATGTATTATTTATAAATCAAGTTAGCTGAGCTTTGGACGGCTCGTGGGAAAAGAAAAGAAGAGAACGAGCCTTTGGAAAATCGTTCCTTATCTTGAGTTTAACCACTGACACGCCATGACACCTATTTAATATTGGTTCTTCTCCACATGTGAGTCATTAACCTTTTGATCACTCATGATATATTTACTGTAGCAAATGCCCCCCCGCATTAGACCCCAGCTCCCCGAGGGACGGAGACAATACTCCACGGTTCTTTATGATTACTGTGTGAGCGCCGCCATCTATCCTTGTTTATTCACGGCTTGCCCTATAGGCTCTTCCTGATAGATGACTTGCACACGCGCGGCAGGAGGACGTCTGACTACGAGCTCGCTATCAGCGGCGCTCTCTTGTATGACAACGAGAATAGACGTGTCTCTGAGAGATGGAAATCTGACACCACACAAACCTCCGGTGAACCCATCAATCATTTAGCTGGAGATGGAAAAACGTTACATCCCTGAGCTTTTTTGATCTGTTCCAAATTTTCACAAGGACACCGAAGCGCTCTTGGCGGCAATGAGCTCAAATTAGGATTCAGAGCGTGTTTTATATTAAACAAAGTGTTATTCCTTTTCATTTTCGAAAGAAGTTTTATGTCACATTATTCTTTCCCTTTTTTCTTTGTAGACTAATGGTTTAAATTTTGTTCTTTTGAATTGCTAGCTCATTACCTCACAGCACACATTTAGGCCTCCTCACATCACCGGGAGCGTGAAGCTAAATAATGAATAATAGTCTGTAGATTCAAACACATTTCAGTCAGCGGAGCCTAAACTTTCTGCACAAGGATCCAGGGACAAAGTTCTGTCAGTTTGTCTTGAGACAAAGTTTTGATTAATGTTTAATTTGTATCCCAAATGTGGAATATAAGGTAGATTAGTTTCTTAATAGAAGATATATTACGATGTACAATGACTAAAACACGGAAAGTTGAGCTTTTGTACATTTGATATTTATGTCTCGTGAATTCCAGTTAATCCCTCAGATGAGGAAGAAATGTAATTTTACCTCAGAAGATGATGTTCTCACCTCTGTCTGTTTCTTTGTCAGGAGGATTACGCAAAAACTACATAAAGGATTTACATGGAAATTGGTGGAACAATGGACCTGGGCCAAGAAATAAGTCTTTACATTTTGGCACAGATGTGAACTCAACTTTCTTCAATATTGAAAGATATGAAAAGAAAAATCGGATATCGCAGCTTGAATTAACTTAAGGAGACTATAAGCCGAAGGTGTGCCGCATTATTCTTATTAAATAATGTACAAAAACTATCGTAACTAGTATCACCCCACCACTGTGGTTATATTATATACTGTAATAGTGAGTTAACTAAATAATAAAAGTCTGAGGTAAAATTTTATATCTGGGGCCATATTTTTAGTGCTTGGCATTTTCATTTGAATGCCTCTGTGGTGAGTAAGAACATATAAATTACATACATTCTAATAAAAGGAGGAGAGACTGAATCGGTTCTTGTGAACATTAAGTGCAGTTGTTTTGAAAAAAACACGTCCTTATATGTGAGGAAGAAGTTTTTCTGAGACCTTTGGCTCCGAGTAAACTCCTGATAAGTTAGAGAACATAGCGAGTCTGCAGGGACCTTGAGGGACCGGAGCATCAGGGTTGAATCTTCCTGAGTCTACGGCAGCATTTCCCTTCGGAGGCAGAGTAATGAGCTGTATGTGTTCACAGGACTGGGGGCGGGCGGCAGAGAATAGACTCATTCGGTTTGGAAATAAGAAACTCTGCCCGTCAGTGTCTTCTGCATGAAACAGTGGGTAAAAAACAACCAACAAATAAATGAAGACATCTTTGTCGCTTAGTCTGTTTAACATAAGAGGTGAGATGTCTGAAAGAAACACAAGCAAGTCCAGTTGTCTACGTACATTTGGACAACTTCTGAAAAGAAGATATAAAAACTACAAAGCTCTGCGAGGTACATTTTTCCAAAGCGGCCAAATTGAGTATTATATCCCGTTTATTGTGAATGTGTTGCAGACAGTTTATTTTTAAGTGTTACAGTTTTCCATTCGAGAACGTACCCACAGGCAAGCGCTGTAGATTACATCTTAATTAACATTCCACACAATTGTTGTGCTCTCATCAAGACTAGTTCCATAGAAAAGGTTCAGAATTAAAACTAATACTGAGAATAAACTGGAGAATTGGTTCGTTTTCAGCTCATTAACGTCTAAATATTATCCCAGGATTTAGCTTGTTTGCTCAGCTCTGGGTTTCTTTGGCCCCTTCAGGAAACTCTATGCTGTTTGAAGAGGAATCTACCTGAAACACAAAAGCCTACAGTTTTACCCACATGATCGGAGCAAAACAACTGTCTTTCAAAGACATTAACCGCGGTGGTATGAGATGTGCTGTCATTAAGAGGCACTCTCCGCTGCTGCTGACAGCGTGGTCCTTGTGGTCCTGTGCAGCTCAAAGAGGAAACTGCAAGGGTTTCGAGAGTTTGATTCCCTCTGGGGTCACAGAAACTAAAAGTATATCCACTACACCGAGGCAATTTGGATGAAAGCATCCACCACATGCTACATATTATATTTTAAGTGGAAACGAGTGGGAGAATGTGTAACCCATCAAACGTACAAGGCTTTTGAACCGCAGTGAACTTCAAACTGCAATATCCTTTGAAAATGAACGCAGCCAACAACACTGCGCTTTCCACTGCTTCGTGTAAATCACACTTTGAAAAGCCATGGGTTTGAATTGAATTTGGATTGTTTGGAAATTTGCAAGTTGCATATACCGTCATCAATATGTGGCTATGTTCACTTCAGCTTGTCCTCACAACAGCTTTGCATTAACTGGAAATAAAGGAGAGAAGAAACATATCTGCATACTGAGCTACTCTGTTAAACAGCTAGAAGCTACAAGCCCGAGGCTGTGATAGAAGCTAATGGGAATCTTGCAAAAGGAAAACATTGACTATGTGCTGGGAGTCAGACAAACCAGCAAACTAGCGGTTGGGATGATGACAGTGAGCAGTGACATGTTTGGTTTGCAACACTGACTGCCCTGAGAAATGAGCTAATTACCCCGAGCAAGGATTCATGTTCTCACCCTGTCGATTTGTTTCGTTGCTTGATGTGTTTGAAGGCTGGATTAAAACTACAGAATCAATTTCCATGAAACCTGATTAGAAGAGATGGGACACGAATTCAGACAAAGGGGTGGATCCAGGACTTTTTACATGGTGCTACGCTCAAACTGTTTATTCATGCAAGTGTCTCTCTTGTCTTTATTATCGATTCATTTTGCGATTTGATTGAATTTAAAGAGACTTCTCACACAATCACATCGATGGAAACGACTACGCAAAAGCCACACAGCAGAAAAACAAGAGGGCAACAAAGGATGTTGACAATAAAAACTAAAAGCTTTTGCATTTGTGCTGTAGTTGTGTTGTGACTTTTGCTGTTGTGTGTTCGTGTTTTTCGGTCAATGCGCTTGTGTGAGACATCTCAGCCTCCATATTGTTGGGTCTTTAGCGGAGGTATGCACCTTACTAGTTGGTTAGAAAGCAACTTTAGTCGATGTCTACAAACAAAAAGAAAAGAAAAATGCCAGATGAACCTCGCTGCAGGATCCTTTTGTGTCCTGTTCACGTAAACGATGCGATGAGCCCTTTTAGGAAAGTACTAATGAATCCCCTTTCCAGTCAGTGGTTATATGTTTCTCTTTTTATTTATATGAAATAACTCCAAACATCAGTAGCACAGTGGTGGCCTGGTCCACAACAGCAAACAGTTGTTATCACTTTACACAGGATTTATTTTCACATACCCACCAGCTACAAACTCGTGATGAATAATCACTCTTTGCAGGCACTGCTAAAAATAACACAACAACCCCGTGAATGCAAAAACTCATTAAAACTAAGGAGGGCTTTGTTTTTATGGGTCTCTCTTTCATTTTCATCGTCTCATTGTTCTCTTTGCCCTTGACTGTGGCCTACAAAGTACTGTCACTGGCAAATATCAGGAGAGACAATCACATCAAGGAGCTGTGGCATTCACGCACAAAGAGCCGCTCTGCCCCGGCTGAGCTCGCCGTGCCATCATACATATTGATCAACAGGAGAACAAAACCTATTTTAACTTCGTTTTCCACAGCTATATAAAGACGGGCGTTTCTTAATAGGGTGCGCTGATAAATCATTCATCTCTACGCACGAGGGCAAGTCACCGTCTGACTGAAAGCCATCAGCCGCAAATTGCTTCATTGAGAGAATCACAGGAGCAGTTGGCTGTTCTACATTTATTTAAAAACCTCGCCTCGGCTTCATAAGGAAACCAAGGGGTGTGAGATTAGAACGCAGTGTCTATATATTTAGGAAATGACTCACTGTAATGTGGATAATTAATTGAAATGAAGGTAAACAATTATGAGGTCCTTACTCATCTCTAGATTAGAGACTGTTTGCACTTAAGATAGGAGTCAGCGATGAATAATTCATGCTGAACATTTATAAACAGGATGACTATTGGGTCTGATGTCAAATTATTTAACGTAAAGTCAAACACCACTTCAACTGTGTTTTTAAAAAAAGAACAGAGTGACCCGAATATCTTAAATTAAATTCAAAGTGATGCAGCTTCGTGAACCATGAAGCTAACTTTAGCCACGGAGGTAAGTGCTTTGGGTTTCAGTCTCCGTGGACAAAAGCGTCGTCCCTCCTGGCAGACAACTGTTACTGATTTCATTTCTCTCCCACAGACATAACCTCGGCTTTCTACATTCACAACAGGCCCTGAAAGCACCCAGGAAACACAGATACATTAGGGCCTCTCAATTACGAGAACACATGGGCCCCCAGGGCAGAATTCCCCATTGAGTCTTCCCCCCTCCGTGCGCTAACATGTCATCTAACAGCTGAGCCACGATGCTGCACTTCCCTACACTCACTTAACATCCCGCCTGAGGACAAGATATGCCTGGTTCCCACTCAGGTACCGGGATGATCTAATTTAAACACGAGACAAAAAAAACCCACAGGGAGCATTATCCCAAGGATCTCTCTCGGCAACAGAGCGGCGATAGGCTGCGGTTTATTGTGCCTGGTGATTAATTTTATATTGCTGTAATAAACAGCTACCTGTATTTGTGCAATATGCCGTTGTTTACTTACTTCCCCAGAGCAAAGCATTCCAGCCTGACAGTAACTCCTTTGGCAGCCAGAACAGATGTAGGGAAATGCACTTCAATTTTGGGCTCATATTCACCCATGACACCTGGAAAAGGTTAAGAAAGAGGAATTGCAGACATTAGAAGGAGGCAGATTGAAACAGCCACTCGCCCATTCGCCGCTATCATCATCTTTTTTTCGTGCAGTGTGCGACACAGAGACAGGGTACAGTGATTTCAAAATAAAGTATCCACTATAACGTTACACACAGTTTATTAATAGGGCAGGTGGCAGTGATGATGAAATACAGAGCATGCGACTGAATAATCATAGTTTTCAAAAGCAGACATAAAAAAGTGGATTTAACATAGATTTGAACAAGGTGCAGGTCCCCCCCCCCCCGTGTGTGTGTGTGTTTGTATGGAAACACACACACGCTATCACAAAAACAAATCATCAAGACGATGCTCTCCGGTGACAACATGGTGCCGTTGGGCATTGTCCTCAGGAATTAGTAAACCACTCCACAATTCCCCAACACGCTATGAAGGATACAAAGGTTTCCTTCTTTTTTTTTTTAATCATACTTGCTAAGTGCCACCAAGACTAACACCTCCGCTCTCACAGCCAGAGGATATGTTGTCTTTGTTTATTCATCTGTACGTTAAGGTGGCCATTTATAACCATTTGCCGGAATGGCACGTCAGATGACATTGAGCAAATTCGAAAGGAGCAAAGGAAAAGCACCTTCACCTGGGATCTCATTACTATTATCTGTCTTGTTAAGCAGGAGCTTTGCGATATGAATATCACATGAGCGTTTGTTCTCTTCACCACGTAACGTTATATGCAAACACAATCATCACAAGTGAACGCCGCTGACAGATGCACCAGCCGACCCCAGCAGCCGCCCAAGTTCACAAGAAAGCATACGAGAGCAGGCGCAGCGCTCCTCCAGATGTGCTGCGATGTAGATAATCAGTGAGACCAATGACTGGCACTGCATTTCAGAAACAATAATTACACCCCCCCCCCCCCCTTATGTGTACCTGACATTTCTTGTGTGTGTGATAAAATGGCTGCTACTGCAAAAGAAGAAGGAGTGAGGTTGTTGAGCTGTGGTGCACGATGTATAGACAAAGGAGTTTTATGATATTTGTTCCAAAGAACTTTTCAATTTCAATCTCATTCCCTACATTTATGGCTCCAAAGCAGCCCTTCACATATAATGAATTTTCAATATTTCATTGGCCACAGTACATTCAACATTATATTCAGCCTCAGTGGCTGGACTAGAAGGAAGTGAAATAAATAATGTCCAGGCCCGGTGTGCTAAAACGTTACTGACCCTCATTTCTCATGTAGCATTATATATATTTTTTTACGTCTCAACTTTATTTATTAATCAAATGGAAATTACATTTTTCTTTCATGCTTTGTTCTTCTGCAAACCAATTTCCAAGCATGATGCCCGTCCTAAATTTTACCAGGGCTCCAGGCTAATGGCATAGAGAGCATAGAAGTGCTTTATCCGCTTTATCAGCTCTCTGATCCTGGAGTAGATGAGTGTTTGGAGTTCTCGAGCCTCTCACAGGCACTAACGCAGAGCAACTTTTGAACTTTTTGGACTTTAAAAAAAGATGAAACATAGACAAAAACATGCTTTTTAGATTTTAATGTTTTGAAAAATTCATTTCTAAATATTCATATTCAAATAAGAATATAATTTTTAAATTTCCCCTTTGCACTTCCTTCATCTCGATTCCTGGACAGCTGGACGGATCCTTGCTCACTTATGGTGAACGGATTGTCACACCTCGATGTCTTCATCGAGAAACGACTGATCCAGCGGGTTCAGCAGAGCTTCGTGCACGGAGCACGATTAACAGACAAGAACATGTCGAATCTCTGGTACTTTTACGTTGAATATTTTCAGATGATTTAGTTTTTGTCTTGAAGATGGAGAAGCAGTTTGTTTCCAACTGCTGCATGCTCCTCATGATCACAATTTGTTTCAAATGCACTACAAGGAACGATCCCATTAGCCTGGACAGATTCAGTGTGTTGTTCTTTAAAGAATGTGTGTATGATAGTGACACGTGTATGATAGTGGAAAGCAGAATGTGTATGTTGAGGGTAACGCAGAATGAGTTGTTTTGACTGCACCACTAAAAAGATGTGGGTTAGTAAAGAAATCATGCTGACATCCAATATGGCTGTGGGCCTAAGGTCGTCAATAATCATTTACCGTGAAGCACCAGCACACATGCCCATGTGGAGATGACACGTGCCGGAAAATATTGTGTTTTACTGATACTAGTGTCGGTGTGGAGAGAGAAAATGTCTTTGGGCAGCAACAACAACACCAGTGATGCTCCAGTGCCACTGTAACCACTTCACTGTGGGGAAAAGCAATAGGTTAGGTTAGGTTAGTTTAAAAAAGAGAAGGCATATCCATCCAAAACACAGTACGAGAATTATAACACACTGACAGAAGACAGGCCCATAAAAACATGATAAAAATACACAATAACCATGACGTGTGCAGATTTGGCTACAGCCCGTTCAAGTGAACAATTGCGGATGGAACAAAACTATTTCTGTAGCGCTTTGTTTTACCCCTTGGGGCAGCAAACCTTCGACCCCAGGGTGGAAGGTGAAATTGCAGAGGATGCGACTCGTCATTGGTAATGGAGCGGCTGTGGTCACGAGCTGATTTTGATCTTAACAAGGAAACGTCCTTGGTAGCGGTCTTTCTCCATGTAGTTGATGTTTGCTCCATATGCTTTGCACTCGATGAGAAGCTCCTGGCCCAAAGAGATGTTGGCAAACTGGATGGCCACCAGAGGCTGCAGGTACTGAGGATGCAGCAGTTTGCCGTAGTACGGGTAGTACTGGAGAGGAAAGCCTTCACCTAAGCCAAAGTACTTGATCTCTCCAATCTTGTCTGCATCCTCTTCTCTCTTATTCTTGCAGTGAATAGGGATGAGGTTGGGCATTAGTTTGCCCAGAAGACCCTCTGGGAGTGACTGATTGTTCGAGGGAACTCTCGGACTGAAGTTGACTATCCTGTTGAGCTTGACAATAAGACAGGGCTTTCCCTCCTTGAAGCCGAAAGTGGGATCGCTGTCCCCTGAGCAGCTGCCGAGCCAGGTCTTGCGGAAGCGACAGGCTTCCCTCTGTCCGGCGCCACTCTCCAGACGTCCACGGTCCTTGTACGTCTGAGGAGAGTCGCCACAGTCTTCAAATTTCATCAGAGCAGTCTGTTTTTCCTCCTCGTACTGTTTAAGGAAAGTCGCCACGCTGTCGATGTACTTCTTATATGAGGCCTCATCAGACATAGTGAAAGCAATTGCAAATTTCACTGAGCGCGGGGTGTGTGACAGACCTGGGGTAGCAACTCTGTCCTGATAGGTGGGTTTGTAGTCACTTAAAGTGAGCAGCAAAGCCTGAATGGTCCCGATAAAAATTCCAGCAAAGCATCCGAGTAATACCACGTAAAACAAGAGGATCTTACACCAGCTGGAGCCCGTTCGTCTCAGAAACTCCTTCTTCTCTGAATTCCAAAGAAAAGTCCTCCAGCCGTCGTCGCTGTATTCATTTTCCGACATGTTAGCTCCTCGGTTAGTGTCCCCCACCGGCTTAACTTGAGTGTGATTTCACGGCTGTGGCTACGGCACTTTGAGCTCAGAATGTTGTTGACTGTTCCCCACAGGAAATGCGAAAGGACTGATTCGTAAGCCTGCACCTCAACAGGTTCATCCAAGGTGAGAAGTCGTATATCAAAGTGTTTTTCTTCCTTTCATGTTTGCCATTAAACATTTCCTTTGATTTGTATTTAGTTTTTTGCCTTTCTATATTGTCATTTTTTTATCTGCATTTGTATTGCTTTGATCTTAATTTTTTACTTTTTTATGTCAATGTCAATTTTATTTATACAGCACATTTAAAACAACTTGGTTGACCAAAGTGCTTCACAAGTCTAATGGTACAACAACATGTAATACATCATAGTGCAAGTAGGTAAAATAATTATATAAGATATACGATAGAATAAATGAAATCAGCTGAGATAAAAACGTACTGAACTCGAGGAGAAAGCCAAGGAGAACAGATGAAGCCTCTTGCTAGTGGTAAATAAATAATCGTAAATAGTGGTAATTTTGCATATGATCTGTGGTCACTATAAACACAACTGTATCCTCACATGAATATAACACATGTCCACTCCTGCACAGTTAGACCAGGATGTAGAATGTTCAACCTCATTTGAGTTTGCGTTCCATTGTTATTAGAACTGATCGACAACTGCGAAGTACAAACAACAGATGATGGGAAAAAACAACAGAACTAAGTTGCTGCCATCTGCAGTAATATGATGCATTTGCTTCTGTTACGGCAAAGTGAAAAATCAAAGGGAGGGCGTTTCTGAGTTAAATTGTACATCTGTTTAAAAGCAGTGCATCATTAAGGACTCCGGTCTCGCTCTGCTCTGCTCAAGGTGGATTGCAGAGTGACGATCAATGGCCCCCAGCGTGGTATAATGGAGCCCAGATGCTTGTTGTGATTAAGAGCGTCGGGGCTGCAGCTGAGAGACGGTGGCGAGCTGCACACAGATCCAGCTTGAACCGTCTACCATATAATGATCACCCACTTTCACTGAGGCACAGATTGCAGCGTCTGATTGGTCAGACTCCAGCGACTGAGGGGAGCATGCAGCGCCAGAACATTTGTGTGTCTGCAGTGAGGTGTGCCAGACATTTGAGCCCCAACAACAATATAGAAGGCTGCTGAGCGTCGTGAGGTTTGCAGAGCAGGAGGTGCCAAGATGTTCTCTGGGCTCAAAGCTGCAGAGACTTGATTGGGTCTGTTTTGTTGCAGGTGAGAGAAACGTGCAGCCACATGTCACAATATGGATTCGCTAAATCAATTCATCTTCCTCTATCAAAACATATAACTAGCAGGGCACAAGGCCCGACAGTCACCTTAAAAAAACA
Source organism: Verasper variegatus (assembly GCA_026259375.1). Taxonomy (NCBI): domain Eukaryota; kingdom Metazoa; phylum Chordata; class Actinopteri; order Pleuronectiformes; family Pleuronectidae; genus Verasper; species Verasper variegatus. The sequence continues at coordinate 22,039,644 of CM048047.1, forward strand.
CATTGAAATTCACTAAATTTGGATTTTTATTTGGATCTGTTGGATGAACTCATTAATATCAATCCTCTAAATATGCCCGATGTTTTTCATCAAGATCCATGAATCAGTCTCTATGAAATCAGCTAAAATCTGTTGATGAAAGTGTAAAAACATCCCTGCGCTCTGCCCCTGATCCGAATCCACAGCATAATTCAATGGTTTGTTTCCTGACCCCAACAACATCCCTCCACCAGGTTTCATGCTAATCCAGCCAGTAGTTTATGTGTAATCCTGCTAACCTCACAGACAAATAAACAAAAACATAACCTCCTTGGAGGTAATAAAACGCTGATAGCAGATTGACCACACGCCCTTCTGCCCATATTTTGTATCTTGGTTAACGAGAGAGACAAACCAATTAAGCACGGTTATGTGCTAAGTATTATGTGGGTCTCTCTGGGCCTTTTTATACAAAGTTATGCAAATGCAGAGCAGGAATCTTGCTGGAAGGGATGTAAACCGTAAGAGGTGAACTCCTGTTGCAACACTTGGAGCAAACCTGGTTCCGAGGCACAGAGGCCCCCCTTTTGCACGGCTTCCCCCGGGGATGTAATCTCTGTGGCTCTTTGAAAGCGCTGACAATGACAGGCACCTGACTGGAGTGACGGGCCTTTCTCTGTGTAGTCAGAAGCAAAGAGCCTGTAGGTGAAATCCACACCTGAATCCAACAAACGGCTCCACAGCACGGCTCCAGAGAGGCTAGTATAAAAGAGCCAAATCCCATCCACAGCAAGGGCCATTGATTCAGTTAATTTTATGCTGGAAAATGATTTCCCTGATGGCCAGTTTCACCAAAGCACAATGTGAGTGAAGAGGGCTCCCCACACTAATGTTAAAGCAATGCTGGCCATCTATTTACAGTGTGTATGGAATTCATAACGCCCTCCGCTAACACAAGGCTCAGTGGAAAGCAGAGGACCGCCCCGCTTTTATTAACCTATCTGATCTGAGCTTTTTTTTTTCTTCCGCCCAAACGCATTACGATACAATTGAAATGCCCCAGTAGAATATAAAATATGCTTTTAGATTTCCATCTGTGCTAAACAAGTGCAGCGAGAGGAAGCAGTGTGATAGATCTTACAACAAAAAAAAACAGTTTGAAACTTTCAGATGAACTTTCAGAGGTGTCTTCCCAGGGCATTCATACAAATCAGGGCCCGTCATGTGTGAGAGGTGCCATAAATCTGAGAGGCTCACCGTCGGTTTTCAGTGTCAGGGGTGTCGGGGGGCTCAGAACTCGTGCATTTGTCACCGTGTTCTTCACCAGGCAGATGTAGCTTCCTACGTCAGAGGGCTGCACCTTGGAGATGTACAGGTTCCCCGTGTCCTGGGAGATGAAGCGCCGACTGTCCTCGGCGACGAAGGAGGGGAACTCGTTGAACACCCAGCTGTAGATGATCTCTGCAAGAACAAGGGGAGACCATAGTCTGAATAAGTACATCCTTGTAGAATAGCAATCGAGGTTGTGGACTAGGTTTGTGGCAAAGAATGTCAAATAATAAGCACCCACATGGCTCGGTACTCCCGCTGCATCAAAAGACTGTAAAGAGGCATCTAATCTGATGTTAAGTTGACTGTGTCAGAGCTTTCCATGCACGCAGTCTGCCTGGCAAGCAGCCCCGCCACTCATTGAAGTCCAGCTCAGCTACTTTATCAGATTAATTTCTGATTCTAATCAAATCGCTTGAGATTCGCTGCGCGTGCACAGTTTACGACCACTGGGCTCCACTTCAAATGTGGCTGTCTGTCTGTATCGGGCACGCCCCCGCCACACGCTCTACGTATATGAATATGTGCGTGTAGTTGTGTGCGGCGTGAGGTTGTGTGTCGCGTTCGGTCTTTCACAAATTTTTGTGAAGTAATTGATGACAGAATGCATCAAGGGTTGCACTGATTGCACAGACAGGGGAGATCCTCATTAGAAGGGATAGCGGCGGCGGCAGCGAGTAGGCGAACGCACGGTCAGCATTAAAATTTCCTGTGAAAGCATTTTCTGTACACACAGACGTTAATGTGCTAAATGAATGAATGCATGAATGATATTCAGTTACATTTAGATTTTGTTTACAGCAAAGCTATGCAAACACACTACAACAGCTAATGTTGTCAAACTAATCTGTTGTATGAGGAAAATGTTCAACTCTGATTTACTATTAAATATCCTGCAATGCATATAACTATATAACTATATAACAATAAAATAAAATATGATGCAATGGAACTTCATGCAATTTTTATCCACGGTTCACAATTAGTGTTTTTAATAATATACTTTCAGAAGAACTACGCTCTGAAGTATATTTAGTTAATTCGTGACAAACTGCCAGTAGAATATTGTATATACTGTATGAGCCCATGTAAAACAACGGAACATAAAGTCAATTATTAATCATTCTTAATCACTTCTTGGTATAAAACAATAATAACTTGGTTATGGGATTTATCCAACAACAAGGGAAGTATAAAATAACTGCTGCTGCCCCTGAAGATGGAAAAAATATCAATTTAAAAGGGTTTTATTGAGTCTGTTATTTGCAGCAACTGACATATACTGATTATTCCAAGTCAGTTAAGTTGTGTGAGTGCAGGCGTGTCACGAGCATATGAACAAGAAAGACACAGAACGAGATGTCTCAGACTTTTCCGCGCAATAATCTTTGTTGTTTTATATTTTATTCATGAATTACAGCGATATATTTAGCATTATTTACAATGCCTCCTGACATTCAAAGTAAATTCCACACGGTTGCTTATAAAGAAAATATGAAGATAAAAAAACAATAAGAGGAAAAGAGAAACAGTTGTCAAAATGACCCTGAAGATGAATAAGTGGGTAATAAACTGGATGGATGGGTATGAAATGCCTGTGATGAACACAGAGCAGACTTTGACAGCGTGATGTTTGCTTTGTCTACTGTGCATAGTTCTACACGGCCTCATCCATCATTATGTTAGAGGCAAAAACAGGACTGTCAAATTCAGGGACAAATTAATCTATTCAACGTTGTCACGCAATATTTCACAAGACTTTTGAATCTGCATCCGTAATATGTTTGCACTGGAGCAAAAAAAAACGAGAAAACAACGCTATCAGAGGCCTCTTGGTAAATAATGGACGGCTGCTGATTTTAACATCAAGACCCTGATCGGCAGAAACCCACAAAATAGAACCGGAGTCCTATTCCATTATTCCTAGCTGCGGTATTCAGGCGACCGGGCCTGCTTTGAACACTCTAATTTTGTCAAAGTAAACGCTTCGTTTGTTTCATCCACTGAGAGGACAACTTCATAAAGAGAGGACACGCAGTTAAAGCTCCGATAGGTTTTATTCAAAGATCATCACACTCGAGTTTCATCTCAGTAAAACACTATTTACCGCGGACGCATAAAAAAACTGATCGCAAGCGCTCAAAGCCATGAAACTTTTCACATCTCACTGACTTCAAATTATTTTTCCACTCTTGAGACTTTTTCTAATGTAAGTGTCATTTTAATGTCTTTAAATCCTCCCACATCCAATTTAACCCAAATTTTGTTGAAACACTCCCTACACACTGTGAAATTCAATTGTAACATGCTCTGGCTCAATGGGAAATCCACCAGACGGGCAAACTTAATGACTGTGGATTTTTTCTTTGCTTATTTATTTGTCGAAAGATCATTTTTCATTTAATGTTAGCGCTGCTGAAGACATAAATCATAATCGTACCCGTGTTTTTGTGCATAATCTTGAAACACGCACACAGCAGCCATTCGTTTTGAGGTTATCTGATGATATCTGACGTAAATCTCATATATATATATATATATATAATAAAATATATATTGATCAACTGTGTCGCTCTGATACAAGGATTGGGAACATGGGCGTCTGTAACAGAATGTTATTTTGACTGAGACCTGGATCAATTTTCAACAGCTTACTGCAGCAAACCTTAAATGACAGAAAATCTATTTTCCCATTATGCTGACCTCAGTCCACATCATCTCCAATTTGATCTCAATCACACTTTCACCCATTCAACGGAAAACCTTTGTAAAAGCTGGAAAATCTAGAATCAACACGGTGCGGTTGAGCGCCTGCCAACCACTGCAGGTTCAGTCCAAATTTTGACCAGACTCGTGTGAGGGCACTGTGACCTTTGACCCCTGGGATCAAATCCATTAATCTTCGTGTCCAAGTGACACCTGATCAATTTGGTGGAAATTCCCTAAAGGCAGACTTGAGAACTTTTGACCACCTGCATATCATAAGTTCCTCTGTGAGCATTTGTGCCAAATATGTTCACGAGGCAAAACAATCTTTGCGCCCAAGAGAATATTTGTGCTTGATGAAATGAAACGGTTGCTCCGGATGAATCGCATTCACAAGAACATGAGGTCGGCATGTCGTTGACCTTTAACCTTTCGCCACCTTATTCCATCTATAAGTCCCAATGAACATTTGTACCATAACAAGGCATATTTTCTTTATGAGGTCACAACTATAATTCCTATTCTCTGATGTATATGACCTGTGACCACAAAAATCTAATCAGTTGAGTCAAAGGTTTGTACCAAATTCCCTCGTGGCCTTCTTGAGATATAAGACAACCCGAGAACATAAAGTCTCTGACTGATAAAGTCGTCGTGGAGGCATAGTAAAACCACGTATGTTCGGTTTGCCCTGAAATTGTAGCTTTAAATATGAAAAGGATCAAATAAGCCAAAGCAAAAGCTGAGCGGTGACTGATAGCAACATTTAGGGATGAGTATCATCTGCACTACACTTTAATACATCAAAAATGAAGGGTCAATAATCATAAATTATGTCTTTTTCAAAAACCAGCAGTTCTGTCACTGACTTCCTGGATGATATCAGGTGCTGAGGTGCACTTGGCAAACATTCCCGTAGCTGCAGCCCTCATGCAAACAAACAGAAAGCCTGGATGATTCATGGCCCACATAATATCTTACATTGGAGGACAACTGCAGAGAGGGATATTCAAGAAATGTCATTAAAGTCTCGGTGCCTGCGTTCTGCCGATATGCAAAATAATTGGCGGTGCGACGTTTCTTTTTTCGTTTCTAATGATCCGGCAAATTTGATCCCTGAGAAATCTGCGTCGCCGCTCTGTTGTTGCCATAACTTATCACGCTCATCGTTTGAGACGCATGGATGGACGGACGGGAGAATAGATGGGGGAACGAAAAGAAAACAACAACAACAACACAACCAATAAATAAACAATGAGAACATTCATTCGGCTTGCAACAGCAACAACATTACTTGGTGTTGTGGGCGTCCTGATGAATAGAGAGGATTTTATTGATCCGATTCCCCGAAGCTCTGGTTGTGACTGGAGGTGCAGATAATGTCTTACCTGGTGAATGAGGAGGGGGGGTGCACATGAGCACCACCCCTTGGCCTTCACGCACGGAGACCCCACCTCTGGTCTTCCCGCTGAAAGCGCTGAGATCTGCAACACAGTCAATTATCTCATGGTTACGTTGGATCAATTTGAAGCGTTGTCCCTGCAGCCGTGCAGCCTCAACTTCACAGTATCGTGAAGGGATGTGAACGAATAACTCACAACAATACAATAACTGACTTGAATTTTAAGTCGGTGTTGCAAGGTTAAAATTTCCATCCACTGTTCAGCTCCTGGTGGTAAAAGCTTTGTCGTGAGTTCACAGAACGTAACTGCACCGACAACTTCTATTGTTTTTCACTCTTTTTGCAAATAAAGATTATTAAAGTTATATTTTCACCCCTGTACATTTGTTTGTGAGCATGATTACGTAGAAACTAGAGGACGGAAAACCACAAAACCTGGTGGAAAGATGGGGTTTTGCTCAGGAAAGAAGCCATTCATTTTTGGTCCGGATCCGGATCAGGGGGAGGATCCAGAACAACAATAACGTTGTGAGGGATGGGATGTTTTTTCCCTGATTTCCCGGATAATAATTCATGGATCCTGAAGAATTGCAATTGAGTCATTGTAGAACTAAATAATTCACATCTAATATCAGCGTCTCTCAAAGAAATCCTTCCCCAACATTATTTAAAATCAGTATTAATGATTTCGTCTTTGTTTTAACTGGTTGTTTTTCTGTAGAAGTAGAACAAAGCAGGTTTAATCTGAAACGCTGCTGCAGCCGCCTTCTGGAACCTAGTGCTGCCCGTTTGATTTTTTATTTGAGGCAACGCCAGAATTGTGGAAATCAAGCGACAGCGCGCTGACCCAGGGCAGGTCTCCGTGTCTGCACCACTTTCATTCCCTCGCTTTGAGGGACATTGTTTACTGTTCACCTGAAAGTGCTGGATAATTACGCCTCCAAGTGACATGAGAAACCGGAATTTCCTCCCATATTCTGATAATAATGATTATAGTTCAGGACCTTTATCTTTAAACGTAGCACAAAGCCATTTTCCCTTCACTTTATATTTCTTCAACTTTCAGGACACAGTGTGATTACTTGTCTCCTCAGAGAAGCAGTAAGTTGTATTTCATGTCATAAACGTATAAAACAGAAGGTTCGTTTGAACCAGAGCACATCCCATAATAAACCGTGAATCAGCTGCAGACTGCTCAATGCTGGAAGTGCATCTAGAAATGAGGACGACTGCAGACAGTGGCTCTTTAAGAAATGGTCTAAAAGCTACTTGATGCCATCATCCTGCTCCATTAAGAATGTATGACGAGCCCTGAGAAAGTCACAATGTTCCCTATTGATTCGCCAGCAGCTGTCATCACCGTGTCTTTTCTGATTTTTGTCCGAGTAACTTTCTTCTACCTCTTTCTCATTTTTTGTATCGATCCAACACGGATCATGACCAGGTGCCGATCAGTGTCCTTTGCTTTAGCTTCAATGAGCAAACGGACAAAAGGAAAGTGAAATAGATTTCTCAGGGAAACAAATTAAACAAATGAGTAAATAAGTAACACAAAGACGGAAACGCTAACCGTCAAAGGACTATTGACCAGGGCTCTTTACATCCGACTGCTGAAGTACAACAAGAGTAATTGCTAAAGTACAACATGACTCGTACGCGGCAGGAACCAAATGTGAGCGGGCGTTTGTGTAGATTCTCTTTTCTCTTCAATTATTCACCGACGCTGTTGCAAGTCGTCTTGTGCTTTTCTAGATTACCCACTGCTGCAGCGTGGCAGCAATTTACCCTGCAGTGCATCGTTTCCAGTTTAAGAGCATTACGTAGGTGCATGGACAATTAGATAATATAATTGCAGGCAGAAGCAGCCACTCTGGTTGCTTGGAATAAATCAGCCATGGGTAGCTTGAGCAGTAATAGCCCCCATAGTGGAGAAAGAGAAAATAAATATCAGGGGCTTCTTTTATAAAAGCAGAGATTTCAATAACCCTGACGCTGATTTGAGAGCAAGAGTCTGTGCAGCAATTGGGAGATAGAGCCGTGGTACTTGACGTCCGGCTGATACATGCTCGACCAATCACTTGTCAGTCTCAGCTGTCAATCATGATGTTTCACCCCATTTTATGACATCGTACCTTTACGGCGCTGTCATGCCGTCCATCTTTATATAAAGTCTACACTATAAACTATAGTAGTGAGTGTATGGTGAGAAGTGCAAGGCAGAAGCTCTTCAAAAAGAATCACTTTTCAGTCCCTAAAAATTCAGACATGAATTTTAGAGGCGTTGATATTTTATTGAACCTTGAAACGAGGTTCAAAAAGAAACTGACAAATCATTTCCCCTTTGCAACTACAGTTATGTAATTAAATCAATATTGACATTTGAACACGTTTTAACAACGTAAACATGGTAATTACAGCGTCCTCAAAAACCCCACGTCAACGTCTGCATTAATGTTTGAAATCCAGAAATGCAGCGAGGAAATTAGCAGCCAGCGCAGGAGCGTGTGTTCACTGCAAATTAGTTAGTTCAAGATCGGTATAATTCGATCAATGGGCATTAACTGGCGCCGATATCAGATTTGTAGAACATTTCAGAGTGTGTGTGTGTGTGTGTGTGTGTGTGTGTGTGTGTGTGTGTGTGTGTGGATCTTCAAATGCCGAAGTCGAAGCAGTGCATTAATTTCATTACTAGCGTGCTGCTCACAGAGGCTCGATACCTGAGCCTCAGCCAGACTCTCATCTGCAGAGAGAGAGGAGAAATCTTTGGGGAGAAAGATCAGAGGCCTCCTTTCTGCCTGCTGCCTTCAAAGTCACGCCTGAAAAACAGCCCAAGTGTGAGTTCAGCAGCTCGGAATTTCAAAACAAAGAGAACGAGGGAGAGAGAGAGAGAGAGAGAGAGAGAGAGAGAGAGAGAGAGAGAGAGAGAGAACGAGAGAGAGAGAGAGAGAGAGAGAGAGAGAGAGAGAGAGAGAGAGAGAGAGAGAGAGAGAGAGAACGAGAGAGAGAGAGAGAGAGAGAGAGAGAGAGAGAGAGAGAGAAAACACATCCGGCTGAAACATCCTTGGAGCAGAGAACACGACCAGGAGATAGAATATAGACAGACTTGACTGAACCTTTCCTCATGCACTCTAGCTGGTCCACTCCACCTCTCCACCTCTCCACCTCTCCACCTCTCCACCTCTCCCCTGATTCCCCTGAAAGAAACAGAGTCCGGCAGCTTGACATAACAACCCTCTGGACCACAGAGGGTACAGGGCCGTCATTTAGGCGTTTGCCCGACCCAGCAAAACTCAGTCAGGCCGGCAAGGTCCAAATTAGTTTAGCCCCGGCTGCTGTTAACAGAAGAAAATTAGCAGTTTTTTCACCTTATCTCAGCCCAAAGCTTAAACTCTGCTCGTACGTGTAATCTGGCAAAAACACTTTTACACAATCACGAAGCAAGAACCACAAACAACTGCCTGACAAAAAAACATCACAAACAACTCATTGTTGTCATGTTCCAGTTACAGAGACTATCCAGGTCAGTTGGCTCACAGGACCAGACCTTCCACTGGGTTATTAGGAGGAAGGCTCACTGCCGTGTATGAGCCAGCGCTCTGCCAGCAGACATTATTACATATTTATAAACTGTAATATTTGCCTCTGCTGATTATTCTCAGCCTGAACCTGCAGTTTGTCTATAAATACAGACAGTCGCAATCGAGTCAAATCACAGGCCTCCAGGTTTATGGTGTCATTTCACATTCAAGTCTTTACAACAACTAACAACCTGTAATTGCTTAAAACATCCAATTTATAAAGGAAATATGTTCATGTTTATCTGAAGGACTTGGAAGTAGATGTAGCACAACCTCAGATGTGTGTGTGTGTGTGTGTGTGTGTGTGTGTGTGTGTGCAGTGCCAACATGAAAAGAAGAGGAAAAAGTTGCGCTCCACGCTGAGTGATAAATACCCACTATTTGTTATGCTGAGAGAGAGAGGGAAGGTTCTGCATCCAAATGCGTGCTGCAGGGCACCGCTCTTTGTTTCCGTGGCAAGCTTTTCTGAAGGGTCCCATTTTAAAGAAATGTTGACTGGGTTTGAGACTATTACCCACTGATGGTGCTGCGTATATGAACTCAATAAACCTGAGGAAACACACACGTGTCACTTCCCATTCTGAACAGACGTGGATGGAATTACGGAATAAAAAGACATTTTGTCATTGGATGAAATGACTAGAGATGTTCTCTGAATCCAGCTTAGTAAAATGTTTTTGACCATATTAGATATATTCTGGATGATCCTGTGTATTTTCTGACATTGTTATTATTATTACACATAGCTTCTATCATCCTGAAAAAATGTACTGTGCATATGTGTTTTAATTGACTTTAGTCTTGTCTGTGGTGTATGTTGCACATTTTTGTTTCCATGTCCTCTACTTACAGCCTCCTACAGTTTTATGACAGCCTCATTATTCCAGTTTATTTTTAAATGTTTGCACCTCGAGTCCAATATATGTAGATTCAGAGGAAAGGTTTCAGAAATTGCTTAACTTTTTATTATTCTACAGCGATGAATACAAATTAAGCCTTCAAAGTTTATGCAATTAATTCCCACTGGTGCACTATTTGTATACAAGGTAGTATAGCAATAAACTGCTATTACACCCAATACCTCATTAGCATACTTTATAGGTTATGACACCTTGAACTCCATCGAGATGGTTTTGACATTGCCGAGAACTTTCCGTAAATGTCATTCACTCACACAAACATTCATACAGTCGAACCACTGAGTTTCCGGACAGAGGACGACCCGCTCTACCCCTGAGCCGCAGCCGCAGCCGCCCCCTATATACAAACATGTTTCTATTGCTTAAAGATATTTGAGTCTTTATTACGAACAGACTTTATCCACAAATAGAACAAGTGTCTGTTTAACTGATGATACAACTGCATGTGCCACCATTACACAAATATCCATTGGACATTTCTGACTGGTTCCTCTGATCCCAGCACAACAACAGTTGGTGAGATGTGGGATCTGTTGCTGACTCAATGGTCCAACTGAGACCGTCGCACGTGTTTATTCACTGAGATGTTCAGGCTGTGGCGCCGAACCCTCTAAGTCACTGGCAATTTGCTGCTGTAACCGACTGCAAGGCAATAATGTCAATTAGCAGAAAGAGCTGAATGATAATAGCCTCGTTATTATTGGGTATTTTATAGGCTGCAATACATTGGAGTTGCTGCATCCTGTCTGTGCTGCATCTTTGCACATTACTGCCTGTCGTGCCGTCAACAACAGGATGCTGACTGCTCAGTTACTGGAACGACAAAGTCCAGTTCTGTCAAAGTGATGACAAACGTGTGGCCATCGTCTCAACTTACACACCTGCCAGTCTTAACCAGATGTAAGTATATGTCTCTGTGGCCCATCTCAAAGCACTGCACTGCATCCTGGTACCCACGTTGGTTGCAATATGAGGTCATCCCTTATTGCACTGTAGTGTTGTTGCTCTGGGTTTAATGATTTAAATTAAGCAACAGTGAACAAGAACAACTCCAGACCCTGTAAACCACTCACATTAAACTGATATATCTATGTTTCATCCACAGCAGAAAACCAACTACACAAACCCTTAATCAAATAAAACAAGCACAATGAAAAAGATGTGGCGAAAAAATACCTGATTCCCTCAAGAAAAAAAAAAAAATAGCCGAAGAGAAAATCGCATATTGCCACGTGAATCTAATGGATAACACAATTACAAGCCAATGCACAACCAAGTGTCCACATCTCAGCTTGAAGCCTGTGCACTAATAAACGAGGGCCTACGAGTTGCATTGCTCATTTTCAGGCAGGTTCCATTTGGAAAAAAAGGCTCAAGCTCATTTTTTATTTTAAACTTACTGATTTGGCTCTGGAGTGAAGAGTGTGGGGGGGGGGGGATCTGGGCAGTTGAGAGGACAGATGAGGGTTCATGTTGAGGTGCAGCTTCTGTCCTTCACAAATTAGCAGCACTCGTTTAAATTGTGTCTGCGCGTTACCATCTGGACATTTTGGCCTGCCATCGAAGACGGCCCGATGTTTAATTTAGGACTGTACTTTTTACTTCTCTTTTTTCATCATGCTAATAGAAGTGAAACAAAAGACTAAAGGAAACACATGGTTCCATTGGCCTGAAGAACAGAGAGAGCAGAACTGAACTGGATCCTTTATTCATGTTGGCAAAGTTACAGGTTGATTCCACCACTTGTTTCCTCGATGATAGATGGGTCCTAAAACCAACAAATAGATAGATAGATAGATAGATAGATAGATAGATAGACAGACAGATAGATACTCACACACTTGCAAACTATTACTTAATTTCTTAGTTTTCAGAACTCTGGAAACTGCACAACAACAGGAAAAAGCTTCTGACGGATATGGAAGAAACAAACAAAATGCAGCAGTACCACTGGAAACCATGGAGGGCAGTGTAGCCAATACTTCAAGCAAGACAAATGCCAATTGGCTTTTTGTTGTTGGAACCAGGGTAATGCTAACTTCCAGGTTGGCCTGTGCAACAGACATAACACCTACTCCTCCAGCAAAGACCTTTAAAAATAACAAGATATGAGACCATCTACTTAGCAGCAACCACTGAGAACAGTAAGCTTCCAGCAGACATGCCAATAAAGCTATTACGCTCTTTGCCCCTGAGGAAACTGTAAAGAAAACCAGCGATGCACTTTCGTTCTGTCACAGTGGCCATGCTCGCGCCGTCTGACCGGACTTCGCCTCTGATGACGTTTAGGACGTTGGCCAGGGGAGTAGTTTGAAAAGAAATGTGTATTTTTTCGTATTAATTCCCCATGAAGATTTGGCATTTGAGAAAACCTACCCTGTTAGCAGCGTGACGCAACAGAATCAGAGGGAACCTTACTGCAGAGAGTAAAGGTGTTTATTTAGCCTGGAACTAAACAGGTTTACTTTGGACTCAAAGAGCTTGAAGCAAACAGACCTTAAAAAAGTACATTCATACATTTTGCCAACACAGACACCTGCAGCTAAAAGCTACAGCTGCTGCTACTGAGACCTTTTGTAAGCAGAATTGTAAAAGATGGTTGAATAAGTAAAAAGGTCGACTTACATGCGAACTGCAGCAGAGCGTCTCGACTTAAGATGGTCCCAAAGCGGTTTTCTGCTTTGCACTGGTACTTCCCGTAGTCAGAGATCTCACTCGCGTTGGTGATAATCAAGTTTCCGTCAATGAGGCTGTAGCGGTAATCCGCCTCCTCCACCACCTCCGTCCCGTTGATGAACCAACTGAACAGCATCAGACAAAACAAGGGATGTTAGAGACAAGTAATGGATGAACGTCAGATTACATTTAGGGGGACGGAAGAAAACAAAGTCCCACCTGTACGTAGGCGGCGGATTTCCCCGCGCGTCGCATTGCATCACCACTTTCTTCTCGGCGGAATCCAGAGGGAAAATGACATCATCCGGCTCCAGGATGAAAACAGGCCCGAACTCTTCACTCTCTGTGTGAGAGGGAAAAAAGATAGAGACGAGGATGATTGCAATTGTCATCCATTCACTTCTATCGTCCGAGTACTTCTTCACGCCGACTTCCGAGTGATGGAACTGTTAAAAGGCAAAAACAGAACTATAACAACAACAGACAGCAGTGTTTTTCTGGCCACTTGACATATCGTACAAATGATGCAGTTGCTCGGCAGTAAGAAGGCATTAAGAAAAATCCTCGGAGTGAGAAACGTGAAAAATGTGTTTTACAATGAGGAAACCTTGAGGCTGGAGCCGCTCTGAAGTAGCTTTAACAATTTAATGAGTTGGAAGTGACCCTTCGTATTCATACAAATAACCTGGTTGGATGTAATTCATATAGTAAAACTGTCACAAGCTATGATTCAATCACTTTAACACCTTGTGAGGTTGTAGTCATTCTTGTTCTTGTTTTCTTCAGCTGAGGTTGTTCACACTGGTCTTAACCATAGGCTGAATAGGCAGCTCCCAAAAGTGAAGCCTCTTGATCGCCCCCTAGTGGCTGGCTACAGTATAGGTAAAGAAATCGTGCCTCCTCTATGTTACATAACCCTTTTTCTTATTATCTATATTGTATTTATTACTACACATATTTTCTGTTCATTATATGCAATTTAGAGCGCAGGTTAACAATATATTTATAGCTGTATAGGAAGCTAGTTAAGTATAAGATAATTATTAATTAATGACGTATGTAGAAGGGGTGAGATCAAATAAATTTGTACTTCTTCTCGCTCCTTTTTGAATATATAGATTACTTGTATGATTTTTTATATCATCACAGTTTTGTATTCGCTTGTTTTTGTAATTTCTCTCGAAATGAGTAAAGATGAATGAATGAATAAAGTCAATGTTTTCTTCATGAAGATGGTTTCTGTCATTTTAGGTCGTTCTTCAACAGCCTGATGTGTTTTCCCACGTTAATGTTTTACAGGAAGCTTCGGTTTTAGTCAGTTGTTTGATGCTGTATAAACAGGGTGACACGTCATTGACAACCGACACTGACTCACGGAGGAGGATTCCTTGACGGTTCCACATCTGCAGTCGCCGAGGTCTGTTTCCCGCTATGATCTAAATTCACTTCTCACATTAAAACAACAGAATCCAGTGGAGCCAAAATCCAGGAGGTGATTTCTTTTACGATAACAAGCTTTTTACAAGCAAAATTACCAGAAATAAATAAGTCTGTGTTAAAAATGTTGTCCACAAAAAAACAAATGTCCCATCTGGAATTCAGACACTTAATTCTGTGCGACGCATAGAGATTATAAGTATAGCTCATCTCTGAAAAGGCTTTAATTGCAATAAACAAAGAATTAATTAAAGCGTTTTCATCCTCGTTTCCCAAACTTATTTCAAATGTGTAGGACTTTTTGTTCTCGTCTTCTCACCCCTCATATAGTCGCTGACTGCACCATCCTTCGCTTCCAATCTAAATCAATATTGCACATGTAACGACATAAAACATTTATAAATAAGATTTATATTGCTGCTCACGTCACAGCAGAGTATCTGCTGGTATCCCAAAAGTATAAAAATCTGACAGTGCAGATGATCTGTCATCAAATGCGCTGTTCTCTTTGTGTCGTACAAAGGGAAAGGCTTTGATTGTTTTTCCTGGCTGGCAGAGCGAGGTACACTTGAGGCTCTCGTGAAAATAGGTTGCGATTCATTATCAGAAGTTCGAGACAACAATCGTGGACGTAAAATGTGGCATCAGAGCCTGCGTGGAAAGTCGGCTTTAAGGGAGTTTTGGTGTTTGAGAGAAGGTAAATCATGCAGATGCTCAGATGAATGAAACGACAGAGATATTTATAAATTACAGACGTCACCAGTCAGTTACTTACATCGATATCAGTCATTAATGGAGTTTTGGTGTTTTAGAGAAGATAAATCATACAGATGTTTAGAGGAATGAATTGCAGAGATATTTATAAATTACTAACATCACCAGTGAGTTACGACATTATAAGAAATGTTATTTATGACAGAAAAATATTAAACACAACATATAGATCCCAGAGGAAGCGAGTAAATCAGATTAAATAACTTTAAATTGAAAAAAGTATAAACATAATGGGATTTACTTAATGTCCAGCGATAAATTCTGAACAACGCGACATGAGGTTGTGTTACACAGAAATTAAATTAATGCCAGAAGTATTTAACTGTGGGATATTATTTGTGTTTTTTTTCCAGTAAGGAGTCTATTTAAAGCTTGAATTACAAATGCTTATGCAATTTAAAATTTGCGAAATGCTATTTAATACCTGCATGGCGACGCTCAGCCCACAGTTTCCGGATCTATCGGGCTCCTGTTGGTGATATGAATTGTCTCTTGTAAAAATTTGAACTCTCCACGGCACAAATACCCCCAACAAATCAATGTGCTCTCCAGCTTAATGTTGTCTGCTTGACAGTCTCTGCTGCAATTCTCATCTGTTCCCTCGCAGCGCTCTGCTCTTTGATCAGGCCGTCTGCTAACACACAAGTGGATGCACTCTGCAGACAGTTTCCTACGTATATATTGCACCTGGGGAATTCAAGACTTTTCAAAGGCAGAGGAATCCTCTGGTCTCCAGGAGAAGAGTTTCTCAGGTAATGCATTTATGAAGCCAGGTAAACACGCTGCCTTTACGTTAACACAGCAAAGTAAACACATTTCTTACTGTATAATGTATAGAAATACAGGAATAATAATAATAAACAGTGCAAGTCACCAATGTTGAGCACCTCCTACCATTTAGTAAATGATCTAAAGATAGATAAGAATCATGGCTTCTTTCTCTGGGTTTGTATAATCACCCTTTGTCAGCAATTTACTGCTCCACAGGGAAATAAAAAGCTCTTGAAGAAAAATGTTCTAATCAGTGGAGGAAAATGAATCAATATTAAGTTGGAAATGTTGCTGTGAATATAAAACTTGCAGTGTTACTGGTGTGCAAACAAGAAGGAAGCAAAGACGTGTCTCTACATCCATCCATACTATTATTCCTCAGTACTAGCATGCAGCAGCAGCCTTATGGAGTGGGGCAGGACGTGTGGTGAAATGATTTCTATTTCAAATGAAAACAGGACATTTCTGGTGCTGTGTTTCAGCTGAAACAAGCCAGAAATGAAATTGGACAATATTATGGCCCAGCAGAATCCTCCCGAGGGGATTGTGCTGGTGTCTGGTGGACATAAAGACACGTCATCAACTGCAAGGAATGCATATCATTAAATATGACTGTGTACAATGACTGTGTTCATTCTCCAAATTTATCTTTTGTCCCCTAAAATTGAGAGATGATGCCCAAAAAGGGACACAACTCCCCCGGTGTCCATCCGGTGTGGACAGAAAAACCCTCAGCTCATAGTTATTGTTTTGTTTTTATTCCCTTGTGTTTTAACAAAGAGCCAAAACAACAAAGCAGAGTGTCCTCGTCCTTCCTGACTGCTCTGTACTGTAATTATGGTTAAAAGTGGAGCCTGACCTGAATCAGAACATTATACTGCAGAGAGTCATAAAATGTTCTGCTCGGGCTCACAGGTGAAACTAACCTTGACTTTGACTGACTTTAAAATATTCAATGAATGGACAAATGAACCGGAAATGTCTTGTTTTATTATGCACAGCAAATAAAGATTGAAGACGCGTCTCCTCTTCCTCCCGTTGCACAGAAATGAAGCTTAACTATCTCACATATGGTCACTGCCGCTGTGATTAGGAGGCAGAGTTTGTACTGTCATGGTTACGGGGTGGAGAAGCAGTATGGATCCACACACTCGACCAATTAAAAGTTTTATAGGATCAAAAAACTAATTTGAACGAAACAGGCCAGATGAATTTGCACCAAAACAAACATCGGTGTGATGAAATCTACCTAAAATGACCCGACACATCCATCTTTGAGTTAAATTCATTCAACATGTCTTCTGACTTTTTAGTTTGTCCCACGTCCAATCTGCTAACACGGAGGAGACAGGGTTTATGACCTACACTGATCAAGATGGTTATGTTTCTACACTGTATATAAAGATGCTCTCACTTTCCAGAAATGAAGTTTTACATGTGTTTTGACTTTGACACAGGGAAGTCAGGAACCGTCCTGCAGCCAGCCACCAGGGGGCGATAAAGATGTTATGGCCATCCCATTTGGGGAAGTGTCATCGTCCATCTTTATATTCATATGTTTATGATCCGACATGAAAGAAAAGTGCCTCAACAAAATCAAGTAGAGTTTTCCTTTACGTTTCGGGACGCTATAGCTCAACGACTGGAACTGGGCCCATTTGCATGTTTGTGACCATATGAAAACATTAAAGAGATGGATGGAGACCATATGTCTGTGTGTGTGTGTGTGTGTGTGGGCAGGGGAAACACAAACACACACAAGCTTAGAAGTTGTTTAAATCACTCAACTTCAAGTGCCGTGGCCATCTGTCAGTCACACAGCCAAAAAGCAATATCCCCCTTTAAGCCACCAAGCCACTTTTTTGGCATCCATTTCATTCACTGAACATCAATCCAGTGCAGCGGTACAATGCTCGTGTCATCGCTGACAATGGAGCCATTACTCTCACCTTGGTAGTAGAGATATACAGTAAGTTACCGTACGGCGACGTAGTGAAAACGTCAGAAATAATGCGGGGGGGGGGGGGGGGGGGGGGAGTAAGAAAAAGACAGAAACAACACATAAAAGATCAGGTAAAAAAGAACTAACGCACAAGGAAGAAGAAGAAAGAGAAGAGTTGTTATTCCTGCTTTCTGCTTGTGTTTAATGTGACAATCTTCATTCATTGTAAGTACTTGCATTGCAGCGAGGGCCTCTTTGCCCATTCAGCAGCTACTTCATATTTCCTTTAATCAGGCACTCCAGATGCAAACAGCATGACGTGATTAATCATAAATTAAAGCATCAATGTTCCATCATATCCTCTGAAATTATTCATACTGTAAGTCAGGACAGCGAGTGACCCATGTAGATTTATGGCTGCCTGTTTGCTGTGTGTGAGGTATTAAATCTTCCCTTTTGACAAAGATATCCATCACATCTATAGCTTCTGTGCTGACAGGAACACAGAGAGAGGTGGATATTGCCATGATCCCGCTTCAATTTCGCAGAGGGCACGACCCCGGTCACTGCAGACCACACCACAGCGATGATAGATAGGTGAGATTCGTTTCTACACCAAATCTGAGCGGCCAGGAAGCCTGCACTTCTGAAGTGACACCGGAGATGGTGGACCGCTGAGGGAGATGGCACACCAATCATGTTTGGAGGAGTTTATTCAAAGCTCTGGAGTGTCCACCCTCTGGTTCAGCTCGTCAGGCGAGAATAAAGTCATGTGAACTCATGTGGCACCTCCTGTTTGCACCAAGACCACCTGACAATTCAAGTCCTTCATGATGCGACAACAAGACAGAGAGCGAGACGGCAGAAGGAGACAGATGGTGCCACCGAAATACAAAGAAGACCCCACTATTTACAGATAATCATATTTATTTATGCAGCCTCATCTCCCAGTCTTCAGAACTAATGAACAGCACAGTGTGTGAATTATGTCACAAGCAGTCATTATCCTTGGTTGAAGTTGTGGGTGTGATTCAGGCGAGAAGAAAATCACAACATTCATGAGCTGTTCGTGAGGTGACCTGACTTTTTAGCACAGTTTGTTTGTGATTGTGAACTTGAACAACAAAGCTAAACTTTTATGTTATTTCTATTCCGACGAGAGTTTAAAAAAAGGTTTGACTCCACCATTAGTTTTACCTTCACTCTGGTAGTCCTCCTGAGAGCTGAGCAGACTCAGGGCTGACAGGGGGTGACTGGAGAAAGGAGGCCAGTCAGGAGTCACCAGCCCGCCGCCGTCGTGGTGCTGTCGAGGTCGGCTGCGCGAGTTGAGCACTGACGAAGAGCTGTCTTGTTTCATTCGTAACAGTGCGGCGTATGATATCGGCCGTGCTGCAACAGCTCTTGCAAAATCTGCAGGACAAAAAGAAAAGGGCGAAGAGTTACATCATGTATTGACTTTGAGTGAAATTGATCCTAACTACTCCACAATGACATATTTGATGTATGTATGTTCAATCAATGTCGAAATGGAGGGAAACAATCTTACATATGTTGATTTGATTGTTTAAAATTGACACAGAAGAGTAGTTTTTCCTCAAATTACAGTATGAGGAATAGTATGCCACAGATTATAGTGTCCTAGAAGACATCCTGCAGAACAGGAAAAGCAAGAAAACAGCAGAGTGCACCCGGCAGAATGAGGAGGTGTCACCAGTCGGAGACAGCTGCGAGTGAAATAGGTGGAAGAAAACCTTGAGTGCATTTCGTTCAGTCTGCAGAATAAATACACACACTGTCTGAAAAACATGAGCAGAGTATCTGTGATGCAATAGGCGTCTGGACGCTTTGGCAACGAGGTGCAGATTCGGGAGGTCTGAAGCCCGAGTGCCCAAAACAACCAAGACCTGCAGCTCTGTGAAAAGCTTATTGTTTCTATTTTCGAACAACGCTGGCAGTCTTTCCCCTTTGACTTCCCCCTGTCAGTCTTTCTCTGCAGCAGCATCTATCAGCCATTAGAGGCACTCTGCAAAGGCAATTGCGATGCCGTAGGTTAAAGCGTACACTTCTTACGACGCACCGCGGATACGTTGCATACTCGGGGAAAATCGCTGTCATCAAAGTTTAAACTTGAATAAAACGGTAAGTGTAACAGAAGCGGGGAGAGAAACTGCTCTCTTTCAAAGTAAAAGAGTCCGTGGGGGTTCAGAATAATATCCTCACTAAAGGAGTAAACTGCAGCTGAGGCTGTCACTAGTCATTGCTGTCACCGCCGCCTTCCACTTACGTTTTGAGGAATTCAATCTACTTTATGGGGAGTAATTTGCCATAGTGTGGACTTTTACGATGCTATAAATATCACAACGCAAGATTACACACACCTAGTTTTCCCCGTGACAGCTGATTGTCAATACATGTTTCCCCAAAGCAACTGAACAATCCAACAAGCACATGAGATTCATAGTAAGATGGAAGCATGGCTGTGCAGGTACGGTGCTAAAAAAAACTTAAAATGCAAAAAGATTGGAAGCTCAGCAAGACTCTAATCAGAGCTCTACAATTTGGTGTAGTGGGAGTGTTTTGCACTACATGATAAAGTGCCACGAAAGAACAAAACTGAGAAATAATTATGTGCCTTTGGGGACTTGTCAGCAGCAAAAAAAACACTGCTATCTGCAAATGGAGAGTGGGCAATTACTGTGTTACATATTCCGGGGGAGAGGCAGGATGTGGAACTCCGTCTGAAATTAAAGGTATTGTGAGTTGGTAAATTGATAAGCAAAGCAATTAGCCGCTGGTCGGTCGTCAGTTAAATCGTTTATCCGGCCGGAGAATCAGCTCCGTGGAGGTGTAAACTGTATTTCTCACTGCTGATGCCCACAGAACAAAGCCTCTCGAAATGTGCCTTTTAAAAGCTGGAACAGTTAACACACCTATTTTGGGGTATTTTTAGCTCCCATGATTTAATGTGGCTATTTTTGTACATTTTTGTGACGTTTAACATCCATTTAATACACAATAGAAATCATTATTTTGATGGCCAGAAGTGAAACAATGGTTTTGCTGAACAAGTGGTTTTTCGAAAATCTGATTAGAGTTGCAAGATGTTTAGGAATTTTATATAATTTCTCATATATGCCATATTTTTGAAAGAGCCTTTTTATTTCTGAGTTTAGTGCCTCTTCTTTTAAACCATTGGGTCCTATTGGTGATGTTTTATCGATTTGTCTGGTTGCGTTTATTTATTTATTTTCTTTCATGCTTTTGTAAATCCAGTTCCTATAAAACATCTTTTTTCCTCTTTGAAAACAAACAGTAAATTAAAGAACATAATAAATGTCTTCGCTCTTGAACAATTCTGCACTGAACACAGAAAACTCAGGAATTCAGAAGGTGCCCTAAGGTGTCCTAACCCTAACCCAACTCGCCTTCGTGACGACGGTGAAGTCATTTCAACAAGAAACGGGGAAGCTAACGAGGAACAGATATAATGTTCACTTGACCAATCAAAGCCGAGCGTCGACTCCCTGGTGACGAAGCCTTCGCTCTGTGCATCATCACGGACATTTTAATTATCGATTTGCTCCAATTAATTTAGCTGTATTGGTAAATAAATCCTGGATCATAAAAACATTGAACTTCAAAAGGCCATAATTAAAAACCTTAACCAGCATCGTGTTGCTTTTATAAAACAGTCACACGCCTGTCAAGGTTTCATGAAATAAACACACAGCAAAACAAAATGCAGTGATTAAATGAAAACAAATAACCATTGTTCTGCAAAGCAGTGCAGCTCCTCAGCGACATGAGGAGCATGTCTCTATTAACAATGCAATCGTTGAAGTCATGTTGAATTATGTTATTATTTGTCTCTGTTGATACTTGAGGGTTTTTTGTCTCTGGACATGTGTGTTTTAATTGCAGCCAACAGCAAGGACGACGATGCACTTCTCTCATTGTGGGAACAGGTGAAGGTTTCAGGGACAAATCATCACAGACATGAATGACACAACACAATCGGACATGTGGAAACCGTGTCTTTGATGCATTAACATGGATGTAATGTATTTTACATTCCTTTGAACACGTCTGACAGTTGTTGCCGTCTCAGACTGATTATACTTCCAAAGAGAGCAGATTTAAGAACAGAATCTAGATCTGTTCACCTGACGGGACCGAGCTGTCAGCAGTTTGAACTTTAACCAGTTTGTTTCCTGTGTCTATATTCGACTGAGCACAACGCGGCATCGCTGTGACTGACACCTGTGCTGTGACAATTTGCAGTGCAGTGGAGAAAAGCCGAGCGATGACAAGGGAAACAGCTTGTTGGAGAAGAAGTGGATCCTGTTTAAAGACGACATCTGCTCAAACTTGGTTTTTAATAAAGGCTCAAATCACTGACAAGACAAACGCCTAATTTGGCTTTTAGTACATGTAGACGTATCATGTCAGCGCCATTCAGGACACTTCTGTCACCGTGATGTGCACATAGACTTAAATTCATGTTTGATGATAATGACTGTGATTGTGTATTTGGTTGTATAGTAATAAATGGGAGAGAAATCATTTTGTAACCAGAATTGTATAGTCAGTAGAG
Source organism: Verasper variegatus (assembly GCA_026259375.1). NCBI lineage: Eukaryota > Metazoa > Chordata > Actinopteri > Pleuronectiformes > Pleuronectidae > Verasper > Verasper variegatus. The sequence goes on from CM048047.1 coordinate 22,061,752, forward strand.
AAGATGCTAAAGAAAAACTCCATATCCCGCAATGTTATTAATACATCCCTTTGTCTAGATCTTAAACACCGAGCTCTGTGGAAATCTGCTCAGTAGTTTTTGCATAATCCTGCTGACAAATAAACACAGAAACCAGCCAACGATTAGATACCTGTAGATTCCCAGACTAAAGTAATACTGAACAAAAAACAGGGGCACACACAAGGATACAAGTCCTTCTTCCTACAGCACCGAAGCAACCTCTCACTGCTGATTCCGACTGAGCCAGAGCCGGAAAGAAATCCACACGACTTTCACTGTGTGACAAACTATACAGAGAGCACTTTCATTTAACTACAGTGCTGTTCAATACAAGCATTGGGGTCAGGTTGTCACAACTCTGACATGTTCAGTTGTGTTGCCACCGAGTCACTTGATTGTACAGCATAGAATTGAAAATTGTAAATTCCTACTTGTTCCGTCACCCTCTATACTGTCAGTAGATCTGAAAGGCCTCATACTAGATTGTACTCAATGCACTGCAGCTCTGTGTCCCTTTAGTAATACACTGGCAAGACAGAAACCAATATTGACGGCAAAGGTTGACTCCCATTAAAGAAACTGGTAACGAGGGAATATTCAGATGGATTTTCTGACATTTTTCATTTTGTCGTCTACTCATAAATTAAACTTGTGTATGTTGCATGCGGATGGTTTTGTCAAGTAAATGTCAACAAATAAAACCCAAATGATATCAATTAAAGAATGAAGGAAATCCAGAAGAACCGTATAGAACCTCAAAGGAAGCATATGGTGCTTTTTTCTCTTTCCTCTAGTGTGTTATTCAGGTTTGAGGAAAGTGATGCGTTTCTGATCATTAAAGCACCTGAAACATTTAAAGTAATAAGTGAATATGATCATGCCATACATCCATCCGTACTTGTGAAGAATTACAAATAAGTAACGAGGATATTCTGTCAAAAAGAGGGTTTACATTTCACTAACTCTTCATGAGAAGCCCGATTCCCTCTTCCCGTGAAAATAACATTTCCCGATTGACACAATCCTGACAAATGCAGCGCACGAAAAAAAACAACAACTCCCTTTTGTTTGTTTGACTACTGAAGCTGACAGGCACTTGCTTTTGTCAGCTGTCACCTTCGTCTGATAAATGCACTGACCCTTACAGATCCCGCTGATCTCTATCTTTTCCGAGGAAGGGAAATCAGAAACACTCATTGTCGCTGAAAGGGCCGGGCCTGCAGCGTCTCAGCGAGCTCTGGAGCAATGACATCCGCTGCAGGTCTTAACACCGCGATCGCGATAACGTCAACAAAGGAGACAATGGCCATTTGATACTTGAACAAAGAACAAAAAAGCCCAACGCTGATGTTACCTTGTCCTTATTATCAGATGTATGGCACACGGAGGGTTTACATCGACGGAAGCCACCTCTTGTTGGTGTGTTACATACATTCTGCATTAAACTTTGACCCCTGCCTTGTGTTTTCCTCTCTTAGTCAAGTTACAGTTAATATCCATGTGTGTCCACGTGTGTCCAGATAGATTGTAAATATATTTGTTGGCAGGAAAAGAAGAAAACCTGCAAAATGGCGACACCCATACCCGAGATATTTCAGCTTCATTCTTGTACAGAGTGAGGAAGAGATTCTTTATCCATCTCTATAGTCTTTGGTCCACATTCATGGTATATGAAGACTTTAAAAGGTTTAAGTGTTTTGTATATATGCTTGTGAATTCTGGCGTTATGATGGAAATTCTGTTTCCCTTGACCTTTGACCATCTGTTCATCCTCAAGTCAAAGTGCAGATACAGTATGTGCCAGATATAATGAAATTCCCTGCAGGCGTTCCCTGATATATTGCATTTACAAGAATGCGATGGATGTGAGGTCACGGCGACCTTGACGTTTGACAACCGAAATCTAATCAGTTCATCCTTGAGTCCAAGTGGACACTTGGGCCAAATCTGAATAAATTCCCCCGAGGCGTTTCTGAGATATCACACACGCCAGGACGGGAGTGATGGACGGACGACCTGGAAACATAACGCTGTCGCCAGCGCGGAGGCGTAATGAAGTTCAACTTATTATGCAGCTTGTCCAACTGAGAGAAAAAGAGCTCACAACGGAGGTAAAGGTGAGGCTAAAGGAGGGAGACAGAGGGATGATGGGGGGAAAGGCAGATGGGCGCGACTGATAAACTCACCTGCTTTGTCTTAGATCTACTTCTACTGGGTCATTGTGTTGGTGCTGCACAGGAGACAAGTGAGTGTGAGTCCCGGGCTTTTCCCTCGCAGCCTCTAGACGGAGCGGTGGAAATTAATTAGAATAACATACAGTAAGTAGGTGAGACGCTTGTGGGGGCTCAAGTAGACGGACATGATTAGCCATAGCCTGCAAGATTAATGAAGACCTTCACAGGGAGATTATATTGACTGAAGCTGATTAGGCTTGAGACCATTTATTCAGTGGAATATCATTACAGATGGAACAATCCATACATCATATGCAACCTCACCTCACCTCCTCCATCACTACGCGGACTACTTACCAAAAACCAGGTAATTTTTTATTCCTCCCCTGATCCTCGGTACGCCGTGAGGGTTTGTGAGTTCCTTCATCCTCGCCAGAGCAATGATGGAGCTGGCGTGTTTTTGCATGATGTGTGGTATTAATTATATCACTGGCTTTTTAATTTGAAATCGAATCTCTGTCCAGCCCTGCTTAACACCCTCATTAGACGTATCACACAATTCGTTGTACATTCTTTAAATGTTTAAAATATCGAGCATATTACAACACACTTTTCTAATTGGCTTGAGGGGATCTGGCACCTGCTGGGAAGGTTCTATTTCACAAAATGTTGGCGTCGCCACACAACCCTCATTTTATGTACTTGTGTACTCTGAAATTTCAAATCCCCAGGTGCTAATCATAGTCTTGATCACTGAACGTACCAAACAAGAACGACCGCCAAGACTTGAACGCCGGGTCCAACTTGTCGTGCGAACAAAATAAACAATGACTTCATTGTTTTTTAAAAAAGAAAATGTTTTTAACGTTATTTCCTGGCGTGTAAGAGACGCTGTCACAGCTCCCCTGGCTCCCCTGCCAGTTGGAGAAAGTCCACATGCTCCCTGATGGTGGGGCCAAAAATAGATCCCACACTTCTTGTTTTCAGGACGGTTAAGCTCCGCGAAAAGTAATAACCTCCCGGATCGCGAGTGATGATTATTGCTTTGTGCTTGCAGGGGACAGGCAAATGCCATTTTTAGGTGAGTGGGAAATGGGGACACATTGAGGGAATGCAGTTGACCTCTGGTGGCTCCGGGGTGACTTTTAACAAAGCTCTATATTTTAATGTTTATTTGTCGAGGTATGCAATCAGAGCAATAAAGTCATTGCATGGTCCGGCGCTGCGTAATGCATGCAAATATTCCATTTCCCCCGCACACAACCACGTTTCTGGTGCATGACTCTTTTGCCCTTGGTGAAAATGACTTCATGCATCACTTATACAGCAATACACATCTATATTCCCTGCGACCACTTTTAATATTGAGATACCTCCGAGTGAGCCGAGATACAGCTGCATTACTATTCCACACTTAACACTCGGAGCAACATTGTATTTCAATCAGAGGCGGACTGAAGGGAGGGGGGGGGGGGACAAATGGCCCCAGACATCATGCCTGCCCAGCCCACTTTTCAACATAAGAGAAACCTAATTGTTTTATCACCTCCCTGCTTCTACATGATTTAAATATATACGGCATAAAAAAAAAGGCTCTGGACAGTGGAGACAGGTGCGGAGGGGAAATGAAACAGGACAGAGGGGACTGTTGTCTTCAAAGTGAGCATTTTCAGGATATTCACATATAACAGTAGGTCAATAATCCATTACACAAGCCATCATGTCAAAAGTGTCATAATAGACAAAGACCGCATCGCACCCCTGGGAGTAGCGGCTCACAGCTCCTGTTGCTGATAATATTGAAAAGCTGTTTGAAGTGCAGCACTCTGAGGAGAAAATGTGAAATATTTCTGGTAGTTGTGCTAAAAGCTCAGCTCTCAGCACTGTTTTGACTGAAGTGGGAAAAAACCTTCGCTTTCGCACATTTTCTTTGTGGTCCATCAATTCTCGAGTAACTGTTGAGGAAATGAACAATTCTCCATTTCCCCCAAAAAACCGTAACGTCCAACACGAGAGACGTTTTGAATTTAGTTGTCACATTTTGAAAATCAACCCCTTGATGATATCGGAACTGCACGACACTAATTCAACTAATGTGATCTCAGTTATTGACACAGCGATGCTCGGCAGTTGATGCGCAGACGGATGACGACAGGAAACACAAGTTGCCTTCAGGAGATCCGATAGGAAGTCCACAGAGAGTCGTCCCTCTAAAGTGGCCGAGCAGGAACGAGTTCAGAAAATGTTCTCCCAAGGCTGAAGAACAAAGCAAGCAAACAAAAGGAAAGACCTGTCATCGCTCGTTATAAGAAAACAACAGGACAAGGAACCCAGACCTGAACTGTATGTGGACAAATGGAATAATGCAATATGTACGGGAGATGTTGTGATCATTAATGTGGACGTACAATTCTGTATATCTATCTGTTTTCTGTAAAAATAAAAAACTCAATACAGCATCATATTAGTTTATTTTCACTTTAAGTGTCAAACGTTCTGATTGATTCAATATAACCTCAAAACATCAAAGTTTACAGCGGTCAGACAGTTTCGCCTGTATACTTGGGCTGTGACTTTCAAATTCAAACATTCATTAGGATGTGTGGGGGTAGGGGGGGGGGGGGCATACTGGAACCGTAATAACCAGTCTGAATTCAAAATATTCTCAAAGGGCATCGGCCCATCTAAAGCGGTGGTCGCCAACCTTTTCAAGCCCAAGGTCACTTTTTAATTCCAAACATACAGTAAACCCAGATCTTCAACGTGAATATCTTCAAAAATAATATTTAATATTTTTGCAATTTCAATTTAAGAGCATAAAAATACACAAAGAAAGGCAGTTATGCAACTTTATCTATTCAATGCACAATATTCAGCTTCCGAGTTCAACAATATGTTCTGCAGAGGAGCTGCTTCGAATAAACAACGACACTTTACAGCATGAAGCCGTGCGTCTTCCACTCCTGCAAATATTTCACAACAAATGAATACAAGACTAGTGTTGCAACCATTTGTGTTTGTGACATAAATTCAACAGATAAACATTTAAAAGATCGTTTCCACCGTCGAATGTTTAATCTGTCGGATTTGTCAACAAGTAGACGGAGAAATAACGATCCGACGACAAACCCGTGAGCTCACCTGTTGGCGGCAGGAGAGGAGGAGCCACGTAAAGTGTGTTAGCTTGAGAAAAAAGTGACAGCCGTAGAGAATACATGTGAGTAGACAGAGTAAAGTGTGTATGTATAACTATTATTATCTGTCTACTGTACTTAGAGTGAGGAAAGAAACTGGGCCACCACATAAAAACTGAGTTTCTTGGTCAGGAATATACAATATGCTAATGGGAATCAAATGTGTGACTGTAATTTAATGTTCGTTCAGTGGAAATGATTCTGTGACACCGTCATTGCTCAAAGGTTAATGACTTGCAGTTAGTTGCATTTGCATATTCTCACATTTGAGTGAACGTAAAAAAAAAAAACGTGGACAGAGTCTTCCTGTTTCCTCTCAAGTCATTAGGACACAAAGTGCACTAAACAGGAGGCTGATTTCACAAGCTCCCCCTGTTTGTCTGAAACACGGCACATCTTAATTGGATGTGACGCCGGCGGTTTGAGTATTGTCCCCTCTGATGGAAGAGATGGCAACGTTGGTTGAGACAGAAGCAGACGTGGTGACACATATTTCTCTCTAAATGAGAAAAGGAATGTGAAGGTGGAAAAAAAGAAAAATCAATTTTCCCAGTTAAGTCTTCTTCGGGCCTAAAGAGAAAGAGCCTTCACAGTATTTGGGAGAGGCAATTATTTTGCAAAGTAGTACGACAACAGGAGTCTGTTGGGCTGAGATACCTATAATGAACCAGCAGAATAAATTTCGCCCCAACTGTATCCACCCAAGGTTCAGAGCAACCGAATCCCGAGATCAAAAATCAATGGGCGGAATAGACGGCAACAAATTAACTGCACCAGCCACTAAGTCCCCGTTTGTAAACTTGATAAACGAGTTGAAGTCTTGGTAAACAAACCCCCCCCCCCCCCCCAAAAAACTCCAGCTTTTCTGGAACTGCTTCTTTTCTAATGCGATGTTTAGTTCATCCACGATAAAAATGTACTGTCTTTTTATGTAAGTTGCTTTGAAAGTTGACGGTTTAAGTTATTAATAATTATCTGTAAATACACACAATAAACGCTAAATGCACTGCCTTTCATAGTATTTTTTTATCGCCCTAAAAGCAGCACTAAAACGTTGCAGCCACACACGGTGGTAAATTCATTTGAACTGAACTGAATACACAACTTAACGGTGGATGTTGAACCAGAAGAGCTGCCGCTGTTCAGGAATCCTTCATATTTTCTGGCTAAATATATCAGAGATAAAAGCCGGTGACTTACTGACTCCCAAGTCTTTTTAACTGCTCCACAGTTCAGCATCACTCTTCAACTCGCTGGACCTGACTCTGTCAGTTGAAGCTGCGACTATCAGTCAGTTACACGCACAGAGCAAGAACAGACGTTCACTGGGTGAAGAGTGTCCAAGTCAGCGCACCTTATATCAAACCATAAAGATGCTATTTTAAAGGAGGTAAAGAAGTTGTAGTGTTGATTTAACAAACACTCAAAGAGCTTAAGATTACAGTTCACAATTATTCATTCATTCATTCATACAGCACTTATGTATCGAGCGCTTTGCCGGCCACTTATGAATCTAATTCATTCACTACCGAACAGCTCGAGGACACTTCACGAGTATCGACGAGAGGAGCTGGGAATCGAACCACCAAAACTCCAAATGTGCAGTTTGAAAATGATCTATTCACATCACGTTACCAGCTTTAAACAAATATACAGAAAATACTGTATATTGTTATAAAACACTGGTAAACCACTGTAGACCTTTATATACCAGAGTCTGTTTCTCTTCCGTCACGTTTCTTTGTTTCTTTGACTGTTTCCATTGGAGATATTATTCAATCTCAATGACTCGGACTGACGCCTCTTCCATTTCTTTCTCCTTGAAACCCTGAGAGAGGAATTCAGCGCAGTGTGTGACAAGCACATAATGAAGGTGTCTTTAGTTTCTCCTTGAGGAATTTAATTTTACACCATCATCAGGCCTTGATCTGCTCGAGGAACTCCCCAGGACCCAGAAGTTGAATCGTCACTACACTGCAGTTTAATGTACTAACATCCAGCGCACTGTCTCGTCCTCTGCTGTGTAGCAAAGAACAAAAAAAAGGTCTTCTGATGGAAAGGTGATGATGGGAGGAGGGAGTTAATTACATATACTCACTGCTGCGTGCCGCTTTTGCATTACGGCAGAACAATGATGAATGTGCAGCACGCTCAACGCTGACAGACCACCAGGACAAATACCTGTTAGTTAACTGTGGTTAGTTAACTCACTCACTCACTGTGACCAATGCCTGCTCAGATCCTTCTCAGACATTCTGCACAAATAGAAATTAGTATGAGCATCCACCAAGGTGAGATACTTGAAGACAGGAGCAGAATCCACGCTCTAAATACATAAGAAAAGAACACAAGACACCTTGAATCTCTTACGCTGGGTTAATTCATTAAGCCCGGGTGCGACCTCTGCAGCCTTCTCCCATTAGTGGCCAGATGAAAGGTGTCGCTTGGCATGTGACTGATGAAATACATTGTGTTTTGCTGAAATACGCATGGGCAAGGCAGAATGCACTGTGGGTAATGTAGTTTGTGTGTTTGTTAGTCCTCCCAGCCTGGAAAAAGGAGCGTAAAGCAAAAAGTTTGAATTGAGTTAAAGGAACAAGCACAAAGGAAGTCTTTCTTTTCTTCGCTGCAGTGCTTTAAGACAGTACACAAACACTCGCCATTGTTCTGAAGTAAACAGAGATGCCAGAGTATTTGGAAAAAAAGAGGTCCAGGAACCGGAAGACACTCAGCATAGAAACCTTAATTAACTTACACACAACTAGGAATGCACGGTTCAGAAAACCCACAGGTTTTAGGAAGTTGTTTTCAAGCACCTTTGGGTTAATGTGACCCCGTTATCCTTAACTATTGTACTTAAAACCGATTTCACAGTGACACAAGACATAGCCAACATATTCTCCATTCATCTACAAAAACATTCAGCACAGTGTCAGCGGGCCTACAGGCTAACTAGCCAACGCTAGAGGAAAGTGCAGCACGTAGACCGCCCCATTAAACAGCTGACTTCACGTCTCATTTTCTTTTGCTTTCATCATCGGGCTGCGACCGTGAAAACCAATTATACAGTTGTACAACGTTTCTCTGTGTGTTTGATGTTGTTTCTAGTAAAGAGCAGTGAGTCGATGTAGAGCGTGGGTTTCCCTTTTCAGTAGTAATTTGCTTCATGAGCCAGAACGGCACCGGACTCGCCACCGTCGGTCCTTCGTGAATTCACAGCTAATTACCGCAACCTAGTGACATAACAAGGGCATGACAGGACATGAGACGAACAACCAGAGCAAACGGATTGCGTGCTATAGGAAGCCTGCTGTGATTTTGTGCTATAAAATCATATATCTCTCTACATTGTCCTCAAACGCGACCTTTCTGGAATCCAACTGATATAAATCCATCGTAGCAACGGAGAACTTTAAATTCTGATCATCTTTTAATCATCAAGACCAATTAATGGGTATAAATTTGAAGTTGAATGTTGAATGTTGAGTAGAGGTGGCGTAAGAAAGACAGATCATCACAGAATTGTAAACAAAGTGGAGATGGAATACTCTTGTTAGAGGAGCACGGGGACAAAGTGCACACAAGAGGCAAAGCTATAACAATATGGGAAACATGCTCCAAATACCAAAACACATTCAAGTGTGAAATAACAAAAATCAAGGGACATGTGCTCATAAATCCAGAAATGCAACAAATATACAATGCAACATTCAAGAGGAATTACCACAGCAGAGCAACATTACAAACACGTCTTGCCCGCCCGTCAGACTTTGTGTACCCAACCCAACCTAACCCTTAATTAAGTTTAGATATTTCAAATAAGAGGTCAGTTTATTCAAATAATAGTTTGTCTGGGGAAGTTTGCTCTGACAATTCCAGGGGGCGTGAGGATTATTTTGTCACAGGAGATGAAGGGCAGTGTTGAAGAGCAATCGCCAGAGGCCGCCTGAGCTGCCGAGCATTAACTCCTGAGGACAATCGGCAGCGTGCTCGGTGACATCCACGGCTCAGCCTGGCTTTGGTAAACAGACTTTTTCAGGGGGGAAAGAAAATCAAGTGAAGTGGGATATATACCTGCCATTAAAGCTGTGATGTATTTCAAAAACATGAAGCAAACTTTAATACACAACAGAGCCTCTGCTGTTATATGTGTTGGTTTTATGTTAATGTGGTGACTAACTAAAAGTCCACAGACGCAGGGGCTGTTGTTCAACTGTCCAATAAAAGATGTATGCATATTATGTATTCCGCTTTAACGTCAGGCATATAAAAATCCAATATTTCTCCTGTAAAAAGTCCACAATGTATTCAGACTCAAACAGCTCCGGGTATCAAGGCTCTGGAGTTAAGAGACAGTTGTTCCCATGTAATAGAAGTGAGGTTGGTGCCGTGTGCGTGTGTTTGACTCCCAGAAAGTAACTGAGGGAGCCACAGAGTGAACCCTCCTCTGGTGGGTTGAAAGGACCATTAAATGAAGAAGCAGCCGAATCCATTAGACCGGCGAACACACGCTCTGGGCTTACCGAGGGAGACGAGAACTTAAAATTGTGCACTTACCGCTAATCGCACAAGTCGAGATATGCTACGAGGAAAAGCTGTGACACGTTGAGATTTTGATTCTTATAGGTCACTAAAGCCAGAAGGATGCTGAGGTGGTGTCTTGGATAAGCATGTCCACTAAATTGAGGTTTTTTAAATTTTTTATTTAATTCAGTATTCATGAGGTAAAACTTTGTCGGCCCAGGCAACCCTGCTATTCAAATTCAATTCAGTTGTATTTGTATTGTCTCAAATCATAACATTATCTAAAGGCACTTTACATAGAAGGTCAATTTAAGTCACGCAACTACAGAAGATGTCGAAAAACAAAGTCAAATCCCCGAGACTCCAAACTCCGAACAGAGATGCTCATTGAGCCGTAGCATCTCCACCTTTTTGCTCCGATATGAATTCAAAATTCAACATTTCAAAGATGTGGATTCCGTGGATCTTACGAGTGAAGAACACTTTCACCCACTCACGTCCATAAATGATAATTCTCCCGGCTGTGTCACATTTTACACCCGGAGATTTCAGCTCGCACCATTTCTCCTAATACCAGTGCTCCAAAAGATTATTACGTACAACTACTTCTGACCATTATACTTGAACACCAGCTTTTGTTATTTCTTACCTGAAAGGCCACTGATGACAGACAGGAGGAGAAGTGGTTTCCATGGTGACCCCATACTTGTTGACGAGGGTCCCTTCTGCAGGAATGTCAGCAGGGTCGCTTCTTCATTAAAGCTGTGTCTACAAAAGGAGAGGAAAACACATCAGCACCTCTGGTAATCATAGACATTAAAGGTCCGGTGTGTACGGTGTAGGTGAAGGGGATAGAAATGGAATATAAAATAATCCAGTGTTTTCACTACTGTGTTTTCATCTAAATTATATGAATTGTCGTTTTCTTTACCCTAAAATTGACCTTTTATATTTAAATACTTTATATTTACATCAGGAGTGGGTTCTCTCTACGGAGGCTGCCATGTTTTTTTTTTTACAGTAGCCCAAACTGGACAAACTAAACACTTTGGAGCATTCAAAACATAACTCCCATACATTCAACCAGGTCGACTATGATTGTACTTTGTCAGTTATGTCCCTTTGTTGAAGGTCTTGTGTTGAGAAAACACTCAATTGTCAATAACTATCACTCATTTTCAATGGATTTACAAGCTTCACACGCTGAAGCATTCCGTGTTGCTCCAGTGCTCCAGATACACAGTGTGAATAGTTGTGTGAATGTGCATCTTGAGGAGAATGCTATGGCTGCTGCTGCTCATGTGGATAAACACCTCTGCACAAATCTAGATATCCGGCCTAGATGAATACAGTCATCTACATAAACGCTTAAACACAACAAGGTGAGTGAAAAAACCACGGACGAGTTGGAGCGTCGTGCAAAGTGGAATTGTCTTTCTCCCTTCACTGAGCTTGTTATTTTGTTCGCGCATAATCTTATGCTCTGACCGTACAGATGCTCTGTTGTCAAACACATCAAATACGGCACACTGAGTCAGAATGCATGTTGTTTTTCTTCCTCCTTCACAGAATAACACACAGGAGGATGAAGCCACGCTAACAAGATCCTACACGCAGCCTGAACACAGTAGGACACGCTTGTGCAATGAGAAGGAATTGATCTATTGCTGACTTAATATATGTTGACAGTTACTTTATGTACCTATTAACTATCCGCCTACCAAGTGTCCATGTATAATAACCCCGATGCCAGTTAATGCTCCAACAGCCGGGGAAATGTGAACATAAAAGCTACGTTGCAATAAATTTCCCGACGTTCAGAATTTACTACAATAAACTTAACACCATTTATAAGTTCAGCATCCAAACTTGACCACGAGAACAAGTAGTAGTGGGAGTCAGTAGAGCGCACGCTACCGCCAAGGGCCAACGGTCCCCTCAAATTCAATTCAGTGGCAACCCACCGTGAGGTTCGTCATTGGTTTGTGAGCTGCTGTTTTCCAGCCTTGGGTTTGGTATTTTGTTCAGCACAATCTTGGATAAAAAAAAAAAAACATATTTGGAGAAGTGGGGGGTTCGGTCTGACTGAGAGCTTGAGCCCTACGACCTGGACGGTGCTAGCAGTCAATCACAAGTTTGATGATATACTTCTATCAGTTGAGTCGCCCTCTGTGGGTCGTTTGGGAGAATACAGGTTGCAGGCATGTCCGCGTTGGCTTCACTTTCCAGACTTGGGGTCCATCTCTATTTTTTGTACTGATGATCAAACTGCAGCAAATTATAGAGTAAAAAAATCAAGAATAAAATGGGTTCTTTGTTGGCTCCTTCCACCGAGTTTCTTGGAAACGTGTTGGGCAGTTTTTTTCCAATCCAACCAAGAAACAAACAAACCGACAGGGTCGAAAACATAACCTTCTTGGCGCAGGTAATGATTGAGGAGAAAATGATGGATAAATCACTGCACTCCTGCTTGTGGATGCAATTCCATTTGCAAACAGTGATAATGGGTCTTATCCACTGCCGATGGTTTGCAGGCTTGAAGCATAAAGAGCAAGGCGTGCTGACCTTGGTGTTTTCCCTCTGTGCCATTCATCTTCACACCAAAGCAGAGTTTCTGCATTTATCTGATATTGTCTGACTCTCTGTCAACCTGTCTGAGTGCTCCCTCCCTCTGCTTGTTTCTCTCCTCCTCCTCTCCTCTTATCTCACTAACAGTCTCTCTCATCTTCATTTAAGTTGTCTGTGTCATTTAGATTATTAATGCAACAGCACAGACAGCTCTGAGGGTTGAGGGAAGCACGACCAGATCCGGCAGGAATCGTCTTACATTAATCGTTTATGCCTCCTTGTCGGTGCCTCACCTCATTTGCTCCCCCCGCCCCCCTCCTCCCCCAGAATGCATCAGCAGTTATACTCGTGGGTTGAACAATTAGTCACTTAGCACTTAGGCTATCTGTTATTTAGAAACAGAAAGAAATGAAGAGCGAGAGAGGAAGTCAGATAAACACAATGATCCATTTCCTTCCTCGTAATGTGAGCTGTTAGTGTTTTCGCTGCTTGTTTCGCAGCAGCTGCCGTGCTTGGCTGTAAACTCAATCCTTTCCTCCACGGCTGTAAATAAATAAATTTAAAAAAAAAACTCAAACTTGGGACTGCCACTTAATTTGGCTGTTTCTTGGGTTTCACTCTCTTTTCTCACTGATTTAAAGAATTAAACATCTGAGGGCTGATTGTCTAGACAACTTTCTGCAGAGGCTGGTTTAAAACTGTTCGGGTAAGTTTCGCCCCCTCCCTCACCTCCTGTTGACCTTTCTTGAATCTCCCTTGCAAACAAAATTTGCGAGAGAAAATGTGCAGAAGCCCACACACATCCCCTCAGGAAACGGAAGCTTTCTCTATCCCTTCTTTCAGAACTTCACTTTATTTGTGGCTGCATAATTCCGTCTGTTGTCGTACCAAACCCCCTCGGTCCATGTTGGACTGGACAACTTCCACAGGAGCCCCCCCCAGTTGGTAGCTGGAGTCAGAGGATCAATTCTCCCTCAAGAAATCCATCAGCAGATTCTGCTTCATCCCAGTTGGCGGAGAATTGTCCTAAAACTTCAGATTGTAAACTTTTGGTTTGGGTAGTTTTGGCAAGTGGGACAATACCACTGACACAACACATTCATTTCAAGTGAGGTTATGATCCAATAATATCACAGGAGATAATTCCAAAAGATTATGATGGAACGCGTATGATGAAAGTGAATAATGTCAAACATCCTGGACAAAGATGCTCATTTGATGTTAATTCATAATTCACTCCTAAATGAAAGTGCACCTAAAGGTCCCAAATAAATAAAAAATGGGAGAACAAAATCTTTTGTACTTGTCCAATTTAGTCTCTGTTCTCTTCTATTCCGGCAGAGTGCAGTTCTCTGGCAAGTGTCCTCCCACAGCTCATCCGTTACAATGCTTTGCTCTTAGTCTCGCAGCCCTCTGGACAGTTTAATGTTGTGTTTTCCAGAAGTGTGGCACACCGAGCCTAAAGGTCTCAGCGTGCACACACATCCATAAGTGGCAATAGAAGGAAGAAGACGAGGAGGTAATGAGCATTAGCATGTATCGTTATTGACAAATTAAGAAGTGTCGTCAAATAATCAAAATGAAATCAAGTTACAAAAGAGTTACGAGCACAGGATGAATGGGTGACGTGACAATTATGCTGAAAATGTTATTTATTGAAGTAGTTGTAGAGTAACTTGGTGTAAGGATATGACTATGTCTTGTCTTTCTGTCAAGTGCTTATCAGCCTGAGAGAACATGGGTCTCCGGTGTATCTCAAATAAAGTGAGTCGACACTCAGACAACCTAAAGTTCACCCCACTTGACTGCTCCGCGTCTCAGAACTCAGCCAGACATGTCGTCTGTGGAAAAGCTTTCACTTTCGAGTCAACCATTCACCGTGTGCAGGCCTGTGAGAAATATGTTGAACTGCTTTTAATCCACAAGAGAAAAAACCTAAAGTCTAGACAGTCAGCTGTACAGCATAATGGCAGGAGTATGAAATATAAATTAAAAAAATTAAAGAAAAGACGGTAAAGACAAGACAAACATAAAAGCTCATATAATCTGGAATTGCAAGGTTAAATCGTTGATATCACTTAAAAAAATCATAAAACAGATTGCCTTGAAAAAGATAACTAAGTTAATATTTATTATATTATATCTACTTTTTAATTTCCACTTTAAATTTCGTCGTATTTTACTTTTGTCGAGTCTTTCCAGCTAAAATATGGCTGAAGTGAAATTTACTTGTCGTTTCCAAGTTCCTGAGTTTAAATAGAACAAGTTTGTCTGACTTAAATAATTGTCAACACAACTTTACTCACTCTATAAACATTGTCCCAGTGCATTCTCTTTTAGGCGAAACAAGCAAATTACTCGTAGTGCACAGACTGTTATGTCATATCAGGGCATCATTTACCCGTGAGATGCTAACCTTTCATGTGATTCCTTGAAAGAGGACTCTCCTCTGCGACTTGTCCCTGTAACTTTTACAGCTGAGAGCTTTGCGCTTGCCGGGCCGGTGGAACCCAGATTCCGCCTCACTTCTGCCCAGCCAGATGATTATTAATGAGGGCGACGCGCGGGGTGCTACGAGATGAACCGACCAGTAATGAATGCAATGCCTCTGCTCGGTCTCGCCGCTGTCATGTCAGAATCCCAGGCTGAGGTTCAACAAACCCAGTCACAAACACGGCCTGATAATGTTCCCACTCTCTCATCAGACAGTTGCTGTGTGTAATTTCAAGATAACACAGGACAGGGTCGTGGTAATGTGTCTCTGACGGCCTTATAAAACTTGAATGAATGATGTGTTCAATTACTTTGCAGCGTGAGATTCTATTATGTACTTCTGCAGGCCCGGTTGTAGTAAATGTACGCTGTTTGTCAACACTGACATTTTGTGTGTTATTGGGCGAAATTTGCCAAATCTATTATAGATTATTTAATAACGAAAGCTGCTTTCTGTGTTCACACTCAGACACGAGATGTCATGGATCTATCTAACCCTTTTGTTTTCAACTAAACGTAGCGCAATAAAGGCTGAGGCATGAAAGTAATTGAGTATGTACAGCTTTATTTATAGCACTTTTTAAACGTAAACACACACACAATATATATAATTGAATAATGAAATAAATTCGTAAAGTACAATATAAAGCACAGCACACAGAAAGACAGGCCAATTTAAAACACATCAACATGTAAGACAGGGATGAGGGTCTATTCAAAGGTGATGTGAGTAGGAATGTAACATGGAGCATTACATAAAATAAACAGGATCGAGTCAGTAGCCTGGTGGATGCATTTTAAACCAACTCTTAACGATTCAGGGCAGCTTCACTTCTTTTACTGTAAAAACCTTGGAATTTATTCAACCCTTGGAATCAAAATGTCATTCGTTAAACAAGAAGGACGACGCTCTAACAAAATAATGTGCTGGGTCAAGTTTCAGCAGCTATCAGCAAGTACTACAAATGCATTTTCAGAAAAAAATGATTTGGGATTATGAAGTTCTGAAAACACCAGACATTGCTGGGATGTGTTGTTGTGCGTCAGCCAATACAAGCTGCTAAGCTCTTTAGAATAAGTCTCATTACACACACTGAAGGTCTTAGAAGCAAGAGGATGAAGTTAAAACAAGATAAAACACGGATTACTCTTAGCACAGTTTCACTCTTTTGACCGATGCAGGCCCTTTGTTAGGAGGACATCTTTTTTTTTTCCAGATTAGCCTTAAACTAAGTCATGTTAAAGCCACGGCAAACCCTTTAAAAAAAGAAACGTATACAAGGGAGCAGGTGCAGCAGGGGATGATGCTGAATGCTTGAGAGGTGAGCTTCTGTTTAATCATCGTCAGTCCCTGGAGTGTCAAGGGAAATGTGGAGGAACCATGTGGAGGAGGAGATTTGACTGGGTTCGACAAACACCACTGACGTTACCCTTGAGAAAGGATCCTCCCTACTTTGTGCTAATGGTCCTGCACCACTGCCACCAGTAAAAAAAAGACAAGGGGAATAGTACAGCAGCTGCAATCTTGAACTGATGGAAAAGAGCACGTGTTCGAGATGTTCATCGAAAAGGGTAAAACACATTGAAGGCAATGGTTTCCCATATATATATATATATATATATGTGTGTGTTTTTCTGTGTGTTGGCAGGTAGTATCATCTGTCCCACTATCCACCCCCTCAGTTGGTCAAGCTGCCATTCCCTCACTTGTCACTCATCTTGATGAGCTGTCTGCTTAGAGACGGCACGTAGCCAGAGGCTGAGGTAAACAGCATCTATAAAGCCATCAAAGGTTTTATTGAAGCAGGTGGCACACGCAGCCAAACGCAGCCAATCTGCAAGAAACGTCATTTTAGAAAAGGTCTGCTGCACATTTCCAGATTCTGTTCTGTTGTGCGTTTAAATTTCTGCAATTGCCGTTCTATTATGTGGACAATGAACTGTCCTTGATTGTGCCAATTTCGGAAACTGGCCCCCAGAAAATTGAATGCAAACAAATCTTTGGAATATCCATTTTAGGATAGAAATGGAATTGATTTGTTATCTAATTTATTTGCTGAAAGAGGTTATATTGAGCCGGCAATTGCTAGTCCAAGCCCGGGTGAGATGAAAAGAGGGTTAGATGAGGGGGTAGCTGCCCATCTGGTTACAGATACATCAACAAGAGTAGAAAGAAAAATCCTGAGAGCTCAGGACTGGGATTCTTAAAGAACCTCAATGCCGTCAACATGACTTTTTTATCTCAACATCCTGCTTCTGTCTGACTGGGGTCCAGCGTACTGATTAAACATCCCACAATCTCCCTGTCATCTACATTCTTTTTTTAAAAAATTTTATTATACCCACGGCCGGCCCAGTGTCACCGCCTCCGGCCCTGCCACCTCAAACTGCACTGGGACCAGAGAGACCTGTGGGAGTCTCGGGCTTTATTCCAAACCTCCATCACAGTTCATCACACTAACTTCTCAATGAAACATCTGAGGGACAATTTCCTGCAACGGCCTTGTTCAGTGCACTACGCAGTGTGTGGTGTGTGTGTGTGTGTGTGTGGGGGGGGGTGACTCATTCAGCGTTTAATGTCGTGTTTACATGTTGCTATTCTTGGAACGAGCGATTTATGTGGATAAAAAAGAACTGAAAGGTTGTTGTGTGGTTAAAAGATAAGAGTTTATTATATATAAACATATGTTCTCTGCCAAAGATGCTTTGTCTGTTCAATATTTGAATCTTGTTTTCAAAGCATGTGGACAAGGGACGATGAAAGCAAATTGTGAATATATTAAAAACAAATATGTGCAACTTATAAGAACATATATTTATTTGTATCTCTGCTTTCTACTTTGCAAAATACACAGTAAAATGTACGTTTTTGTCTAAAACACAGAACAACATGTGATATATTGACGAAGCTTTGCTGGCATAGGGCTTTCTGCAACCATAAAAAAAATGTTTGACTACAATAGCTCTCAGTCCCAGCAGCACAATTAAATCCCATCAAGCTGCAGCACATTGCAGACACAAATAGATATCAGGCCCTCAATATGCTTGAGTGTATATTTTCACGATCCATGATTTGGGAAATTGGTGAAAGAATAATAACCAGACATGCGCCAGAATTGGAAGGGCTCCTTCTTGGCCCACGTTGTATCCTTCAACCAAGTTTAACTGGAAATCAGGTCGGGGGGTTTTGCCTCACCTTGCTGACAACCTGGAGGATTAAATGTGTGTTTTAGATCATGAACAGACTGGCACAGAAATCCCTTAATTAACTTAATTGATCACTTAAAAAGGACAAAAACACCTACATGTTATCTTTCGTGATACACTCCTCGGATTAATAATGTGAAACAGACCGTCTCCCTTAACGGAGAAGCACAGAGACACACTGTGTGATGACGTCGTCCACAGACAAATCCTGGCGCTTCTTCACAGACAGTAAATAATGACACAGCTCCTGGGACGCTCAGACAGCACCCATGGTGGTTTTACAGGGACATGGGGACGTTTTCTGAATCACAGCTGAAAGCCCTACATTAGAAAAAAAAACTAATTTGGATGCAATATTTACAAGAAAAATCCTCGGAGCCTCACAGCATCATTTATTAATTCAGCCTCACTGGCTCAGTTCTTAAAAAGGTCACCTGATTACGTCACGATTCAAGTCTTGATGCATAGATCTACAGCTTAGGGAGACACTCTGTTCATCTGATAGTGAATTTGCCGTAAAAACAAATAATCCGAACAGCAAAAGCGAAGTTATGCTTCGAGAGAAATGTTTTAGTTGCCATTTGAAATACTTTTGCAAGCATTCTTCATCAGAGGTATTCAACAGCTGCTTTCCAAACAATCTCTCCACCCTCTTGAGTCTTAATTACGATTCAGTCTGACGTCGATGGCGCAAGATGAAGGAGACAACAGAGTCCTTCGAGTCTAACAAGAGCAATGTGAACGCTCCTGATTAGTGCCTCTTTGTCTTTGATGAGGTTTGCAGGCATACGGGCAACGTATGGAACAATGGGGTTATCGGCTTTGCCGAGAGAGTTGACATCTTCCCCCGTTTGAAGCCTTTTTAGTGAGTCGCAACAATTCTCCATCGAGTTTGAAGAGAGAGAGAGACGCTGCTCCCTCCAACTATATTCAATCCAACTTCAGGGACGGTCTCTATTAAAACAGGGTCACTGATGGTCATCAAAATGGGTAATGAAACTCTAATTGGAGTACACCCTTCGCTAATTACTTGGTTTTTAAGGAAATGTGCAGTGTGATAAGTGTCATTGCCGCGTCCTAAAGCCTCAGTGAGCTGCTATCAATTGGTATATTCATGAACCGGCTCACTGATACTTTTGATGCTCATCCGTCCATTCAGCTGAAAAAGGATATCTAGAAGTTTGTGTCAAATCATGTCCCCAAAAAACACTAAAAGAAGTGCGAGACAAATGATTGCTGCCACTGTCTACAGCAGAGACAACCAGGGTTATTTCTTTTGGTGGCTTCACAATAAGTCGCCCGCAACAGGAGGACGGCAAAAACTTCAGTCCTGCAAAAAACGTAGCTGAAACACACCCCAGACCATTTAATGTGTATTATTACAGATCCGCCACCGTCGCCCCCACAGAGTGACAGAGGAGACGACTTTGTTCTGCCCACGCTTCACTGGTACACACATTCATACAGAATGTAGATAGGAAAATATATATATATGTATCGTCACACTGGGGACGAGCGCATCTTTTTGAACTCTGGCCTCATACCTGACATTCAACCGACAGTTAAAGTGGAGACAAACGATGTGTGAATGCCCAGAAACACTTTCCTCTTCTTTATTTGAACACTTTATCCGGCTCCATCTCCTCCCGCCACAAGCGACATCCCAGAAACTACTGACCCGATTTTATGTTTTACAAAAAAACTTGGCTGAGTGATGTGTTTTATTTTTAAGAACCAGCATTTTGACAAAAATAACACAGATTTGCCGAAGGGGCCTCAAAGCAAATCAGTGAAACCGTATCTGCAGTTTTTGTTTGATGTAACTTTATGATTTCCTTTATGATTTTTTAAGAGATGTAATTCGTCACGAGAAGTTTCCCCCTAAACTGACACAACCAGCTGCCTCGTCAAGATTGTAGAGACAAGGTGGATCTCGCCATCGATGGTCACGTGAGATCGGAGAATTTAGGTTACATTTAACAGGCTGCGGTGCCGGGTTCTACACACGCCTGTTTTGAATGGGCTGTATCTTTGGACTTGTGACGCTGCTGGTTGCACGTTTGTTGAGTAACGCTTCAAGAAACAACGCCACATTCGACACAGATATTTTAAGGTAAAGGTCTGAGAGGACTGAGGATTTTTTAGCTACATGCTGGGACCCACTGATGTACTGTTTCGGACTGAGAGCAGCCGTCTTTGAAACCTGGCATCGTCCGGATCACTGGTGTCATTTAGTGTCGAACAATCCCAGCATCCACTGCAACAGATTGTTTTCACCTGTTTATTCAAAATGTATTAATATTGAACGTGTCACTTTTGAAGTTACGGCAAATTACATACTAACATAGAAACTTCAGAATCAGGTTTATACATACAAGGAATTTGCTGTGCATATAAGCACCAGGGGAGGGATTGTGCAATATGTTCTTAGTAAGTCACATGATATTCATTCATTATTAACTGCAACGCTATCATACCATTCGTTTTGAGGTGAATTAATTACGTCTCACACACACATTTGACTTCTTAGAAACAGAGGATTCAACCTCTACGATCACCAGTGACACTCTCCTGTCACGAGATCTTTGACTTGTAATTAATACACTGATGAGTCTGTGCAGTTAAACCGTTTCTGTACAGTCTCCTACCAGGACTTCAGTGGGACCCCCACACACACACACACACACACACACACATATTATCCCCCCCGTACGTTCCCCTTGTCCATTTTACCACAAAAGCATTGCTGCCTCAAGTCTCTCGCTTCCTCTTTTCACCCCTCAATGGTTTTAATTGTCCTGATGACCTCAATCAAAAGACAATTACCAAAGGGAAGAGTAGCACAGGCAATTATAGTGTTCGCCACAAGACTGTGCACACCTGAATGGAGCGAGCACCTTTTCACAGAGGTAAAAAATTACGCGTTGGGATGAAGACGTGAGCACGAGGTATGTGCACGGAATGGTTGCGTGTCCTCGGAGAAGACGCTGACACTTCAAAGCCCGGCGAGCGAGGTGCTGTGGTATTGAAGTGGCACACATACGTGAAGTTCGGTGGAAGAATTCAGGGCAAGCAGAGATCAGTTGGAAAAATAGGTTAAGAGGGACTGTGAGCACAGAGACGTTTCTTTTTACTTCAACACGACTCTGCTAATAAGTGAGTGGAAAAAAAAGACTTCCCTGCAAGTTGCAGCCTGATGATTATGGATTGCTCGGGTTGCGATTGCAGGGGAAATGAGGAACGTTGCATAAACCTATGCTATTATGAACTTGGCATTGTTGTTAAAAAACCTGTCATTGTTTCATGAAGCAGTGCAGGGGTGCATACTGAGGCTGCTGAAATGACTGTCATTTCCTGGACTGAGGGAGGGGCGAGCCCCAAAAGTGTTTATCATCCCCCGCAGCTATTGGGGATCAGGAGAAGGGCAAACTGTTGTTTTCAGGGATTTATGGCGACATCACAAATCCTTCGCGCAATATAAAGAATATGTGTAGAGGTAATGAAGAGGCATACCGTGATTGTAATTCTTCATCATATATCATCATACTATAAATAAAAAAAGCCAGGCCCACATGTACAACAACAACGACAATACTGTACAATTAAGCTAAAAGCAAAACGTGGGGTTTTTGTGTGTTTGATTAATTTGCACATTCATTTGTCTTTGTTTTTTTTGTCATAAATCACCATTGCTTGATTCTGTAAACGTCATTTGAGCGGAAACTCTTTATTGAAATAATTGCTCCCTGAATAAATAGTTGGGATGCAACCTGTTATCCACGGTGGACCCTGATGTGGTGCAGCTAACTGACAGATGATGATTTCTTTTTGTTTACTGTGTCAAACTCCTGGTGTGTGAAAGCCTTGAAGTATCACTCGTCTTCTCGTCACATCAGAATATGCATCAGTCATCTCTGCCACCAAGTCTTTTAAGATCATTAAATTATATGTAGCCGGCAAGTTAATACAAAAACAGTTTATTCTTAATGATGCATTGGACACTCACTCCTCTCTGTGGATTAATGGATGCAAACTAATTATGACGGCTTCACCACAACTCACCATCATGAGGTTGACAAGTTAAAAAATGACGTATCTTGCTATTTGACCAGTCCCAAGTTTCTTTCTGAGGTTGTCATACCAAACTTTAACGGCATATGTGATGGACATAGGTTCACTCAATGTCTTCGAAGTGAACGTCTGCCCTTTACTGTCAGTGTAAGGTCAAGAGTCGTAACAGTACCTACAGCAGGCAGCAGTATGTTAACTTCCCAGGGTAACAACAAGTGATGCAATGCCACCGTTTCAAATTACA
Source organism: Verasper variegatus (assembly GCA_026259375.1). Classification (NCBI taxonomy): domain Eukaryota; kingdom Metazoa; phylum Chordata; class Actinopteri; order Pleuronectiformes; family Pleuronectidae; genus Verasper; species Verasper variegatus. Next base: position 22,084,248 of record CM048047.1, read on the forward strand.
AGATTAGGTTCGAGTGTTGATTTCTACACCGTCAGCTTAACATCAATTTACATCTCTCCAGTCTGTTTTCATAACAGAACGTATGAAATGTGATATTTATTCATAAGCAAGTAAACAGATCTGGTCTATACTTCTATTCAAAGTGCATTTACCCCCCCCCCCAAAAAAAAGAAAAAGAGTCCAATCAATAAACCTGAGATGAAAAGTTTCTTTGAAACCGAGTAATGCTGGTACACACAACCCACTCGATGTTGCTGTGGCAGGGCAGTGTTTTGTATTTTCCTGTTATCTCCCCAGATAACAGTCTCAACCAAATATCAAGGCTTGTTTTGCTATCGTACATATTTGTTCCTGAAAGAAAGTTGGATTGATATTCACTTCTTTTGTGCACGATGTACTGCAAAGCACGGAGAGTCTGCTCTCATCTCTGCCTCAGCACTTTGCTGTGAAACCGTCAACTGCTTGTTCCTCTTCAAAGCCGTCATTAGTCAGTATGTACAGAAGCCTGTTTTCAGAGATCACGCATCACATCAGACATTACTTTCTTTGTGTCCTTTGGCCAATACACACAGTTAATTAGCTGGACCCTGATTACTCCGGTTAGAGCCTTGTGGTTTTATACCACCGCCAACCAGGGAAGTTGCACTTTACATCCATCCCTGAGGGCTCAATAAAATGAATTAAATTAATATTTCATAATTAAAGTAAGAATTCATGTCCAAAAAGGTCTTTTTTGAGGTCACAGTGACTTTGACCTATGACAATGAAAACCTCATTAGTTTACCATTAAATCCAGTTGTGCCAGATGCCGTGAAATTCCCTCCCAGCCTTCACGAGAGTGGGAAACCTGCGAGGTTACAGTGACCTTGACCTTTTAATAACAAACTCTCATCAGTTCACTCCGGAGTCCAAGTGAATGTGTGTAAGTTCTCGAGATATCGCGTTTTCGAGGAAAGGGGCAGACGTACGTTCAGACTTTAAGGACAACCTGAAAAGATAATGCCTCTGGGCGAAGCTGCATAAAAATAAACTGTCTGGATCGGTATTCGCTGACACTGGAACGACAATAAAAAAAAGAAACTGAACTTTCCAAAATGAAAAAATACCCACAACAGTGCTTAAAATACTATAATAGCAACATTGGAGGCCCCAGCTTGGTGACAGTGGCATCGGAGGAAAGGCCACGCTGCTCCTCGGAGGATTCCTGCAGCAGAACACCTGCCCTACATCTTTGAAGGGAGTAGTGCTGCTCAAAACAAGGTCATTAAAACTGTGTTGGCGTATTCAATTAACTGTAGCCGATCAAAATGTGACTTCATTTCTTCTAATAACTAATCGTGACTTATTTAGCAAAACTAAGATCGTAAACATGTGGAGCGACGAGGGTGAAAGAACCGTCAGCGCTGACAATGACACGTGTTTACTTACCAGCAACAACATAATCACCCTCCTCTGGAGCTAATCAGGAAGACAAGCTCAGTGTGGCTCAGTGGATCAAATGAGCAGCTGCTGATTTGTTGTTCTGTTTAAAACATGAATTTTGAGGAGTTTCTCTTTGTCTTTGATGATTTATTTGTAGGAATATTTTCATTATTCTTAAAACTGTCGTCATCATATCAACCTCTTCAATTATCCCTGTTATTACCTCCGTCAGGGTGTCAGGCTGCATTCCATGTTTGTAAGGAAGATGATACAAATACTACAGGATGGATTCCTACCAAACTTGGTACAGGGATGCGGTTCATGGTTCAGGGAAGAACTTGTTCCATTTGGGTGCAGATCTGGATCAGGGGGCGGATCCAGGAATTTTGCTTTCTTTAGAATTTAGTTCAGCATTGTGACCTTTTCACGGATTTTCCTATAGGGAATAATTTGTGGATCTTGATGACAAAAAAATCTGGCATATTTAGAGGACTATAATGAAATGAAATAAACAAATTAATAAAACATAACATAAAAAATAAATAGATGGATTGATGGATGGATAGGAAAATGATTGTGTTACAGCAAGGGTAGTTGCACATTGAGCAAAGTATCACTAAAACAGATACGAAGAATTTAAATATCTCAAAATAGAATGTAACTGCACATACTGTAAAAGATACACAAGAAAGTACTAGAATACAAAGTAAAGTGCCAAATAAGAAAGGACAACGAATAACAAGAGACTAAACACAAGAGATGACAAAGAATGAACAAGAGACAAGTGAGCAAAGTAGTTGTTTGCATTTAGAGACAAAGTGATGATGTATCTATGAGTCTGCAGCTTAATCGAATTCAAAGGGAACGTTGACGACTCTACTGAAGAATGTTCCAGGTCCACAATTAACCAAAGAGTGTGTGTCTGATCACAATGAGCACGTCGCTTCTACTTCTAACACCGGCAGGTTTCAGAGCCCGACAGAAGAATGTAGGTTAATGGTTTCCATTTAGTTTCCATTTTTTCCCCAAAAAAACCGATCTATACTCTCTATGTGCCTGCTCGCACACTTGTGTTAAGTCAAAGACGTTCTCCTGGGAGGATGCACCACTCTGCTCTTCCACCGTTTGTCATTTATGAGTGGAGCATATTTCCCACGGGGCCTCTGAACATGTGACGCTTACAAGCTTCCGGAGGATAAACAGAGGGCTCGTCTTCTATTTGTCTTTGTTTTTTAACTCCAGCTGTAGCATATTGTGAAAGAAAAAATACAACAGTTTCTTTGCTGCAAAAACACTGTTGTGAGATTCAATTTGGCTTGTTGGACAAAGTGATGAGAGATTCTTTCTTTGGCTTACTATGAAGAACGTAAACAGAACAATTCAGTCCATCGGAGCACAAGTAAACATTTTTGTGGTTATTGTCGATCTCACTGATTATATTGAGTTAAAAGTGAATAAACAAGCCGAAAAAACACCGACAGCCACTGATGCAAGCGATGTGCAACTAAAGCACCGGGTTCAAATATGAGCAAAAGCTCCAGAGAAGGTTTCAATCCCCCAGAGTTTTTACGCTTTTCCCAAAAGGACACGTCACATCCCAAATTCAACAAATACAACAAAACAAACAATCCAAACATCTGTCTGCAGGCCTTCTCAGAAGCTCCCCAGCAAATACTGTCTGTTAGCAGTTAGGAAACTATCTGTTTGATAAAACCAGGTCAACTTCAGGTTGCTTTATGCACGACACAAATTTTAATACACTTTTTAAGTTTATTTTGTTATGTTTTCTCCCCCGTTAGTTTGTTTGTTTGCAGAGAAAGAACAAATGACATTTTGGTGCGGATGAGGACAAAAGGGCAGATCCAGTAACTTTTTCTCACTTTCTTTAACATAGAGATGAGATTTAACATTGTGACGTGTTTTATTTCCCAGGGAGTAATTTATGGATCTGGATCTCACGGATTTAAATGTTTCATACGGGGTAGACTTTAATTCAGTTTCCCTTTCACCAACCTATCGTTCTTCTGCAATGGAGATTAAGATTTCACGATCTGCAATGTTTTTGTTTGCTTAGCTGTCGGTCTTGCTTGAATTGAAGGGGGCTGATGAGCCCATCGTCTAAATCTAGGTTTGACAGCCAATTCGTTTTCTTTTGGTCCCTTAATAATAATAATAATAATAATAAAACAACCCGCACTCATTATGTGAATGAAAAAAAAACACCAGAAGTAAAAGAAAGCACTTGTTAGAGAGCAGATGTGTGAAGAAACGAGCGAGTGAAGGCTGCTGGAATTAATGGCTGACCCACTGTGATGCTGGTGCGCTGTTAACAGAAACTACAACATGAACACTTCCTGCACCTGCTTCGCAGTAAAAGTCAGCCTCTCTCCAGACTCTGCATGAAAACATGGCTGTGCTGTTTGTTGTCCCAGGCGCCGGATCTCATTCTGGGGGATTTGTTGGTGCACAAACATTACACCAACTCCTGCTTATCTTTAATATTCACCGTTTTTGCCTTTATCTCGTCTGGTTGAGGATAAGGTGAAGAGACAGCTGCCCCTTCTCAAACACGAGAGGCCTGAATATGTGCACCAGCCAGCTCAGCTCTTTGGAGCAGTTACATACAGACAACCCACTTGTCTGGACTGGAACCGCTCACACAGTGAAAAAGGCTCCAAATGAACAAACCTGAACAAATAATGTCACGTTGCATTTCAAGTTTAATTATCACTGCAGGTTATCGTCTATGCGTTTTAACCATGCCGGGTGGTCCCAGCTAAAAACAACAACTGGTGTGGCAGTGGTCAACCACAGATAATGACAGATGGCCCACAGACACCTGATATCGACGTACTGAACTGTGGTGAAGTGGACCGGGGCCCTAATCTTTTCACAAAGCTGACTGCACCTTCCATAAAGACTCTGTTATTTTCCAGATGGCCTATCAGAGGAGAGTGTGTGTGTGTGGGGGTGGGGGGGGGGGTAGACAGGTCACACAATGAGTTAAATTTACTGACTGGCTTGTGTGGGCCATTTCTGCCCATGCTCAATAAAATGTTAAGCCTAATTTGTAAATTATGCAATGTAGCATGACGTGAATTACATTTTGCAGGTGCTTAACTTTCGGAGTTAAAGCTCTTTCCTCTCATCACACCAAGGAAATACATCCACTCCACCTACGTCTGCCAGAGGACACGAATCCCTGAAAGCATCTGGTTATTTTAAGACCATTTCTTTCCTCTGAGAATATACATGAGTTTATCAATTCACTCTGACCTTAAAACAATGACAAAACCCTGCTTCACGACAGGCACAGACTAAATAACCCATCAACCCAGAAATATCCCTCTTTAATATCAGTGTTGTCTAAACTCGGCTTTTTGCTCAAAGACACATTCCGTGTTTGAGTCCTGCACAAACGTATGAGCGACGCATTTTAAAGACCACATTTACATACACACCATGACAGCTACTTCTGTAGACTCACAATGCTGACCGTCCTCGGCTGCTGCTGCTGCACACACACACACACATTCTGAGGAGCACGTCAATTTGTCCACGTTCACAGGAAACAGCAGAACACAGGTTCCGTGTGTCACACAATTATGTTTTAAATTAGCTCTGCTGAAAATTGAGATTTAATGAGGATGTGATCGGGCACATAAGGGGACTGTCTCCGGGCTCATTGTGGGAGCTCGACACCTCAGGTCAGCGCAGTTAAGACAAGTACCTGTGCAGGAATGTTACACTGACTTTTAATAGTGTGATCTGAATCCAGACAACGGCAACGATGTTCCATTCCACAGAAGAAGTAGAACGTGCAGTGGCAGGAGAGAAGGTGTCACGGCTCACGTAGTGGAAGATACCTGGGATTTAAAACTCAGTGGTAATGTTAAAATTCCAAATTAGAAAACATCAGAGTGATCAGGGCGTCTGTGCCTGAGGTTGTTTCTTTGGTTAGAGCCACAGTTAGAAATGAAACGAGGAACTTATTACATAGCAACACTGTCACCTACTCAGTTATTTCTCAAACCCATCAACTTCTCTGCAGGAAATTATAGGCTGCTTACAATACATCTGAATAGCACATGTTTACCGCTCTATTATTAGCATGTTGGTGGTACATACCCCCATTTATCAGTCCATTTAATAATGAAATCGGTTCAAAGTGGCCCACCCCCTGATGGCTGACTGAGGGCACAGAGAGAGGAGAAGGGAAAAGCACACGCATACTTTTAGAACTTACTTTTTCAAAAGTCTTGCTTTGATGGTAAAAAAAATCCCTGTGAATGAACCAAGATGCTTTTAATCCTGATTAAAATGTCATGTTTTGGGATTATGTCGATATCTGACTGAATGCAGGCAATTATGGTTAAGAAGCAGTGAGCTTTGGGAAGAGGAAACCAACTATGAGATCTGCGGTGGGGTAAAGGTCGCATCTAAGCCGAGCAATAATGTGCTGCGCAAATCAAGGTGTCACGTTGCTATGGTAACTCCAGTATGGCCCGTGGAATTTAAAGGGTGGTAGTAAAGAAGCCTGCGGTCGTCCTCCATCCCCTAGAATACTGTGTGGTCAGTGGTGAACAGGCTGAAAAGTGGAACACTAGCAGCCTGTGAAAACTGTATTCCCCGTGCAGTTCTGTGAAGTCCCCTGGTGCATGTGCGGCAGTGAGATATATATATATATATATATATATATATATAGTGTAGAGCTAATTCTCTATTTATCTGAGTGGGATCTCCAGTGTTCGGCTGCCTGAGTGATCAATTACTGTGATCTGTTCCATGGAGAATACAGAGATGCTACTTGTTGTTAACATTGGCAACCAAATTAGGGACGTGCATCGTAAAGAACATTAGTTGACAGGAAACAAATTTGCAGATTAGTTTTCTTATGGTGCACTGATAACAATTTTAATCAATGCATCTTAAGCCTTAACTCTGAAGTTTGTGGTTTTCACTCATTCAAAATGCATGGAGAGAAAACATAAGAACAACACAATCGATAGAGAATTAAACATTTTTGACAGCTCATGAGGATTTGATCATTAAAAAGGGAACAGAATGTACAATAAGGGAACGTGTGAGTGAATTCGGTTAAGGTTAGGCACTTCCTATACTATCTCTCTACACGTTTAGATATGATTGGGCTGCTGGTATACAGTGGAACATCTGAGACATTAACATAATGTCCCAGAAAACAAAGCCAGACGTTCTTCAGCTGCTCCGGTAACAAGATATAAAAAAGCTGCACTGGAATATTTAGACAGCACCTTCATTTTTATTTTACCCGTTCAAACGAATAGCGTGAATCTCACACTACCTTCACAAATACTGCGATTACCAAACCAGGTTTCAGGGGAACATTTAGATCATCACATTTTTATCTCTAAGAATGATGCAAAAGGTGATTTCAAATAAAAACCCATTGTCTGACATGATGTTAGATTAATGTAAATATAGAATCATCAGCTACTGTTCGTAGATGTATGATTATATAAGATTATATGATTTGTTGGAAACATAATCATAAAAGTTTTCTAATAAGAGAAACAATCGTGTTTACAAATGAGGAACAACCACATTTCAAGTGAAATAAATGGAATAAAACCCAAATTCCCTTTTCTATTTTCCTACCATACAACTGGCTAATGGCAAACTGGATGATGAGCAAAACATAACACAAATATAAGCTGTGGAAATGCACAATCATGGGCACATTATAGTAAACAAGCCACACACAGAAAAACAAAATGGTCCCCCAGAACCATTAGCCACCGTTCTATCTTCTCCCTTTGAAGGACGACTAATTAAACTAACTAGCCGGAGTAGATTCATGTTTCTCTTCCACGCCACCGTCCCCTTTGTTTGCAGCAGATGTTGGAAATGGCTGATTAATTACTCCCGTCGCTGACCAGTTGGAAGCTGGTCGTCAAAGGCTCAGAAGAGAATTATGATAAATCATAAAAAGCACAGCAAAGCTGCACATACAAATGTCTTTATCTGGTTTTTTTAATATTATAATATTATTCTCTTCTTTTTTTCCCAGGACTACTTGCTAAATCACTACATCCATAATACCACCCACAGCAAGCTGACAGCTGAAATTGTGTAAAAACCAAACATCAGCATTCACCACACAATGGTGGCTTTGAATAAAAGCTTCACAGAGCAGCTTTCGTCCCCTTCTTTCCTTTAAAAAGCATTAGAGCCTCTGTCTTATGCCTGGGCTTAATGAAGCCTCACACCATCGCTGTATCTGGAGGACATTTTACTGGTATTAAGACCCACATTTGTTAAAGCATACAATGTATAAAACTATATATGCATGTGTGTGTGTGTGCAGTTGTGTGCATATTATTGCCAATTCACATCCAAGTTCCCTTTGTAGAAATGTATCGGATCAAAATTGTCATCAGAGAGTCAGAGGTAAAAAAGAAACTATATGATTAAACATGAGCCGTTATCCATACTTCTATGTTACAGCATGACTGTACAATACTGGGGAAACGACATTCACTAGACTTGAGTGGAATAAATTCAGTGCTTTGTCACGAGAGAGTGAACAGTGTGGGGGGGGGGGGGGCAAAGCCCAGCCAGCCCTGTTAGTTGTATTTTGACAGTTACCTCCATACACATTTCATCTCTCGGGAGAAAGGAGGCATGAGAGTGGAACGGGGCGAGTCATCATGAGCCTGCAGGATGCATGACTTAGTACTGTAAGAAAGGTGACCCTAAAACACCTCCTCCTCTTCCTCTTCTCTGTGTACAACATCTCTGCCTTCTGTTCACAAAATGTCCACTGGGCCACGAGCCCTGCGAGGCTGCACCACAGTGGACACTGGGAATGGCTCAACCAAAAGAGATCTGTGCAGTATTTCTACCTCAGGAGTTGGTAGCATGGATTTTTTTGGGGGGAAAGATTTGACATTAACCATCCGTATGAATGACGATCGCTCACGTTAACCAGATAAGATCTTACGTTGGGATGTTTTCTCATATAGTGAAATGTGAGAGTTACTTATAAATCGAAAGAAATAAAGGTGATTTTTAATATGAATGATGATTTTATACCAACAGTCTGTGGTTATGACAGTTGGAATGAACTACTAGCATGTATTTTGATTCAAGGCATGAAGCCGAAAAGCTATTTCACATCAATGATTGTTAACCAACCGAGCCTGAAGACGTTTTCTTTCTTCAGGGTTAAAGATCAAAATGTAAAGAGGTAGTTCTGCAAAGTCAGGTTAGCACAGAAATGTAGAGAATTGTTCGGAAAGAAAGGGTCGGAGCTTCGGTGAATTTTAAGAGCAGGGTAACTAACTAACTAATTCTTTTGTGGGGGGGGGGGCAGACTCTCTCTTACTGCTGCAGTGGGTAAAAAAAAGGAAAAAGCAACAGATCTACTGGTCTTAGATTAGGAGACGATACAAACTGCTGCACTGGGTTCAAGTAAAGTTTACCCACAAACCTCGCGTGTCACCTTTCTATCCCGTCGATTGTCTGCCACGCGTTGTATCATTCAAAAATAAATCACGCCCCCAAGACAAATCAGAATTTTGTTTGACTCTCTTGAGCCTGAAGGTCAAAGTGCATTAAAAAAAAGTAAGATAATCTTTAATGTTGTGCTATCAGCACGAGGCAGATAGAGACTAAGACCCTGTGTTTGGCTGTAGTCGACGCCCCTTAAACCGTTTTTTTTTGGTTACACCTTCATCTCACTAATCTGTCGCGAGCATTAGAGTGTTCGACGTTTGGAAGATAAAAAAAAAATCAAAGAGTGTTGTGCTTCATCATGGCCCCGGTAGATAAGGCCCTATACTGTCACATAAAATCAGGGGCTGCCGACTGAAAAACACTCTGTCCTCGGGCGATTTCCCACCATCACCACCACTTTCTCCATCGCATCTCCACAAACCATCTCAAAAACACCCCCGATCTCAGCACATCAGTAAGGTGGCCGAAGAAAAATCCCTTTTGTGCAAAGTCTGCCACTCTTTAAATTTTGATAAAAGATAGTAAAGGTTTGCATTTTCCCCATTTAAGGTTAAATCCTATGTTAAAAAACATACTAAGCAAATACTTTTAATTTCATAATGCCTTCCGGTTACGAATTAGGGAATTCTGTTGAGATCTATTTGCCAAAAACACAGTGATCTCTTCAGTTTTTGATTTTTTTCTCAAACATTATCCTCATTGCTGCCTTGTTCCAAACATGCAATTAATAACCTTTAACATTTCAGCGTTGGCACAGAGGACGCCTGCAGGTATCTGTTGGATGACTTGCTCAAAGTTAACACAATGAGGACATCGCGAAGACAAGCACATGAAGGGGGCTGCGTAGTTAACCAACCCGGGGCTGTGGTGATATATATTAGCTAACCAGAAACAATTAGTTAGTAGTTATTCCAGCCATTCGGATCAGCTGCTAACCAACAGAGCAAAGAGCCACACGAGAGAAAAGTGTAAGATGTGGATGCATCATCAAACTAACTGGTTTTTTTGTGGTTTTACACGTGATTCTTTTGCATGACAACAACTCTGTGGCTCAAGATTTTCTGTTTGACTCATCGGCCGTCAAATCCAAGCCATTCATAACCCTGACAAGTGGAGGGGGGGGTGAAAGTCACTCTTTCGAACGCAGATGCTTCCAAGCAATTACATAAATTAAGTTGTCAGATGGGTCCTGGGGGACGTTTGTCTTCCATGGCTGCGCAAGACCAGTGGGTCTCCCTTACAAACAAAGTGCTTGGATAGGAATGCAGCCAAGGACGACTTTGCCACTGTCAAGATCACCACCATTTCCTAAAGAGAATTTCTTTAATTTGACAAATGCGTGTCGTCTCCGATCTCCCCAGGGACAGATGCCCCAGACCCACATTCTGTGAACAAAGCCCACACTCTCGCCTTTCTCTGGACGCTGAAGACATGTTTACAGATTCCGTGATGCCACGACACGTCCTAGCTTCACCTTTGTAATAACTACATGTTCTTCTACAGCATATACTGAGGCCTGTAGTGTTCACGAGTGTGTGAAGTGTGTTCTGCAAGACATTCCTTTAGCCTTTGCACTTTATTAGTCTCAGATTTGCCAGTGGAAATAGGCCTCCCCTGGGTGCTATTGTCTCTGTTAGACAGTTTCTATCTCCAGCTTCCCTCCTGTCACTACTGTTATGCGTTTCCTCCTCGCCTCCCAGGGGCTAGCCTTCACCGGGGTTGTCATTTTCAATTAGCTATACCCTAAACGCATATCTGTTGGCCCGCGTCAATAATCATTTTATTTAAGATGATGGGACAGCTGCAACTTACACAGACATATTCCATTTCCATCAACCAAATTGCATTTCATGTCCCCCCCCCCCCCCAGTGTGGCTGTACGAACGTTTAAAGCATGTACTGCAAGCAAATAATTGATTTACATTTGAGAAGGATAAGGGTAACCTCTACTCGGTGCCAAGTGAAACAGGCACAGCTGTTCGTTCCCTCCGTCTATTCCCCCCCGCCCGATATGCAAGTGCAGCTCTTCTGATTAGGACTGTGTCTGACTGTAACTGCATCTTCTCCACTATCAGATGGTTTCAGGAAACTGAGCAGAGCGGTGGAGTGCACTGATATTACAATTGTTTTAGCAGATTAGGGCTCATGAAATATATATCCACATTAACGTTACGGCATTAAATTATAGCCCATTTGAAATCACAAGCATTAATTAGAGTTCTGCTTCCACCAGTAAGTCTTGATAGCTGCTGTAACAGGAAAGCATGGCAGCGTTAGACCGTGATGTATGTAACATGGCTTTTTACACTGATTTACAGCAAGTGAGATTAAATACGTCAGCGTCAATTTGAGCCAGTTGAACAGTTAATATTTTTCGATATAATTGTTGCGTCCAGCGATGTCTGCGTTTGAATTGATGGAAAAAGCCGGACCTTGAATGTCATTAGAGGCGATCTCTGTCTATTCTGACGAAACAAGCCACTAACCACTTTTGTACGCCCCTGTCTCATGGAGTGCAACAACAGAAAAGGTGTAACACACAAACACAAAAGCAGCCAAGCACAACACAACCACATCACAACCCAGACACTGGTTACAGCAACGTGTGTGCGAGGCATCAATTCAACTTAGTGTCTGCTCCAACTGTGAAATCATCCACCGCCTTGAAAGGAAAGTCCAGAGGAAAGTTTAAAAAACATAAAAGCATTGGGTGATTTCGCTGAATCGGCTGGAAGTGCTTTACATCAAAGGAGAAATTGAATATCGATCGCGTCCATGTTGAAAACGATATCGCACGAGTAGAGCTCGGAAAAATGTGACACAGCAGTGGAAGTAAAAAAGATGCACTCGACTCATAAGCCTTGGGAGAACATGAATGAAATTGCGCTCGAATCAAAGAAAACAACTGAGTGGACAACTTTGCCGTAACCAGAACCAGCAGCTCGAATCCCGATTGCATGAATACAGGAACCTATTACTGCATTTATTCATTTTTCGACTTCAAAGACACATGCTGGAGTTTACGCACGTCCGTCTCCCTCAGACGCTGTGCACGTCAGCAATACAGCATTTCCATCACCAGTATTTCCAAAGGACCACATCTGAATTTCTCAAATTGGACATTTCTGGAGGCAAGCAGACAACAAAGTAGTTTCTGCAAGTTTTATGGTTTCAATCTTCTTGAATATCGCAGGGACACAATGAATAACTTTGAATTGTTTGTCTTGGCGTCTCTGAACGGACCTGCTTTAAAAATGGAGAGGCAGCCGAGGGATTTTACTGACACGCAGACAGACGTGTTTGAAGGTTACTGTATTCTGTTTGCCACCACTTCGCTAATTGCTGCCAGCCAGAGGATATTACAAACTTCAGGAATAAGAAAACATTGCACAACCATCCCTAAATTGAGTAATGGCTTAATAATACGACCCTTTGCATTGCCTGTGCATCCTCCCAGCACAGGCAGATGAGAGTAACACACTAAACATCCAACCACAGCCAAGCCACTAAATTAGAGTTTGGGTAATTTGCACATCCCTGATTAGATGGTTCCTGTGGGAGCAGTTGGATGTTGTGTTGGAAGAAGCCTCCAGCTCTGCAAAAACCTAAAGATACACTCCTGAAAAACAAAAAGAGGACCTGCCTCTGCCCTTGAGCTTTCTATCTTACCACAAATATGTTTATATGGATATATATATATATATATATATATATATATATATATATATATATATATATATCCCTCTAAGCTGCTATCAAAAGACAGACAGACCTCAAACCCACTTCAAAGAGAGCCAGATGTGTGTGTGTGTGTAATTTGATGAACTGGAAATATTATCCCACCTTATAATAAAGACACGATAAGATGAAAAGGTTTTTTGAGCATCACTCACACTCACTCACATCTCCCACATGTTTAATTATGGCTCCGTTCACTTGCGCAGAAGTTATTGAATCCAGATGTGGAGCAATCGTCTCCATCTCAAACTATCCAGCGTCTTTCAGGTGGTTCATTATCCGGATGCACATCTGGAGCCACATCTTGTGTCAGCACAACTTGGAACAAACCTCGTGCAGCTGGAGCTCCAACACAAACCCCACAAATATAATAAACACACGTATATGAAGTAGTTTACTCACAGAAAACGCAGATGAAGTGGTCACTTCCCGCCTCCCGGGGGTCAGCGGGCTGCGGTGGCCGCCGACGCGTCTCTTGCCTCCCGGAGCCACACGGCGGAGCGAGAGAGGGATGAATATCCAGTGAAGTGGTCCTGTTCTACCGCCGCTTTACCCGGTGCACCAGCGCGTCCAGTACATCCTCAAGTCAAACAACGGAATACAACAACAACAACAAAAAAAAATGTATATGAATGTTCCAGCTCTTTCTCCACCTGCCCGAGCTTGTCCAGCCTTCTCCGCCCGCTCCAGGGAGCTGTGTGCCGGGAGCTGTGTGCCGGAGCTGTGCGTCGCGCAGGGCGGGTGTTCGCTCCGCTCAGTCCGCCGGCTCAGGCTCTCTCTCTCTGCGGCGGAGCGTCCTCCCTCACCGCGGCTGGCTGGGGGGGGGGGGGGGGGGGGGGGGGGCCATGTCAGCGACGAGCGTTGTGAGTTGTGTGACCTCAATATCAAAAGAAAATGGAGAAGTATTTGGCTGAAGTTGGTTAATTATGGTGGAGAAATAATAAAAGACATAAAGAGATTTTCTCTGTTAAAGGTCCGGTGTGGAGGATTTAGCTGGAAGGGATCTAATGGCACAAAGGTCATATAAAATGATGTTTTCATCTAAATTGTTGTTTTCTTTACCCGTGAACTGCCCCTTTATATTTAAATACTGTATATTTACCTCGGGAGTGGCTCCTCTCTACGGAGGCAGCCATGTTTTTTTTTTACAGAAGCCCAGACTGGACAAACTTGTATTAAATTTTAGAATATAGGACAAGACGGTGAATGTCCCTTGTACGTTTTAAGGTCTTCTGCACCCGTCACGTTACCAACCACCAGGAGATGTTAGCAGGCGTTAGCGGCCGCCAGCGGATGTTAGGGACGTAACCTCCCATCTTAGCATCATCGGGTGTTTTGGTCTTGTAATCGGTGATACAGGCCCAACCTGAAAAGAACAGATAATGCAAAGCGTCCAGTGCAGACTTGAAATGCAAATCGGAAAATCTAAATGCTACCAACTAACTCATTACTGTTCAGTAGTTGTTTAGTTAACATTCACAAAGTTAACTAGTAGTTTAATGCCACGTTAGCCATTAATCCTCGGAGCTCGGATTTTACGACACCTGAGTCAGAAGTTGCAACTGGAACTTCTGTCATTAAATGTGTGTAGAACTCAGTGACATCTAGTGGTGAAGTTGCATGTTGCAGCTGGATATCCCTCACCTCACCCTCCCCTTCTCAAAAGAGAACCTGTGGTAGCTTCAATTGCCATAAAAACTCAAAAGCTGTTTAGTTTGACCAGTCTGGGCTCCTGTAAAAGAAACATGGCGGCCTCCGTACAGCGGACCTGCTCCTGATGTGAATATAAAGTATTTAAATATTAAGGGCCCATTCTAGCGTAAAGAAAACAGCAGCTCGTACAATTTAGATGAAACACACGAGTGAAAACATCACTAGGATTATTTATTTATTTATTTATGAAGAGATAGCTGTAATTTTGCACTGTGACCACTGGAGGGCACTGAAAATGCTTAACCTTCTAACTTACATTGTCCAGTTTGATAATACATATAGTTCCCTAGTAGTTAAGGAGAATTGAATTTTTGAGCTCATCCCCATTGGAGATTCGCAATAACGACATTTTTTCAATTTTTCCATTAAATTCCAGTTCAGCAAAAAGCATCTTTTCATATTGTGATGGTGATGAGTCAGGATTCTTCTTCCTTATTGACAGAACAAGTGCTGAGAATCACAACTGTCTGCAGATCTGTTCAGGCTTCACTAATCAATGCGCCACTTTGAGCTGAACAATCTGACTGACAGCTCTGAGCTCTTTTAATCTTCTTCCAGATATTTCTTCTCCCCCACCCCCCCAATAATATGTTTATTAAAAGTTGTTCTCTTTGGGCCACCATGTGACATAAGACCAGTGAGTTGTGTAAGGGTAAAATAAAGAGGAAGCACGAACAGAAAGGAAATCGTTTTTATCAGCTTCATCTGTTGTTTCGCTGAGGCTTAAAAGTTCGGATGTTTTCTGTCAATTAATCAATCAAGGACAGACTGGAGATAAAAAAAAAGTTCGGTCCAGTCTGACTGTTTCTTTTATGCACTGCACTCAAACTAATAAAGAACATATGTTTTATTCATTAGTTACAATTGGAAAAAAAAAAAAAAAAGGTGTATTTCTTTTGTTGTCGTGCTGCAGCTTCACCGCCCTCCTAACAGACCACTAATGGCACTAGACTGGAGAGTATAGATTAGTTCCTTCTGTTTCACGTATCGGTTGCATAGCTCATATTGCCACCCTCTGCTGTGAGTGTTTGACTGACAATATGGAGCTAACGGCCTATCTCTATCCCCCATCATTAATTAAACAGGACCCATGGCTGAGTGCTCTTCCTATTGCACAATTGATCCATTCCAGAGCTTGTAGCTCTTATCAGCTCTTAGATGCCATCTTTTGAAAAGCAGCATTTTAAAGACCCTTTTTACAACTTTGCTTCTTGGCATTGATATGGTGTGGAGAGCTTTGCTTATAGTATACACGCCTGAAATGTGTTTCAGAGGATATTATTATTTCTCAAGGTCTGTTACCTTAAGCTAAGTAGTTTTTAGGCTGTACTTCCCAGCACTGAATAATGGTTTGGATACAGGGGACATGGAGTATTTCTCTTGCACTTTAAAACTTGCAGGGCAGTTATCCGTTCAGTGTTTTTGTTTCACTTCAGTGAATATACTTTATACTCTGCTCTTATTGCTAATGCAGTGTCATCCATTTTGCAAAGAATTCCCCATTTTACAAGTGCAAATGTGGCAAAAACACTGTCCGCTCTGAACCTACAGTAATATACTTTAATTTAAATCCTCTATAATGTGGAAAAACACAATTTGCAATAAATAGATGATTTCTTTCCGAAGCTTCCTGGGGCCGATTCGTCCTGTGGGTCCCTGCAAATGAGATATGTGAGGTGTAATTAAACAAAAGATAAACCTGAAACATGCCCACGACAGCCACAGCAGCTAATCACAGGAATTTGTTAACAGGGCAATGTTAACAAGATGGCAGGTGTGTGCATGCTGCAGTATTTAAAGCACAGTGCTGCAGTTTTCTTTTTTAAGATGCAAACCTGACATATTCCCTGTGAGAGCACACTGGCTTTGGTTTTCTTTGAAGTGCACTGACATTAATACCTGGGTGCATTAAATAATAATAATAATAGCACAAAAAAGTTTTAAAGTAAAAGCGGCAACTCATTTCCAGTTCATTCAAGCCACTGCACCAAATTAAAGATTCTGACATTTCATGCTTCCTCCAGACGTTCCATGCTGATTTAATAAACGCTGGTCGCTGTTGCTATCAATGTACGGTGCAGCTTTTCGTTCTTAATGGCCACTTGCACTTTTAACCAACTGCCAACACATAATTTTCATTTTAAACATAATTGCAGCCAGAGAGGAGGATCGGGGGAATGAAAGCCTGCGTGAGTTAGTGTTGTTAGTCTCACCACTGATGCTAAAGAAAATGACAACATGTTGTTGGGTGAGAGAAGACAGCAGTCGCATATAATTAGAGAGGTGGAGCTCTGCTGCGAGAGGAGGATTAGAAATTAGGGCCTGACAACAAGTGGGGACATGACAGGATGCAGGACTTTCTGAACTTTTAAGCCAAAACTTTATGTGGCTGGAAAGAAGAAAAAGAATCAGAAACAAATTTCCTCCCCTGTCAAGAACCCAAGTTGTAGTTTGACGTGGGTGTCGTAGAAAGTTGTGAAGCTGGATTCCTGTGTCAGAATAAAATTGTTCTTTTACAATTAAGATCCAGAACCTGTTCTTCACATAATCTTTCAGTCTGTCTCTTTCCTGCCGGTGTGAGAATTAAAAATGTCACACTTCTAACAACGCCACTCTCTGACATCTGCAGTTTGCAAGGTGGTGTGTGTGTTTGTGTGTGTGTG
Organism: Verasper variegatus; assembly: GCA_026259375.1. NCBI lineage: Eukaryota > Metazoa > Chordata > Actinopteri > Pleuronectiformes > Pleuronectidae > Verasper > Verasper variegatus. The sequence continues at coordinate 22,101,281 of CM048047.1, forward strand.
TGTGTGTGTGTGCTTGTGATGTTGCAGCTGACTGAATCCTAATTTCCCAAGAAAAGGCTAAGGAGAAGGCAATCCTCGGCTTTTGGGCTAACACAGCACTATTCACGAACAAAATGTCTTAATTTATCTTCATTACACACCCTGAGAGCTGTGTTGTGCTACGCTGCTTTCCACTCGGCTACCGCTCAGACAGCTGCGCCAACTTCTGACTCAAACGTGGGGCAACCTAATGAACTGTTCGTCTGCACACAGCGTACATTTGTGCATTACTTTTATTAGTTTAGCTTGTTTTAAGTTTGAGGGAATAAGTAAAAGAAGTGAGGTTCATTATTGCACATGTTACATGTGTATATCTGCGTGTGTGTGTGTGTGTGTGTGTGTGTGTGTGCTTGTTCACACTCTCCTGCCATATATAAACGTCAGGAAAGCATGACGGTATACCACTACAGATGGTGAGTAACATTAACATGCTTAGCAAATTTAAGCAATTTGTATTTATTGCTCAGCAGATGCTGACTAGATCGAGGTGGTAAATTATAATTTAGTTGGTAGACTGATTCTTTTCATTACTGGTACCACCAACATCTGCTAGGTGGTGTGCGTACGCATGCAAGTGGCCGCATAAAGCCACACGGAGGCACAAAGGATTTAAGGTCGATATAAAGCCGTGCACGTGTTAAATAAAACAGCAAAAATCACGTTACAGTTTGGATTAATTAACAATCAAACTTGTCGGAGAGTTGGAGACGTAATCACAATAACTTAAAGGAGACTGTTTCTTATCAAAGCTTCAAAATGTTAAACTTTCTGGTGCAATGAGTTTCTTCGTCAAAGTCAGTTTTGCTCGGACATAAATCTAAATGTGTCACCGGTAAGTTTCTAAAATATTAAATGTACTTTAAGCAAATTAATAAATCGTATGAATCAATTAATAATAACTTGTCTTGAACATAATTCTTGTGGTAACATCTCAGGCTCCTATGAACGAGCGTAAAATCAAGTTTATGAGGCTCCTCAGCATAAATTACTTGATCCAAATAATTGATTACTGGAGAGGAAATAGAAATGATAATCACGGTTTTAAAATGCACGAACAAAATCGGATTTAATTGCAACATTGACTGCCTCAGAGTGATGTCAGGGACAAACCTCCGTCAGCAGTAGGTGACATGATTGCCAATATTTGCTACTCAAAGCATCTATTGTCAATATTTATTTTAACAATGAATCACATGTGAAAGGGGTCGATCTGGTTATAAAAAGCCACAGAGAATTATTACCAAAACTCTCCAGTGTATTTCAAGCTTGCAGAGCTTCGTAGCATCTTCCAGCCCCTTGTTCTGCAGCTGCACTCATCGTGTCATTTTCCAGCTGCAGCGGGCGGCTGTTTTCAAAGAAGAGGCTCCAGAAACCCAATGTTCGGCAGAGTCAGCGTCTCTGCTGATCACAGCCGAGCATTTAGCTGCTAAAGAGACAGCTACTCCCGCTGGGAGTTGATAGAGAACAAAAGAACTGAGCTAAGAACAGACTTGCTTCCATTCGATTGGCAAAGAAAACGAGTTTCCAAATGAAGCTAAACATGTTTGTCCGATTTGCTTAGAAAGGTGATATGTCAATGTTGGGCTCACGACTTGTCAATGCTGCCTCCAAGAGGCCAAAAGTCCTCAACTGGATTAAATGAATTAATAATTTAGCAGCCTGATCGGGTATAATCCTAGATCACTGCAGTATGAACCATTGTTCATGTTTGTGAACCCATTGTATTCACAAGCTGAAAGAATCGGAGCCACAGTTTAATGTTTGTGTTTGTGTCACACTCTGCCTCCCCCTCCTTAGTGGAGTGTTGTCGGAGTCACCCAGCTGCCTCAGCGACCAGCAGATCCACCTGCAGAGAGGGTGAGATTGTCCGCCGCCTCCCTGCAGAAATACAGAATGTGTTTGTCGGTGCTTGTGCCAGCAGAACGCTTGTATCTCAAATCGGCCCCATTGGAATCATCGAGCGCCGATAGTCGCTCGGGCGCTGTCTACGCTGCTGAACTAACACACTGCGACTCCATTCAGCTGTGATTGGAAATAACAATCATAATTACCACGGCGTAATCATATCCCTCAGCAATGAGTGTCAGAGGAGAAACACCGCTCCTTTAATGTCACAACAAATAGGCTGGTTTCAAGAATCACGAGAAAGACAAAAGAGTCTGGACTCTGTAACTGAAAAGGTTCACGATCGTGTATCATGTGATTTAAACGCAACCGTGAAAAAGCTGTGTCACGATCCCTTTGTGTCTTCGACTCAGAGAACTCTTATCTCATTCAATCGTCCACTGATTATTTGTCAATGTTGAATGAAGAAAAAAATGATTCCGACACACACACACACACACAGGACTGATGTTGAGGGAGAAGAGTGCTGGTGGATGCTGCCATTCACCCTCTGTCTTTCCCCCTTTGTGGGAGGATTCCTCATCTCCCATGTGGCGGCCCATTTGTCCTGGAGTAATTCATTACCTGTTCACTCAGTAGTGACAACACCTCAATTCCATCTGGCTCCAGCGTCTCCTGGGGCCCCCGCTAGCCCCGGAATAATAAGGACGGCCACCGGTAAACATATTTGCTCACCTATTACCTCAATAACTACTTAATGATTGATTCCGTGTTGGATTATCCAGGTGTCACGACGCGGCTAAGAGCTTCTTTAATGAGCGACGCGCCGCTCGCTCCACCTGTGACGCCACGCTTCAAGCCACGCACGCCAAAGAATATGTGACAGTCATTGTCGAAAGTTGCACAGCGGTGAGTGTATCATTCAAGTCGTGTCAGATCTGTCGAGAGCTGCAGAATCGCTTCTGCGCCGAGAGGCAGAACAATGAATATAGATCCAAAAAAACATATTTTACTCTGTCGACAATAACAAAACTGACCTGTTTCTCTGTGCGCTGAAGAGGGACAATAATTGCTACTTTGAAATCACTTGTCCTCATCCCCCCCAAAACAGAGGGGTTTCTTCCCCCCCCCCCCCCCCCCCCCCCCCCCCCCCCCCACCGCTCCGAATGTATTCATTCTTGTCTGCTGGAGCTTCATGCACGCTCACACCAAACAGCATGGATTTTTTCAGAAGAAGAAAACACTGGAGCCCTAATGTTTCTATTATGTAAGATCAATAAAAGCTCCATAGCAGTAGAAACCCAAGGACACATTGATATTTAAACAGGGCTGCAGCGCCGTCACAACCCAATTGATGGGGCCACCTCAGGAGTTGTGTTGCAACCCGACCACTGCAGGCTGCACGTACCCAGGGCATCACTTCAGAGGCCGGCAGCTGAGCCCCTGACAGCTGGACACATGTTGTCGTCCTCTCTCCGCAGGAAGCGCAGGAAAGGCTCTCTGTATCCTGGAGCTACACTTTGAATCCACCCCTTGATCACAGCAATACCTCCTTTCCAGAGCTGGAAACGCATAAACTGGAAGGCACGACACTTCCCAGGGTGCTCGTCGCTTCGCATTTAGCTAACACTTTGGGCGAGTGATTCCATGAGTGGAGGCAACAGCGGAACAAGCCCATGCTCGGCAATAGGAAAACAAATATTTCAGATGTGAAGGAGCACGAGTTCAACATCGAGCCAGATTTCTGTCTGTGATATTTTCTACAGCATCTATCGATCTACTGTGCTGCCATCTTGTTATATCCGTGGTCTAAAAGACATCATTATCATTTGAATTTGCCTTTCCTCCACCCCCTCTGTTTCACACATTGGCACCACGCAGCTACACACACTCTCACACACCCTCACACACACCCACGCACGCACACGGAGCACATTTGTCAGTCTTTAGCTCCAGAATCATGTGTCTGGGATCGGTTCCAGCTTGGCTAAAATTGATTAATAGTGGTTTTAATTGCGCAGAATGCTGACTGCAGACTCAGCAAATGTGCGTCTTGAAACACGCTCCTTCCAGTCTCATCGTGGAGATGTGTGTTTTGGAGGAGTTAATGAATAAGTCATTAGGAGGTGACCATGACTGATGTTTAAGAAACAAACAAGCCGCCATCGACCGCTGCCGGGATCAGAGCGGAGGCCAGACAAACTGCAGGTGAACCAACAACAGCACCATCAAACAGGCGGCACACTTATTCACATGTATTGGCTTCCTGATTCAAATGGGCTTCTCTCTTTAAACATACTTTTCTCTTTTTTTGTGCAGCTTATGTGATATCTCATTAGACGAGGCAGCGAAGCCCAGTGTGTCCACGCAGAGTTTGTGTTTTGCTTTTCCCGAAACTGGACTCAAGCAGAGAGCGTGATTAGCGCTCCGACGGCAGACTTCATAACAAGAGTCCACAGTTAAAAAGTTTTAAGGAATATTTGTGTATTTTTCAGGCTCAAATGCTGTCAGCAATTAACATATACAAAAAGCAGCAGGTTGTCCTGCTGGTTCAGTTTCACTAAATAACATTTAGGCTGCATTTTCCCTGAGTGTTTCTTTTCATATCTGACTTCGTGGAGAAGCCTCTGAAGAGAGAGCACTTAGAAAACAAGAGGCCTCAGCCTTCAACTGAAACCTCTGCTATTGAAATTCTCTGTGTGGTTTGCAGCTCCTCAGGTCAGGGTGGCAGGGGGGAGGGGGGGCGGGGGAGCATGCATACTCTCTTAAGTTCAAGATCAAGATCTGTGACTTCAGATCTGGTCACAGTTTGCCAGTGGCTCACTTGAACTGCAAACAGCACAGTATTGAGAATGTATATTTGTGCAGGTAGAAAAACATGTTTATTTGAATTCATCTGTTGTATGATGTATTTGATCGGGATAGTCAAGAGGAAATATCACTGAGATGCAGCAAAGAGTCGAGGCTATAGACTGAAAACCAGGCCACCGCATTAAGTATTGAGGTTTGATACATGAAACACACTCTACCAGCTGACCAGGGCGCTCGTATCAAAACAAGCTTCCGATGTTATGATGATGATATTCTATAGACTTTCTATATTCAAAAGATACATTTGTGGTTTTCGAATTTACACACACACACACCAGACTGTGGGGAATCTGAAAAGCTTTCCAGAAATGCGTCCTATAGCAAAGCACTCTGCGCTCCCCGGGCTGTAATACAGCAGCGAAAGGTAATAAGCTTCACTAAAGACAAGAATTCATGCAGCGACAAGCTGTTGCAATAGCTCCACGTTGCATTACCACCCGGCCCTTCAGCGAAACAATTTCAAGTGAATAAGAGCTGTGTAAAACATAAACTCATACAATTCTGAAGTGCCGTATAAAATGAAATGCAGTAACCTCGTGGAGTGCGCTGCAGTCATTACAGATGATTATGTTAAACCTGGGTGCTGCGTGACTTTAAAGGTTGCAGTTTGATATTCACAAACAAATTACACACTTTGACACAAACCACCGGTGTGTCCTTCTCGATGGCTCCGCTGAGCCCTGAATGCTAATCTCGGCGATGACAGTGGTTGCACTGGGAAGCGGCCAGATGTAACGGTGTGTGGAGCTGGTTCAATGTGGAATAAGAATTGCACATTGGTGCTGGCACGTTCAGAAAAGATTCTCCCAAAGGATAAAGGTTTAACTTAAATCTAAAATTAAGACCATTCAGAAAAAATGTATGACATGTTAGACGACATATATTATCCCACAATGTGATCAGAAATATTTTAGCGTTAATTTCTAGACGACTTGGTTTCTTTACGAAGAAAAGAAATATTTAAGATTCCATCCACGCATATTTTATGACAATAGAAAACTCTGCAAACTCTGCAAATCTCAGATGTTTCTTTCCCACAATCTATGACAGAACAAGAGCAGGGGTGGCCAACCTCCGGCCCCCAGGCCGTGCACAGCCTGCAGGACAATTCATGAATACAAAAAAGCAACTTAAAAATCCACCCAAAAAATCTCATGACGTGATAATTTGATCTCTCCATGAAAAAGGAAAATAACTAAATGATACATTAGCATGTTCTGGGTGGTTCCTCGTGAACAAAACACATGTGCAGCTTCTTCCTGGTGATTATCAGTAACAGAAAAGTAAATGTGGAATACTGCACTTTCTAAGAGAAATTGATGTGTGATTTCTTTTTTTGTTGAAGTAAAATCCGAGTTCCCGGGAAGTCCAGACAGCGACAATGAGCTGACAGCTGAGACGCTACACACTGAAACTGCTATAACTGGATAAAGTGAAATTGTTCCAAGGTGTCAGAACCCAAGCTGAGCAGATTACTGATAAATCGCACAAGCTATATATAGAAAAAAAACAAAAAACACCTAAGAAGACTGTAAGATATTTCTGTTTTTGTGAGTTTGATATAAAGTGTGTGTTTGCTGCCTGTACCACTAATGCAGTGCACTGCCAAAGGTGAGGCTTTGTTTGAGTGGAGCATGAGCTGCAAGTTGCATAATCACCACCACCACCATCATCCTCATCATCAATACCATCTGACATCAGATGCATCACCATGATAAGGCACTTCCGGCCCAACACATTAGAGAGGGTATGGTGTGCTTTATTGTGTGCTCAATAATTTAGTAAGGCTCACATAGGATGTTAGAATAATTGAAATGGGCCCTGATAAGTGAAACAGGTTCCTCGCCCCTGCAGATGAGAGGTTTCAGGTTTCAACATCACACTTTGTGCAAGATGCGTTCTGAAAATCCTGTTCACGTTATTTCAACGTAGTGTGTTCATGTAGCTCTGTAAACAAACAGGATTTTCACATGAGTCATTTCAAACACGTGCCTCGGAGTCTAAGATCTGGAAAGTATCAGCACGCGAGCTCCCACATTACTACTCGCTGTGCACTGTTTAATTACTTTAGTTTAGTTTGAGGGGCAAAGTCTTGGCTGTGCAGCCCGGTGGAGATCCAGTGCGACTCCAGGCCACTGCTCGGCCGCTGAGCTTTGAGCTACAGCAACACTTGAATCAAAAACCTGGAGATGCTGTCGTTGCTCAGGGGTTTCCTCAAGCCCAGCCACGCAAACTAAACAAGTGTTTATAATTTCACTATATTTATTTCACACATGTATCAATTGAAGAGTCAATGAGTGGAAGGGTTTCCTCAGCACAGATCTCAGGCCTGTAATCAACACAAATAAGGCAGTCGCACTTTCTGTGCAGAGGAGAGCAAGCAGCTAATTAGAGAAATTCAAATGCAGCCGCTTTCAGACATGAACTGAACTCCAGATAATATCCTGCAATTATCTGAAGGGGCTGAGAATGAGAACAAAACTGAAACGTTCTTGGTCACGAGTGACGGTGTCTTCTGTGTTAATGTGCTGCCAATGAAAAACACATGTTCTCCGCATGCTCACCTGAAAGCTCCAGAGATTTCTGTGTTGACCGCAGAATCCCGTGCTTCATATGTGAGACTATGGAGACAGTCCGGACTCCATTGTGTGGACATTCTCCGGAGTTCATGTCTGAAGTCTGCTTTTGTCTGGGCCAGAGTAAATCATATACAGTACATCACGCATCACGTTTACGTCACTTCAATTTCTCGTTATTTTGTCCTTTCGACCTCTTTGATGCAGGTTGATGACGGCTACAGTAAAAGCAGAATTCCTCCCCACATTGGGTCCACCTCTGTCCCACATACCACATGGAATGAATCCACTTGGGCGGTACGCTACTGTTTGCCACATCTGGGCCACAAGTAAGCCACAGCAATACAATACGGAATTGGTTTTGTGCTACTTGGGCCATATTCATCATTTACCAAGTGGCAGTTTAGGTTTAAATCCAGATTACACCTGGAGCTCTGCACATTTGACAAATAAAGCCCACATTTGTTATTTTACATGTCGGCAACTTTAGCCTCATATCCAATTTGTTCAGGCCAGAAAAAGGCAGATTTAAATGTTTACGACCGTCTGACTGTACGAGACTTTTATTCAGATTTGTGTTTGTATCGAGCAGTTCCCGATCTCACTTTAGTTCCTTTGACATAGTCGTTCTGGTCCTTTCTCTGCCGCTCAACAAGCTTTACCTTTACTCTTCTCCTCCTGCCATGGAAACCTTCTTTATGGGGCTCAAAGGGAATTATTCACAGTCTCCTCAGGGCTCTGACAAGGTCATGGGCTTTCTGTCTCCCCTCTCTCTTGGCTTCTGTTCTGAACCGTAATTGATTAGGTTAAGCAGTAAGAGAGGGAAGGTCATGCCTGCAGCGGTGATCTGGAGAACCCGACAGCACGCGTGGCCGCAGACACATGCTCTCCATCACCTGGAGACAGGCACAGCGAGGACAGGATGAACCACCCCTTCGGAAATGGACCCGCTCACAAAAAGTCCAGTTAGCTGCACCATGCTGTTCCCCCGACTTTGTCCAAAACCACTGGATCATGCACCGGAGGGCGAGGTCCCTTGGTAATGAAGATTTACACTTTATGAAATGCAAACATATTCCTGTTGGATTTAAGAGCCTGTCAAAGTAGATGCATCTGGTCCCACATGAGCGCACAAAGAAAATCCAAAGTAAATTCCAACGAGAACGTTGTTCGTGGAAAGACGCGGACTATAAAGGACGCCGTGCTCAATCCGTTCAGCCTCATTAGACAGACTAGAATTGCTCTTGAAGGATATGAATCTCGTTGAATTGGGGATATGTTGGTACAGCGGAAATCAAGGGGAAGATCTGGAGGTTCTTTCATTCCACTGGAGTCAGTCAGCCGACAGCAAATCTAAAAGCACCGGCTGTTGAACCAGGTTGATACCACTCGGAGTGACATATCAAAACCTGACAATTCAGCTCTCGCTTAGACTGTGAGAGCTGAATGGGAGAGTTGAGTCTCTAAATTCCCATAAGTCTATGAAAAGACGTATTTGACATGTAGATTTCTGTCCTCTGACGAAGTTTCTTTGGGAGACAGTGCGATAGCTTCGTGGAGAGATTAGGTTCAACATGAGGACAAAAATAAAAGAGCATTTCCCGTATACCAACCTTGAGGGTTTATCATGGGCTGATCTTGCGGCTCATCCCATTCCCCCGTCTACTCACAGAGCAAAGCAAAGACAACTGCATCTCGTTGTGGAAGGTAAATAAAGGATGATAGGGGTCTCAGCCCGCTGCTTGTTTGACATCTGTTTGTTATCTACCTGAATAGTCGAGAGGAGTGAGGCCGGGCTGTTTTCTTCGTTGGACACATACCACCTGACTTTCATTCACAAACTGTTTTGCCGGTTATTTTCTCCGTGGCAAAGTCCGGCAGCGGCTGCAAATTGCAAATTGAGAGCAGACTCCGCAGATTGATTGATTCCGGCCCATTTACATTTTCCAGCAAAACAAACACTTTAAAGTCCAGACGACTTTTACCTCCTCCTTGCAGGGAGGGGTAAATTGGTTTTAAAATATGAAGCCTATATGCAAATAGAGCCAAAGCTGCTTTGCTAGAAAAGACAAAAGTGAGACAAAAATAATCATCATCAGCCAGTTAGAAAGAGAGGATATCACAGGACAGTTGTGACACTCCACTGACTCACTGGCATTTCATATTTTGGTGTCATTTTTTAATATTAATTGCACATTCATCTGAATGCAGATGCTGTTTTCAATTTACTAGGACTGTGACTCAGTCAAGATGAGATACAGTGTGAACAGCAGCGTGTGAATGAGCTCTGTTATGCACAGTGTGGCTCAGACAGAGAGAGAGAGAGAGAGAGAGAGAGAGAGAGAGAGAGAGAGAGAGAGAGAGAGAGAGAGAGAGAGAAGCCGGCTGGAGCAATGATGAGTCCATCCATCGCAAATAAATTGGGGTTGACTTTGTGAGGGGCCTTGAAGAAAGGCAAAGGGAATGGAATGAGAATGCGCTGTTGCTATGCCGCGGTGTAATATTCACGGAGGGAACGAGAAGCGATGGTAATGTTCGGGGGCGAGGGAGGCGGTCGAGCTTCACGGAAACCTCCGAGAGGGTGAAGGGCGGATGACCCTGGACGGTGGCGTCGCTGTGAAAGAAGAGGAGGATCTTATTCAAACGGCAAAGTCAAAGTGAGACGACACTCCCACTTTCACCAGAGGAAGAAAACAAAAGAGAAAAACAGTAACATTGCGGGACCTTGCTTCGTGTCCTTGTGTTTTCTTTTCAAGATCGAACAGCGCACGTCGCCCGGCGTTACAACATTCCCGGGGAAATGTATTTCTGACAGCAGATCACTAAAGGTTGTGCCATTTTTTCCCTTTTCTTATTAAAGGTCAAAGCCTCATTTGAATATTCATAAACACCTCCTTGTGCATTAATAAAAAGAGAAAATGTTTTTTTTGTTTGTTTAATGAATGCAGGAGGAGCAATAAAAGCGGATGATTTTCTGAAGGAGTTGAATAATAAATCTTTTTTTGGGGGGAGAAATGCTGCTTTGAATGTCGCGATTAAATCACGTTGTCCTTCCGCGGAGAGAAATGACGCTAATTAGCATGAGGCTACTTCAGCATGACGAGACGGGTCGGTATCACACCGGTGCAAGTGTCACTTTGCTTTGTTAAACAATGAAGCAGCTGACACTTGTTTCCTGGGCTTGTTACATCTTGTACCCGGATCTGAGCAGGAAAACGCGGACCTGCAACATGTGCAAATATCAGTCAACCTGCGTCCTGCTCCCACACCTATGTGAAACAACTGAATTATGCCTTTTCAAAGACAAATCAGCTGGCAAACAGAGCATCGTGTTAATGAATTGGAAACTGAAAAGCCGCCGGTGACAGGCTACGACAGGAGGTACTCGTCCGCACATACGGTATCTGGCTCCGCAGAGCAGCGCACGTTGTGAGCAGTCCTGTCATGGTGCATCTCTTGGTGCAGGAGTGTGACAGCAGAGCGGAAAGTAAGGGGGCTGGAGGAGGCGTTGGGGGGTCTGAGTGGAGCACACCAGCTTGTTACCCAGACACGAGGATGAGTGGCCCGGCTGCATGGCGAGGAGGAGAGGCTCCCTACTGGGAAGTGACGGCGGTGTGCACAGGGACAGCATGATGAATGAGGGAGGAGAGCTGCGGGAGGCCATGAATCAATACCTCCTCTTCCCTCCTCTCTTTTAAGGTGGATACTGCAGTTCACATCTTCTTGTCCCGACTTATTTGAAAGATGATGGAGGAAACACCCTGAACTAACGCGGTGACATCCCTGAACCTAACCTCTGGGCGGCTGTTAGACATGCAGCTTCCCAAAGAGCCGTCGCCGTTGAATATCACAGCTTTTCAGCAAAAGCGAACTAAACAAATGAAGTCGCCCTCGGGGGGGTTTTATAGGACTGAGTGCTCTACCACTAAATGCATTGGTCGGACTCCATGAATCATTTATCAAATGGTTTGTAGCTCATTTTCGAGCAGTGTCTCCTGAGCCAACACTTCAGACCATTAATCCCATCTCATCCGGTGTTCCCTCTTAACAATAGCATATTGCTGAATGAATACACTGTCTGCAACACCTTTGGCGACTGCCATTAGTCATTCAACATAATGCACCACTGTCTGACTCGGAGTGAGATTTACTGTCTGTATAATGCTGGGCGGGTCTAGTAAAAATGTTATAGTACAATAAAAGTATTTTACGGGGACAATTAAAAGATTGATTAACCCAAATGACCCCAAAATAACTTATCATTACCTTTCTCTGACTCAATACAGTACAGATGAATGGAATTTGTTTTGTACTTTTAAAAAGTATACACTGTCTTTTTTATATTTCGTTAAACTCAACGGTTCATAGCACAACACAGAGTCCTTCTCTGTGTTGTGTTATTGTATCATGTTTGTGTTTCTATTGTTTTTCAATCCTTTAATCAATGGAAACAACATCAATTATTAAGTGGGTCAAAGGTGAGATAGAGTTTTTTTTGCTAAAGCCGTTACATTATTAATTATTAGTGATTTTGTTTTGTACAACTTGAGCCCTTTTGTTTTTCTCCTAAAGCTCCAACAGTTTTATTTATTTCGTAGAAGAGATTTCTATTTGTGCAGGTTTTTTGGGGGTTTTCTCACTGTATAGTTTGAAGTGGACGGGGCTCCGCTGGACAAAGGTGACGTCTCATGCATTTGAAAAAACCTTTCAGGGCCGAAGCGGGTGAGGAATCAAAATGTGACAGCAACAGTGGAGTTGATTTATTTCACAATAAAAATCTATAAAAAGACATGAAACTTTGCTCCAAAGTAGAATTTGAATCCACTTTTATCACCGTGGACGTGATGTTGAGCCTGTGGAATGGTTCGGTTTAGTTTATTCACTTAGGTTGAAAATAATTATTTCCATACAATTATAGAGGTGATTTGTTGTCATGGATACACTAATAAAAACAATATAACATAGGTTAAGGTTGTGGAACAATTACAGAGAAAAGAAACTACAGTTCAGTTTCACATCGTAAACAACTCTCCCCCTTATAACCTCCTCCCAACACTGTGTCAGCTGACTTCCTCCTTTCCTCATGTCTTAATTGCTCTGGCTTCTAGTCGCCTACAGCAGTAAAACAGGACTATAGGTCTATAGTTCCACAGACGACCTATCAGACTGGTTTTTAAAATCACTGATGGGGAGAGAAGGAAAGAAGAGGCACACTGGTTATTTTTTAACGCCTCATACTAAAAAAAAAAACAGAGTTGGACTAAATCAAAACAGGATTTTTGAATATTCTTGTCTAAAAATACTGCAACCAACTTGTACCAGGCTGCTTTGAGGAGCAGCAGAGGAAGGGTTAACCTTCATGTGCAGTGGGGATGTGAGCCTGATTGATTGACAGCTCATCAAAGAAGTTGAAGCTTAGGTGTGGATCCTTTTTTTTCCCGAGTGCCGGCGATCTGTGTTTGACTGCGAGGAGACAGGGAACCAGTCAAATAACACCACACATCAAAGTTACATGGAATTATTCAAATCCTTCATACCATCGATTTCACGGTCCCGCAGCATTTTACTCAGGGTGGAAGCTGAAATATCGGATTCAGCAATCTCACATAGAACCACATGAGGATGTATATATCTATCTATATATATATAGATATATATATTTGTACTGTATACTCAAAAGACATTTGGCCCTTCCAGCCTCTTCCACGAAGCAGACATCTGCTTGGTGCTCCCCCCATTATTGACTTACGTGTATCAGCACTTCCCAGGAGTATCGAGCAAACACAGTGACCTGCAGAGAGCTGTCTCTCATCACTCCCTTCCTCTTTACTCTCCTAGACAGCAGCCATGTGCAAATATTTGACTCGAGATATGTTTCACATTACCAGCAGGTCTAAATGTGCTGGCAAAAAACCCAGACACTGCTACCTTCTTCATTTGAGGGAGGAAATTGAGCTGCAACACCCAATAGCCACCGGCGAAGGGACCGCCACATGCTGATGTGTGATTATACTGATTAGAGCTCAGTTTTGTCGTATTTCTACACACTCGCTTCAACACAACGTGTGGAAGGGGGATGGGATACAACTGCAGAAGTTGGACTCCAGCTGAGGAACGGAAATCGCCAAATCTAGAACAGCTGAAGATTGGAAAGTGGAAGCCTGGTCGGATGAATCTCGATTTCTCCCAAGGCACACAGATCGTTGGGTCAGACTTTGAATTCATCAGCATGAATCCATGGACACGGTCTTCCTTGTGTCAATGCTGCTGGCGCTGGGCTTCTTGGTAACCTTAACGCCAATCAATAGTAGTTTGAATTCCACAGCATATCTCGCTTAGCATGTGCATCGCTGGCCACAATTTACCATTTTCTAATGGCTTCTACCGGCACGATAATCCACCGTGTCACGAAGCATGACGGTTTCCATGGCAATGAGTTCAATGTGGCTCGGTGGCCTCTTAGATCACCTGATCTGAGTCCTATGGGAAACCTTGGGGATGTGGTAGGATCGAGGTCCACAGCATGAATGTGGTGTTGACACATTGCAGGAAATGTCAGCATTGACCAGAATCTCAAAAGAATGTTTCCAGAATGGAAGAGACAATGGAGGAGGCCCTACCCAGTATGTGAGGGATTAAGCTGGAAGTCCTGCAAAGTAAGTTCTTTATTTAGGCAAAAAAATAAACAAAACTCAAACTATTAATAATTCAAGCACCAAAGTTCTGGTCTGATAAAAGAGTTTAACAGGATTGAACTCAGGCTATGAGGAAAACACAAGAAAACAAACCAAGTGATACAACAAAACTGAACTGAATGACTTCAGAGAAACTAAATTGGCCTAAAACCTGAAATTACCATCCTATCAATCAACTACTAAACCAAAGCCAGACGACATAGAGCAGCTGCGTCTCAGTTCAGGGTCCACATCCCTCGGAGACACTGCTTTTGAAGATTATTGCGTCACTAGGCTGTTCCATTTCAGAAAGGCTCCTTCAAACGTGGCTCACAAACGTGTTCTTTCATCCCTGACGGGCGGATCCTTCTCTGGCCGACATATTCCAGGAATCATCGCACTTCGGTGGCTAATCATGGAAATGATCTCTCTTCCGAGAGAGGAGATGCCCCCCTTGATGTGGCAGGCACTTGGTACAGCCTGATTGGTACTTCCTGTATTCAAATCAACTGCTTCCCCTTGTACATCGTGTTTTGCCAGATGACTCTGGAAAAAACTACAACTTAACTTTGTGTTGAATCGCAGAAGTTAACTAAACACAACAAACAAAATGAACCACGAGTCTGTTGTGCTGTGCGGCCGCAGCTGAGGCCCTCACGTATGTGTGGTGTTGCTAATAAAGTGCTTGGCGAGTGTTATTCCTTACACCGTGTGCGGGATGTGTAACTGATGTCTCAATGACGCGTGACAAGCTCTTCAAGCGGAACTATTTTTATTACGTCTGTTGGGAAGAGAAAATCGTCACGTTGTGAAAGTTAGTCCAGCTCTCGGCGGATAGTTCTCTCACTGAAGCTCGACACTGAAGGAGAGAGTCGGTGAAGCGAGATGCAAACAAGGATCAAGATGTTAACAAAGCCCAAGGTTGCTCAGGGAAGATAAATTTAACTTCTGACGAGGGTTTAATAACTTATTAACGAGAATTTGACGTGAAAAATAACTTGACAGCCTCCTTCACTCCCCACATATATACACGGTGAAACAAAGCACTTTCAAAGTCTTCAAGGAAACAAAATTTTACCAACAGAAATGGATTTTCATTCCACTGTTGAAAAGCATGTCTTTGCCGTTGTTATCCCACACTGTCTGATATGGGCCATATTGAGATTAAGCTCGGGAAAATGAAAAGAAAGGCAAGGAAACACAAAGCAGCGGGGGGGGGGATACAATCAATACACTTATCAGTGGGCTCCTTCCAACCGCTGGCCGGCATCAAAGGAACCAGCTGCGGGGGGGAGTGGAGCCTCACGCAATGCAAATTGTGCAGTGAAGAGAGCTGGAGGTGAAGCTGTGTGAGTAGAGAGCGTTGTTCTAAACATGCTCCACAATATGTTCATGTGTTGGGATGTGGCGCTGCGGGCGTGTGTATTTTTTGCAAACTGCATGTGAGTCTAAGAATTCAAAAGGTGGATATTTGGTTTGTCCCAACTTGGCTGTGTTAATCTGTAAAAGACCCCCTGGGGCTCACAGATCATGTGGAGGATTGTCTTCACCTTCGCACGGGGGCTCACAGCTCGTCTTTCTCTTCGGAGACAGAAGTGCCGAACGCACAGCCGTCATTATTTTCCCGGCTCCCGATTGTCAATCAGTTTTACGGACAACGGTGCCAAACACTGAACTAATTGTGTTTGTGCAAGACCTGTTTGGTATTACGTTTGGCAAACAGCGCTGAGCCACCCACTTCCACTTCACTGAACAAGAAAATAGGAATTCAGTGGTGTTGGCAGGGGAGGAGAAATCTGCCACTCCTTGGAAAGCATCACACCTCTACTGGACTGCAAACGTAGCAACGCATTTTTTTATGGAATAAGAACATAAGAACATAATATTCACCTTATGTACATGGATGCGCAAAGTCGCTTCTGTTCCAACCCAGTCTCATCAGAAAACGTACACCACCTACGTTGGTCCACTTGGAAAAACGTAGGCATCTCACAATTTGGCCTCTCAAATTGTGAGATGCCTACGTTTTTATCTGCCCGTTGTTTTGTATTGGCCTGCGCCCACGTCACGTGACTCTCAAGTTCCCGTCTGCGAAAATGAAAACATGGCGGACATTCGTTATATTTTCAGATAAAAATGTCATTTTATAATATAGTTTGGGCATTAAAATACATTCTGACACCATTTCTAGTGAGAAATATGCTCTTTGCTTCCACAATCTTCAGCCAGTTCATGCTTACGATCTATATTCTATAAGTTATCACGAACATTTTTCAGATCTCGCCAGAAAAATCGTAGTTATGTAACGTTTTTGTAGTTGCTATGGTGGTTGCTGTGGACGCTGCCGTGCCGTAAACCACTTCGTAGCGTGCTGCTTGAATCATCGTCCGTGCGTTGTGTCGTTCAGTGAGCGTGAATGTTATTCACGTGATTTGATATGAATATTTGATGATAGATTACACCTCTAATTCGAAGGATCTAAGAAGTCCCCGCAACTACATTCATACCGAGGCGGGCCCGATTGCGCATGCGCGAGCGGATCTGTAATCTTGGACGGTTTAGTATGTCGAGTGCACATTTTTACAGTATATATGCCTATTTTGTATTTGATACATTTGATATGGACTGATGATGAACATTAAGATTATTTTTCGGATATCATTAATACATTTTTTATCTTTACTTTTTTCTTGTAACTTTGTATTTCTGCTATGTAAAGAGTTGTTTGTACATATTGTTAATCTTCATGTGCTCTGTAATAGCGATGAATTAAAACAAATCTGCTGTCTACTTGAATTTAATTTTTTTTATTTTATATTACTGTATAGAGATGATACACATACTGTATAAGGCAAGGGCTAAATTAATTATATAATTTATATATACACTTCAGCAAACAATTCCAGCAGCAAATGGTTTCGGGAGTTCACACAATCACACAAGGCGTTGGGGTTTGAAAGGTTTTTAATGTACCATACATACAAAACAAATTTGACAACATTCCTAAAATATAAATTAACAGTAAGCTAAAGAAACCGTAAGATAGTCTTTTCAATTAAACAAATAAAAATATTAGTAATATTACAATATTATTAATATATACCTTATATAAAGTATATATACAGTATATACAGTATATATACACTGTATATTGACATGCTCTGTTGTAATACATCTATCCATCTATCTATATATATATATATATAAGTAATATTAACAAAAACATCTTGAAAAATAAACATTTAACATTGAACCTTTTATGTCATATTTGTGTGGGTGTGTGTATGCGTTTTGTGTATATTCGTGTTGTATGTATGAATGTCAACTCCTGGTGTTCTCCTTTGGCCCACTGCAAGCGCCACATCCTCCCACTGTAATTAACCAAGAAGATTTTTTTTTACATTAGCATTGAATGGAATTCATAACTTGACAAGGAAGAAGGGCAACGAGACACAGCGAGCTATAAATGCCATACACATTGAATATGTTAACATGCACACAGTAAGCTGATTAGTGTAAATGACCTGATTATTGTAATAGTCAATTGTCAAGACAAATAGTTTATACTTGTCTTTCTAAAAATATTTTTCAAATAAATAAATACCACCACATTAGCAGCAACAATTTACATAAAAGTAAAGAAATGCATAATGTTATATATTACTAATTTCTTAATTGTAATATTGCAGTAAACATTAAGTAATTTTAGGGACAATCAAATCCAATTAAGAGACATTCTACATACCACATGGAACAGGGCTCCCGCTCCACCAGTTCCATTGCGTTCCCCTGAAACACATTCCAACATGTTTACCATTAAAATCAAACCTATGGTCAGAAGTTGTGTGGTGATTGTAAATCCAGTTAGTATCTCTGTAGTACAACATTTGTTTGTAGATCACAACTAAAATGTTTTACCTCAAATTACAACAAATACAACTTTCAGTCTTTTGCATTTTAGTACCTTCTTCACTGGGTAATACTTCTCTTCTCCAGTGATTGAATGGTTGCTTCTGAAAGAGCAAAACAAGAGTACACTTACTCTCAATCTGACCTCATATATATTAATATTAGCATTGTTGCACAATTTGATAATCAATTGTCAGAGACACATTTCCAAGGTTTTTGTAGCTGTTTGTAGCACTTTTAACTTTACATGATTCCCCTTGGCTTTATCATCAGCAAAAATAACATGATTACGTTGATGACCAGCAACATTTCATCTCATCAAACCCATTAACCAATCAGCTGGTTGTAAATAAATAACCACTAGATGGCAGCAAACCTTATTTGGCTTTAGAACAGGGGAAAAAAACAGATCATGTTTATGGGTTTTAAATCACAGACACTAGGGCTGTACAAGATATCTAAAAATTACGGTCATCACGATATCAACATGGGCGATGTACATATCACAAAAGACTGCTTGGACTGCGATAAATGGTGTTCAATGTGACATGTATTATTTACTTGTGTAAGACATTAGTAAAAATACAACGTTATTGTGTTTGTTATCTAAAAATGTCACCACAACTTACCCTGATTCAACAAAGCACTGGGAGGCTGCATGTCAGGACTGGTGGAGGGTTGGTTGAGAGGACAAGTTGGCTGATGGGTGACTGGTTGGCAGGGATGATGGAGGGTTGGTGAGGGGAGGGATGCTGGTTACTCCAACCTCAATAGAACAAAAACACATTAATATCAGAGTAATGTTTTGTGGTGCATACTAGCATATTCATTATTTTCAATATATATATAAATAAAATACATCCATACAACTTAATTTGATCTATGCTTTAAATGTGTTGTTTATGACTTTTTGCAGTAGACTGAGCTATATGTTGAGATTTCACATTTAAGTTAAGTATACACATACACACTATACTATAGTACACGTTTCACACCAAACTGAAACGTTAGGAACCAATATAAACTATGCTCCATGGTAATTATTAACATATGCCTTATACTTTTCAATATTGAAATAGTAAAATTCATCATTGCTCGTCCCATACCTGTCCAGGAGCTTCAGCTGTTGTGGAGAGTGTCAGGATTCCCGCGATGACGACAATGCCCGCCCCCTACTCTGGTTCTGATTGGTAACCCCTGACCCTAATTCTGACGGTCCTCATTCCTAAACACCAATGGCGCCAACTCTGGCGCCAACAAGGATTACTAGCCAATCAGAGGGAGAGTAGGGTGTGTCGTCATGCCCCCCCCCCCTTCCCCCCTCCAACCACCGCCACAATCCCTAATTTGCAGCCACCCCTCCCCCACACATACTGTGTACATACTCTCTGGACTACTTATTTATTCTCTCACAACAATATTCATACACCACTACTCTTCTGCATGATATATTTTGTATACTGTACTGTATATACTGTACATACTGTATGTATCTTAGTGTACAGTTAGTGTAGTGTTCTACTTTCACTACCAATGACATTGACTCTGTATAAATCTATGGTATCCATCCGACTTGATACATATATCTGCATTCAATTTAGACCAGTGTAGACCTAATTTTCCTTGTGAAACACTTTTCATATCAGTCTTCCCTTTGATTTTTAACATAGCTTCTCCCTTCCCCTAGACCCCAATGCAGCATGGTCCCTGATATTCAGGATTACAGTATAGAGTACCTAGTGGGTGCATGTTTTAAGAGGACACAAATATGAACTACTAAGACGTCACACTGTTTCTCTTGAGCTCATGGAAATGACCTTCACCTTCCACCTACTGTCACCTGAACCATACCATACTGGGTGTAATTTGAGGTTTTGACTGTTCATTGATATATATATATCTATATATATAGATATATATATATATAGATATATCACTATATCTTAACCCCTAGTGGTGGAACAGCCTCACACTTGGATGTGAACCAATTTTAGAACATATTTGCTTGTACTGGAGATCTTTTAAAGTTATGATTTCTTATAGAACCCCCTGCCTCATTCATTGTTGTATTAATGTGTTTGAATAAGTCAGGCTGCCACTTAACAGCTATTGATTTAAAGAGAAACATCTATTGCTGTATTGTTCATTTCTTTGATGTTAATGTTTCCCATACGACCTTATCAGATTGCATTGTGAAACATCTGGGTCACCTAATTTTAGTGGAAACAAGAGGGTGGACTCTGACTTATGACTGGATGCATTTAGCACTTAAACAATATGATATGGGTGCCACTTAGACAACCAGACCTGTGTGCTTTGCTGTGACTGTAAATGACTGAAATCTCAGATAACAAAAGTAGTTTTCTGACTTCAGTAGCTGAGGTACTCTCTACAGAAGGTAGTGTGCCCATTCTACTTCAAATCCATTTGATCCTTTTGTGTGTTATTTTGCTTAAAGCAGAGCATTCACTGCTTTAACTCAATCAGCATCTTATCTGCCAATAACATGGTGTAGAAGTGCAAGGAAATCCCAATATGTTACATGTCATTTATTATGTACAAAAATTACATGAAGGCAGTTGCAGGAAATAATTGATATGATCAACAATTCAGCTAGGGAGAAAGTTCTGTCCCTCCAGGTTTGCTGCTTGGTGTGATGGAGACAGGAGGTTAGCATCAGAAGCGGAGGCTGCAGGAGGGAGTGTGGAGCTGGAGCAGTGGTACAGCTTCACTTGAGAAGAACTGAAGGACACAAACAAACCATAGTGTTACATTATGAAGATGGTTCCCTCTGATTGTTTTTTATTAAAAAGATAAACATCATACAGGCCGCTAAAAACTAAATATGCTAAAGCTAACAGCTACCCAACACCAAGCTAAGGCCTTCCTTAGCCTGCCAGGGAGTAGCAACAGCAGCAGTGCAGCAACACAGTTATTCACACATTTACCTAATCACAGCACTCACAGTTCTTCATCAGTGAAGAAGTAACTCTCCATGTTTTCCTGTTCAGAGGAGGAGTCATCCAAAGACATTGTTGCTGTTTCAGAATATGTCAGACCCACTGCAGCCTGCTGAGCTTGAACTTTGTGCAATCTTCTCTTGAGCACGCAGAGAAGACCCTCATGTCCCGTCTCCGTTAATGCCTCAGTACTGCCTGAGAATATATGATAAAAAACCGAAACATTTTAATAGTGCGTTTGTTTGCGCACACACCTTTCTTTTCTACAGAAATCTGTTTCCTGAGTTGATGTCTCCGCTTATTGCCATCTAAATTATGAAACCCAATATTTTTTGTGTACCCATACAAGATGACCAATGTAACACCAATAAAATATAAAATCCAGTCTACTACACTAACATTTGAATGTCTCTGCAGATGCTCAAATAGAGTCCTCAATGGTGTTCTGCACATCATTTTGATTGGTTGGTCCTCGTAAAGAGGAGAATAAAATGAATTTGTGCCAATATCAGTTTACAATCAAACCTTTTCTGTAGACCTTGTGTAAACAGAGTCAAAGGACATTGTGCAACAATGACATACATTTTTCCACAGTACCTGTCGTCCACTGCATAATATCTGACACCCATTACTGGACTGTGTCTTCCTGTAGATTGGTGATGTTCTCAAGGTCCTTTGCACAGTCTGTCAAAACAAAATCCGAGTACAAAATGTTAATGCCGCACAACCCTTTGCAGATACGGCTACGACCACATCAGAGCAAAACAAAACTGCAGTCTGTGAAGCAAGCAGTTTTTGTAGGTATAAGGGAAGTGCAAATATTTCTGCACGGAACATATTCAGTCCCTTAAGCAAAAAAACAATGATGGCCGACGGCAACCTCAGCGCCTTCGGCTACTTAAAGACTAGTTTGTGGAGTCTCGTGCTGCCGCCACTGACCGATACAACATCGCTCTTTAATAAAACTAATGAAGGCGAATTCACACATGTAGACAGAAATAAACAGTATAGATTAAAAGGTGTAAATATTGATACATGATGTTTTATGGGGTCATCATTATACATAACATAAAATTTTGCACATCTATTTTATGAGACAGGTGCGTAGGAGAAGAATACATTTAGAAGGTGGTGGGGTTTTTGTTTTCTACTTTCCAAACATCATTATTCATAAAAAAAAAATTGGTAGGGTACAAGAAAACTTTGTGTTGTAAAATAAGGGACAATGTAATATAACTTTACGTGTTGTCATCTCATGGATGTAGTCAAGCAAGGATGACCCCTCAGAATCCTTGGCCAGAACAACAACAACAAAAAAAAAATCAATCAAGTCTCTATCATGCAAAAATATATACATATTTACAGATGTACTGTTTATGGCACTCTAAATTGTCTACCCTGATTGGCTCTTAAAAGGCGTATAGTTTACAGATCCCAATCCCGCAATCTTGAGGTCATCATATTGAGTGAACCAATCCACTGCATACAATAATAATAACAATAAAAACAAATAATTTGATGTACTAAATTCCATCAACGGTAAACAGCGGAGGTATTCTTTCAGTGTGATATTAACTTGAATTTCACCCAGCATACTTTGGGGATTTAATACAAATTTCTATTTAGTATATTATATAAAATGGTGTTTGTGGTATGTAACTTAAAAGTACCTCTTTAATGATAGGAGAATTTCTCTCCCTCATCTTCCAGTATGTGGATGGTAGTAGTGGCCTAAACCTGGCCTGTTTCTCTCCAGTTCTCCTTCTTTTTGGGAGATGATGCCCTTCCTGTTCCTCATCAAGCCAAACAAACTGTTCAGGTCCCAGTTTTGGATGTTGCTGAAACTCCTGGAGCTTCACTTGGATCCTCCTTGATTAAAAAAACAGAACATATCAACTGTTACTTAAAATGTATCGCAACGCCCTAACATCTTGTTTTGAAAACATTATTGTCATATTGCATACTATAAATTAAACCAAATTAATCTGATATTGTGGAGTAATGGTAGACAAATACATCCCTTGTTATTCTAAAGCATTCATAAATCAAAGTTTAATCATAAACTGCAGGCCCTACACTGTATCATGTAGAACTATTTTATGGGCGGATTCGTAGTTTCTGTTAGTTTCCTTATACCATTACGTTATCTGTTTATGTTTCTATTGTAGCGTCCCTCAATGATGAGCTAAGCGTCTGGTTTCACCAAACATTTATTAGCACCCCAGGTAACAGGCTACCGTAGGATGTAGCCTGTGGCAAAACAACAGCATATTTGCAAATGAATAGCACTCCATTGTCTACATCGACAGACAATGGAGTGCCTCAGCACTAAACCTCGATCGTTACAATATTTAAAAACAAAACAAAATGAACTACTTACCTGACAGAATGAGCATAACACCGTCGTCTTCCAAGCGCTCCGTGTTAATGACGTAGCTTTGTGTTCAATGGACCGGAAAGTAAAAAAAAACTTTATTTACGACAGTCACACGACAGGTCCGATCAGGCATGCGCAATCGGGCCCGCCTCGGTATGAATGTAGTTGCGGGGACTTCTTAGATCCTTCGAATTAGAGGTGTAATCTATCATCAAATATTCATATCAAATCACGTGAATAACATTCACGCTCACTGAACGACACAACGCACGGACGATGATTCAAGCAGCACGCTACGAAGTGGTTTACGGCACGGCAGCGTCCACAGCAACCACCATAGCAACGACAAAAACGTTACATAACTACGATTTTTCTGGCGAGATCTGAAAAATGTTCGTGATAACTTATAGAATATAGATCGTAAGCATGAACTGGCTGAAGATTGTGGAAGCAAAGAGCATATTTCTCGCTAGAAATGGTGTCAGAATGTATTTTAATGCCCAAACTATATTATAAAATGACATTTTTATCTGAAAATATAACGAATGTCCGCCATGTTTTCGTTTTCGCAGACGGGAACTTGAGAGTCACGTGACGTGGGCGCAGGCCAATACAAAACAACGGGCAGATAAAAACGTAGGCATCTCACAATTTGAGAGGCCAAATTGTGAGATGCCTACGTTTTTCCAAGTGGACCAACGTAGGTGGTGTACGTTTTCTGATGAGACTGGGTTGTCTGTTCATGCTACAGCAGAGCGGTCAGGTGTGTGAGCTGACAGCCAGCAATGACTTGTCAAAAGAAGAATAAGACCTGGAGCATCCACGCTGTACGACATGCGTTACGACCTCAATAAAGCATGACTCAAACAGGAGGTCAAATGGATAAACTTCCACACCCGGGCAAAAGTAATCATTTACTTTACAATGAAGAGATAGACGAGGAGGCCTCACAAGCACAAGGGTAAGAAGGCATCTAGGGTCAATGCTAGACTTTACATATCTAAACACATTCCTGAATACACAATTATTAATAATAATAATAAAAACAAAACCCACACAAAGAGATATGATCTGCTCCTTTGCTGCACAGTTATTCGTGTTAGCAATATATTTTTTTGTGTTTTGAGAAAAACCCTGAGAAGTAAAATTTACATTCAATCAAACCATGTGATATAATGTTTTCACACGATTTTTAATTAATTAAGTTAATTATCCCCGCTGTCATCTGATCTTTAAATGATGCATTCGTTGATGTATTTATTGTCAAGAAGGATTATCTGATCTTATCTTATTCAGTTTGTTGATGTTGTTAGATTATGAATTGTAGTAGCAGATTAATTATATATTTTTGGTAAATATTTCAAGCTGGATGAACCGTTCTCTGGCCGTAATCACAGCTTTGAATAAACTCTGGTGCAGCAGTAGTAGATTTTCGTAAAAAAAAAAAAAGAGAGGAGCTGCTGCATTCTGGGTAAACGGATGCACCATTCATTCTGTAAATATAATTAACCCAAAAAGTCCTCATTTAGTTCTGAAACATCTTGAGCTCTTTGAGAAATATACAAAGCGTCGCGCAGCGTTGTAACGGCTGATAAAGTGTTCTGGAATTAGGAATGTTTTCCACTTTCTTCCTGTGTTCGCCGATGTGCTGTGAAATTGTGCAGACTGTTAAAACACACAATTATAATTGATAATATTCACAGTTTAATGGACTTCTTGGTATTTTGGCCTCTCAAAGATTGTGTTAAGCGGCGCTGCATGAAGTGGCTCTCTGGTTTAAAGTGTAAACTGTGCCGACTCCCTGGTGTTGCAGGTCTTTCTTTTCTTTTTTCGAAAGTAATTAATTACTCTGGACTCCCACTATCTCAATATTGCAATTAGGGAAACAAATGCATGTGCATAAACCAATAATGGGCAACATAAATAGCATCAAATTCAATAACACAAGCACTCACATCCATCACATCTAGGTGCTGCTGCTGTTTTCTCTGGGATTGCTTTGCTAAAGTGACAATAGCTGGATTAGTTATAAGTTACTGGCTCTCTTCCTGTATTGACTGAGCCTAATGAAAATCTTATAAAAGAAATGGAACCTTAACTAATTGTGAAACAACGCATAAGTTCCTCTGAGAATCATAAACTGTGGCCGACTATCTTTAAAGCCCATCGTTACAAACACCTTTCCCCCAAAGAGTAGTAGTTATCTCTTACTGCAGATTTCTGGAACACAAATTTGATAATAAACTGCGATTAAAACGGACAGTGTGCAAGTGTGCTGTGCGTGATGATTGTAATTGAATTATGTTTTATTTTAAAAGCACTCGAAAATCCAGACTTTACCTTAACCCCGAGTGCAAACAGGGTCCCGATAAAAGCACAAGCCATTAACAGTATTAAATAGATTAAGTGTGTGGTTCAAAATACATTGTGGAACACGGCTGTGTGCTACTACGACAATTTCGCCTCCCGTCTTTGATTATACTACAATGCCTTTCTAGTATCGTTTTTTACATGCTTGTGATTAAATATCTAAAAACTACTGAAGGGATGAAAAGAACTGGGTGGATTAACAAAACAAATTCTACAGTCAACAGCGATGCTAGCATCTATTTGAGGCTGTACATACACAGGGCACATTTGCTAGCTTGCGCTTTAATAATAATAATAATAGCAGTAATTATTAGTACTACTAAAAATGTTGTGATTATTTTCTTATCTGAAGTTTTGTTTTCTAACACTTTTCTTAACAAAGTTCCGAAGTGCGTAACAGACAGAATAAATTTAAGCTTGGAAACTGTCAATAAAAGCAAGAGAAATACAAGGAGACCATAAAACTATGGGTAATAAAATGAAGACAAATAAAAATAAAACAACAAATGTCAAATATTCGTAGCTAAATTTACAGCTGAGACGAATGGGCCATGTTAATGGTTCTGAAGTCGTTTTGGTCATAAACCAAAATCAATATTTTATCCTGAGGGAAACGTGAATATCTGACAGCCTTTACACCAAATAGGTGTAAAGACATGCTGTGTATAAATCCATCCATAGAGCATCTACCATGACCGACATGTCTACCGTTAATAACTACTCACAAACCAATTCTGTGGTGGTCCCTGGCTCTGGTGCAACACTGGACCTCAAGGCTCTCACACCTTTGCACACATCACCTCTTAAAGCTGAGGCGGCTACAGAGGTGAAAGATCGGCCCGGCAAGCAAAGAGCCTTTGTGGCCGTGAGCTCTCACACCTTTGAAACACAAATCGCCTTCTTTTATCTCGGATGGAGAGGAAGCCAACAGCCCTTGCAGAAGAGAATGTATATAGACTTTTTTTTGTCAATACATCAGCATTCAGCTGCAATGTCCTGCAAAGCCCTTCCGTGCGTCCAGTCACTCGCATCGCTTCCCCAAGCTGCCTCCTTCACCTCCTCCGACACACTGGTTCACGTTCAGATTTAACCTCAGAAACACACAATGGTTTCTGCCAACTCCCAGCAACAGGGTTCTGGGTTTGACTCCTGGTTTGCCAAGGGCCTTTCTGAGTGTATCTGAGGCTCCCTATTCCAGAGCTTCCTCCTACAGACACGTAGGTTCGACCCTAAATTGTCCATAATTGCAACGGCCTACCGACCTGCCCAGGTTGCCTTCGTATCGCCCAATGTCAGCTGGGATTGGCTCCAGCTCCCAGGCGACCAAACAAGATACACACTATAGATAATAGATGGATCTTACCCCCCCCTATCTTTGCTGGCATAAATCCCTGTGTGCATTACTACACCGTGCAGGTAAATGGACCAATGTGAAACCCCCTATAAAAGCTCTGTTCCAAAGTGTTACTCATGGTCAGGCCTCAGGGCGCCTTTAGCACATCATTCCCAGGTCTGCTGCAACTGTGACTATTCAGCAACTCAGCTCTGTTCCATTAAAGTGCCGGTGTATTTGTTCAACTCAAGGGATTCGTGAAAAGGTTCTAAAACTCAAAACACTGCAAAAGTGCCAAGTCTAAATTTTACAGCAGCATTTTTCTATTCGTGCCAATATTCACGTATCACACTGATGGAAATTTCTGTTTAGTTTCATCTTTACTTGCACAATGTACATTCAATCACACCATGTGATGTCATGTTTTAAAAAGAAATTAAATATTTCAAAATGGATGAACCGATGCACCTTTAATTCTGTAAATATAGTTAATGTATAAATACATGCTTTCTGGTTTTCAGAAATAACTTTAGAGCTGCAGGTGAATTGTAAAAAATACCAGATGTATTTTTGTTTCCACCGACTGGACAGTGAAAGTAGATCAAACTGTTTGGAGATGACGCCACAGGATCCACATTAGGGGTCTAGTAGATTATTGTGGGGGCTAAAAATAAAACTGAACCATTCAAGGCGTTTTTAGGTGAGTGCTGACCTTGGAGGAGGAGGAGGAGGAGGAGGTTGTAAATATTTGAGGTGTGGAAGCTGCAATCATGCTAAAGTGAGTGTTTATAAAATGTTGTTGACACAATGCCCTTGTATCATCTGTAATGATGTAGTGTTATTTTTGATAAATTACATACTTTTTATTTTCTGCACTTCTGAGGAGGATCAGCTTTATGGTTCGACTCAAACTAAAAGGAAACCAAAGAAAGTCAAGTCGCTGCACGAAAGTTTGACCAAAATTGAATTAAATCTTCCCTGATATGTATTTTTCATGAAGCCTATGTTTCTGTAAGGAGGCCTATGAATAAATGTATAGTAAAACAACAGCTGCCCACACTGCGGTGGAAAAGTACATTATCCCAAAGCCTTTGGAGCACACTCCTTTTCCCCCGATTGGACTTCAGAGTGAAATCCACCTTTAAATCCTCACTCGGGCTCTACCCGTTAGTCTGCGATGCGCTGCTCCCCTCTGACGTCTCAATCAAAAGAGGAGGTATCGCTCCGAAAGACGAGCCAACAGATGCTCGGGGCACGTCAGCGAATCCCTGCTTAAACAGCGATCGCTCCTAACAACATTTTTAAGTCACTGGTGATAAATGTAGCTTGAAATTGCTATGTCTTTACCCCCCCCCCCCCAAGTGTTTGAAAAGCAGAGACCGTGAAAGTAGACACAGACATATTATCCAGTAATGACTGACAGGCTTCATGCCTTGTGTTGTTTCCACATTTCAAAATGGTCTCTGAGGGTAAACGATGGTATCACCTGTGCCAAGGGCATTTCACCAGTCTTTGTTTGATCTAAAATTACAGATATAAATTTTATTCTGTCAATGGGACATTGGTCAAAGTCAAGTTAAGATATTTTTTTATGTCCTTTTATTCGTGCAGCCATCAGGGATCAGTTTTGAAAATGTCTATATTTAAAAATATATAAGCAACATTCACACAGTACTTATCAGGATGCCTCTCGAGGGCGACCCTCCATTGTCAGGCGTCTGGGTGAGCCCAACTGGGAGCAGATCCCCGGGGGTGGACCCAGCACCTGGAGAAGCTGGAGGAATTACATATCCCATCAGGTCTGCTATAACACCTGGGAATCCCACCAGGAGGCGCTTGAAACCTGGGGAGAGGGATCTGTGGAACGCCGATGCTTAACCGGCTGCCACCAGCGACCGGCTGCCACCAGCGACCTGACATGCTGATGTTTAGTGTGTTAGCATGCACGGGCCACAGCAGACTGTCTTCAGGAGTGCAGTGGGGGTTTAGAAGTAACCAACAAACACATCCAAACATGGTGCTCAATTGGTCCTGTGTGGACCATGAACTCTCTATGGCCAGCAACCCATAATAACATAAAATGACCCCAATCATGTTGCAATAGAGAAACTGCAAATCCTATAAAACTGAACTTTGAATGTGTGTAGCTGGAAACTGTTTGATGTAAACAACTTCTTTTAATGGAAAGAAGTTAAAGTTTGCCTGAAAAGTAAAAAAAAATGTTTTTGCCGGATGGTGTAATATGCTAATCAGCACATTCATTGCATCATTGCATCATGTTTGCATTCAGCCAGCGTCAGCCGCTTTCAGCCCGGTGTCTGTTTGCTGCCCTCCTCCTCTCTGTGCTCACATTTACAGTGTTTTTAATACACAGCCGGATTCCAAAAATAAATGTCAGACAACACATTATGAAGTAGTGAGCGAGACGTGGCTCATTGAGGCGACGTGTTGAGCAGCCAGTTTCTTTTTGGGGGGGGGGGGGGTGCGTTTTTTTTCAAGCTGCTGTGACGTACTGGATCTGACAAATTAAAAAACACACTGAGTGATGACTCAGAGAGGAAATTAGCAGCTCGTTCCCTTCTGTCTCAGCTGCCATGTGGTCGTTCAAACGAGACACTGAAAGGCTCCTTTGGCAAGTGTCATGTTGGAAGTGTCTTTTAAAAATAGTGGGTTGGTCCAAAACGACACTGGATTTGTCACAAGGGTCTGAAATTTAAATAAGTCTAGAAATAAAAGGTGGGAACTTTGTGTGTAAAGGAAACTATTTGCGACGCATCTCTACCTTCTCCCACTATCCAGAAATGAAGCTAATACATTTGAATGCTCTGTTCCACGCTCCACCAACCACCAAGTCAGGCTCCAGTGTGAAAAACATACACACAATATAAAACCGTAGCTGCATCTCTGTGCTATATCAGTATCTTTCCGTGTACTATCTGCGACACACATCTGTTTAATTCAATTTAACATAACCATGGTAATTGTATTGATGTGCCGTAGCCGCTTCATTCACATCTCACTTGAATTTAACACCAGGGTAATGACCAGAGCAGCATTCAGATCTATTGACTGAAAATACAATATAATGCGATTGCACACGCTCGCGATTGCTGTGAAACTAGAGGTAGGCTCTGTAATTGGTTTGGTCCAAACACTGAAGTCTACACGTGTCCTTCCCAGAGTTCTTTAAACCCCCCCGCAGGATTTTCAAGAGCACTGAAAGAGCATATGCTGCCCACAGCATGTATAATGACCCCCATCAAAGCCATCAATAACCGTAATGGTTACACAGACATTTATGTTACAGCTACTGGGATGAGGAATGAGGCCTTTAAAGTCAGAGGGCAACCTTTGTACTGGCTGATTTAAAAAAAAAGAAAATCCTTTTCAGTTTTTATGATTTTGTTATCGAATACAAAATCATGGTCAGAGATAAGTGGAATGGTATTTTGCAAATAACGGAACACTTTGAACCCTGATGTAGTTTTCAGCTGCAGATTCTCTGGTGTCAGACTTTCTCTTTCCAGCTCAGATGCTCCAAACTAACCTGAAAGA
Source organism: Verasper variegatus (assembly GCA_026259375.1). Classification (NCBI taxonomy): domain Eukaryota; kingdom Metazoa; phylum Chordata; class Actinopteri; order Pleuronectiformes; family Pleuronectidae; genus Verasper; species Verasper variegatus. The sequence continues at coordinate 22,131,790 of CM048047.1, forward strand.
TATTTTTATCACGAAGAGTATAAACTTTAAAACACTCGACTTTCCAGCTCCTCGGCTTCCTTTCAGTAAAATACATCAAACTTTAATTCCTACATCACATATACCATCTTTGATCATGCACGGAAAATGTAGCAGAGCTCTAACTCTTATACATTCTCACTTTTTAAGATATTCTGAATAATCACTTGCTAATTTAATTCCCCACCTAAAATCCTGTTTTAATGTTATATGCATATTATCCTTAAATTCTGAAACACCTCGTTACTGAGGCCATATTTTTCCCACTCGTTTTCAGAATGTGTTTAATCCTAATTATTAAATGAAAAGCAGAGTCAGCAGCGGCACATGAATATGGATACAACTAAAGGTTAAATATAAAATATTCACCGCCCCTAGATGTCGCACAAGGAACTGCATCTCAGAATCATCAGCGCTGTGTGCCCAGGAACCTGTATGGTGAAAATACCAAAATATCAGCTGTACACAAAACCTCTGTGTTACATGTAAGTTAGTTTTAATACGTTGTCTCGATGTTGTTTATTCCTTGAACAACAGGGAAAAGTGCAAATACTTAATAAGGAGCAATTGTACGATTAATTCGTAGTTTAAATGGTTTTTCGAAACAACACTATGTATGTCAAAGAGACAGAAAACAAATACTGCCCCCGTTGGAGACTCGACTGGTGTTTGCTATTAAAATATTAAACATTAATTTAAAAACATATTTATCCTGTCAAATATAAACATATTTTATTTGTTACAACGTTTTAATTTAATTAAATAAATTTTACACCTGATGGTTTTTTTTAGCAAAAATATCCTGAAAAGCAATTTTGGCCGTTTATAAGCTTCTCAGAGAAATCCTTCAATTTAAATAATAATAATAATAATAATAATAATAATAATAATAATAATAATAATAATAACAACAGCAGCTTCCTTGTAATTCACCTTAAATATTTTTGATGGCTTGTAAATGTGTGTGCATTGTTTCAGCATCGTTATCAGTGAGTAGAGGAGCAGAATTTACAGTGACTCTCTGCATCACAGCATCTATATGACGTAATGAGGAATGTTTCATGCGTCAGAATACATGATCCCTGAGGATCAGATACTGAATATGATTTCCAGGGAGGTTACCTCGAACAATAGAGGGGCTGCAGTGTTTCTCAAACACCACAGGGCCTCGGCGGTGGAGGCTGGGAACCTGTTACTGAGCCTGTGCTTTAAATACATCGACTGCTGAGCCTGTGTGCATCACTCCTACATTTCTTTCATATGCTGTTTCCCAGCCGGGAGCTCATATATTAGCGGGCGTTTCAGCTGTGAGGCTGTCAGTCAAGTATCGGCGGCGTGGAGGTGGATAAAGCCATCACCTCTTCGGGTTGGGGGGGACAACACCAGCCCTGTGTGAACATGTGCTGCAGTTAGGGCTGCACACACACACACACACACACACACACACATGACAGATTTAATTAGTTTTAATCTTACAATGTTCAGAACACACACACGGGACGATTTGGTCGGAGTGTAAGACAGCACACTTGCCATTTGTAGGGAACAATTTCACAGTGGCGATTCCAGAGACTTGAAACTCGCAATATCGTCTACTTATGGTGGTTGAAAATAACTTGTAGGTGCAAAACCGCCACCATCTGAACGAGTGTGGAACACTGGCATGACTGAATGTGACTTCAGAAGAAAACAAACATGGAGGACGTCATGGAGGACGTCATGGTTGAGAGGGCGTTAATATATTTTGCAGCGTGAACAGGAAGTGAGTTGGAAAATATATTGTTGCTTTTAGTCGCAGTTACACAAGTTCTCTAGCTCATTGGCTCATTGCAGGTTTTTGCTTGAGACAATTATCGTAAATATCAAACACGTTTCAGGATTATTTGTGAACGCCCCCCCTGGGGTCGTCAGAACGGTCAAATCAAGTCTAAATTCGTCCCGATTATTCTCTCGTGTGACGCACTGGAAAATCACAGCTGACACTTGAGTGACTCAACAAAGCTGCTTCTTAAAACCACCGTTTTTCTTTTGATGTAGCTCCGTCTGTTTCATGGTGCGACCAGTGACGTGGGCATGTTGTAATTTTGGAAAAACATAATCGTCTCATGCTGATCCTCTCTGAACATTCTTCAGATGAGGGAACGGAGCCAAAATATTAAGTACTGATGGATTCTCATGTGTCTTGTTTTGTCTTTCATGGGTTCGGAGCATATTTAACGTAGAATATGTCACACAATACATTTTGGCAGCTCTGTGTTGTCGACGTTGACGCCAGGCTTACCCGTAGGAGAGTGGACGTAGCCAGAGACTGCAGAAATCAGGCCAGCCACCAGGGGGCAATCAAGATCCTTTGGCTTCACTTTTGGGGAGCTGTCACATTTGTGTAAGTATATGGAATAAAAGATAAGGATAAGTATAACTTTCATCCCATGTGCTAGTTAATTAGATTTTTAACTGTAGAGGAAGCCCCAGACCACCCTGGTCCCCTCTGATATTTAATTTATGGCTTCGGCCTTGAGTCAATTATATTTAAACTGTATAATAACTCTAATTTGACAGATGCTTCGCCGTATTCGTTGTAGTTACAATGTGCAGAGACTATGTGCAGGTCTGAGTTATGAGCATGACATTGCTTCTTACCTCTCGCTCGGAGGAAAAAGAGTGCACACAGCTCGGAGCGGAGTGCTATGCCAATGTTTGGCCATGGAAAACCGGGCATGGACAAGCAGATAGGAAGAGAGGGTGAGCTGTAATTCTCAGAGGACACCGGGAAGTGTATCTTTCCCATTAATTGTATTTTCATGCCGGAAGCTTCGGGTGCTGCACAGTAGGTGTTTGGGGCGCTGGCAAAGACACCATTGGGTTTTCCTGTCGGCAGCCGTACTTAAGCAGCGTCGAGAGCCTGTGGCTGGGAACTGACTGTAACCTGCAGTGACAGCAGTGGTCCTAAAGTAAATGAGCCTCGCAAACCTGGGTTTGCATCAAGAAAGATTTTCCCTTGCGAGCCCTCTTCTTGCTTTTGAACAAGAAAAGCAATAGATTCTCAAATGTTCTATAACAATAGCGGTGAGAGCCAGAAATGGTTTGAACTTCTTCTTTTCTGTTTTCCCTGAAGTTGACATATCTCCTCAGATCTTTTCCAAGCGTGTATTAGAACCACTTATTTCGCCCGGCTGTCTGAGTGGATTGGCCGCGCTAAGTGAGGCGATAATGGGTTTGTTTAGTTTCTTCAAATAATCCTGTTCTGCTCAGGTTTGAAAACGGCCTGGATCACATAATAAGACTTGCAGTAAGTAATGTTATCTTTGCATAAGATGAATCTTGCATCAACGTTGGGATTTGATTGATTTGCTCAAGTATGACTTATATTATCAATGAGCCTGAAAAACAAGAAATAAATGTTTTTCTGAGGGGAAACGTTCACGGTCCGTGTAGAAATTCATTTAATTCCTTTCATCTACTGATTTTATTACTTTCTCTCTTTTTATTCTTTTATTATATGAAGAGATTAAAGATCAGAATATTTATGAAGTTGTAATTGTGATGTTTTCACGTAGCGTGGTTTCTCGTGCCACATCTTTTGTTCCACTGTTAAAACAATCGAACATAGATTTAACCTTTATGTTATGAGATGTAAAATGTTCACACTCCACCTCCATGTTAGTAGATGGGGCACACAACAACATCTAAAGTCAAAGGACATGTCAAAGATGGTTTCTGTGATAATAGGAAGTTCTTATCACTCGGATGTATGTTCACATGTTTCTGATAAGTTTGGTTTTAATTAAAGATTTGATTATATAAAACCGGGGTGAAACATCAAGATTGGCCGACATGAGACTGACTTGGTCGATCACATGTATCAGTGGGATCTCATTACCATTGCTCTGCTCCCCCATCAATACTGATTAGACTCTAAATGACGTCTAAAGCTTAATATATAGAGACTTCTGTATCCCTTGTAGAGAAGCGTTGTTCATCTTTTTTTACAGTCTATGGCTACAAGAAAGGGAACTTCCGGCTTAACCCTATTTTTTCAGGGTTGTAACTTTGGTCTACTTTGGTATTAATGCACAAAATACTGACGGATCAGTTCTCTTGGACGCTGGCGTCAGCATTTTGTCGAGGATCCCATGGAGCTTGGTTAGAGGGTTTCGTGGGAGGGCAGTGAACTCCCCTGACTTCCCTTGATGGTTTTTTACAGGAGTGACCCTCATTATTGCGGAGGGCCAGCTCCTCAGCAGGAGAACACTCCTGTGTAGGAGGACCCCTTCCTGTCTCATCCATTGCACTTTGCTCCCGTTGGCTGCAAGCAATGTCAAAGCCCCTTCAATGAGCTTTTGTACCCACATCATCCTACAACAGATACTAATTAAAGCACCAAAGCTTTTGCCCATGTTGTGCTTGTAACATATCAAAGCAAGTGTTTTGTGTTTCTGTTTTATTCGCTCCCAAATCAGTGTGACACCGCTTGCGTTGCAGCGAACACTGTGTGTCATCTGCGCCGTGAGAATACATCCAATGAAAAACAATAATTTAATGGAATGCACAGACGCAATTAGAGTCAAATCTACTTGTGCTGTAATAATGTGACTTTATAGAATACAAATAGAATACTTAGTGTACTGTGGCATTCTGCAGTTGCAGCTGATGCTTTCAGCCTGTTTTATTTTTTTATTTTTGTTTACGTTTTCTCTTTTTACGCGAACATCCTCGGGAAAAACCACGATGACGACCACCATCACCACATCTTAGCGATTGTGGTTGTTGAGCTCAGTGAAGCCAGATACTGAGAGGATATCCTGGGATTTTTTTCATCTTGCTTCACAGCACAATGCTTAAATTGGCATTTTACTTTAGGCTGTTGTTTCATGCACACTTGCATATGAGATGTGAGCTATTAGCTTCACCAAACATTACAAAAAAACCCGCTGGCATCAGTGCACTGAAGACTGAGCATAGATGTTTGTATTTTTAGTCGTTTGCATCCGGCTCTTAATGTCCAGCAGAACGTGAATGATTGCTTTGCAGGAGACAGTTTAACCTCATTTGGCATTTAGCCTGACTGACGCACAGTTGAAACTGAAACTGCGGCCGGGTGTATTCATGTCTTTGTGTGTACGTGTTGTCCACGCATGCACGTGTCTGCATGCAGTCTAGCTCCGGGTCAGGCTGGGCGGTAAGCCAGCAACATGTGCAGAGGTCTTGTGAGAGGGGGGGAAGCGGCTGAAGATACTGTACCTGATCAGCATGATGGATGCCCCGTGCGCCTTGTGCTCACACCGACATGCACACCTGCCGCCTGCGCCCCACTTATTGAATCCATGAATCAATTTAACGAGAAGAGGGCCGGGGTCAGGACTTCAATAAATACCCCGCGATGCTTTCAAATTTAATGTCTGAGCAATGAATGATACTGTAACGTTCAACAAACGCCCATCGCAAAGCACACTTCCACCGGGAAGTGGAAATGGGCTCGGAGCAAGCACAGTACAGTATTGTTAACTGGGTACATTTTACAGCTTGTGCATAAACATTTACAACATGCCGCCTGATGAGTTCAAACTAGGAGCAAAGTATAATTCAGCCGAGGGCCTGTGTGTGTGTCTCAGTGGGGCGAAAGAGTGAGACTTGAGAAAGAGAATCAGACATCTTCCATTGGTAATCAATACTGCAGCAGTGACCTGAGCGTTTGCTCTGTGATTCATCCCGTTTAGAGCCACGGGGTCGGCTGTCTGACAGAGACAAATCCATGATTTCCCTCTGGATTTAGTCGTGGTGGCAAATCCACCTGCTTTACGTGGCCACTTCCACGTCTGCATAGTCACTGATACCTAATGCCATCATCCCAGCTCCTGCAGTAAATCCTCTGACACCTTGTCTGAAAGTCACCGCGCTGCTTTGTTGCAAAAAAAAATCAGCTGCAGACACGCTGAGGAATCGGTGCACGTTTTAAACCATTTATCTTCGTACGAGCTTCATCTTTCGGAGCAATTTCGGGTTAAAATAATCAATGTCAACCTCCTCATCTTCACACACTGCGATTATAAAGGTACCGCTGATTTTTACCGCAAGTGCACTTCCAGTCCCGAGGTCAGCGACAATGACGACGAAGCAGAAAGGACGAACGGTTGCTATTTAGATGTCTGTGGCGGCGACGTCCCAGCAGTGAACACATTTTTCTTCATCCACCGGGGACGCAGGGACTAATGGAGCTTGAGAGTGGCAGTTCCCCCGGTGTTGTGTAGCTGAGTCACGCCCCCGTCCGGAGAGGAGCTGCAGGCAGCAGTTGTGTGAGGCCGAGACCACGAGGGCCCGCTGCGAGACTGTGGGCCAATTCAGGGGTAAACATCGGTGGCAGTAATTGGAGAATAGCACAGCAGGGAATTTTGTACATTTCTGATCCATGTGGCTCAGCGTTGAATATCCTGACTGTGGACTTTCTGAGTTGAGAAGGAGCGATGGTCCGTGTGCCAAAGGTCTTTTCAGGTTTTGGTGGAGAATTTGCTGAACTCCACGTTTTACATGGTCTGCATGTATTTTACAGGTCACAGCTTCATTGATTAAATAAGCTCAGGACTCAGCAGCTCAGAATGACTTCTCTTCGATGCTGAGTGAGTTTAATGCCGGGGTTGTACATGTGGATACAGGTGAAGGTTTTGTTTTGGGCTAAGCTGTTGCTGTCCATCACTGTTTCCTAATTTAGCCGAGCTCCAGTGGAGCCATCAGCCCTTTATTTGTAATGAGATTGAATCAATATCATTAGTCAGCCACTACAGGTGTTTAACGCACTCCATCAATTTGTCTCTCGATTCTTCCTTTGTGTTACTTCTTCTTCTCTTTTTGGCTTGTAAAGGCATCAAAGAACATCAACACCTTTTGACTATATCACATAAAGATGTTCCTGAATATTTGTGAAGCCTATAATATTTAACTTTCACAGTATTGTGGTTACTTTACCTTCATTTGGATTATTTATGAGCTTTTGTCTTTTTGCCTCCACCAGGGATTTTGTTTTCATCAACGTTTGTTTGTTAGTTACACACAAAACACATGTCACTGAAGAGCCCGATAGATTTTGGTGCAGATCAAGGATTTTCTTTTCACTTTCTTTATCATTTTTCAACATTTTCATTAATTTCTCACAGAATTACGTTAAAATAAAACGTTATTAAAATAATCAGACATATTTATGGGGTTGATTTCGATGCCGATCCAAATATAAATCTGGATCTAGTGGATTTTTAAATGTCATGTTTGGTATATAGGCTTTTTTGCTGTTTGAAATAAGACAAATGATGTTAAGCTGAGAAACGTAATGTGGCCTCAGCTATTGTTAAGGGAACTGTTGGCTGAGGTTTGCTCTCTACTGAGCCCAATTCTAGTTTGTTTGTCGGTTAGTTAACAGGGTTACGCAATAACTACAGAGCTGATCCGCACAAAATTCACTGGAAAGATGTGGGACGAGTCAGGGAAGAGCCCATCACATTTTCTAGCTGTAGGCCAGATCCAGATTTAGGCTGTAGGCTTTTTTACAGCTGGTAACAAATAGAGCTATAAACCTGGAACCAACGTGTAGCTGAGAAACGTAACGTGACATTAGCTTTGTTTTAGCTAGTTTTTTTAGCAGTATCACGGAAAGACTACAGAACGGATTTCCACGAAACCTGGTAAATATATGCAATATGGTGATAAAGCTGCTAATCAGCCTTGACAGAGGTGTGAGTTCCCCTAGTGTCCTTCTAGTTTGTAATGTGTCACACTGTTGAGACAAAACAACATGAACACCCTGTCAAAAGAATGCATATGTATGTGCTCTATACATAGCAATTCAGTGTGACACAAATCAGAACCACACACACATACACTGTGCAGGTGCATCGCTAAACTTGTTGGGAAAGTGCACAGCTAGCGGTGGGGAGTGACATCCTGTGGTTCCGCTGAGGTCCCTTATCAGCGGCAGGCTCCTTATCACTCAGCCCAGCAACCGCAGAAACACACAGACACTATTTTAGCTGCGCCACCTGAGAAGAAATTATCTTTATCAATGTTTGTAGCATGACATTCTGCTGTGGCTTTTTTCCTGTGGATCGCAGATAAAATTATACATTACAGACAAGCAGAGAAAAAATAAGTGAAGAATATAAATATACACGTGCACCAAAGCTCAGGAGATGTTTGACCAGGTCGTATCGTCACCCTCGGGATATGTTTGTGTTTCTCCTGCTCTGTGATTGGCTGTCAGACTGTATTTAGGTGTAGTTCGTGCTGCTCAGTAACAATAACACCCCTTCGGTTATAATGGGTTGTGTAGGATAAATAGTGAGAAGCACAATATGCTATTGCTCAGCAAACACAACTGCTGGTGGACATGGTTGCAAACCTCATGTTTTTTAATAATCCCTTCTCACATTTTTAAGCTTTGTTCACTTTCTGGTTGAGCAAAGATATAGTTTTTGGTCGGATAATCTCCTGCAAGTCATTTTATATTAACAACGAAGTAAATCAAATCAAGTAAGTGTTGCTCATAATAACAAACATTCTGCACGCATGCATAATTTGCATTTTTTTTTTTTAAATCTCCCCTCAGCTTGTTTTGGCTGGATGTGTTTCTACGCTGTCCCCGGTTTCCTCCAATCGATCAGTTGTGAGCGAGGTTCACCTGAACTGGGAATAGTGGGAGAGAGAGAAAGAGGCTTGCAGTGTGGCGGCTGCTTTTGTGTTTCCAGTTAACAAATGAGAAGCAGCTTCTGACTGGATCTGTTGGACTTAGCATGTCTGGCGGACCTCCCGCCTTCAGCCCTCTCAGCGGTTCATCGCTGCCCTTTGATAGTCGCCGCCACACCGAGGCTGCATTAGTTCACGTGTCAAGCTCAAGCCATCGTGACTCATTCTGAAAAGCACTGGTTTACTTGGACTAGTTGAGCTGGTAGCTTGGTAACAGGTCTTAGTTACCAATGGTAGCGAGATGTCCACACTTTCTCAGGAGTTGGAGGATAAACTAGAGCTGAAGTGAATATTATATTCATCGGGTGGAAAGATACTGTGGAAAACAATAACTCTTGCTGTCGCCTGTTAAAATAAGAATATTGGCCTTAAATATAAACTTGCTGCAGGTTATAAACATGGTCGGTTGGCAACTAGATTTTGCACTTGCTGCTCTCAGCCAGTGTTCCATTGATATGCAATGATATAGGACATAGTGCACATGTATTTATGTACCATAATGAACGTGTGAGGAAAATAGAACAGGCACAGATGTTCCTACACTTCACATCTCAGTGCCAACACAGCCTCATGCTGCCCTGATGTTCGTATAGTGGAGAACTGTCAAACGGGATCAGGCCAAGACAGAAAACAAACGCAACACACATACACACAAAAACCTACGGAAAAAAAAATAAAACATACCAGCAGTAGAAAAATATGAGGTCCAGCAAGGAATCACTCTAGTTCTTGTATTCCCGTTTGCATTACCATCTCTGCGTAGAATTACACGTAAGATCACGCGAGTGTTTCAGACATGCGCTCCGGGGGATGTCCGAAGAATTGGGTGCGGACTTTCTGCGGAGTTTGCCTTTCACACATGAGCGCTGCAGGGGATTCTCCGCTCAGACGTGTTCACAACAACACAGAAATCTCCGGAGCATTAAATTCAGATGTGGTTCAGCAGGCAAAAGCAGGAAGTGACGTGTACGTTTGTTTGCAGCACATAGACACCGGTGTCGGCCCAAAAACTCTCTTGACATCTGTGGTGTCTTCAAAATGTTTGGCTCTGCTTATATTTCCGGGGATTCTCTCTTGGTTGTATTAATTTTTGAGTCTGTTAGAGGCATCATCAACTCCACAACTCGGGGTGAATCCTGAGGAGGAAACTCCTGCTGCGTTCTCACATCAGCTGCTCCGGACTTCCTACAGACTTTATTCCAGGAGTCCAGGTGGAGAAAGTCCGTAGAAAATCCCAAGGCTCTCACCCGGAGTTCAGTGCAAGTCTGAAAGCATCTTCAGACTTTAGATATGATTATTACACACAGAAGTTCTTCCTGCACCGACGACACAGAACTGATGAATGTCTTCGTCGCACTTTATTATTTAACTTGGCTACGACAAGCTGTTTTACTACTTTCATAAATTTTATATGATCCGTCATTTATTATGGGCGTATATCGAGCATGAAACGACTCGGTGCTGGAAACTTTCCCCTCACACGGCGTCCTTCCCCCTCGTAGCACTTATTAGCCCCCGACGTTATGTGAACGAGTGGAGTGAAAAGTTTCATTTACACGATATTAGCGTTCTGTCATTCTTCAGCATATTCTCCATTAATGATGCAGAATGACACTACGTACTCTGCCCTGGGGGGGGGGGAGAAACCTACAGACTTCATTACAAGGTACTTTTAATTAGTCTTTGTAATTAAAAGCAGAACATTGGGTTCAGAAGGGCCGGAAGCTGAAGTGATGTGTGCCCATAAACATTTGCATCTTCGCGGGCCGGGGTTAGAAAACCATCTTGTGTTTTTGTTTTTTTACAGTCGTGTCAGACGAAGCTTGAGAGGTGCAGAGGGATTTAAGAAAATGTGTGTCACCCTCCTAATTAAGTGAAATGGAGGCGGGAGGATACAGTTTATAATAAGAAAGTAAAGTTGGTGTGAAGCTCTCCGCTGCTTCTGGCCGACCACACGCTGCAACATGTCATCCAGAGGGGGCTCGCGGTATGAAACTCACCCAGAGCCATACAGCAGTAAATGCACCTTACGTCCCGGAGGTAGTTTGCAGTGTCAGGTTAAAAGAGCCTCCGGATGACAGAGGCAGTTTTACTGTATAGTTTTAATGAACTGATTCTTTTTCAACACTGTGAAAAATATACATTCTCAAGGAGAATAAGCCTTCAACAAAAAGGCTATAGTGCAACAATGCTCTTAACCATAATATCACAAATACAGCTGGAAGACAAATACTATCCCAAGTTTCATGTTGGGTTACAGTAACATCCCATCATAATTAAATAAATCCTGATGTGTATAGTTAAGTTAAGTTCATAAGTAGTTAATGTATTTCTTTGGTACTCACATTTCCCACCATGTGCTGGGATGATGTTAACTTTGGTCGCTTTATAATGAGTTGAGTTTTGAGCTTTGTTATTTTCTTTATACATATTTTTTGTCACACGAAAATAAACACATTTGACTGATTGATTGACGGGACCTCACGACCGCAACTCCACCCCCCCCCCCCCCCCCCCCCCATCACCATAATCTCTATGATCTAAATGTGCAAATTTGCATTCAGGATATCAGGAGATTTTCTTGTATCATATTATAAAACCCACTTAAAAAACGATGATACAATCTTGAAATTGTCTTCTGGAAAACGTAGGAGCACAAAAAGTGTAACGAATGTGTGATAATGATTTAATCGTGTGTGTTTTCTATGAGCCAGTTGTGATGAGCTGTGCAGTCTGTGTTTTTTCTCAGCCTGAATATACAAACTCAGTAACTGGCTTTCACTTTTTTACATTTTTCATTTTCATCAGACATTGCCATAGCAGCTTATTTATAGGCCTCTGCTGGGCTGAGCTCTGTAATAAACACAATGCCAGCACACTTCCCAGGCTCTTGTAGTGCATGTTGTCCCTGTGGTTTGGGTTCATCAACACCGTGTATTCAGGAGGATTTCAGACGACCTTCAGGTTTTCCACATTTCTTATCATGTAACCTTCTGCTAAATTGGTCTCAGGTCATTTTTTTCTCATCAATCTAAACTCGTTACCCCATGAAAAACTGAAACTCTTTTGCAATTAACATTAAAAATAGCATCAACACAGGGATTCAAACTTCCGCCTACGACGTGTGAACTTCAGCTCAGGTGTCTCCCATCATCCTTCGAGAATGTTTCTACCCGTTGATTGGAGTCAACATGTGGCGAATGTAATTGATCGAACATGATTAGGAGAAGTCACACACGCGTCGTCTCCATAAGGTTGAGCAGCCGACGCTGTAATGATGCCTTTAAAATGGAACTCGTGAGCTCTCAGTCACGACGTGGCGCTCGGAGTTCAAGTGAAGCGAGAATCAAGTGGTGAGAACTCCGCTGCTGGGCAACGACAACGTGGACGCTAATATTAACATCACTGTCGGGCGTCAAGAAGCCACAGAGGCTGTTATGCAAGCTATCAGACAGGTCACGTAGCCTAATGTGGGAAATCCTAATGCATCGTGGCAGTGGGAAAAAGACGAGGCTGTTGTGAATATCAACATTTCTCCTCGGGATAGAAATACTAAAGAAAAAGATAAGATTAGATAAGATAGTCCTTTATCCCACAATAAAAAAAATAAGTTGCAGTGATACGGCTGCAAAAAGGGAAACAGTGAAATACACACTCAGTAAAGATAAAGGTAATGAATAAGTAAAGAAATACAATATAAACACAAGGACACGATAAAAGATAGAAGAGTGCAGAATGTGAACAAAATATAAAAAGTGAAATAGTTTTGCAACGTGTCCATCTCACTCTCGGTTGTTTTCATACGCAATATATATATCCAGGTTACATGAGCCATTCATGCTGTTGGGTTTTTTGTGCAATCGGTCCAATATGTGAGTCGACAACACAACCACAGTTTTCTCATGAGCTTTAAACTTGGATTTATTGTGTTGTGTCGGCAATTTACACCTAATGTTGCTTTTAAAGTCATGTCTTCCCCTGTTATTGTTCATATATATTATTTATCTCTGTGCTGGGAAATGTGCACTTGTCTGTTTGAAGTTTAAGTTTGAACCATTGCACATGCATCACATTTTTCTAAACATTTTAGCAAACAAGGACAGATAAGATGATAAAGATAACTCCACTGAAGGCAACGTATGTTTTGGCAGGTATATTGAAAAACAAGATGGAAATCTGATATACGCCTTGAAGAGGAACTGCAGTAAAAGGGGACGTTTTGAAGAAGAGGGTTGCGATTTACAGGAAATCTTCATCGATTTGTTGGTGGAGATTGTGAAAACCTTCCAAACACAGTCAGATCTCAAACCAGTGATGCTTTTCATCTGTCCTGCTCGGCGCAGACAGCTTTTTGAATTCCTTGAATATTAATCAAGTCAGACTCTTTTCTCTGCCGTCTGATGCTGTCCACTCACATTTCAGAGCGCTGAATCAGATTTAAATGGAATGTAGTTTGCATGAATAACTAACCCGTAGCCTCGGAATTGTTCAAATCCGCAGCAACAGAAACTGGACAAGCTGTAATTATTCCCCCTCTCTCTCAGCTGCCAGGTTGCATCAGGGATCAAGGTTGAGTGTTCAAATGAGTCTTATTCAATGAGACTAACACGTTCTGCTAAACATCTTTGCAATATTTTACGTACAACTTGAAAAGGGGTCTTTCTTTTTGCGGTTTCCCTCTGTTTCCAGTCTTTGTGCGAAGCTAAGCTAACCAGCGTCGGACTGCAGCCTTACATCTGGACAGATGTGAGAGCAGAGTTGAACTTGTTATACTCTGAACAATTGATCAGGATCACAGATGTTATTGTGCTGAAATGTCTCTGAAATCATTAGTCTGAGACATTTCAGTCATTGCATTGATAAAGTTTCAACCTTTATCGAAGGTGATCTCAGTAAATTCAGCAGCAATTATACAGAACAGAGGGTTTTTCTTTAACTCCTGCTTCAAAGCACTTTTGAATCTGTGTTCGAGTAACAACCCCGGCGATAGATGTGCTGCTGTTGTGTAGCAACAAGACTCTGGAATATAAAGTATTATAGAATTTCCTCTCAGCCTCTGTGTGTCTCTCTCCTGATGAAATGTATGCTGATTGCAGGGCCTATGGAGAGCGGAGCAGCTGCCTCTGATAAGCTGCTCACTGAAATCTGTGCCAGGTGAAAAGAAAAAACAGAGAGTAGCTGTACTGCAGACTTCCAGCTGCTGATTGTGGCTGAAGTGATGGAGGGGGGGGGACAGAGGAGAAGGTGCTCCTGTCAGCCTCCATGTGAATGAGTGGTAATAGTTAAAGCTACGTGGGATCAGTGCCTTTGTATTCTGTGGTGTTTCTGTGAATGAATAAAAGAGGTGTTTGTAGTTAATCAGTGTCGGAGTCGACGTGAGCAATAAAACCAGAGCAGGAGGGATTCATGTTGCGACACCTGTGAACGATGATTTCATTACAAGAGGCAGATATTTGGGTTCAATCCATCAAAGGCGGTGAAATCTCATCAATTTACTGTGTTTAACAAAAACACAATTCGCCGAAGCTGGAAGCTTATAAAAAAGCACGTGGCTCCTTTAACTGTCTCAGTATTCAGCTCAAATATGAATCGTTAAAGCCAACATTTCTCTAAGCAAACTGAAAAACACTTTTTTATTTTAATCTCACCCTGAACCCGGGAGACTTTGACTAATCCATGTTGTGAGACTTTGTCTAAGAGGCACCGACAGCTGCTGGAGAAACGTGAGTTTTTGATAAGTGTGTGACTGACATCTAGTGGAGGACAACTATCAAGACCAATAAATAGTAATAACACTGTATATATAAGTGCAAATATATGATTCAGTGTTTCATTGTGTGTGTGTGTGTGTGTGTGTGTGTGTGTGTGTGTGTGTGTGTGTGCTGTATGTTATATTTGATGACATAAATAATCAAAGAAGTAATAAGGACTAATTTCATTCATTTAAAAACAAGTTTCAGTGATATCTGTTAAAAAAAGTGCTTTTATTTTGATCAATAACTTATCAATGAATTACTATTATCATGAATTAGTTGTATACTTCTTTGTTTCGTTAACAAGCAACTCGACTGCAGTACAATAGGCTATTAAAGTGTTGTGTGTGTAAAGACGACGTGTGTGATGCTTTCGAACACACGGTAGTTAAACCGTTGAGACCTGAATTACCTGCTATTACCAGCCGCCTCTCGCAGTGGAGCCGTGTCGGACGCTGTAACTTGACCTTGCTGCTTCATGGCTGTGTGACAACGGTGCCCCGTCCCACTGGCCTGTCTGCCTCGCTGGTGCGTCTATTTATAATGTCCAGACACGGGTGCAGAGGTTATAAAGAGGTGGTGGCGATTGCGAGGTGACAAGCACCGAGGAACAAAGGGTGAGAAATTTGAACGGTATTGTTCCTGTTGTTGATTTTATTCAGTCAAATTTAAAAGTTATTTTAGTGAGTTGGACATGTTATCCTCGGTGTTCTTTAAAAATGTGTGTTTATGTTCTTAATTGAGTGTTTAAATGTATATTTAGATAATATTATATTGATATCAACCCATGCAGAGAGTGAACTCTGCAGGCAAAAACTTACAATGTTCTTTATCCTCTTTGTTTTTAAATTAATCTGACACATATATTTAGAATGTACTTCATGGAGGAAGCTTTTCAGTATTTTCACAGTATTTAAGTTTTAATATAACCATGTTTGTTTTGTGAAACTCTTCTCAGATCATCATATTGTCTGTTGGTAAACTACAATGGTAAGTGCATTTGTTTTCAATGTGTACCACAGTATATAATAGATATAATAGAGATTGTCTCTGTACTTGTAGTTTTATGACAGATTATGGAAAAGTGTCTTATTTCTTTTCTGTGAAGGTGAAGAGCAAAACGATGCCAGTGGGGCGTCATGAACATTGTGACCAATGCTACAGTGTCCACTGCCGAGCCCCGGACCAGATCTCCGTCTCCTGCATGGTCATCAAGTGTCGTAAAAGCTGCGGCGCCATCCTGCACAAGTGCAAGCAAGAGGAGCATCAGCTCCTCTGTCCCAATGAGACCGTCCCCTGCATCAATACCCACTATGGCTGCCCGCTCACCATGCTGCGCCACAGGCTGGCCGGGCACCTGGAGGTCTGTCCTGCCAGCGTGGTGTGCTGCTCCCAGGAGTGGAGCCGCTGGCCTCTCTCTGAAACTGACCTGACCTGCAGGAATGTCTCTGAAGACCTTGAACCTGAGCACCTGGATGTGGCTGTGGCTCTGAGGGATCAAGAGCTGCTGTTTCGATCCATAAAAATGAAGAATGTTTTTCCTGAGCTGATGATGGAGGACCTCCAGGATGCTATATCTGGGGTCAACTGCCCTGCAGAGGAGGCAGCCTGTTCTTCAGATCATGGCAAATATACAGAGAGTAGCTGCACAAGGATGGAGGGGGAAGAACTCGGTCAAGGGGAGAGGGCTCTGCCAAAGAGCAGAGACATAGAGAATATTCACAACTATGGCTCCTGGGAGAAAATATTCACAAAGGAGATGGGAGGATGCGAGGAAACTGTCAAAAACCTCAACAAGAAGGACGGAAAAGAAAGGGAGCAGCGAGAATCATCAAACTGTCAGGGAGAGGCGAGAAACTCACTCCTGAACCAGGAGAACGCTGCTGTTGCTGCTTCGAGCAGTCACGGTGGAACTGGCCTCGCGCCGTGGCATGACGGGGTCCTGGAGAGGTTAGGCAGAGAAGTCGACATGGCAGAATATAACATGTATCTGCGGCACAACGGGGCGATGCTGATTAACTTCGGCCAACTTGCAGCTTGCACTCCAAGAGACAAAGATTTTGTCTATGGGAACCTGGAGCCCATCGAGGTCCAAACTATCCGCTCGTTCAAAGTTCCCACCAGCTATCGAGCAAAGCGCGTGTACATGAAGGACCCCGTGCACAAAGCCAAGAAAGTACACAGGAGTGTCGACACTGCGGATTTGGGCGTGCCGGTCGACGAGCTTCCGAAGTGCGACGAGATTAGCGCCACGCTCCTCTGCTCCCTGGAGAAGGAGCTGAGAGGACACGTGATCTCAGAGAGTAAGGGGGTAGACGGTCTTTATGTGGACGTGGGAACACAAACATACAACTTCAGCTCTGCTCCATTCAAAGCCGATGCGTCCCTTGCAGATGTGGTGGCAGACAAACCTCGCGGCCTTCATGTTCACGTCGAAGCAGAATCCGTCACAAGGAGACACAACAAAAGAAACTCAGCCTTCACCTACATGTGTGGCCACTTCTTTCGCCGCGATGAATACCGCTCTCACTTCAGGAACGTGCACTCTGACATACAGGCCTCTCTCGGCGGCTGGCTACAACAGCGCTGCCCCTTAGCATACCTCGGATGCACTTTCGCCCAAACAAGGTTGCAGCCCGCAGGTCACCAGGCCGCAATTAAATTCCGCCAAGATGTCAGCGCCCTTGTGCTCCAGCCGCTGGTGGCCTCGTGCCTGTGCGAAGGCGGGAAAACCTTGAGCCCCCGGAGAAACGGTGCACGTAATCTGGATCCGCTGAGCAGGCTGCCCCTGGAGATCCTGCAGCACGTCGCCGGTTACCTCGACAGTTTCACATTATCCCAGCTGTCCCAGGCCTCGCAGCTGATGAGAGAGCTGTGCGCCACACTGTTGCAGGGGAGAGGGATGGTCTCCCTCAAGTGGGAGAAGAAGACGTATTCCCACGGGGGAAGCGCCTGGAGATGCCGAAAGAAAGCAAGTATTTTTTGTACCATCTGACGCAGCTCTTTTACTAGTACCTGAATATTTCATACATATATTGCTTTACTTTCCTGAATGAGCGTTTTGATCTCAACCTTGTCCTCAAAGACAAAGTAAACGCAGGCCTAACTTCTATATTGGTTTCTATTTAGTGTCTGGCACCGTTGTGTTGACATTGTCATTGGGAAATTTCAGTCATCCATACAGTGTGACAGCTGCAGCATTGTAAACACTCTCCACACTCTCAGCAGTCCCCTCCAAACATATTACACACTAAATCACAGACATGTTGGCAACAGTGACTGGGTTCACTGTTGGGTTCACCAGGATGTTGTTGTCTTTGCTGACTTCAGTGTCAGAGACAGCAGAGCGAAGCATTTCTGGTTGCACACATTTTGTTCTACGGAATAAAATTCCCCAAACAAAACAGGAACCGCTTGAAAAGGGAAAGCGCCTACGAAGGCCAGACAGAACGTATCTTATTTCATTTTTACCAGGTCTATCTTTCCTAGACAGACCTGGATGGGATATTTTAAATTGAATCTGCATCTGGATCCAGAGCTGAAAAGTGAAAAAATTATTAATTCTAACCAGCCTGTGTGAAGTGGGAGGACTTTTATTGCCTTCATTTGATCAGCAGATTTATAGAATGATGGGAGGAATTAAAACCACACATGTTTCCTCCTCATTAGTCCACTAAGCTGGACCTTGGCTCCTGTGGCTTAGACCACGGGTCCACAGGGACGCCCGGTGGTCTTGTGGTCTTGTGGTCTGAGCCCTGCGGATGCGCCTGCAGCTGCCTCCGAGTCTGGAGATGACCTAAATCATGTCAGGTTTAGAAATTCCAAGTGATCCAGACTGACAACCTGAGTTAAGACCATTTAAACTCATAATGCTGCTGCACGTGGCTTCATCTGAAATGTAAAAATATCTTCGAAAGTTGAAGGATTACTTGAGGTATGAGTGTATGTCAACTTATTTTAGTCATCACTGCATAATGTAATGAAACATTTGGCGGTAACGTACCTGGACGTTGGCTGCCAACCGCCAATAAACCGAAAGAAGAAGAAGAAGAAGAAGAAGAAGAAGAAGAATGAAGGGTTTGAGAAGATTTGGATGAAACAAATATACAAATGCAAACATGCAGCAAGTTTGGTGAAGATTAGAAAAAATGGCTTTAGACGGACTGAAAAACGTATTTTTCATATCAACTCCAAAGTTTTGAACTTAAACCTAAACTCAGGTGCTTCACCAACGTG
This sequence comes from Verasper variegatus, assembly GCA_026259375.1. Taxonomy (NCBI): domain Eukaryota; kingdom Metazoa; phylum Chordata; class Actinopteri; order Pleuronectiformes; family Pleuronectidae; genus Verasper; species Verasper variegatus. Next base: position 22,150,524 of record CM048047.1, read on the forward strand.
ACCTCACTTAAATAATTGATTTATCTTTTGCTCTTTGGCTCATTCTCCACATCTTTAGTAGTTTTTTTCCAGATTGTCTGCAGATAAACAAATGAGCAACAGTGTGCGCTGCAGATCCGACCTCTCGCATGGAGCCGATAAAAGATGAACACAGTATGAATGTGTAACTGTGTATTTTTACATTCACCATGTCAGCTCATGGGTCGTGATCATGGGACAAAGAGCATGCTGATGAGATCAGGGAGGTGGAATGGCCCGAGGTGTCACTGCCAGGAACCTCAGCTCCTCCATAACAAGTCAGATGTGTGATCGCTCATGGAAAGACAGGATTTATAAGAGTATGTGGGCGACAGCTGCGTATTTGCTCCTCGACGAAGGACATCATTTGTATAAATTTATGACGGGGTAAATATAGAAACAACACTGTGGTCCGACACTCTGTGATCCAGATATTAAAAATACATCCATCCTCGTGGCCATTCAGCTGAACTGATCGACACCCTGACAGCAGCCTCCCACACCTACTTCAGATCTGTGTTTTTTTATTTTTCAGGTCTGGGAGTTCAGCTCTGGGTTTTCCTCTGTGGACAGATGGAGCTTCAGCAGCGCTCCCTCCATGTCCGATCACCTGAAGACCTGCTCCTTCTACCAGAGGGAGGAACGCACTGACCCGGTGGTTTTAGCCGGCTTGCGTGAGGTCAGAGAGAAACACGGAGAAGGAAAGCAGCAGAGATAATGCTCACGGGCCCCTGGAGCTCAGTGGGCGGACGGCAGCACGAGAAATGCCAAGTGCAGAATCAGTCGGACGTGATATGTGTGCACCTACAAAACTGCAAAATGGATGAAGCACCCACATATGTGGCTGGTGTATAGAAACAGAGGAATTCAGAGGCCTGCAGACACATGTATACACTGTATGTGTTTAGAATTTACTGTAGCATAAGCTGCATGTTACTTTTTTCATCCACATATAACTTTCCCTGCAAGAAGGACGGGTAGATTTATTCAAGTTGTGCCTTTTATAAGTTTATTAAGATAATATAAAACACCAAATTGAAGTTTGACAGTTGTCCTTGTACTGGTTTTTTCTCCTTTGTTCACCACACTGAGCAGAGACGTGTTGTTTGTTGCACTTTTTCTTTATTCTAGTGTTTTAAAGACGTGGTTACAAATTACAATTAAGTGCAATAGATGTTGTTGATCTGGTTTTTCAACATGACAAGACTGACATCTGCTGGATAAAAGCTGAAGTGCCTTGTCCCGTGTGGCCCTAAAACAAGTGTGAGTGCCGAACCTGATGTCACGTGTCCCATGTGTCATGTTTGATTAAATACAGCAGCTTTGCTTTGTGCTGAGACAACAACAACTTTGTGTTTAAATTAGACTCTTTGGTGATGTGTGTGTGTGTGTGTGTGTGTGTGTGTGTGTGTGTGTGTGTGTGTGTGTGTGTGTGTGTGTGTGTCGCTGGTTTTACACTGTAATAAATCTGACTGATTTATTCCACAGCAGCTCAGTGGAATAAAAACAGAATGTTAAAGTTAAAAAATTAAGAAACAAAAGATGTACATGTGACAAATTGTTTACATCGACGACTGCATCTCAGCAGCTTCTGGGTTGCGTAGCTGGTTGATGACCTCTGACAGCATCTTGTTGCACAGGGCCGCGTAGGGATTCAGGGCCACGGCCTGTTGTCGGGCAAATTCACTCCCGAGTGCAGCTGCCTCCTCAAAGTCTGCTCTGGCTGCGTCGTCCTGACGGGCTAATCTTCGCAGAAGGCCCCTCTGCACCAGGGCCTGGCAGCCGGTTCGTCTGGCGCCGCCAGCGCTCAGAGAGACGGCTCGGTCCAAGTCCTGCAGGGCGCCTGCGAGGAGAGAGGAGAAGAGCTCCGTGAGGCTCAAACATGCATCTGGAGAGTTGGTTCTTTCTGTTGCAATGTTTAACAGGCTGCACCGCGTCTCCTGAAGGTGGTTGACTGCAACAGTCTCACGTGGAGTAGGAATCTGTGTACCTGTACTACTTTCAAGACATAAACACTGGCAGATAAACAAAATACTATTGTGCTTCTCGGTAAAACAGCAGCGATTCAGCCTGTGCGCAGGTTATTTCCCATTTTTCTGCCTCTACACCTGCACTCAAGAGAGTTCATACCTCAGTCCCCTTATGAAACCACATTTAAAGTCACTAGATCCACATGTGTATTTGCAAACACCCATAAATATCAGTCTCCTGCCTGACGTTTCCAAATCCCTGAATTATTTTTCTTGAGAAATCAACACAAATGTAAAATCTCGCAAAGTTAAAGAAAGGGCAGAACATTCCAGAATCTGCCAACTCACAAACACACAAATGCAGATGACAACACAACCTCCTTGGCAGAAGTCACCAGGTTACTGACGAGTGGAAAACAAACACAACTTAAAGATTGAAGCTCTACAGTTTTTAGAAACAGACCGTGATGCGTGAGAGAAGATGTTGAGAGTAGATGGTGTGATTGACACAGTGATCTCCCGGGAGTGAGAGTGTAAAACCAACACAGCAACACAAAATCCAAAGAGGTTCCACAACTGAAGGAAAAACCATCATATGGGCTGTAACATAAGAATCAGCTGGGATTATTAGACCTGTGCAAACACCTTGTTATTCTCTGCAAACCATGTGTCCGTAGGAAACAAGAAGGACGACACAACTTGGGGCCTTCACAGTACCAGTGCATCAGAGAGACGAGGCTCTAATCTGGAGTCATGCTGGGCCTCTGCTATGTCTGCACATATGGAAAGAGCTGTCGTTGACTGTGTGGCATGTGTACCTGCTGTGTTGCCCTGCAGCCTCAGGGCCTGTGCCCGGTTGTTGTAGGCCGAGGCTCGCCCCGGCAGGATCCGGATTGCCTGGCTGAGCAGTTGAAGAGCAGCCTGCAAATCCCCAGCCTCCGCCGCCGAGACGCCGCGCATCTCCAGCTCTTTCACTTGCTCCAGCAACTCCGCGTCAAAGCCACTCTCTGGCAGGGCGAGATAAACAGGTTTGAGAACCACTCAAACTCAATTGACAGCTACACCGAGGCAAAGGGAAACACAGAAATGTCACCCAGAACTCATCTTGGATTAAAATGTCTAGAAAATGGAATTCGTCTCAAATAAAAATTCAATATGCTATGAAATGATAAACACACAGAGCTGTGAGGTGATATGAGACGCTCACCGTCATCAATTAATTCCTCGTCCTGGTTGAGGCCAGGGACGTCCCCGAAGGGGGTGGTGGGGTTGAATATGGCCTGAAGAACAGCTCTGTCATGTGCTGAGGCCATTTCACCAGCGTCTGTGAGGAAAGCAGAGAAAAGAGCAAACTCACGACACTAGAATTACAGCCGGGTGGAGAATTCTTCCTCCGTTTCCAGCAGCCAATCAAACTGGGGGGCGTAAGCAGAGGTGGACTTTGCAACATCTGTGTTTTGTTAAGTTGAAAACGTCAGGCCAGGGCCAGGGATGAGTGCACGCTGCTCTGCTCCTGTTAGAGCTGCACAGTGCACGTGGGATCATTCTACCTGATGACTTCTGCTCGGTGCAAAGTGATAAAAAGGTTTTTATTATGCTGCTCAAACCTCAGGAGATTCATATGACACTAAGAAATACAGTGCAGGGAGAAGTATTCACTTTTGAAGAAGTAGAGGAAGTAGTAAAGTTTTTAAAGGACAAGACCGATCTGTGGTGAAAGAGTCCCCTGCAATATAAAATCCACTTAAAAATACTTTATTACAAGTAAAGGCCTGTATAAAAAATATAGAAAGTAAGTAAAAGTACAAAGACGTCAACATGAGCGTGTACTTTAAGTAGTGGACTGGAAAGAATGTTTCGTGTGATTTCTTATTTGTTATTAATTTGATGTGTATTTAAGTGTAATCTTATATCATTATTATTATTATTATTATTATTATTATTATTATTATTATTATTGTTATTAAGGAATTGCTGTTCTTGTTAGATGTGCTGTTTTTTATATATATTTTATTATTATAAATGCATTATAAAATTATAAAAGCAGCAGTGTAATTCTAACAGTACCTGTCTTGGTGTGTTACTCTCTTATGCGTCTTTGTCTGTCCCTGTCTGCTGCAATTCTCCCATCTGCCCACCAGATGTCCTCAGACCCCCCCCCCCCCCTCTCATTGAGTCATCTGACTCACCTGTCTCCCATTGTCCAATCAGCTCACAGTATATTCACAGCGGCCATCTTCCCCACCTCTCTTTGGTTTGTTTGTTGAATCCCTAAAGTTCAACATGGTGTGAATTGTGTTTTCCTCATCCTGCGTACGTCCCTGCACACAACCCACACGGGTGTTTTCACTAATATTGAGTAAATAGATAAATTCTCAGGACATCCTGGGTGAAAACGAACTGCACTCGGTCGTCTTGGTATGAGAAGTCTTCTGGTCCTGTGGCAGGAGACGTCCAGGTGACATGGGACCTGTCCTCTGCTGTGGCTGCTGCTCTGGAGGAGGAGACACGGATGTGGGATCATCTCTTCTAAAGAGTAAGAGCATGTGCTTCACAAGCTGCTCGCTGTGTGGCGTCGTTCCACCATTTTGCACTGTTGACTTCATTTAGTGGCGAGGCGTGACATCGATGTATCAAATGTCAATCATTATAGCATCAATAACTAAATAAAACCAAACTAAGCAGAAACATCTGACAGTGAGATGAGAATTAACAAAACTGTAAGAAACCCCCATATGTTGACTGGTACAGGACCCATTCACTAACATGGAGGAGGCAGGGGTTTTGACCTATACTGCGCTCAGCCACCAGGGTGTGATCTTGATGTTTTGCCTTCACTTTTGGGAAGCTGGCATGGTGTCCATCTTTATAAACAGTCTGTGCTCTTGTGTTATTGAAATACATTTAAGCCTTTAACAGTAGTTATATAAAAATACATTTAAAAGTTGGCTAAACATTTAACGTCTACAGATTATTATTTTTGACAATTCGCAGTAAACCTATAAAACAAGTGTTTGGAGACAGTATTTTTCAGCAGGATTGGATAAAAACATTCTTTTTGTTTTGTACAGCGAACGTTTCTCTCTTTGCTTCCTCTGTGTGAGAACGTTGGATTCGCTTCATCTCTCGAGGCCTGAAAAAATTATTCAAATCAAACCATTTGAGGAGGGAAATAAAAACCCCTCTCTGGCTAAACTGCTCCCGTCTCACGCTGCGGTGAGGGACCGCGCTTGGATTGATCGCAAACCAAAACAGTTTGGTAACACAGCGTGGTGTGGAAATCGTAGTGTTTCACTTCCACGGTTCTCTGGTGTAAACGACCGTAGACACCGTTCCTCTAGAGTGCAAACCGTGTTTTGTTATGTTGGGTTTTTTACAAGAGAGAAATCTCTTCATTGCATCTCTAGATTCACGCTTGTACGTGTGTTCTTTTTCTTATGCACATTTTAGATTCACCATATTTTGTTGATCCGGACCTGTTGTTGTTTAAAACTAGTTGCATTAATTAGGAACAAATGATGATTTTAAAATGAGTATGTAAACAGGAGTTGTTTTGGTAGGGCTGGAACAAACATTAGTGATTGTGTTGTCTCTGGGGTCTTTCCGTGCAGAGTTTGCATGTCTCCCCCATGTTTGCATTGTTGTTCTCTGCGTAACTCGTCTTCCTCCTGCGATCCAAAAGCATGCAGATTGGGATTAGGTTCATTTGAGACTCTAAATCTCTGTATGTTGGACTTACCTGGCTTCATGTCCAGATCGTACCCTACCTTAACAGCATAGATAATCCAAAAATGGGGGGATGGCTGTGGAGGTAGAGGTAGAGCGGGTTGTCTACTAACCAGAAGGTCGGCTGTTTGATCCCCATCTCACCCCATCGCCATTTCCCTCCATTCTGCGAGCCTGACAGCTGTGCATGATAAAGTGCTGCACACAGATGCACTGTACGAATATGTGTGCGAATGGGTGAATGGCAAAACAATCATCAAGACTGGAAACGTGCCATATAAATACAGAACCCTTACAATAATGGATGGATGTTTCTGTAAATTTGAATTTTATCGTTTGCAACGTCCCAGAATAATAAGAAGGGGAATCTATTCATCCACCAAATGGTTAAGTTACAGTGTTGAAATGAAGAGCAGGTGTCTCTTCGGGGGTCTCCGCAGCGAGAGGTGCCGCCGCTCGTATCAAACGGTAGATAACAGACGAGGGTAACAACAGACATCGCCGTGATGGGAACCTGATAGCGGCGCACACAGTAAGTGATGTGAATACAGAGTGGGTTTGATCGGCAAACGTGGAAACACTGTGGCTTACTGTCGCAGCTCTCACTGCTATGAAAAGAAACTGTAAGAGGCACAGAAATGAAAATGGTTCCAGTTTCCCAGGCCTTTTTTTTCTCCCCCAGTTTCCAATTATTGGCAGCGATGATCTGGAACAAGAGGGAGCTCGCGGTGTGGCAGGGTTTGGGAAAAGAACGAGGCCAATGTGATGCTGAAAGGGTCGTGGTTGTTGTTATAAACTGGGATTTCTGGTCTGTTTGGAGGATTTAAAACTGGAGGTTCATGGTTTTACCCGTGTCTGCCAAGGCCCAACCAACTCGCACAATACTCCTAGATATCAGTCCCTAAATATGCCTCTTTTTTTTTAAATCAAGATCCAAGATCTGTTGAAAAATGTTCCTATCGCTCAATGTTAAAAATAATTCCTGGGCCCCAAAATGTTAAATGTTCCCTGATCCGTATCACATCCTTCCACCAAGTTTTGTTTAAATCCGTTTCCTTGTTTTTGTGTAATCCTGCAAACAAACAGAGGTGAAAACATAACCTCCTTGATGGAGTTGATGGTTCGTGGATCTTATTTAGGGGAGCTTTTATTTCTCTGCCACTAGAAACCCATCTAAACACGAAGTGTAGCTGCCATGATGCGGATTCATTCGGTTTCTCCTTGTCACTCTTATTATCCCAGTCGTTTACAGATGTTTTCCTTCAGTTCCTATTTAGTTCAAGTTCCTTGTTTAGTATTTTTATTAGACATCCTGTAACTTTATAGGTTATAAGGTCTAAGCAATTAAAAAAATGAAGGCATGCAGGTATTAATTAGACACTTAACACCTTCTCCTGCTTTAACTCGTGGCCGCTGACAGAGACGTTATCGTAGTGTGACGCCGTCATGTGCTGATAATGCAGACACTTTTCCCAAAGAGAGGTAAAAGATTTATTCAGCGTAAGATGTGAGGCAAAGGGAAAGTCTTTTGAAGCGTGAGTCAGGCAGCGGTCCGTCTGAAGTCAGAGATCCCTCCGTGATAAAAGCTGCTGAACGCACAGAGGTGTACAGTGCGAGTGGAGATTTCACAATGAACCCCAACTGATTAGAAGGAAGTCAAAGAAGTCTCCCCCAAATAAAATGGTTAATGAGGTGGCAATGTCACACTTTAAAAAATGGATCAGAAAGAAAAGAGTAACAGGGAAATGTGTGTATATATATATATATATTTTTTTTTTTTTTTTTTTAATGAGTTGCCGAAGTTCCCAGAGCTTGAGGTGACGTCTTTACAGTGTTTGTTCACTCACAATATTGGAAAAGAGGCAGAAATATAACTACAAAGCAGTTATTACAGTCACTAGTTAGGTTATTTGTTTATTTTTTGGGATTTAACTCTCCTTAACCCCTGGAGCCACTGCAATGCACATTCTGAAACTTTTACTTTGAAGGTCGAGCAGTCTCCGCTTCCCTTTTTCCATTTCTGAATTTCCTTTTAATTTTCATCATGAAGGTTTTGGAGTCGTCCTGGTGTTGTGGTGAATTTCATTGACGCAAACGTTCACAGCGTTGACACATCGAACAGATCAGACCATCAACATTCATGTGCCGGGGTGAAGGGCAATCAAATCATCACAGACTCACATTTGAGAAAATACAGACTGACTATTACAGCTACTTTCCGCTAATGAACCAAATGAATCATTTCAGCACGTTATTCCCTTTGTAATCAACATCCATTTCATGGATTGTGAAATTGTGAAAAAAAAACAATTGCCGAATAAGTTCCCAGCTGTGGTGAAACAATTTCCTTCATCCAGTTGAAGTGTTTTAAAAATGCTCCACTTGTTTCACAGTTCACGTGAAGCCGACTCTCGAGACTAATTTTGGAAAGGAAGCGATGAGCCGTAACAACACCTGCTGCAGGGTTTCAGCATCTAATTTCAACATCCCCCCCCCCCGCACCGCTGCACCGCTGCAGCTCTCGATTCTGTGGCCGTCCTGACACTTAATTCAGCCGTGAGAAGCAACAAAAATCTGATCTGGAAAACCACACTGTCTAAGGTTGTAATTGCCTTTTTCCAAAACCCCTCACAGTAATTTATTTGCCTGAACAATAAAAAAAAAAAATAAAGCTCCCTGATTGCACGGGCCAAAGAGAAGTTTCCTCTCTTGCCACTTGAGAGAGCTCTTGCTGCTTTTATTTCCGCCTCACAGGCCCTCTGCTTCCCCCCCCCCCCCCCCCCCCCCCCCCCAGTCAGCACAGACGGTTTGATCCTGCTCAACTCCCATTTTCCACAGGGTAATAAGAGTTAAAGAGTGAGGGCTAGGCTATCATGTTCACGGTCACTCGGAAAAGCCGGCGACTTTCTGCAGAAGCACAGCGTGTGTGTCCCCCCCCCCCCCCCCCCCCACGGCTTCCCCTATGGTGCAGAAGTGGAGAAGCAATTGTGTGAGGATTATCAGTCTCCCATTACTGCAAATGTCACTGCATCAGCACCACTCAACCTGATTATGTCAATGGGGAAACACACGCTGGCCGTGTTTACGTGATACCAAGAGCTGCGGAGGACGGCTGCTGCCGCCGCCGCTGTGGGCCAGAAGGGAAATAAAGACATAATCAAAAAAACACTGACCCTCAGTGGTGGTATACCGCTGTAAAGAAAACCTAATAACAACATAAAGCAATGAACGCACCCTTTTGAATTTTCCTCTCAGCAATTATAAAGACAATAGACAGATTAAATCTGACTGCAGCAGCGGAATATAAATAATGGAACAGTGTTAACCGAAGTGCAAATATTGAATGAGACAGCAGTATTACTTTTAGCTGTTTAGCGGGAGGGAGTGAACATTTCTCCACATAAAAGCTCCTTGTGGACTTTTGTCAACGCACCAGAGATGATTTCAAAGTTCCCCCTGCAGTACAATGAGCAGAGGAACAGAAATGAATGAAATTTAACCTGATTATATTTAGTTTTTTTAAGAAACGGCCTTGGATGTGGTGGTAATAACCCTGCAAGGCTTTAGCTCCGCTCCACTACTGTCTGTGAATCTGACATCAAAGCTTGTGCTCCTAATCCCTCCGCCCTACCGAGGTAAACAGGGGCCCCGCGTGTCGATACCTGGTCCGTTCGCGATGACAAAGGACCATGTCGTGCTGTGCGCGGGCGTCCTGAGCTGGATTAAAACAAAAGTAATCCGCTCTGTGGAGAGGGGGAGTAACTGCAGAGGTTCCAGAGGTTAAGCAAACAAACAATCTTTTTCTCTTTTATGGGCCGAAATCTTCAGCGACCCGCTTCCCTTCTGGGATGAACACATACTACTTCCCGTCTGCCTCACCCACAGACAAGAGGGTCAAATCGTAACGGTTCATCCTGATGGATTTGGATGGTACTTTCATTGGTGGAGAGCACAAACCACTGAATTGCAATAGAAAGGCATTGGATGCTCGCTGCAAGGTCACTCCTCTAGTTTTGCCCCCAAAACAAAGCGTGTACTGAATATTAATGTTGTGACATTTCATGCATTTGTAAACCTGATTTACGGCGGGAATGTGGAAATGGCTTTGTTTGGCTTGTTGGTTAAGCAAAGACTGAATGTGGCGAAGCCGTCAGGCGCCACATATGTCTCCCATGTGGTCGGATAAATCAACATAGATCTCAGTGCACTTCTCTGGACGAGTCGAAGCTCTGTGTGTGACAAATAATGCGATCGTGTTTTTATACTTATTGACAATATCACGGATCCCTGGTGGGATCGGCCGTGACGCATCCAAATGTCCATCCCCACCAGAATAGCCCTTTCGCCGATGTGTCCTCTTGTTACCCACTGAAGGAAAATGAATGGGAGTCAAATCCCAGCTCTCCACAGTTGGTATCATCCTTAAAAAATATCTGTCAGGTTTTTCTGAAAAATGGATGAGGCGAGTTAAGGAGTTGTGGCCTTTTACACTTCATGATCGGCCCCCGTCTGCGATTTATTGGCTCGCTGTCGTGAATTAATGGTGCAGTTTATCGTTGCTGAAAATGGCGGGATGCATCGATACGGCTGGATGTTTGAGGAAAAAGTCGTCGGGTTAGAGTCATTACAGTGTTTTTTTTTTTACAATTATGTTTCAGGATTGTATAACATCCTGGTTTATGGTACGTGACGTAATACCTTCTTGAACCGTCCCTACACCCCCCCCCCCCCCCTCGGGCTGAACTGCATGAAATCTGGCACAGATGGATTTCGTACACGAGGCTCATGTTTGCCTCCGACAACAGGAGCTCAGTGTACGAGCTTCACCTGGTTCTGTCTCCTCGTTTGCACTCATTTCTTAACAATCAAGAGTGATTCAATATCGGCCTGAAAAAATAGGCGCCGGGTGCATTTTCTACACTCAGGTAATGAAACGACCGTAAAAAACCAAGGTGTGTGTGTGTGTGTGTGTGTGTGTCTGAGAATAACACAACAAACCCCCCCATCATTCCCTCACTCTTCCGCACTAACCAGCCATGATTAATGCGATGATTGCATCAACTGAGGTGCTGAGGAGACACAAACTTAATGGAACCCAATTGTCATTTTTAGGATTTCGTGTCTCTGGACACGCAAAGTGCAAATTTTTTCGCCCCCCCCGAGAGTAATGTGGTGGACCGTGGCCGGAACTGTCGTAATGAACCGTGGATGATTTACGGTTCACGGAGGAATTAAAGTGGAACGGGCTTCTTTGTTGCCACCTCAGAAAACGACACGCTGAAAAGTTTAGAACCGAACTAGTGAGGTGAGCCCGTCTTATAGATTTCCCCAGGCTAACGTACATTCTGGGGCCTGCTGGGAATGTTTTGCAGATGTTGAGTGAGATTTGATTGTGGGTTTTGAGGGGTGTGTGTGTGTGTGTGGTTTTATGTGTTGGGGAGTGTGCAACTCTGCTGTTTCTCACAATCAATCTAGTGTTACTGTACAATTAAAAGGTGCAATCAAATAACTGAGTGTAAAGTACCAACCCCAAGTGGAAGCTGCTGTCAATTCAAAATTACTGTCACTGACAAATGACGTTCAAATTCCTTATAGTTATATATATATGTGTGTGTGTGTGTAATATATATGGTTTGAAGGAATATCATCCATCCCTTTTTGAATAAATCTCTTTTATGCTCAATGCCTTCTGTCCACTCGCTTCCTGCACGTCTCCTGAAATAACCCTAACCCTTATGGATACGGTTAAAATGAAGCAGTACCACCGGAAATCACAGGGGGGCAGCGACACGAACATATTGGACATAAGGAAGACATTTCAATAAAAAATCAAACTTTTTAACTAACTGCCATTTGCAACGCCACTTTCTGAAGAGATGCACAACCTCCTCCCACTGTCACGCTTGTTTTTGTCACAAAATCTCGACTCCTTGAAGCCCTCCAGTGGATGAATTTTCTAACAACCATGTCTACGGTGGACAAGAGAGCTCAAAGCATTGAACCACAGCCAGGTTCATCACTTTTTTGGGTCCCCTGGTAAAGATGTGTTGAGCTCTTGGCCAACGTAGACGTCAGCGTAAAGGATGCATGGACGTATATGGGTAGTTAGTGCTGTTACTTTGTTGGTGAAGGCAGCATGAATCAGTTGTAGCTACAAGCCAGTCCCTGTATCCGCTCAGAGAAGTTTGGTTTACATAATATTCCCACTCACATTATTCTACACAAAATTAACAACTCAGGCTTTCGCTCTAAGTGCATAAGCTGTGGGAAACTTGAATTTTTGCACAGATCGTTAAAAAACCAAAAGCTTGTGAAGTATTCATTTTATGTTCCAGGCAAACAGCAGCTGTGTGTCAAAAAAAGACAAATGGCTGAGTCACGGAGCCTCGGCGCCGTCTGATCACAAGGACGACTTGTCAACACGATTGTGCAAACTCCTATAGTTCTGACTGCTTTTCTTTTGGTGCAACAATGCAGCACCTGCACTCACATCAGAGTGCTGCAGCCCCTGCTGCATGAAGAGGGACTGCAATGCTGAGGCATGACATCCAGCTCAAACTAACACTGGCCCCTTCTGATGAAGCCCACATAGCTCAGAGGCGACTAAATAAAAGAGCCTCTAAAGTCGTCCACGGGGGAAAAGCGATGTGCCACCATTTGCTCCAAAAGTCTCTGCTCTGCTCGAATCATTGAGAAACGACAACACCCAGAGCGCTGGGCTTTGAGCCTGCGAGCAGCACTGAGGAGGGTTGAGCTGCTTCTCTCTTTGGCAACACTTTGCACTGTTTGAGTTGTTGAGATCGATCTCTGATGATGCACCTGCGTGTGGAACCTGCAGGGGATCATACGGTATATCATATTTAGAAGCAACGTCTCGCAGAGGATTCTCATTACAATTTGTCCGTGATTGATGAACAAATAATGCACACGTTCCCTCTCACTCTCTAATTTGCCTCGCACAGATGCTTTATCTTTATTTCTCCGCTGTAATGTTGTCAATATATTGTTATGTTGGATGATAATGTTTTTTTGTATTGAGCAGTAAAATACCAGCCGCATCCGATTTACGAGGCAAATGCAGTTTTGCTGTTGCATTCCTGTATATCTGTATAAAGCAGGTATTGTTCTCTTCCCACCTCAGTGACACACATGCATAAAGCCAGTCAGTTACTGCTCTGCTCATCTGACAGCTCTGTCTGGGTTTACGGTATAAGCACGAGTAAGACTCTCCCACTGCGCTCCCAGGACGAGCTGACGTTCTGGAGGGGTTCTGAGGATCTCTTTGTTAGAACGAGTAACATTTGCAGCTGCAGAAATATGACGCAAACGCTGTTAAACACGTGACGCTCAATTCAATATTCTGCCCCGTTCACCGCGTTTTGCATCTCCTACCTGACAGATGGCATCAATAATCAGATGTACAATTAAACACAAGCCATATCTTCAGTGTGTGTGTGTGACATCATACCTGCACCATCTGCAAAAAGAAAAGAAAATCAAAAATGCAATTTCCTCCCTGGAAAGCACACATCCACCTACCGTCACATTTCTCATGCATTTTTTAGACTCGACTGTTCTTATGCCAGGATGCACTTGAGAAGTCCTATCTGGTCTTTGTGAGAAACCATCTGCATGTCTTTAAAATCCTCTATTAGAAAGTTAAATGAGCACATGAATATCCCTGGAGATCGTTTACCTGCATTGGATAGAAAATACGATTTCTTTTTTTTTTTTATGGTGGAGCAGACATTACAGTGCAGCCCCAAAGTAGAATGGATAGCCTTGGTCCAAAGCTTATTTAACACTTGATGTCATGCGGCTACATCATTTGTGCAGGCGGGATAACTCATTTGGAAAATGAAAAGTCTCTCGGAGTGATGTGCGAGATCTAATCGGCTGCAATATTGTATGGTTTGTAGATTACTTCTTGTCGGCTGTGCAGCGGCTGCAGGAATGGTCGGTTAATGTGTCGGAGTGGATTGTCTGAGGGACCAAGTACGGTTGTATAAGAGTCTGAGGTTTGTTTTGCATAAAGAAACGTTTCATTACGTGGAGGATATCATTCATCTTATTTGTGGAAGTGTCAAAATACAAAATACAGGAGAGGTGGGAACCGTGAAGCAGATGCTATTCACACTGGATATGATGCAAAACCCCAACCAGCATGTTTGTTGATGCAGTTATGCATATTGACCAAAGGATGGAGCCCAAAGACAGAGCTTTCCAGTCGCGCTGCAGGTCACTTCAAGGGATTCAGTGTGTGAGGTTCACGCATGGAGACTGAATAAAACATGATGCTTCTCTCTTCTGCCTTCAGCAACACAACAGCATCAAGACTTCACTTCGTCGCTGTCTGGCGAAAGTTGCATTTGAATGTTTTAAATATTCCACAATGTCAAGGGCTTATTACACAGAGCAAGGTCTCGGGTTTTGTTGTGGTAATTCAGAGCTCTGAGGCGCTTTCCATTAATATAGGTCAACAAGGTATTATTAGAAACAACAAGGAAGAAACATTTACTGCAGATTTACTGTTTTTTCGTTCTTTGGTGACTCGTCTCGTTTGTGTCTGGAGGCGCAGCAGCGTTTGCATCTGGCTCAGATCTTTGTGGAGCCGGCCGCCCACTCATGTAAATACAGTCTGTTTGTTATGAGCTGTAGTTCCAGCGAAAAGGTTGGAGGCACTGACCTCAGTCCGGCTCTAATCCACAGAGCGGCTTCGACGTCCCACACCATTAATCTTACTGTCTATGAACTTACTGGCTCATAGACAGAACCTGCGACACAAAGCCACTGATTTCATGAACTTTGCTGATGGTTTTGGTTTAACTGTGATGTCACTACTGATCCATACGTATAGAGCAGGGGGCCAGCAGTGTGGTCAGTCCGACAGCAAGTCATTTGTCCTGCTTAATCTGATTTTATCTGACAAATGTCCTCACAAAAGACTGTTTGTTTGCTGAATTGGGCTTTTTAAGTTTTTCCTGACCTTGTGGTTGTGTGAAGTTAATTGTTCGATCTAGACAAACAAAAGAGCAACTGTTTTTCTTTTGCTCGGCAGCAAAGCCTTAAAGTAAAGTCATGTTTAAATAGAATATCACTAGAGCACAAGGATCAACTGTCCCTTAATTGCAATCAAGCCGCACGACTGTATATTTCACACACTCATAGATCTCAGTCCCTTAAATAATCATCAAGATCCGTTAATTTTCCCTGGGAAATGGATGAAAACATCAAAAATCACCTTCTCATGCCATGTTAAACATCCCGGCTCCGCCCCCGTTGATCCAGATCCACACCACAGTTTAACGGGTTCTCTCCTGACAGATGTAGTTGACATGATGATGTGTTCCCGATGATATAGAGAGAGTAGGAAGGTATTATATGAAAAGAGGTTTGTGTGATTTGAGCATCACCCTTCACTCCATGCATTGGAAAGCAGACATGAAAAGATGGGGCCGGTTGTGTGAGGCGTGTTCTTCTCCTTGGAGTCGATTGCTCTGCTGTGGTGGACGGTTGGATATCCTGTCTCCTACCAGTCCTCAACGGTGGTTTGCTTTTTAACCATAACCACACATTTTCCGCCTCCCTCAACCAAGTAGTTTTGCCTAACCATAATTTTTTGGCCTCCACCACGATCCTTTCCCGACATTAACCGAGTAATGTGGCGTCTTTGTTCTGCTGAATGCGACGCCCGATGAGCAGAATGCTCACGAGGCACTTTTTAAATGCATCGTTTAGCTCTTTATTTTCTCAAACGTTTTTCTGTTATCTGGTGCACGTGATGATAAAGATGCTCCCGTGGCTTTCGAGGCACATCGCACCTGGAGAGAGACGATTTTGAAAAAGAAATCACTTTCCAATCTGCTTCTGAATTCAAACCGGAGTCCTTCCACTCACAGGTCTGCTTTCAAAGGTCAGAGAATCTCCGGGAGAAATGGCCATCTGCTTCACAGGTGTCGTGTGTGTGTGCTCTGTTGGTGGATGCAGAGGAAGAGCAAATATAACGTGGAGAGAAAGAGAAATACACTGTCGAGCGCGAGGAAAAAGAAACACTGAGCTGAAAATCAGTGAAATAATGAGAAATCCCAGTTTTCCACCCGGCACAGACATTTCTGATTTGAATTTGCTTCACTGTTTATGTATCAAGCAATCACACTGTATGTTATGACTAAATGTGGAGCAGATGGTTCCTCCTACCAACAGAAATGAATCTTAGAACAAATGTTATACGAGATATAACGGAGAGAATCACGACATTTCAGATTTTCATGATGTTTTTTCTTATTTAACTTATTGTCTTTTTATTTTTTAATCAATAATTAAAGCCAGTGCTTGTGCAGCAGACCTGATTCAAATTCAGTTTCCAGTATTGAAAATCCATCATGACACACTCACAGTCTTCTCTCTACTTCCAAGAATTTATGTAGAGTATTTGTTTTCGAGGAAAGAAAGGGAACTGTTCCTCTCCTGGTGAAGTTACATCACCGGCACCAGTGAGAACAACCACCAGACTTTTCATAAAGACGGGTGACGTGTCTCCACTTCCCTCAACTTTCCAGAAATGAAGCCAAAATAATGCTGATGACTCTTGAGGAGGATCACGTTTGAGGGAGCCATCTTTATACACAGTCTGTGACGTACACGCGTGTTTGGCTGGATGCACATAACATGAGACACTAGCATCACACGCAGCCACGCGGGCGACAGAGTGCACAAAGTTAAAAATAGCCAACGAGACAACAGGGCTGCCACCGCGGCCAAATAACCACAGTGTGTCACACGTCCTGCTCCGACAGCGTCGCACACACGGCAGCGTGAATCATGTGCAGGTGCAAACAACAAACTAACACAATCACCACAGAGGAGCTAAAGAATGTAAACGACATGGAAATGATGTCACATGTCGTTTAATTGGTTTCGGAAGTGGAGTCTGTCATCAGCAGAATAACGTCACTGTACAGACTGAAGTCGTGAAGGGCGAGCGTGGCCTGTGGGGCAGGATTTATTATGCCACCGCTGCTCAACGTTATGTAGTGTTATCCAGTAGGTTACTGTGGCTGTAGGCAGGTTGAATTAGGGCACTGTGTGACAGAGGGGAATAGCAATGCTGCAGCACTGAGTCATCACAGCATCCAGAAGAAAAAAAGATTCAATTTATAAATAGGCCTTCATTTGGATTCAACTCTCGTGTGGTTTGAAGCCTTTTTGATTGGCTGCGGGCACAGTTTTCAGAGACGGAGAAAGTCTGCACGGTTCTGGACTTTCTCTGGAGTTTGCTTTTCACACGTGGTCCACGGAGCAGGAGACTCGCCGCAACAAGACAGGAATCTCTGGAGCGTCCCGGTGGTGCAAATAAAGTCGTCCGTACATCAGGCGCGTGGTAGAACTTCACAAACACACCCTCACGCTTGCAGTGAATTCTCGGGTGAATGTCGGACTGAGCCTTGTGATGATACAGCAGGAGAACCTCAGGAGTTCTCACTAGGGGGCCTGGCTGGAGAAACTCCAGAGAAGGTGCGCAGCTTCTCACTTTGACATTTGACTTTACAGATGTGCAGGGCAATAAAATCAGCGCAGCCGACCCTAACCCTATCCCAAGTTCTAGGGAATCAAACATGGACGCTTCGGAGGAATCCCTTTGCTCATGGCTCATCCCTGCGTTGCCTACGTCGTTGGCGAGATGAGCTCATCTCTGCTCTCCTGCCTCTGAGTGACAGGTTTCATCTGCAGGGCCGGTGTCACCGGACGTGACAGGCGGGGGTGACACACCGTAACTAATTTATTCTCCTCTTAAGGGAGAATCTCATCTCCTGTCCGTCTGCTGACACCGATGGTACATATTGCGTAGTTGGCAAAATATAGAGACGTGTCATCGGCTGACCAGTGTGAGAAATGAAGTGTTGCTCCCGACGTATTGAATCCGTCTCGGCAGTGCGGCAAATATTTCAGTGTGTAAGGAAAATCCGAAAGTGATACTTTGAATAAAGTATGAGGGAGTGAGCTCGTTCTCCGTGCGACTGCAGGCACCGGGCTGATGGCAACACAGGTAAGCACATGAATAAATGGATGTCACTTTAATAAATGTATCAGACTGTGAAATCAATTATAATTGATCCTCCACTTATGAAAGTTGGCAGGGACATTTATTAAGCCTCAGAGGGTTTTGGGGGTTTGATTAAATGGGCCGGGCGGCGGGGGTCTGGTTGTTCTTGTGTCAAAACAACACTTAGTTTTGTAAAGTGCTTTAATAGTGTGTCAGGTAGCGTTTATTTGCCAGTTGTGTCTTGTCAGTTTGTCGACAGGTGTGTTTGTCTCCTCCACGCCGGCCGTAAAAGACTCTCCACAGTCTGAGGTGTTACAACATGCTTCGGCTAATTATGAGGAAAAACACACGGGTGAGAATTAATTGCTTATTAAATATGTCTCCTAAGCGCTCGCAGATTGTACATGTGTAGTTAAAAAAAAAAAAAAAGATGGAGCCTCTTGATGGTTGTTCAGACGCCACAGCCCGAAGCTGTTTCTTGTCACCACGCCGGTTTTTGCTTTATTATCTTTTGCCGCTTGTCTACTGTGACTTGTTCCCTGCCACATTGAGACATGTGACTCAGCAGCCTTCAGACAGCTCAGCCAATCAGAGGGCCCACATGATAAACACAGAAACCCAGCCAGGACGGCGCTGGCAGTGCAGCAGCGCCGAGTTCTGGACGAGTAAATTATTCTGTGGTTATTTATTTGAAATGATGTTCAACTCCAGACTGAAATCGAATGTGTTTTCCTGCGCTTTTAACTTTTTAAAAGAAATAGCGGCCGTGAGCAATGACTCGACTTTTAGTGGCTGTAGATTTGCATTAGATGGTAATTTGGTCTCTACCTTCCTCTCTCTAACTCACACACACACACACACACACACACACACACACACACACACACACACACACACACACACACACACACACACACACACACATTAATTTACCTCTGTCTTAGTGAGGACACTCATTGGCATAATGCATTCACCAGCCCCTTACCTTAACTTAATTCTAACCCTAAAACCAAGTCTTTAGCTGAAGGTCCCCACAACATGAGAAATCCCTGGAACACACACACACGTGCTTCCATCTTTGTGAGTGACATAATCCTTCTTATACCCTGAGCTTTATTTGTGAAGCCCATTTCAAAGTGCTACACATAAAATATAATGGGTATCGTCACAAATGGTGAAAGCAAAAGGAATTAAAATAATTAAATAAGAGTAAAAATTGTAGTTTTATGTTAGAAATTGGTAATTATTTGATTCAACAAGCCAGTAGCCAGTCAGATTTACCTTTTAGCCTCAGCGTATCCTCACGTTCAGCCTGGTTCGTTGATCACAAGGCAAAACAAACAAAACTGACGGCCGCTAGCACCTGCTAACATCTACTGGTGCTTAAATTGGGAAGAAGACCTTCCATCGTCCAGGGGACATTCACCATCTTTTCCTATATTCTTAAAACAAAGGGGCTGTGGCAAACAGGAAAGTCTTCAGATAGACTTAAAAGTAAAGGAGAAGCAGAACTTCAGTTCTTAAAAATATGAACGCTGCCTTCTCCATGTTTAATTTTGACTCTGGGGACAGAGAGCCGACTCGACCTGAGGTTTCTGGTTCATGACGTAAAACGTGAACCATCACAACTAATCACCTGAACCTTTAAACCAAATCTTAACCAATAAACAGCCTTTTGAACGTGTGTCCAGCCAAAATGTCCTCACACAAACATGGAATTACAAGTGTACACACACACACACACACAGACACACAGACACACTACCTATTCAATTTTGGCAATCAGATTTATTTCCACTACAGACAATGCTGTTTCCGCCAGGAGCCAATGTCCGAGTCTTTCATTAACATCTTGACACAATCACAAGTCGGACGTCTGATTTACATTTGGCCACACGCCGCCGCGCTAATTAAAGATTTCAATCCGTTTGGACGGTGAACACGAATCAATAGTTTCCCCCGTCGTCGGACGCTTCAAGTGGAGTCATCAGTTGGAAAGTTTAGCGACTCAGACTCGCTCCGTTTAAAAAAAAAAAAAAAAAATAATAAAAAAAAATAATAAAAAAAAATGTTTAAAACGTGATACGTTCACTCGGGGTGATGCAATAGAAACGATGACAGGGGGTAATTTATTTCCACTCTCTTTGGCGTTTAATTTTCGATGAATGAGTTTCTAATGACAACACCTCAGTAATTATGGCTGCGATGTGAAAAAATGTCAGATGCAGACTCTCAAATTAAAGTAATGAATTTAAGTGCTGCCGTTCTCTCGTTGATAGATTCATCATTCACTCATTCACCCCGGTTCCTTTTTATGACGTTTTAATTGTTTGACATCGAGCACACGTTTTTCGGACTGTGGAGTTTTCTTTCAAATCCCCTTTTTGAGAAATATGCAGAGAATTGGATGATTTTGTATTTCACAAAGCTTCCCGACGCAGTGCCTACAGCCTGTAAGTCCTCCCGGCCGCAGTGCAGATATTTACCAGGTCAAGTGTGTGTCCAGCAGTTCCTGTTGAAAGCAAATGCATTTCATATTGTTCCCCTCTCACCTGGGGATCATCTCACTGCAGCTCTGCTCTCAGACACAGCTTTAGTTTCAGCTGTTTGCCCTTTCAGACTCCCAGAGCAGGCCGGGCCCCTTTTTTTTATTTGTTCTCCGCACTGCATTTTTGCACTGTGACAATGCGAGTGGGATCAGTGCAGCCTCAGCATTGATTTGGATTATATTGTGTAGTTGTGTCCTGGGTCTTGGCGCCAAAAGCGGTGTAATACATATGTACTTAAACATACCCCTAGCAGAAAATGGTCGCCTGTAATACCAGTGGAAATTGGGAAAGGCAGAGAAATACACCCGACAAATGTCAACGAGACTTTCAGACACTAATATTCAGAATAACGAAACTGAATTTGCTCTGTTACTGTCGGTTCAAAATGTTCCAAAACCAACGTCGTTCAAATGAATATAAGTGACACACATTGCACTGTGTTTAATATGATGTCACTGCGTTACGTTTCTGTCTAAACCCCGCCAACTCTCGCCGACTTCCAGCGTCTCTTCCCCTGAATATCGAATCCCTCGCCCTCAGATTCCTCACCTGCAGAAACTAGAGTTGGATGGAACCACAGACAGGAGAGTGTAGCTCTTTGTTCATGATCTCATGGTTCTGTGGGTGTTTTGCTGCAGAGTTTCACTGTCGAATGCAATCCTGCAAATTGCACTCTATTTATTGAATCAAATAAATATTCCCCTTATTTGCAGAAACTGCCCTCGGTGTTCTTGTAGTCACTGAGAAAAACAATCGTTCCCACTTTAGTCTCTAATGAGCAGGTTTTAAAGCCTGATGGCGTCCTGGGTTTGAGTCACACTGCAGTTCCTCTGGCTTAGGGAACTGCAATTAAACTCAGGACTGTTTTTTAAGGGAAAGGGAATCACATCACGATTCCGGAATCCACCTGAGATCCCCGACGCCGGCGGCGAAGACTTTATACTTAATGTCTGAGGTGTGATGACAGCGCAGCCGTAAATAAAGTGAACCAGTGTGGAAAAGTGGCAAAAATACTTAAGTTGATTGTCAGGACTTTAATGTTTTCTTCACTTTATCAGTCAGAAATCTGAAGAGATAAGACTCCACTGCATGCGACAGGAGGAAAGTGTCACTGTTTTACTAGATATTGGCTTTTCTCTTACCCTCTAAAGGTTTTGGACAATACCGAAAGATGCCAGCCATTAGTCGTGATGAATGGAATTCATATCCCTGACTGCGCTTACAGGCTGTAGCTCGCCCTCGATTAACTTGTTAGGATTTTAAGATAATTGCTTAGTAAAATAGGTCCAGCTAGTGTTTTAAGGCTTTGTCATGCTGTCGTGTGTCAAAGACGTCGAAGTAGAAATATATTTTAGATAAGGAGCTTTGAGTCGTTTCCTGAATAGTTTCAGTTCTGCAACTGCTTCAAGTAGTTTAGTTTGTAAATGTCAGAAAATTGACAAACGTCCATTGCAAGAAACGGAGGAGTCGTCTTCCTGCTGAAGACCTGATCATCATCTTGGTAATTTCAGTATAAAGGTCAAGCAATTATGTTTCCATGGCTCCAAATCACATGATGGCTCAATATTCAAGTCAGCGTACTTTCCTCTGCTCCTCCATTTGCAAAACACAAAGTCTTCATTCTGACTCTCCAGACGATCTCAAGGACCCCCGGGGTCGTCCTGAGCTGCAGCCTGAGGAAGGGCTATTTGAAAACGGATCAAGGTCAGGTTAACGCCGCGCTCTGTCTCATCAAATACCAGACGCACTGAATGTCTGCCCCGGACATTGTTAAATGATGGTGATTATCCTCGTGGAAGGAATAAAAAGAAACCTTTGCGCCGAGGGGGTGGACGTCTCCTGTGTCCCAGCGTCCCCAACGACCACTTCCTCCACTGACATTGTTTTTGCCTTTTCTCCTTCTGCATTAATGCAACTGGAGAAACGCAGAAATGCGCTCATCCCACTTTATTTGCCTCCCTGGAAAGGAAACTGGAACCCGAGCGCTGCAGAGAGGAGATAAGATGGTTGTTACCTGAGAACACTTTTATAACACAAGCCCAACGTGCTCGTTTGGGTTAGATCAGACTTCACGTGGGCTTTTATGATTTTACTGAAGGTCAAAACATGTCCGAGCTTTCAGCGAAATTTAAAATAATATCTTGAAATTATAAGCATTTCCAGGTATTTCATTTCTTTCTCATCTTCTCCAGCATCGTATTGATTTAGTTCGAACCACGTGGACTCAATGTTCCCCTCGTATTTCTTCTTGAGACAAGCTTTTTATTTAATCGCCTGAACTACGAGAACTACTCTTCATGGCACACGTACTAAATGCAGCGTTTTATTAGGGCTCACGTGTGACACACTCGTCTGTGGCTTCCTGCAGGGTTATGTAACTCCAACATCCCTGCAGCCAGTGAGACAGAAAATGTCGTCTTCAGTTCACTGAGGCATACCAGCCTCTGACAACCATTACTGTGGCCCCGTGCTTCCACCGACACTGTGAGCATGAATACATTTCAATGACTCCCACATGCTCAATCTTTCATGACAGCGCTGTGTGTGAAATCTTAAGCCGGCCTCCCGTACCTACAGTGCAGGGTGAGGTGCACGGCGAGCTGCGTTATCGGGACACTAAGCCGACTCGCCCAGGAAGAGGCATTTTCAGTTTTTACAGCCGTCGCCGCAGCTTTCTTCACTTATTCACTTCCTTCCTTCCTTTTGTCCTTGTTTCTGTCCTTATTTCCTTCTTTCCTCCTTCCTTGAATTCGTCCCCATTTCTGTATTTCCCTTCTTCCTTCTTTGGTCTATTCTTGTGTCCTCCAATTTTCCTTATTTTCATCCTATGTTACTTCAATATTTCCTTCCTTCCTTGCTTCATTGTTTTCCTATTTCCTTCCATACTTCTCTTGTGTCCTTTCCTTATTTCCATCGGTTGTTATTTCACCAAATGTCTTTCATTCATTCCTCGTTTTCCTTCCTTTTCCCCTTCCTTATTTCCTTACCTCCTTGCTCGTTTCCTTAAGGGTTATTCCTCAAAAGAAGTACAACTCTTCTTTTATAATGAGCTGTAAGAAAAAATACAACAACACAAGCTTGGCATGATGAAACTCTGAAATGGGACTATGAAGTATTCCATGATAATTAACGGAGCAGACATTTTTGACTGATAATTGAATATGTAGATATCTTTCGGTAATGGTCAGTGAACATTCCGACTATAGAACAGTGTCTAATGTAAACTGATCATCTCGCTGTGCAGAATCGATTGTAGAGCCGCCTGCCGCCGCGGACTAAATATGCAAGAAGGAGCGGAGGCTAATGATGCTCGCCAACGGGGCTCTGAGTTGATATTATAACAGATTGCACTTCAGTCGAGGTCTCGCCAGTGGGAGACAGGAGCCGAGCTTTATTCATGTAGAAAATTACGAGCACAAAGAGGAGAGGTGAGCGTCATGGATGGGAGGGAGTTGTTTACACTCGAAGGAAAATTTTACACTTCAAAGGGCTGAGTGTGTCTTAGTTTTGACGGTGAAAGATAAGGGCTATTTGAAATGCATTTCTCCCCCCCCCCCCACCTGTTTATAGTTTCCAATCCAAGAAGCCATTATTGGGCCTGTAGTATCTCAGTCGTATACGTTTGTCAGGGAAGCTTATCACGCTGCTCTTGCGGTGAATTTGCAAATTCGAACAACAGTGTGTCCTCATCCGTGAATGTTAACTCCCCCCCCCCCCCGTCAGACCTCGTATCCCACAAGGCCCGTGCGCCGCGCGGCACATCAAACAGCCGGTGTGCGATTCTCATTCAGGAGGAGTGACGCAAAGACGAGAAGTTCTGGGATGAACTGTTGGCAGCATGAGGGATGGACGACCAGAACAAATTTAATATTATCGATATCGATTTAATATCATTTTATTGAAAAACATTCACGTTCACTGTGATGCAAGAGACACCTGTTACTTTGGCCTTCCTCATTTCCTTATCTCCTCCTCACTTACTTCCTTTTTCCTCATTTCCTTAATACTTCCTTCCTTTATCTCAGTATCTCCTCCCTAATTTCCTTCTTTTCCATTTACCATGTTTCATCCTTGTATTTGTCTTATGTCCATCCATCAATTCCCTGACTTACTTTTTCTTTCTGTCTCACTTACTTAATTTCCTGCTTTTACCTTATTTCCATCCTTCATTATCTCATCATTTCCTCCCTAATTTAATTAATAATATTCTTTCGTTCTTTCTTTCTTACTTCTTTTCTGTATTTCAATCCTTCCTTATGTGCGATGTCATTAAAAAAGACACCCCCCCCCCCCCCCCTCGACCCTGATCTTATTCATTTCCAATGCAGGAGGAGGAAATTCACCAAAACATTGTACGAATCTAAAAGCTTTAGGAGACTTGTCTGTCACAGTGATGAATTCACCTCGAACAGATGATGACGACCAGCCGCACTCCTGGAGTCACTCGGCTCACAGACTCTAGAATCTGCTCTTCCAATGATTATGGCCCATGAGTCTCTCTCTCTCTCTCTCTCCCCCCCCCCCCCCACTCGCTGCAGTAGGAAGCTGTTACCTGAATGATTTGTTGAATAAGTTTATCGTTTTTCCCAATCTTTTGATGTGCACGTCCCCCCCCCCCCCCCTTTTCAGATCACAAAACAAACAAAACAAACCTCTGTCAGAGCTAATAAGATGAAAAAGTGGTTGGAGGCACCGCCGCCATGAACATCCTCTTTGCAGAGATAAAAGCAGTGTTTGCTAATTTTCATCCGTTTCATTCTCGGCGCTGTCAGCTCCCATTGTCAGCGTCGTGTTGGGGTGGCAAAAAATTGAGCGTCTGTACGTGATGGAGAAAGTACACGGAGAGGAAACGCACACACAATACTCCCGATACTTTAATCTGAAAGTTAAATAGCAGTCGAACTGCAGGAGTCTGGTGTCTGGTGCTAATTGAGTTTCATGACAGGGTGACTTGTGCTTTCATGTTCCAGAGGTGCTAATCTAGCGTTGGTCCCCATTTCTCTGATTTTAAAAAAAGAAGCTTCACGAGAAAGCGTTTGTGAAAGTGCTCTGCTTCTCAACGGGGATCCGTCAGATTCTGCCCCCGCTTTGTGTTTGACCACTCGCAGCGATGCCCACTGCGTTCGGCAGAAATGTGCATTTTAATATCTTCCCCCTCAGTGCTCTGTTTGCTCTCAAATCTTCGTGTGCTTGTAAATGTGATATAAGCAAATGGGCGGAAGCCATGTTTCAGTTCAGCGTTTTCCTGAGTGTCTACACTATCATTTTTTTTTTAATTTTCTATCTGACCCTTTCTGTTTTTTTCTTGTGGCCTTGAGCAATTTCAGTGCAAAGCAATAAAACATCCAGGTACACCTGAGAGTAAAGAAGAAAAGAAATTGCCTCGTGCTCAGTGGGGCATAGACGGGGGAAGAAACAGAGGCACACCTCCGCTCGCCTCTGTGTTCTGGTAATGTGTGTTTGTATGTACATCCTCATCTCTGGGGTCAAGCCCCTCAACAACTACAAGTCACATAGAAAACCTTTGCCAGCACATTTTTCCAACGAGCTGTTTCTGACCTAAACTGTACGATAAATTGGTTTCTTGACCTTGTGAACACACTTAAGATTCATGTCAACTCTCCGTCCCTGGGGTTTCATAAAGGACATTACCTGGAAAGACACCCCCCCCCCCAACACACAATAACAGGTTCCCACACATGTGCTGCTGTGTTGATTCTCAAAATCCCGTCTGCGAAAAAATGGCCGACGTTCCTTGTATTTTCATATAAAAATGTCATTTTATAACATAGTTTGGGCATTTGAGTACGTTTTGATGACATTCCATGGAGAAAATGACTGCAACGCTGCTAATCGTTGCTATGGTGGTTGCTATGGACTCTACAATCCCGGAAACCACGTAGTCGCGTGTTGTTTAAATCATCATGTTGGATTACACGTCTAATCCCATGGATCTAAGCATTCCCCACAAGCACGTTCATATCAAGCTCGGGCCCGATTGCGCATGCGTGAGCGGATCTGTCGTCTGACTGTTACATCATCCCTCATGTATGATAATAGCTAAGTTGCTAACTGGAGATTAAATTGAATAAAACAAATCTCAAATATATATATATAAGTTTGTCTGTGGTTTGTATATTCATCCTTTCATACAGTTGGGGACATTACATTTACAGATATATGATCTAACAGATGAAGGTAACAACAAAATAAAGCACATTCCCAAGAAGAAAAGATAATATTTCTATAAATGAGTTTGTTGTTAGAAAAACCAATGTTCCATGTATTTCACTATCATCACATCTCATCACTAGAGAGTGTGTGAACTGAGATCCTCCGGTGTGTCTTCTGAAATGTCAGTGTTATTAGAGGCTTGTGGTGAAGGCTGTTAAGTGAACGGAGAGGAACAAAACAGGGTGAACATCGAGACATTCAGAACAGTCACACACGCCTGCAGCCAGGCAATTTTATACAATAGGCTCCCAGGGAGAGATGGAGGCGAGCTGCCCACACTCCGTAACGACAAAGGTGAGGATAGAGGAGAAGAACTGACATGAACGCAGCGTGCACACAGCAACTCGAGTGTGGAGCGATCACAGGAAGAAACCAGCTGCAGCCTTGAGGTCTTTGCTGAAGCTCAAGAGCCATGGAAGCTGGAAAACACTCGGAGGTCGCAGCTCCGTCGAGGCCACACAGATGTCTGGAGAAGTTTTATTC
This sequence comes from Verasper variegatus, assembly GCA_026259375.1. Lineage (NCBI taxonomy): Eukaryota > Metazoa > Chordata > Actinopteri > Pleuronectiformes > Pleuronectidae > Verasper > Verasper variegatus. The sequence goes on from CM048047.1 coordinate 22,177,547, forward strand.
TTGACTAGAAACTTTCCGATTTTCAGGTAGAAATGCTGATATAAAAGTTTGTCTCATTGCAAATCATGATTCCCTGCAAGTTATCCATATCCCCTCAGTATATTTGTGACTCCATCACGTTGCTGTATATTTATTTTTGCAAGTGTGCGATGTGTTTTAACACTTCCAGTAGTTTGTGTGAATCAGTCCTTGCTTATGCCCCAGATTGGCTGAAATCCGTAGGAGGAGTGAGGAGGAAAATTTAAAATGCAGACAATCTGTTCAGGATTTGTTTTTCAGTGTTTTCCATCACACATTTCCATCTTAACCGATACAGTCAGGGAGGGATTTAAAGTTTAGGGGCTTTTTCTCACGTGATACTGATTCCGACACACATGCCTGTAAACGCATGCTTCTATATCTGTTGAGCAAATCACTTCATCTGTGTGGCTCCGTCTTTTCCACAGACCACAAACACCCTGTCGACTAATAAGGTTTAAACATCAAGACAGGTTTTTAATAATAGACTCCAGAGGTGCCTGAAACCTGTGTTAACTCAATTAGCCAGCAGGGGGCGACTCCATTGGTTTTAAAAGAAGTCTGGTTTCTATAGAAGTCTATGAGAGCATGATTTATTATGTCAGTAAACATCTTCCTAAGGAGTTTATGGGTTCAAGTCTTCAACACAGCATCATGTTCATTTCAGAATTTATGGTCCCGCTATGAGTCACATAGACGATAAAGCATCGTGTGCATTGGGGCGTGGATTCCATGTGATTGACAGCCGGTACCATCCAATGGGTGCAGGTGTCGGTGGGCGTGCAGTGTGCTTGGGCTCTCAGTCAGGCTCCACCCCCTACTCCTCCAAATATGGTGACTTCTGGTTTCCCAAAAACAAACTGGAGGCTTCAGATCGGCAGCTCACAGACCAATGGGTGACGTCACGGTGGCTTCTTTTATTACTCTCTGTTCTAACTTGTGCAAAGTTTCAAAATGCAGAAAAAGTACACGCAAGTAAGTGTTGGAGGCCCCACCCCCACATCCACGTTAAACTGACCTGAGAATTGACTTGAACATGAGGGTCCCACACGCAGACTTCTCCACTGCTGCATCTGTCTGTGCCCTAACTCTGTAAATGAACTTAGCAAAAAAGGATCGTATTTATTATTGATGTTGTCATTTGGCTGATTCTTGGTTCCTGTTCCATCCAAAACTGCGTTAACCGATAAAACCTCCTCACTTTAGCAAAGTTAGTTAAAATAAACCCTTCAGTGGCTCCTGCTGTGATTTGTACCTGATAGGGGACGAAATGCACTTTGTTCATTACTGCCAGCGCGCCGTTATTACGAGAGAGGGGGGAATGCATTTATTTCACTTTTGGGATTCTTTCACATCAGCATATAGTAAATAGATTTTTTTTTTTTAAGATGGAGGTGTTCATTTTAATATCCCGGGCCATTTGTAACCGTGAAAAGCCAGAGCTGCTCATCAGCATTTTGAAAATTATATAAGCTTCCAGGAGAATACGAAGAGGAGCCGCTCTCGCCCGCTATACAACCCTGTAAAGCCTGAAATATGCGAGGTGATGATTCCTTGATCATATTCAGAGCTTCCTCGCCGAGCTGCGTTTGACTCAAGAGCGTTTCAAAGGTAACTACAGCGAAAAAACAGTTTGTTTCTACGCATCCTCCCGTGAAAACCCCTTTCTGCCGAGAGCTCACCGAAGAGGAAGAGCTGTTTAATTTGACCAACAGATGTTTTCATGTCATAATTCTACGTACATGTTCACATGTCTGCAAATGTGATAAACACGCTGGAATTCTAAAGAGACACCACCTTGCCAATTTGCTGCTGCACTCTGCTCCCACCATTAACATCAGAATTGACAACGTGAACCAGTGAAGATCCTCGTATAGTCGAGGAATATAAAACACAGCTGAGTTCTTTTTTTCGTTGCTTATCCCCAGGAAGCCACTTGTGGTCCGAGCAGCACTGACCTGCGAAACCAGAACCTGTCATGTCATGAATTCTCCTCCCGAATCTCTCCCCTGGAATGAAAAAAGAGATTTCAATGTCACACCAGGCAGTTTGGCAGCGAGGAGAGAATGGAAGTGTGGACAACTGGCTGAAAGAATAGTTATTATAAAACTTTCAAAATGCTATGTTGGTCTCTTCACCGCAGGGGGAAACGGTTTGACTCTGACAAACTCTAACATTTCCATTTTCACCCTGTAAAGACGGATATTACAGATCTGGCTGCTGCTGTTGTTCAGAGACGTATTTCCAAGGATCCAAGGGCAGTTTCTTTGTCTTCTTGGATTTGTATCCTCGAGCTGCAGAGAACAATGGATTCTGATAATATCTGTTGGCCGATAATATCAGTCATTATTTGCATCTGTGTTTACACTTGACGATACGCTCATGATCGATGTACCATGTTCCAGCAGCAAAGCATCGGGCACAACACACTTTCCAAGATGTAGAATATATAAACATACAATGCATACAATTTGTGTTTGTTGTCTCAAGTTCTATTTTGTATTAATGTTGTCTTTATTTATAATAAACTTTATGATTGAACTGTTTAAAAAGCCCCTTCCCTTGCCATGATGGTTTGATAATGACTTCTTTTGAAATTATTAAGATTTGAGAAACTGTCTCGTGGGCGTCTGTTTCGCTGCTACGTGACTTTTCTAGAACGACCACTGTATTTCCTTAAATAAAAATAAAACATATAATACGTAGGAAGCAGAATCTCTGTATTCACCACCAACAGATGAACTTGGTTCTGTCCACATACTTACCTCCTCCTCACTATTAGCAGCGGCAGGAGTGTGTGTCTGCAGCGCTGAGGTGTTTTCAGCACAACGTCTGCTCTCATCTTCCCTTTAATCCCTTCTACTTGTTAATGAAATTGGACCGTGGACATTTCCTCTCTCTATTTATTTATTTTCGTATCACTTTCTGCTTTTAAACATTATTACTTCTGAAAACAGTGCAAATTCATTTCAGTTTTGGTTAAGGCACCAGCGTACACAGCCCTGAAAACGCATTCTAAATGCCTGCAAAACAGCATAATGAGATCTACAATACATTAATGTGACATGATTTATGCCGCGCTGCATTTTGCGCTGCAAGAAATCAAGGATATAATTTTTTTATATCACAAATATGAAAATGTGCTTATTCATGCCGGCAAATTTTTTTCTTGCCCAAATGCAAAGATGGCACAGACGTACTCGAGGTTATGAAGGCAATTTATTCTTTATTAGTGCAAAACTTTCTGTCTTGTTCCTCATCTGAAGTTTGTCGTGGGCGGGGGGGGGGGGGGTGCAGCCTGGTACTACTCCTCCCTTTTCAGTGATTAAAATCCCGGGCAGCCAAATGGCAGGATGAACCGTGTTTGCTTAGTTGTGCAGGAAATGCAAATTTAACATCCAATTAAAATATTCACGTGCACAACTTAATTCATTTCCGTGATGTTTTTATGACTCAACAGTTCATAATCTAATATCTCAGACGTTTCCTGGGTGCAGGTGTGAAACCAGAGAGAGTTGCAGGACGTAACGTGGAGCTTTCAGGGCGGAGAAATGCACATTAGTGGACTCGTGAAGGTCAGACTTGGTGCGAAGGCTTCGATTTGACAAATGTCCTTAAACATTGTGTCACGATGCTCGTCTATTTGAGGTGTTACGGTAGAGGTGCCTACAAAAGACAAACATCACGATTTATACGACAACAAACGACTGCTCACTTGACGGCAGCAAATAACTACTACTGTTGTGTTCGTTGTCGCTCACTTCAGTTGTGTTTCTGTTGTGTGGCTTTTCTGCGTTAAGTGTTTCTGTATTTCCAGCTCCTCTGCCTCTCCTTTCTCTTTTAGTATCTTCGAGTACAAAGTCATTTTGTTTCGTGCAGTCTACTGACAGGACTGTTTGTCTATTCAAGATCAGTTTATGAAGAACATGCGTTTCCTGTTGCCATCCAGTACCGGAAGAATTGCCCAGTGCAGCTTTATGTCAAAATCTAAATTGGCCCCTCAAGGAAAAGAACTGTGTTTAAATTAAGCTGTGAAAATATGAAATGGCATTTGCAAATCATTCTGGAGTGGAGGTCTCACTCTGCAAAGACCGTTTGGCCTGCGGGCACAGGTGGAACAACCTCCACCTCATATTCATTCACGATTTCATTCATGTTTTTCCAGTTTGAATTATGAATAAAAGGCAGAAATAACAAAGCCAAACAAAGAGAAATTTGTAAAAAGCCCCCTGTGCTGCTAATAGACGTTCAGATTTTGTACAAATGTAATTCGCCACTTACATCCACACCTTCACCTAATTAGTCAGACCCTTGAGAGTCGCTTTAAATGGATAATTGCAGTTTTAAACTTGTCAACTGCGCGTTTAGTTCGGCATTAAGTAAAACAACATCACATTTTCACCCATGACTGAATCTCTCGAGGTTGTAAAAGGCCCGACGACGGCTTAAATCACACGGCAAACGTCCCCCGGCGAATAATTGCCTCACTTTATCTGATCAGCCGGATGCGGAATTTATTTTTCGCTGGTTCTGCCTCATCGCACTCATCTTGCTCGTTGTGTCGCAGAGGCAGAGTCGAGACAGTCGCAGATTAGGGTGTCCTCTGATGAATGCCGCGGCGATACACCACCTCACAGGTGCCGCTTTACACGGCGTTACAAACATGGCGAGGCAGCTTGTGACAGAGCAACAGTGTGGCCAGCGGTGTGCACCCGAGTGAGACAAAATACAGGGAGATAGTAAATCACTGGCTGTGGCTCCTGGGCTGAGCGCACCAGTGGCAGTCACACTGGTGAGCTGCATCGGGGACGAGGCGGCGGTTTGGCAGAGAGCTCAGGGTGCGTTTGAAGTGATGAATAGTGGAACACAAACACACAACATATCTGGGCACATCCCATCTCGCTCAGTATACAGCCAGCGTTTGCTTTGCTGGATGAAACCGATTCATCTTCCTCGGGCCCCCAGAAGTAAAGCCCACTCTGGTTTTTCTTTCGCGTCCCCGTGTTTCTGCTCAACTGCTGCCTGCACCTTTTCAGATTTGAGAATCGTGTGTCTGGCTGGAAACTCAGTGTAGAAATGCATTCCTTCAGATGTGACACTTGAGAGATGCTTTGTACGCGTTTTCTGCAGTTTTTGCCGGCCCACCACTTACAGCCAACAGTAAAACAATCGAGTCGAAACCAGAAATCGGCCTTGTGTCCCAGTGTCGAGGGATTTTGTTACTGGATAATGTCAAAAATTATAATATCCAACAGAGAGTCTGCGACATGTTGACCGAAGCAGTGACAGGGTAAAAAATATTGTTATAGCGAGATGCTTCCGTGCCCGAGGCGAGTTAAGCCACAAACTGCAGCCTTCAACAGTGTCCAATCAAATTCCTCCTCGCAGTTTTTCTCCCATCAAAAGCTCACCAGCGTTTTTTTTGCTGCCGGCTGGAACGTCCGGCTGTTGTGCTGCATTTCAGTGGAAGTCTTAAAAAACGTAACACGGCCGAGGGGAGAGCGGGGGAAGGCCAATAACTGTAACAGCTCCGGCTCAGCACCGTCCATGACTGAAGACTAAAACCTTCCTGAAGCTGTAATTTCTGACAGCAGAACTGAAAAGAGAAAGAAAAGTGAGGATTTTGTCTCTTGGCTGCAGAACAGGGGCAGATACAAAGAGACTCCTCTAACGTGGAGACGGTTTGTTGTAGTTTCTCTGTCGTTGATGAAAACTATGACATGTATGTGACTTTGTTTTTTATTCATGACGCAGACGAGACGACACCAACGTCAAAACCTGTGAATAGATCAACATGCAACCTGTCTTCTTATATACTCTGGTACATGTGCTCCGTGCTGCCTCTCTTTACTTCTGTTGATATGAAACAGGACACAAAACTAAACATTTCTTTAGTTTTATCGGTTCCTGATCCGTCAGGAACATGTGACAGTCAGGACTCATTCAAGCTGTTAAGATAAAACCTCTGTGAAACAGTCGAAAAAGAAAAACAGTTTTCATCGACAAAAAGTCACAAGCAGCACGAGGTGGACGATTTATGATAAAAGGGTTAAAAGGGTTCTTGATACGAGTTTCGAAAAATGGAAAATAGTTTTTGCGTAATCCTGACAGTAAACAAACAAACAAGCACAGACGGAAGCATTACTGACGGAGTTATGGTTCTGTTTCCTGTTCTACCCCAGCACAGACTGCATCACAGACAGGAAACTTAAAATACTTACAATACATACAAATTTTAATTGATTCAACACAATCTACAAAAAAGAGTCTGGAATAAAACTTAAACCCGACTGACATTTGCAGGTTTTCTTTGACTAACAAACTTTAAAAAACTGCACGACTTGAACTACAATAAACGAGGAGATTTGACACAGGATGAAGACAAAGATCTTTATTATTTTTTTTTTTAAAGAAACGTCTGACAAAATGAAAAGTAGTTTGTTCTCCCTGCTCTGACTGTGCCTCTTTGAAGAAAGAGAAGAAAGAGGGAATGTGTAATAAAAAGTGTGTTTTGGAGACCTTGTCACGAGGGATTAAAGACGAGTGGAACACGATACACAAATATGACAAGCTTGTGATAACACTGACAGAACGGAATTGGAAATGTTGTACCCAGTTTAGAAAATTCCTCTTATTATCGCAGCGAACCCGCACTCTGCTGTCACCGTGATATTTTCTGTTCTTGGCTTGTGCTTCGGGAATATTAGAAGAAAAATGTCCGTGTTTCTTTGTAGTGAAGTATTGTTGTGATTTTCTTCTGTCCCGGTATCCGTGTGGTACATCTGTCTCCACCGCAGCCGGCGAGCTGGGAGTTTTTTGAGCTGACGTTTAAGTTTTGTGACTTCACCTCAGCAGAGCGGCAACATCGATAGTGTTTGAGACACAATCATCCAAAAAAGAAAAAGTCAATAATAATCAGCATGTGTTTGCTAAGGTCATGTCACCAAATTGCCATGAGAGCACTTTGTTTGAATTCTAATCGGAGAATTGTTTGTGCAGGGGTGGTGCAGTGGTGTCACCTCACAGGGAGGTTTCTGGTTCGGATCCCGGTTCGGTCGGGGTCTTTCTGTGTGGAGGTTGCATGTTATCATGTAAAAAAAAAAAGGGTTGGTTAATTGGAAACGCTAATTGACCGTAAGGGTGAAGAAAATCAACTCTGTTACAGTTCTTCAACTTTAGAGCCACTAACAAGGTTTAGTTTGAAAACTGCGGGGATACGTTTTAGTCTGTAAACGATGGCGTAGACACTCACGACCTCTTGCTGATTGGTCCTTTTCACTCCTGACGTAGGCTTCGCTGATTCGTTCGACTCCAATCACATGACCCTCCTCCAGAAGGAAACTTCTGGCATCAGCCTCGGACGCCAGTGTCGAACACAACATGGACAATCAGGGTCAGAATACGTGTTTCTGACGCTGTTGTCCAGTTGAATTCTGCATTTTACGATAATAACTCACAGCCCGACTCAAAGACTGAGACGAGGAGAGAGGTGACACAAGATGGCTGCTCCACGACCCTCTGGTTGAACTGGTCGGATTGGATGGAAATAGTCTGTGATTTATCTGTCTCAGTGGTTTTCTTGACCATAACACTCATGTTGTTTTAATGATAATAAAAGAGAAACACCAACATAAGTCAAGACAAATCCTGACCCAGTTCTAAACATAGACAGACAAGGTTTCATGAGATCAGTCTGGACTGATTAACATAATACTTATAAAAAAAAAAAAACTTTGTATAATAACATCTGCTCTGAGTTCTGCTCACTTTGAATGGGAAGATGAGTTGTGTACCAGGTTGTTGTTTTAACAGCCATATGGCTGTCTCTCAGGAATTAATTAATTTCATTTATATCGTTGGGTTTACTCAAGGTGGGTTTACTCCCAGTTACATGAACTGACATCATGCACTCAGATCCCCCTGCTGTTCTTCACCGGAGTTTGCTCACACTTCCTGTGCTCTCTGAGGGCCCGTCTGCATAAACACACACTTTTAAGGTCACATTTACACAATCATGACTGTGGCCCTCCTTATTGTTAGAACATTATGTGGATCTGAACTTTGGGCCTCATGTAAGAACCATTAGGAATACGTAAGTATAGATTTGTTCTTCAGTTGTGTGTGTGTGAGGGATTTAGGAGAACGTTTCTTTCAGTCTTATCACACGGTACACGCAATTGGGGATTAGTTGGGCATCGAACCGCTGACCTTCTGTTCAGTGGACGACCCTCTAACATCACACTCGATAGCTAGTCGTCCAGACATGATGACTAATGACTCTGCTGTCAGGTCAGGTTTTTCACTAATGGATTGTATATTCACTTCGAGACAATTATAAATAAATGCATTTAATTACTCCTCATAAGTTTGAGTTCTAATATGATCCTGAACGTGTTCGGTACCTGCAAAATGTCCCATTGGTCTGAGGAGTGCACAACTCGTCTCGTCGCCATGAAGCTGTTTTCAGCCATTTACCTCAAATTCACGACTTTCTCTTGGTAAATTAGGAAAACGCTTTCAAGCAGGAGTTCTGTCTACATTCATCATCGTCATCTTCTAACTCTTTGAGGCTCTTTTAATGAATTAACGTCTAATTAATGTCTGACATAAGTGCTTTAATTACAATATAGATACAAATAAAAACATGTTAAAATGTAATGAAAAGAACGGATTTCAAGTTACATAAGAAGATGTTGAAATGACACTTAAAAGAAAGGAAATATGAAATAAAATTAAAACTGCATGAAATACAGAAATGGAAAGGGATGAAAAATAATAAAAGCGCAGGAGTTCGGGCAAGTGCAAGATCAAGTTAGAGGCCGAAGTAAAGAGATGTTTTCTGAACTGGCTTCGAGCATTGATTATGCAAATGTTCCATCCTCATGCACAGTCTCTCAAATATTCTCACAGGTTAGAGCAGAAGGTGCTTCAGTGAACCAAGAACAAGACAAAACTAATACAATGCTGACAATGAAATGCAATAGAATCGATTTTAAAAGCCATAATAACAATAAAAGGTCAACTGAAAACCGAATAAATATTGTTGATGTTTACGTATGTGAGTTGCACACTTTTCTGAAGTTAGTTTGGATCTGATTCGTTCAAACTCGGCGTGCGAACAAATCCAAGACAGATCTGGTGAATGAAAGCGTTCCTGCATGAGGCTCAGTGTCTTTCTACTTTGAGTCAGATAGAGAATAGGTTTGATTGTGAGTCTCACGAATATATTTTGTGCAATATCAATCTGTGAATGCAGGGCCCCCCCTCCTTATTTAAAGAAAGAGAAGTGAAACCCTCCCCCCCCCCCCCCCCCCCTGCACGGGGCGTATATGTGGAGGATGTATCTGCGGCTCTGCAGTCTGCTCTCTTGGCTGCCTCATCAAACAATGCCATTATCCCAGATCAGCCTGTGCGACATGGGTAGATAAGAACTAAATTATACGGCAGTTATATACTGCAAGAGTCAGACGGTAAACCCTCCCCAGCAGCTACTTTAAATCAGCTCCCCTCGACAGAGAGGTGTCTCCTCCGGTTTGAACTCGTCTCTGCAGCACGGCGCCTCATCTCCCTTTCAAAACACCTCCCACTTGTCCTCTGCGGAGGTTTCTGGTGTCCTGCAGCGCTTATTACTAAACGGTGGAGAGCGTGGATGGACTCTCTTCCTGGAGATCCAAATTCTAATTATGTAAATGACCGAGACTTTATTTTAGAATTGAACGCTGATAGGAAACTTTTTTTTTGGGGGGGGGAACTTCACTCTGCAGGGCTGGAAGGTCAGCCTCTTTTTTATTACCCCCCCCCCCCCGCACTAAATGTCCGGCCTTGAGGTTTTGCCGACAAAGTATAATCACTGCTCCGCATTAATATGCTGATCAAATCCAAGGCACAGACTTGGCTTTTTCATCTTTTGCCATCCTGCCCCCACATTTATCATTAAATATTCATCATCAAATATGCACGAGCGACATCACTGTGGTTTTCAGGGGGGGTTCACTCCAACCTGCTGCAGGGTCACGTCCTGACATCGTGTGGAGCCTCGTGCGGCCCGACTGCCCACTTAAGCATGAAGGGATGGCTCCGCCTTGCTGCAGACATCATCTACAATCTGCTCGGGTTGTCGTGCATTCAAAAGGCATTTTGCGAGGGGGGAAATTACCTCCGTCTGAGGGATGCTTAGCACGCGGTCGTTCATTCAGTTTCCCTATAATAACATGAAACGTCCATATCAAGGCGCGATGGCCCTCTGCAGTGGGGGGGGGGGGGGGGGGGGGGGGCACCACCAGCTGAGCTAATACAGCTGTGGTTTATGAGCCCACTGCCAAGGTGCAGTGGTTCCCAGTTACCTCTGCAGGGGTTTTTAGTATTATTTTTGTCTCAGTTCATCATTCAAAAAACACCCCTCAGCAAGAATTACTCGGCTTTGCATGAAAAGCGATGTCCTGGTGGACGCCCGCTGTGACGCTGATGCAGTCAGAACAAGTGCATCATACCTCGCAGCGTCACTGTCACATCCGTAATCACCGTAAAGAATGTTCCCTCCTCCTCCTCCTCCTCCTCCTCCTCCACTACTATTGCTCCTATCGTGAGAGTCGTCGGAAACAATTTGACAACCGAGCCAAAAATAGTTTTGCATATGATCTTTAATTCAACACATATGCACATTCTCATGCTGGGAGAAATATGACAAAGTCCTATTGAGATCTGAGTATTTCAATCTCTTTTTTTTTTTAATAATTAAACTAAATGTTATATTAATTTGTTTTAAATGGAATTTAAATCATATTTGATTTTATTTGAATAAAATTTTATTTTAATTCCAAATGTATTTATTTAAAATAATTGAAACTTATATTTATTCTGTTGATATTTAGCCCCCGTATGTTGCATTTCATTTTTGTGTACCTTGAATTAATTCTCCTCATTTTTCTCCTATTCAATTGAAATTTATTTATTTTAAAAACTTAAGAAAAATGCAATATAAAGTCAAACTAAGTTTATTTTATAGATTTGTTTTTTAACCATTTTTAGTGGATATGATTTAAAAAAAAAAACAATGTTGAACACAAAGACATTAGAAAGTGACGTCAGCGTCAATTTCCTCATTCGGATATTCCGACTGCGGCTCAAGTCAAATACCGTCCAGCACATTTCCAAACCGAGAAAGTGAACCCCCCCCCACAATATTTGTACGTCACAAACTCCCAGTGCACACAAATCTCTGAACAGTGCTAACTGTCATCCTGAAGGTCAAGATTTTCAATCGCCCGTCTTCACCGTCCGAGGTGGCCGAGGAATGAAGAGATGGAGGTAGAATGAGAGAAAGAAAATGATTACAGCGGGAATCTGGCATTTTCTGGATGAATGCACTTTGGCACTCAGAGACTGATTGTGAGTGACACTCTATGACCAGTCCCAGCCTGCCGCGGCATCTGTGCTGTCAGAGATGGGGTGGGGAGGTTCGGGGGGGGGGGGGGGGGGGGGGGGGTACGCTTGTGTTATCATGTGGCTGTTATTCTCCAGCTGAATAACTTGCAGCTAAAAGATTACATTGGACAACAGTGGGTATACAGAGGGAATAAAGTTAAGTTGGCATTTCTTCCTGTTTTTTTCCAGCGAGCCCCGACAGGTGATTTACCAACCCCCCCCCCCCCCCCCCTGCCCGGCAGCCATATTTGAGTCTCCCAGCTCTCGGCTTCACTGGTTTTTCTAACGGCTTATTGTTCTTCTAAACAAAAACAACAACTCTGTCAGCTCACCTGGATTTATTAGACACGGGGGAATTGATTCGCGGCTAATGAATTTAATTGATTTTGTGTTAGGGGTGATGTCGGCTCGTTTGCTTCGCGAAACCACAGCGTCGCCTGCTAACATCACTATCTCCGTCTGAACACATCTGATTTTCACGCCAGATAATTAGGGGCTGCCAACACCCCAGGACTTGGCAGCAAATGTGCCTCCGTGTCCTGGAAGCGGCGACAATATCTCCGCGACTTTTCTGACTTATGAGTCTGTTCCGAGATATAAGTAAGTGGTTTGTTTTCCTGTGCCACAGTGAAAGAGACGCGTTTCTTGGTTGATATTTTCTCTCTGACAAGCAGGTTATGTTTTCACTCGTCTGTTTGTTGTTTGTGCAAAATGTTGTGCACTGATTTGTGGAGAGATGGGAAATGACTCATTACATTTTGGTGTGGGTCTGGTTGCATAGAGTCAAATAAGGGTCATTAAGGGTTTACGCAACGATTCTTAGCTGTAGAAATATTCTGTGCATTTGTGAAAACGTGGAGCACATTTTCTAAAAAGACCAGACGACCTTGCATTTCAAATCAAATCAAATATTCCTAAATCCGAATTTGTCTCACAGGGCTTAACCCTCGTAAGGAAAAACTACCCAAAAAACAATAAATAACAGTATTTGCAACATTGATTAGAAGAAACAGTTTGTAGCCCAATGGAAAGTAAATGAATTGAGGAGTTTTTGTCAGTAATGGTATGTGAGTAGACATATTGAAGTATATTTGATTAATGTTCCGAGGGGATTAATACAACAACAATGTTCAGTTCTCTGAGAGTTTTCTATAGGTTTCAAATGCCAACTATAAATACTCCAGCACTCATCAATAGCTCCACATCTCAGGGCTGAGTGAATCGATCCACGAAACATTGATGCCGCGTCTCGGTTTTATCCGTTTGATTTTCTACATTGTGCTCATTACATGAAGGAGCAGAACTGTATGCTAACGAGGTCTCGGGCCGTCGTTTGTGCTCTATTTGCTTCTCCTGCTGATCTTGTTGTCATGTGCATTCAAACGTGAACATATTCACCTGACTCTCTGCCTCAGACAACCACATGTAATGAGAGCTGCAGCAGTTTTAAATAGAAACAATGCAAACTGCCGTGTTTGTATGAAGGATGTTTGCTGCTGTGGCAACACCAGCGATTTGTTTTCAACACTCTTTGAGTCACAGGTGGAAAATATAAACTGCATCACTTCTTACAACGATGCTAACAGTTTGCAAATCGTACAATCATGCAATGTATTAATATTTAGTTCTTTAGTGATGCATATACTGTAACTCATTAATCACGATGCTCTTCTCTACAATTAAGTACATAACCCACTTTTACTATTAGGAAATACTTTATGTCCATAGTTGCGATTCTGGCCGTGTTGGTATTGGATCAAAATCGCCCCTAACTACTGCTAACTAAAGTTTCAAGTTAAAAGTTGCCAGATCATAGTTTCCCCCAGTCTTTCCTCTCACAATCTATCAAAATAAGAGCATAACATTAACGTAACATTTTGCCAGGGAAAAAATAAAACCTCATATTCAAGGAGTTCTTGTTTTGGTCGGTTTTGTTTCTTTGTAAGTAAGATTACACTTAAATAAAGAAACAGATATCCAGACTGGAGGGAGGATGATGTTTGTGTCAGGGAAGTGGGGGCGGATGCAGGAGTTTTATTTTTTATCACTTTCTTTAACTTTGCAAAATGTTACGTTTTCAACATTTTCCAGAGGAAGAATTCACACGTAGATGTTTATTGCTGTTTACACATTGAAAAACACAGAGAAGAGTGTTGAGATGGTTTAACATGGGTGAACACATCGGTGGGGACATTTCCCTTTGACCAATCCTACACACGCATGATATTTGCCCGTTCACAGCACCAGCCATCTTTCATGGGTCGAGAAAAACAAATTCTCCACGACACAGATCCGTGTCTGATCTCACTGTTTGGACAGTTTCGTCGTGGACCCTCCATGGCGCTGCCTGCAGATTCATGATGTAATCACACGGCCTCTCGCTGACTACATCATTTATTTTGAATTTCAACGCCAACCTCTCGCTCCGATAATGAAACGTCGGAAATTATCGCCACCCCTTTTTATTTTTTTATTTTTTTGCTCATTAAAGAAATATCGATGGGCTCCGCTGCTTCATTGTGGTCTGGGGGAGATAACGCGGTTTAAATCCTCGATCTGATTGGAAAGCTCATGAGCTGCAGTTGTAGCCGGCTGCATGAAACAAAGGTTCTGTGGCCGAGCGAGGCAGTTAGGCTGCTTTTGTTCTCTGTGAAAAGCTCCTGTTGGCTCGGCCTAAGTCAGGATGACATGTTCACCTCCTATCCTCTGTACCTATTTCTGGATGACTGTAAGTTACTCTGACATTGCTAGGGGCAGCACTTCCTCTGTATTACTCTCAATACAAAATCTCTCCAATGTATTTGGGCTGTTATTTATCTCAGGAAAGAAACTGAGAGAGAACATCTCTGTGGAGTAAAAGGGATAAAAACGTTCTTTGGAGAAGCAGAGCTGATGTTGTAATGTGTGTGCACTAAATCTGCATTCATGAAAACTGGAAATTGATAGAAATATATTGATATTTTTTACATTTAGCACCAGTTAGACTCATTTCATGGACATTAAATTAAATCATATATCTGATGAGAAAAGATTAACATCCCAAAAGAGTAAATGTTGTCTCTTAAATGGAATAAATAATTGAGATTATATCTCTAATCAACTGTAAAGAGCACAACTCATGTCACGGTAAAATATCCACTGGAGGACAAATCAGCTTTTTGTTGTTTGCTGTATACACATAAGTTGTTTACACGTGAATAGTGACTTTGTGCACAAAGGCTTCAAACACTCGAGGATCTTTATCCAACATGGAAATGCACTTAAACACTGAACATTACAGGCCCAGTGTTTTATTTATTTTTGCAACATGAGAACATTTCATGGGACGTGTTGTTGTATAAAATTGAAAGTTCACTTCACGGAAAAGGTAACATAGGAATTTAAGTTGTGTCACTGTGCATGTGCATGTCCACAAAGCAAAGAGCATGCTACTTCAAGCTAATAACACAAACCCAGAAACAAATATTTCATTTTACGTTGCCGTTCACGTTCAGCAGCTGCGAACTGATACGTTCATTTCACCGTTCACCAAAAATATGACCACGTTCAACGAATCCTCCCCTTTTAGCACGCTCGTGCAAAGCCCCCCCTCTGCCACAGCTGGCGGATGCGATTTTGAAATCTGCTTTGACATTTCACCATGTTGGTGTAATTTGCGGTCGAAACTAATCTGCAAATCAATAAACAAAAGAGTTCTCGCGGTCAAATCGGGTTTTTATGTACTTCAATCATTGTGCCGTTTAGTGAATAATCTTGAAATATAAAGTCTGAGGAGGCCTTTGGCCGGGGCAAAGAAAGTCGAGTCAACTTTTAATCAACCTTTTCTCCCGAACACATAATGGGCTACATTTTGCTATCTAGTCCATCTGGATAATCACCTTTTGGTTTCTCGCGGTGCAATCAGTTTGACTCTGTATCAAAATTTAAATCACAGAACGAGACACAAAGAAGTCTTTCAGGGGCCTGATAAAGAAGGAGGATCCCGGGCGACTCGGGGGCCATTCTGTATAAAATATGCCTGAAGATTAAAACTAGCTTTGGCCATTTAAAGGGAAACAGGGGTGGAATTTTCAAATAATCGAAGGTGCTCTTATGAATGGCAGCGGGGCTTTTTCCTTTGGATTGGAGATGAATCTTTAATTTCTTTCAGCGGGCCGAGCTAAATTGGAGAGATGCAGATAGCGTGCATCAAAGCGAGGCTGTTATGTCGCAGTTGTTACCTGACACACCGCCAACAGCGTCCATTTTATTTGTTTCAATGCTCTCCATCTCGTCTTTGTGAGCAATATTAGAAAAGGAAAATAATGTCGCCATTCAATGCGGTTCAAACGTAAACTCCGAGGTGAACAGTAAATCTGTCTTTAACTGTGAGCAAAGCAAACACACGATTTCAAGGTTGTGAATCTCGCAGCGTGGATCTGATATTGACTCAGCGCCGGAGATGTGCGGGATAACGAGCAAATTGTCAAATCAAGTGTCATCGTCCGGTGATGGAGACTAAAAGTAAACAAAACTCTTCTTT
Source organism: Verasper variegatus (assembly GCA_026259375.1). Taxonomy (NCBI): domain Eukaryota; kingdom Metazoa; phylum Chordata; class Actinopteri; order Pleuronectiformes; family Pleuronectidae; genus Verasper; species Verasper variegatus. The sequence goes on from CM048047.1 coordinate 22,193,511, forward strand.
TTTTTTTTCTACTAAGCTGCGTTTCTGTGGCGAGAGTATTGCTGCAGAGCCTCAAACCTGCGGTGACTGGCGAGATGCAGTTAGATCCTGAGCATGGCTGAGAGCTCTGTTCTATTTATAATGCACAAGGCACTCGCCTGTCCTCATGAATAAACCTTACTGGGCTGAATGCTTCCCACTGGGACTACAATATGAAAGCAAATAGCGGTGTAATGTCCGCACTTCCATCACACCGAGACTGAATACAACAACTTCAGCCAGTAGGAAATTAACAGATTCAATCTCAAGTGGAGGATAACGTCGGGTTTTTATGTGCGATACCTAGCAAATTTTAATTTGCAACTCCAAGAAAGCAACGATCACACGTGAGGCTATAAAAACACAACCTTCCCTCAAGTGGCTTCAGCTTCAGTACGTGGTTGTTAATGAAAAGTGTTTCTCCACCAGAGGCACTAACAGGTTTCTCAACTTAATGACTCAACCACAACTAAAAGTAGTAATGAAGCAAAAAGTAGAAGTTGAAATAGTTTGAACACAACGGGGTAAATGGTTTAACAACACAAGAATAAACAGTTATGTTCACAGTCAGTGGATAAATGGTTAAAATACCCAAAGGAATACCTCCTTTCCCCCATTGGACCATGTTTCAAGGTACAACAACATATTTGATGGCTTGAAAGTGGTTGAATGCTAATGTTAGCTATGGCTAATGGACTACATATTGTTTTTCTCTAAATGTCCATCCAGATGTTGCGCTTCAACTGCTGATCAGTGGGAAAGCAATGAAATGTTAATGCTTTGTCAGAATCCCAATGTTTAACTACTTGTCTTTACCCTAGAATGAGCCCTTTATATTTAAATACTTTATATTTACATCAGGAGCGGGTCGTCTCTATGGAGGCAGCCATGTTTTTTATGTTAACAGACTGGAAACAAACTGAAGACTCCCACAGCTTCTCTTGCATCATGTCACTAATTTCTACACCCTGAACCTTTAAATGTCTATACATGAAATCTTGCAACATTAAGATTCCCCACAGTTCAATTTATTTAAGTTTCATTTTAACAACATCATTTTTCTATGCCACAAATTATCCGTGAAAACTACCAGCAGGTTAATAATGTAAGAACATGATGGGCGGTGCACAACACACGGTGCGAAAAAACTAAACACAAGGTCCGGAAGCAACCGATTCCAATTATTTATAATGTGGCACTTTAATGTTGAAGCCTTTGTTTGCGATGCGGCTTCTGAACATTCTGTACGAACGAATGAGTGAAAGTATGAAAGCTATTTATTGTCCACGTCTTGAAATGATTGTTCCTCTTCCTGACCTCTGCACGGCGTCGCAGCAGAGGAAGTGATGACTCAAGCGGCGTGATTCAGGACGATCCTGTGACTCCAGCTTCCTCTTTTTTTTAGCCGCTGTTACTTTTTACGGTATGTGTGTTCCTCTGTAACAACTTGTAACTTGCTCTCCTTTCGATTTACAGCCAGTATCACTCCACTCCTCAGCACACCAACGTGGAGCCTGCTTAGGAATGTGTCCTTTTAAAAAAAAAAACAACAACTCCAGCATAATTGACTGATGCCACAAACGCCGCTTGTTGTTCCGGCCAAGAAAATGCCAGTCGAGTTTCACAGACGTGTCACCCCCCCTCTTCATATTTAATACCGCCGCCCCAATTTACGTTTTAATTCCCGTCTCCAGCGAGAGAACAAAGCAGGCGGCTGCATTTGTAAACAACTGTCTCTGTTTTTTCCAGCCCAGTGCTTTGATGTGACCCTAAGGTGATGCCAATGGGATTGACAACACGCTCCTGCAGAGCTTTTGGATTTGGAATAAATCATCAAGACAGGCCCGACCCTCTCGGTGCTTTGCTCCCGGACACTAATATATCTCCCATATAGCTCGGCTGCCCCAGTCACTCCGTGGAGATGAGAAAAACGACAAGGTGCCTTGGGGGAAATGACTTGCATGCATGCAATTTGGTAATACATGAGAGAAATAACACCTCATAAATGTCAGGAGGTAAAGGGGGGGGGGGGGGGGGGGAACGGTGTAGATTTGACAGAGCTTAATTTATTCCCAACAACGCAAGTGCTTATAATACGGGATGAAGGTGTGAGACGTCCCGAGCTCAAAGCCAAGTGTACGGCGTCATGTGGAAACCGTGACAAATGACAGACTCGACCAAGACAGATGTCAGATGTCATATGTGAAGATAAAGTCAATGATGCGTGAAAGAAACAAACATCATTTTAATTGTAAATCTCTTGGTCTTCAACCGTGTAAATGTTAAATTCAAACAGCAACACTTGGATGTATATTTGGAGCCATTTCTTGGCATTAGGCATCATTTCCATTGTCGTGAAGTGTCAAATGAAACCCCTTTTTCATTCTTGTGTCTTACGTTTGATTTGGGTTTTGCCAGAAAACGGTCGCAGCAGGGGATTGGATATCCCACCGCACCCAGATTAATGCAAAACCGCTCAGGCAGATTATCCTATGGCTGCGTCTCATCTTATTCCACGGGGTAAATAAAGGATGGGGCGCACATTAGAAACCACTCTCGTTCTGAATCGAGTCACCGCCCAACATTATTTGCTCACATGACACAATGAAACGTTTCATTTCAAGTGGTCGTGAAGTATTTATGCCACAAATCACGTGACCTCTCAAAATATCCCTGCCCTTTTCATATTTTATGCCTCCTGCCTAATTTAAAGGAAAGAATTAGAGCATAAAATTACTTAGCTCTCAATGGGGGAGGAGCAGTGGACACACACACACACACACACACACACACACACACACACACACACACACACACACACACACACACACAACATTAAGCACTATCCTCTCCCTCGCCCCGAGCTGATGCCAACAAAAGACAGATTTCCTTTATTGCAGGATGTAATATGTTCAATTTAAAGCCTCGTTGCATCATGGAAGTTCACTGTCATGTTTTTAAACTATTCGGCAGCAACAGATGAAAACGCACTAAGATCCAAACCCCCCCCCCCCCCATACATGCCGAGCTGTGGGAGCAGGATTACATGTTGCAGAACTACAATAACCTGATTAATTCAGATGTAATCTGCTGCCAAAAATAAAGTAGAACACAGTCACTTCATGGAATTCATTCATCATTCATGATGCGGAGATGGAATTTTTAATTATACGACTGTGAACACAAATAACGCCGCACTTTGTAATGAGTTGTCCATCATGTCTCAAGTGACGCAGGAGACTAGGGGACTCAAAAGTGACAGAAATCAAATTACATGGGAGCTTTATGTTGTCTGGGGAAGCATGGATATCAATTTTGAAAAAAGCTGCACCACCTAAAACCAGATTAACTGCATCTATTCATCTTTTTTAATTTGTAATACGTTCAGTGTTGCACACACACATAAAAAAGGGAATAGCTTTGTACCGAAATCCAATGTAAACCCAACACTGCTCCAGAATAGCACGATCGCAAAAAATGTTTCCTATTTGAAATTGAGAGCTGAGACCTCCAGTGTCCGTGCTGCCGGATATAAAGCAGCATCAAACGCCGGTGAGTTCACGGCAGCTCGGAGGGTCGTGAGAGAGGTGTTATTTAAGGCAGTCCTGACATTGCTAAGTCTATAAAAGCTAAAGTTTACGACACGGCGCCAAGCTACACTGTGCCGCATCATTTCATTCACTGCCGGTATAAATAGGGATCTCAATGGCGGCAACATGCTGATGTTTTCTTTTCCCGGCGAAGCTTTACAAAGTGTCGAGAATGCAATCCGACTCGGAAAGGTTGGAGAGAGAGAGAGAGATGTACCCCCCCCCCCGCCCCCCCCAAAGCTGTGCCGGTGCCAGAACAACCAGAGTAATAGATTTTTTCTGAACACAGTATCAAAGTCTTTGCGGATTAGCACTTCATTACACATTTTACATTATTGTGTTTTATAACCCGTATTTAACCAGACAAGTTAAATAAGGACACTTCCCTGTGCCGGTGCCTGCTGGGGAAATAGTGGAAGGGACATTTGTACAGACAGAGCCACCAAGAACCACGTATAAATACACAACTACACACATACATAAATATATATATATATACACACACTGTGATCTGCCGGGTAAAATGACAGCCTATATTCCAAATGATACTTTCGCTGCCTGATATGCGCGGCAGCCTCGTAATCTTAATCTCGTTCTTTCCACGTCAAGACACGACACGAGACTGCAACTGGCACGAGGGGAGACGCTGTTATTAGGAATAATACTCATGCTTTTCTGGAGGTTGAGTATTTCTGTGTGTAATAGTGAAGCAGAGTTGTTTATACAGAGCGATCATATCCTTTTTTCTTTTCTCTTGCAAAAGTATTCTATGTAAAAGCCGAGGGAAATGACATTTGCACCCACCACACATGCTCACTCGCCCCTTCATTGTGTACATTGTACCATTTATATGTAGAGAAAGTGGAGCAAAGGCATTGACCTCTACACGAGAAGTCACTTAGCCTCCAGAGGTTCTAAGTCCAATCGCACAGCAGCGTAGCCGGATGTAAAACATGCATGAGTAGCTCGTGGCATCGTGGGGATGTGTTAGCCAAGCCAGCCTTGACATCTCTTATGTAATGCTAATAAAGGGAGGCAGTGACTAACCACTCTTTAACCGTCTCGTGCCGATTCCACCGCGGCTATTTCAGCAACATCAAAAAAAGAAAAAGAAATCAATTTCTCCCCCCGTGTAATTCTGCATTGTCTGTAATTCCCTTTTATTAAGTGTTAAGTTGTTTTTTTCCCGAGAAACAAAATGAACGACCCTCGTGCTGTAAATGGACTCAGATGCGCTGCCTTGCTCACACCAGATGCACATAGTGCTCATTGCTCAGTCAGTCATTTCAAATGTAGGAAATCCATTACACATGCATCATTGATTTTAAGCTGCATTTGCATTGTGCGGAGCCTTAGGTGTTGACTGTGTTGGGGAGAAAAAGGAACTGTTTTCACTGGCAAACAAAACTCCAGCGAAAGCCGACACTAAGCACTTTGTTTGTCCTGCTCTTCACTCGGCGTTTCGTTATATTATCTCTTCCTGCAAGTGGATAATACAAAGAAAAAGCAGGAGCAGATGAAAAATGACATTTCACACCAAAGAGGCTTTGATTTTTCTCAGACCACTGTGCTAACGATTATTTGGTTCAATTCCAGAGCCGGAGCGTTATTGGCACAGTCATTATGTTTTAGAACTTTTTTAAAAAATGTATTTATTTGATGAAGCTAATGTTGGCAGTTTCCAATGTTTTTGCGCAGTGCGTTTCTTTTTTAAGCTCCGGCGTGATGTTTGGCCACATGCACTGCTGCTGCCTCAACACCGTGATCACAGCATCGGGATGTGGGATGTAACACATTCATTTAGAAGTCAAAGGTGGCCCCGCTTACAGCTGCACTTCTCAACCTGTCTGCTTTGAATCCACCAAAATCAAAGCAGCAGCCCGCACTTTGGTGCTATAGAACGAATTAATTTTTCTCCGAGCAAGCTACTTTTTATTTCAAGCAAAAAAAAAACCTGACTGTGGTTTATTTAAGCACCAAGAGGTGGGTCACACAATTAGAAATCTATAACCTGCGTTGCTTTTTAACTGAGCCCCCGAGTTATAACACTCGATTAATCATGATCCAACACCTGAAGATTAGCTTAAAAATCACAACATGAAATATTAAATCTCATGTTTGCTGAACAGTCTGCACCGGATCCACATACAAAGAGGAGACTGGATGAAGTGTTGTTATGCCGCTGATCGACCTTCTGTTATTCTTTCTATTCTTGCATCGGTACGAGTCTCATTTCCTGACTGCATCCAGAGCACGAGCTTTATTTGCATTTGGTGAACAGCAGGCGGGGAGGATGTGACTCCAGTGACCATGACATTGCCTCTCAGCAGACTGGCACAGGAGCGAGTTGGGAGACTATCCTTAAAATAGGTTCAAGCCCCTGTGACGGCGGAGCATGAAAGCTGCTGAAGTGCCCTTAAGCAAGACTCCGCATCGGCTCCGGGCGTCCTGTTCCGCAGCTGCAACAACACCCTGACCTCTGTGGGGGGGGGGGGAGTGTCTCATTCAAGAATCTGTAGCTTCAACACACGACACCTTTTAAACTTTTATAACTCGAGTGAAAATACGACCACATACAAAGATGTCTGACTGAGCTGAATTCATGGGAAATCATTTTTTCCTCAGATGACAAGGTTTTCTGCAAAACAAATGTGGAAATTGCGCAGGACTGTTGCAATGATTAGGCTAAGTGCTAATCAGTGTCAGCCGTAATTACCCGATGTCGAAATGCCTGTTGCTTTTGCGGCTTGATGAACTGTTTTCCTCCCTCTCCCCACATCCATCACATTTTATTTCATCTGTTGAGCTTGGGAGGACATAAAAACCACAACACAAGAGGGAGAGGACAGTCCCTGGAGGGGCGGGGTGGGGGGGGGCGACAGACAGGATTATCATCCATTTCAACGTTCAATTAACTGTCAGCTTTCTCCGAAATAAATGAAAAGGACGCGAAAACGAAGAGTACGTCAATGAAGCCAGGAGACAAATGGCCTTGTGCATTTTGAAAGCGTGAAATATGAAAATGGACACACAAAATGCAAACCGGTGGAAAAAAAGAAAGACGGATTTAGCTAATTTCCGACAGGAGGCTCACAAAATATACGTAATATTTATATCTTGCCTCTCTTGACGAGCGATAAGGATAATGAGCTTTTCTTCTTTCTCTGCCCCGGATTCAAGGAAATCACATTCTCTGTGTTACAGATGTAAGTCTCATTATCTGACCTGAGTTTCCTCACTTCAATTCCCACAGTCTTTGCTCACTAAGCGCATCAAACTGATTAGAGAACTTTTTCTGGGAGACTAAGCCCGTTTTATGCGCGGGTCCCGTGTTATCACACCGTGAGCACAGCCCTGTGCTCGGGCGGCCAAACAGATAGTGGAGCCTCTGCATCCCAAAGCCGGCTTTTACCGAGACACCGGCTCGTCACCTTCCTCAGTGCAGACGGCATCGCACACGCACACACAGACACACAGACACACACAGAGACAGTGTGAACCAATGCAAACAGTCATCTTTTAGCCAAACAAATGTATGTCAGAATGTTTGGTTTGATCGTATTGATTATTGAAGATATTTGAACAATATGTGAGAAGATAATTCAAAACAAAATGCAACATAATCACTAATCACGCTTCTCAAACATCAAGAGCTCCTGCTTCTATCATTCAAATATCATTTTTTAATGAAGGTTTTTATTATTTTGTGGATCACTGGTCAGATAAAAGATGATTTTTTTATTTGAAGCTCCACCTGAGATCATTCCCCACTGTTTTATGGAAATTTCATAATCCACAAGTTAATTAAAAATGAACTAATCACCAGCTGCATGATTAAGAGCCAGAAACTTCGCCTCCATGTTCAATTTAAAGGATGTCGATACTTTTTTAGCACTACTACTATGAAACGACTGACAAACCTCATATAATCCATACTTTATAATACATAACTTTTACAAGTTGTATGTCTGTGATGTCTTTTCTTCAGTTTAAGAAAGATAGATTGGTCCACAGGGCACTGACCATGTTCGTTTACCCTTTGAAACCATATGGTACACCTTCCCCTCTAGGGGGCGCTATTTCAGGGGACGCTCTTGTGGGTTGAGGGTGAAGATGAGCGACCTCTGTGGTCCTGTCGGTCTCATGCATTTCAGATGTTTGTATTAAAGATTGGTATATTTTTCAATTCGCTGGTTCAAAAATGTTATTTGGAGTTTTGTTTTTTCCATTAACGGCAAATACAATGAAGTTTCACTTGTAAAATACATATAATGATTCACGTGATTATGCAAACAGGGACACTGATCCATGAGCAGTGGAATGTGTGGATGGGTTTGAGTCGGTGTGATGGCGTCTTCATGAGGACAGTGGAAAACACTGTCAGGTCGGGTATTCGTCAAAGAGGAGCCTCAGACCGTCAGCATCTTTCAGCCGAGTGCGACCGGCCATTTGGCTTCATTTCCATGGCAACATGACATCCATAATATATACCAGGAATTGTTTAGTTGAGGCGGCTTGGCTTTGCCTCGTTTGCATACAGCGTTGTTCAGCCACATGACTATCACTCGGTCGAAGAGCTGCAGAGACTGAGTTTCAAACACTTTGATTTAAAAACCTCGGACACTCCAGTGTTTTTCAAAAAGTGAGATTTACTTTTATTTAGTAAATCACATGAGATCTGTTCCAATGCATATCATTGTGTTTTAAAATGACAACAAACTTGTCCCCGGAGCATTGGGACAATATGTCCACTTTACCAGTTCTCTGTGTCAACAACTAAATAATGTAGTTTCCCTTTTATCGTCCTAAATACTACTCAATGCACATTTATCTTTAACAACACAGAGTTCCCTACCGGCCCTGTTTGTTGCGATAAGGACCAGTGCCGGTGTTGATGCTGTAAACACAATATCCACAGTGGAATTTACAGGTTGTGTCCTTCCTCCTGCATGCTTCAGCCCTTTGCCTGAATATATCACACATTGTCTTTTTGTTGTGACAATCTCCCGCTGTTTTCTTTATGTGAAAGACAATGTGGAAATATTCCAGACATTTGGAATACACGTGTCGTGGCCTTGGTGGAGGTATGTGCCTGCAGTGATCAGGAGGTTGACTCACCAGAGCGCGTGTCTTTCCCTCTCTAATGGGGCTTTGTAGCTTATAGACACTCATCCCTGCATGTGTGTGTACGTTGGAATCTGCTCCGACATACTCTCTTTAACAAGATGGCCAACAAGCCTATTATCCCTTGGCGGACTGGGAGGAGCCCTGGTGATACGCCCACCAGTCGAGGGGTGGATCTGGTTCAGCTGGAACCAAGTGGGTTGATTTACTATGACTATTCTGCTTTATAATAACATGGTGCATGTCCTGCTGTGACCGGATGAGTCACGCTGACTCCACTTTGTTGATGGTCTGTTCAGACATGCAGGCTTGAACCTGCAGCAGCTTGGAGCAGCGTATCTGGATCAGCTGCCAGATATTGTCAGGCTCAGGGCTGAAGAGCACCAGCGTCCCGATCGTCACCATCTTGTAGCCTCCTCCTGAGGTTGGGAAGCCTGGGGGGGGGAAACATGCTTCACATCTTCTATCCGGGCATATCAGGCACACGCAGTTTGATCTGCCAGGAAAAACCCCATCGCTCTGCTGGTCCCAATCCAAACCTGTAGAGTCCTTTATAGTGGGCTTCACTCGTCACCGCAGAACCGAGGTTCCACTTTGTAACCATCAGCAAAAATATATATTTGAAGTGAAGAGTGAAGAGTTTTCCCAATGGGGCCCTCAGAAGTTTCCCAGAAGTGGCCCTTGAACTAAACTTTTTTTTTGGGGGGGGGGGGACTATGACAGATACAGGATGCTGTGGGTCAAAACCCACATCTTTCCATTGTGTTGCTCGGTAGATTGTTTTTCGGTTGGATCAGCAAATTTTCAACATGCTGAGGAAAACAGGTTGTAATCAATTTCATCATCCTGACGTCTTATCAGCTCTCGCAGATCCTTCTTCGTACTTTATTTATTTCTTCCTGCTATCTCTGTATTCTCAAATGCTGCCACCTCGGCCGAAAACCCCCCCAAACAAATGCTTTTTTCACGACGACTTTATAAGACGCTGTTACCGGGAGGTGACGGCTGATAACCCTCTGGCACGCTCCGAGGGTTATTATTAAAACTCCCGCAGACAAAAAGGCAACAGAGACGACAGAAACTAAAACATGTGACCAACATGACACGGCAGGAGCACGTCTGCCTGTGTGGATTTTTCTTAAACCGTGGCTGTTGGCTGGGTTTATTTTCTGTTGAGATGACTTATATTCCTGCAGCTCGCTTGATCTCTTTGAATCAGATTGCACCTTATCAGAAGGAACAGGCTGCGACGAGCTATCTTAAGATACTGCAGACGGCTGAGCTCTCCATCCACGTGTTGTTCCGATAGGCACATTAGCCGCGTCGTTATTGCTGGCCCGGTAACACCGCCGCCTCTTTGAGGTAGCCCCCTGTTGTCAGACTCACTAAATATCTAATTGAAAACCAGATGTTTCCTCCACACAAGTGTGAAAGAGGATTGATCGTGAGCTGATTCCGTGCCCCCACTGCGATAAGATGGAAATAAACAAGATGCACAGGACTACTCCAGATTAAAAAAACACTTCTCCATCTTTCTGTCAAAAAGAACATTTTTCTCTGATCTTTATACAAAACAAAGAATCTCAGCCCTTAAGTGTGTTACATCGTTCAGGTTCTCTGCGCTTTTCACCACGGACGATAAACGATAATCTAATGAATTCCATGACTTATTTTTTCCGACGCTCAATGGAGCTGGCTGCTGCCTGCAGCTGGAATTTATTCACACAGATAGAGTAATTTCGCACCTCCAGAATGGTCCCTGTGATGAGCCCCGTGCCACTGCCCACCCATTCGCTGATAGCCCACCGGTCACTCACCAACTCTCTCATTTGCTCTCTGCGGGCCTTTGAAGCCTGAGACTGAAATTAAAGATCTCCAGATATAATCCTCTCCTCCCAGCTCTTGGGTTCCTCTTTTCTCCATCTTGCTCAGCAGTTTAAACTCTGCAGACTTTTAAAAAATGCACAGTAATATGTCTTTTTTCTGCCGTACGACCGTTTTTTTTTTTATTGTGCATTACACATGGAGAGGAATGATATTTTATTTTTATTTCTGAATCGTCTGATAGTCTATAAAAAGTTAACATTTGTCGGCGCAACTATATCCTTACAATTTCAATTTAGTTCCATCTATTCTTATCTAATAAACGCACTAGTTCCTGGATCTGCCCAATTACTTGGATCATTTTCCAGAATCTAATTGGTTCTTCATTGCTCCGCCCCATGTCCCACCCGTTTAGGGTTGTTTAGTAAACCGGCCGACAGACGGAGAGACAAAGAAACAAATGGGAATAAAGGCCTAATCGATGGACAATACTGAAAACAGGGATCTGCTGCTTTTCAATGGAAAAACTATATGTTTTTTTTATAGAAAAACTCACTTCTTACTTTGGTTCAAATCCTCTCATGTGCAGAGTTTGCCACCGGTAACTACAGATAATAATCCCACTCGAATGACAGAATAAAATGCATCTCTTGTCTGCCGGTGCATTTCCTGAGAGCTATTGATTGAATCTGGGGGCACATCTGACTGTTATGATAATTATTAATATTGATGGCAGTGCAAAACATTGCATTAAAATTTGTGAGAACACGAGCGGTGGAATTACCGTCTGTCTGCTGCCGTGCTGTTAAAAGCATAAACATATTTATGGAGTTTGGACATAGTCTGTCTTTGCTTATTATGTGTTGACAGTCTCCTTTTAAAACATCGAATCACGTCTTCCCCTTTTATTCTTCACAGACGGGAGGAGCACGACAATCTACTTTCTACTTTTATAATGTTATTGTTGTAAAACTGAGACGTATCAAGTAGATTTTACTTTGTTTTGATGTCATGCAGCTACAGGAGATCTATAAAACTGCTAAACATGAAAAATCCAACCATACACAATAAGAATAAAACGTTATAAAAGATGCTCAAAGTTTGCAAATGTAAAATTTATAAAATTGTAAGTTATATGGTAATTCAGGTCAGTTTCTGACCACACCCACCCCCTCAGATGGGTGTGGTAGGAGGCGTGGCTTGTCGCACGTTTTTTTTCAACTTGTGACAAACTTTTATCCAACTTCATGTCGTCAGATTTAACTTTAATTCACCTTCATCACACAAACACACTTTGAAAATCGGTGGCGTCTGCTACATGTTGAACATTAACTTTCTGAGCCTGTTGGTGACTTCCTCATACACTGCTCTGATGTGGAACTGCCAGCTTATGTAAATGGTTTTCTTTGCAGAACCCAGGCTGGCTTTTTGTGTCACCGCCTCCTGATAAATTTATGCTAATAAGCCACTGGTAAATAAATCATGAAATATAAATAGAAGTTAATAGGCACCAACAGAAAGCATGTGTCTCTCTGCAAACACTTTTAATGATGTATTCCTTTGAAATAAAGAAATGAAATCACCCGCCCGAGGCAATAGTCTGGAATCGCCCCGATGCAGTCAGCATTTCAAAAAGTCCAATTTGGGGGTTTTTTCATTCATTTACATAGTCCAAGGAAAACATGCCCTATAAATCCATTTCTTTTTCCGTCTCCCAAATTTCATTTGTTTGTCAATTCATCAAGTCCGTCTGAATGTATGCGTGTGTGATTATTTGCAGTCTAACGCACAGAGATGACAATCTATCACAAATATAGCCGTACTAAAATAACAGTCTCATTGCAATAACAAGCATTTGCTGTTTACAAACAGCACATCGGGGACGCAGTGTTGTGGAAACATGCACTCAACTCAAGGGGGTTGGGTTTAATGATCACATCGCAGGTAACACAGCAGATGATAGACAATATAATTACACAAACAAGTCATTTGGTTAAGTTAATGCTGAATCATCAAGCATCCGGAGTGGCAGATTGAGACTCTGGTAGAAAGATGGCGGTGGAGCAGCTGTGGCACCTTCAGGTGTCCTCCTCAGAGTGTGGCAGAAGGAGATGTTGATTTTTTCTCCATTTATTACTTTGTAAAATTGCTGATGTAGTCTCTTTATCTACAAGTTTCACTTTTCAACCTTGTAGACATCAACTTTTTGCTCGGGTCTGTGTGTGTAGCTGGTTTCAAATTGTCCTTAAATGTTCCTGAGGTATCCTGAACCCGAGGTAATAGTAGGTAATAGTCTATTATTAACAAAGATTCTTCCAAAACCACCAAGGTTGTTTCCCAGCGTGGTGAATCCTTGTTGTATGGGACCAGGATGGATACCATTTATATGACTTTATCAGACAGGACAGACCCAGAACATTTTCTGCACATCTCTGAAGCACGTGTGCTAAATCGTGGCTTTGAACGCTGCCACAAAAGCTGCATTCAATTTGTCCTCCATTCAGCAATCAATTCAGCAAAGTGGGTATTCTTCGAAACTCTAAAAAATTGAAAAGCTCTGGCGATGAAAAGGTTGTCCTACCCAACCCGCGGATATCAGAATGAATAGTGGACCATTAGCAAATGATTTGATTTCAATTCACTTCATGCAAATTGTAAATAGAAGGACGCCACAACACCAGCTGATTCACACGGAAATGAACAACAGGAGCCTGCCGTCCACAGCTTTAGTACAGTTATGCTAAACCGCATCTATTTTTAGCACTGGTGAGTGAAATAAAGGTGGCTCATTGCCATCACGTAGGTATTATGAACCCCTGAGTGATTTAGGGATTGGCTGATAGCAACGTGAGAATGATAATTTATTTTTCATGTGCGGGGAAGTCGGGTCTCTTCCGTACGAGAGCAGAAACGTCCAGGTTTTAACAAGGCAGCCACTCAAAGAGGAGACAGCAGATCAAGGCTACGGGAGGTTGAAGTGGCTTGAAAATGAGCCAGCTGATAGATTGTTAAAACCATGTAACTTAGAAAGTGCTACCATGCATGTGATCCATCTCATTATCCACAGAGCAGAGATTCTATCCTGCTGCCGCTGCAAAAGTGCCTCCATGCTGAGACGTTCACTGGCAGGAAAAAGGGAACAAGCCCTTTGGAAAATCTCTCCACTTGGGTTTAAATGTGTCTTGGAAGAATGGCCCCGTCTTCATCTCGGTCAGAGGGTGAGGGTTTGAGTTTGAATCAATCTATTTAAAGAGAAATCCTTGTATTCGTCCAATCCGTCATTCAAACATCCAGAGTGTAGGTTGGAATCCAGAGGCTGATGACATCAACAAATGCAAAGTGGAGTCACGAGTTGGCAAACGGCGGCGTCCAGTCAGCGAAACAAGATTAGAGAAATGGGTTGGAGCGACTTTGACTTTGAAATGTGCAACGTTCCTCATAGGAAAGGAGCTTTTAGAAATTTCACAATCCATTTCTTTTTGGGACATTTTCACCATTTTCCCAGGAAATGCTGCACGGGTCTTGATGAAAAAATATCAGTATCGTATTTAGGGGACTGATATCTATGAGTGTGTGTGATATGGTGCGGCTTGATGCAATTTAAGGGGACTGTTGGGCCTTGGCGGAGGTATACGCTTGACTGAGTGCCATTCTACTTTAGCTCTGTGAGGATAAATGAGCCTTTAACTGGACGCTCATGTATAGAGGGAACAGTCAAAGTTACACACAGATACAGACGAGGCCTTCTGTCTGTTCATTTCGTCTGTATTTATGCACGTCCTCTAAAAGGATGCAGAAGAAACTGACTAGATGACGCAGTACCACCGGAAATCCTGAGGGGGAAGACGTCCAGCTAACTTTGAGAGTTAGCTGGACCTCCGCTGTTTACAATGCGGATGCTTTTGCCCTTTTCTAACATTCACTACGTAAAGGATGCATACGGGCAGCGATGGCTGCATCGTTTGAAAGTGAGGTGTCTCTTTTCCTACGTGTAACGGCAGCATGAATGGGCCTTTAGACAACTCCACAGTCACAACACAGAATGAATCACTGGATAATGTCTCTGTTGCTGAGTAATCCATGTAGGGCCCCCGCAGAGGAAGCTGCTGCTCTCCAAAACAAACATCACTGGGGCCCCGACGTCTGCCAAAGAGCCCCCTCGACACCCCACAACACTACTGGGGAAATGTTTTGTTGACTGACGAAACTAAAGTTGAATTGTTTGGCGATATTACGCAGCGCTGCGTGTGGTGTAGGAAGGTCAGCGCATACCGACATGGAAACATCGTCCCAGAGGGGAAGGAGGGTGGAGGGTGAGCATCGTGATGCAGGGCTTTTGTTGCTTCTGGACCTAGACAGCTCGATACCATCACTGAGGGTCAGTAGGTGAGGTGAGTCGGGTGATGCAACAGGGTAATGACCCTAAATATTGGAATACATCTACTCAAAGAGTTAAATGATTTCAAACAAAGAAAATCCTCAGTTTTGATCTGAGCTGAGGAAGACGTTGCTCCTGAGACGCTTGTTTGATGCAATCGCTGCCAAAGGAGGTTTTGAACAGTTACTAAGTCCAAGGATTCACTTATTTTTCCACCAGCTTTGTGAATGTTTATCGAATGTATTCAATAGAGACACAAAAGTTTATAAGAAGCACTTTTTCTACGTCGTTTCAAGTTGACCCAAGGACAACAAAAGCCTGAGGTGAACTGATACAGTTAGTGGTTGAATTTGTACTTGAGAAAGGGACTTAAGGTCAAACTCTGGTGGCTTAGAGCATGAGTCATCTGTTAAATTCATATGTATAGATACTAGTAGGTTACTCAACATGCAATTATACATTTGCTAATTCAATTGACAAATTCTGCATTAATGTCCGATATGTTTTGCGCGTGTGGTTAGATTTATTGTCAGCTTCATCTGTCCGCTCAGCTCGCTGCCACACTGGCTCTTTCTGTGTTTACTAACCCATAAGCTAGTGCTAATGCTCACTCATTAGTGGCAGCAGGTTAGCAGACAGAGGTCACTTGTATCCGTACACATGCCAATGCAGTTGCCTGTGAGGCGCTATTCATTCCTTTATCAGCTACACGTCCCCGTCTACTAGGGGAGCAGCAGGATGTGACTTTCAGCTACTTTATTACAGATTGATTTTTGCCTCTTTAAGTTGGGACCAGTGGCATTTTCCTAAACGCTCCCCAGAGGGAGGAATTATCCAAAGTCTTTCTTGCACATATACACAGTTTGCTGCACACGCCCCCCCCCCCCCCCCCCCCCCCACAAGCACGAGTACATCGTCTTTCTTTGTCTCGTAACTGAAACACATCACGGCTCATAAATAAAAGGCTGAATACCTGGCTGTGTATATCCACGCGCTTTGAGATGCTGTAGGCCACAGTGCGTCGTCCGTATTTCTCCGGTTAGCCATCATTTCTTGTGTTTTCAGCTCGGGTGGTTTAAAATGAAACCAAAACAGCCCTGAACTACAGGAGCATGTAGCATTTGGCTTGACAAGGAAAAATCACCTGGTTTTCTCGCAGTAACAAGGTCTTTTGTTATGATTAGGAGATATTTTCTTTATTATTACAAAATCTGCTTCCATTCTGATGACAAATGACCTGGTAATATCATGTTTTTTGTTTTCATTCGCATTTATATTGAACCCTGTCGTACAAAACAAAACACATCACTGCAAATATTTCTACCTCGGCTTTAGCGGTGTCGCTTGTTCTACTAAATTACTAATAATTCTGGATATAATGGATTTGTTAAAGACCTAAATACAGTAATCAGCTTTCAGCTAAAGTTTGCATTGATTTATGATCCCAGATCAATCTAGTTAAAGTTTTCTTAAGGGATTAGAGAGAGAGAAATGGCAGCCCGGTGAATGTGTATATGTAATATTTCTACCTTATTGAAGGGTTTTATGCTTGAATTATACTAAACTATCAAACCTTGAATGTGGGATACTGCAGACGCCTTGTGGTGATGTTAAATATAATGATTTTTCCCTCTCTAGTATAATTTTATGTCTCAAATCAGGAGTTAAATTGGAACGGCTCGCCGGCACACAGCTCCGTTAAAGGTTAAATTTACTTCGGTCCATTTCACTTTATTACAAAACTATTTATTCTGTGTGGGACAGTCAAATGGAAGTCATTAAATATGCAATCAACATTAAATGCAATGTATATAATGTATTGTACATTTCACATGACAGCTGGTGGAGTACAGATGTTTTTTGATTTACATATTTGTCCCATTGAAGTGCAGAATGTGGCCAGAGGTCAGGTGTCAAATGCATACGTATATATTTAAAATAATTTACCAATGTCCGTCGTTAGAAATCTCATAAACCTGATTTAATTCTTTATCTCAGGCCACAGAGGTAGATTCCTTTCAATTTGTCCACTTCTGAGCTACTGAAGCTACGACTCTCTCTTTCCTTTTTCTTTTTCTGCCTGATCCTTTCCCAGGGCGCCACTGAGAGTTCAAATCTTTAAGATGTCCTCTTTTCCTCTTCCAGTGATTTCCGGAGCCCACGCTGGCAGCACCAGAGAGCCGGGTTCTGTGGCTTTGATTGGTATTTGAAGAAAAAAAGATAATACACTGTCAGTAAACACTGTTAAAGGTTGATAACACCTTTAGCCTCCACATACAGTGCGGAGCTGGCCTTCCTCCTCTCTGCTGTGTCAAGAGTGTGAGTCCAGGATGAATTATGCTTACAGCTTTGAGATTACAGTACTTATGTCTACAAATTATCTACAGTCACCTGTGTCCCATATCTATCGCCTGTTGCAGCACTTTGTTCAATCAGGAAGTAATCCAGGTTTGGGCGTCTGCAGCCATCTCTGTGGAGAACGTAGGATTGGACAACAATTAAAATCCACTGTATGAAGTCATTAAGTTAAATGGTCAGTAATTTGTTCGGTGCAGTGTAATTGCACTGTATTAAATGCTGAGGGGGAATCAGTTAACAGCAGCCGTGCATGGGGTGTCTGTTGTTTCCAGATGTTGGGATGTCTGCTTCCTGCCTGCAGATCGGCTTTTTTCCCGAAACATGCATCACAAATGAAGGATTTTCACATGTGAAGAGATCAACATTACATCACATTTAAAATTCAACACTGCAGATGTGTCTTTGTTCGGAGCGACTGCGAGAAATCTGGAGATGGTCTCTACAGGAAAACAGAGTTCTGCATCCGAGTGTTTTCCAGGCCAGCGAAACAAACAGTTTTGGGATCAAAAGAGCTGTGTGCTCTCCAGGGTGGCAGACTTGGGTCGGCCCCAGTGCAGATTTCATGCTATTCTGGACGGCAAAAAACAAAACAACCTGGATTCTATTTCGCTCATCAGCACTTTGGCAGAGTTCTCACAATCGCAAGTTTGTGACGGCCTCCATTAGGGCCATCGATACGACATATATTGTGTCGTATAAATCAGTGTTTGCATCACTAACTGAGGGGATGACAGAGCTCGGGCCTGAAGCAGATTAGTGCCACAGCCGGAGCCAGAATTATTGATAAATGGCACGATGTGAGTGAATTGGGTTTGTTTCTGCTGCGGCTTTAGAGTCCAGCCCTGTAAATGTAACAGATGAAGGACTTTCTGATTAATATTATGCATTTAAGGCCTCTCCAAATATTCATTATGCAGGACACTTCCTAAATCTCCCACCGGCGGCTCAAGCGTCGCCTTGAGCTCTGGCACAAGCTGCAGTTCAGGACGAGCGTATCAAATTTCATCAGCTCGCCTGTAAATCAATCACAGCCTCGGCCGCTCGATGAAAGGGGCAATGGAGTTAATGCAGCGAAGGCAAGGGGGCAAATCCAGAGATTTTTAGCCATTATCTGCCACGGGAAGTTTGGCCCGAGCATCGACTTCTTCTTCTTTCGTGGACAGTGCAACCATCGCTGACTGATGAACCCTTGCCAGTGCAGTTACTAGTTAAGTGACTTGCCAAAGGGCACATTTAAGGTAGTTGCTTTTGGAAAAGTGGGTGTTATGTTCCCTTCCTCCAATCAAACTTTTCCGGGTTTATCAGATTTAGACAACCCACTCATCTCTAATTTCCTCCGGGCTGCTGCTGCTCTGACCTTTTGGAAGGTTTATGAAGTAAAGAGTTTATCTTCCCGCTGGTAAAATGTGGTATAAAATTGACAGTTGATCCATACTGTATATTTTATTCGTAACCCTGGAAACGCTCTATCTCGCGTGATACCCGTGAATTTCCCCTTTTCCTCGTGCGCCTTGTCGGTAAACAGCAACACCATTTCAGCTGCAGACTACAAACTACATTCAGCGGACATTATTCCATTCCGCTAAAACCATTACTCTGGAGTAAGCATGCAGAATTTCAAGCAGTGGCCCATTTAGGTTCGTCTCTGCAGCTTTGTATTCGACAAAACAAAAATGTCAAGTCTGGAGTTTATCTGCGTGTTTCAAGGACAAACGCACTCGTGTGTGTTTATTGCATTTAACAGGATTGTGGGCATGTTTATTAACCGTGCATCATTCACTTGGAGAGGAAAGTGTACGTTGCATGAGGTTTTTCCATTTGTGTGATTTATGGTGCATCACCCCAAACACTACACTGACCCTAATAACCAATTGGCCCAGTGCTCTTTTGCCTGGCCAGGTAATTCCTCTTGCTGTTCAGATGATGCAGATAATTCTGTGCTGCTCGGGGTAAATCACAATCTTATTTTGGGGGCCTAACGCAAAAAAACCCCCGACAAAGTCCGAACAAGACAGTCGACTGCAGGTTGAGCCAGGTCTACTGTGACTATCTGAAGAACTGCCGTCCACAAGAGGGAACTGTTATCACACCCATCCTCCCATTCATTTACAGGCAGCACCGTCACATGTCTGATCCTGTTAGGCTGCTTCTTAGAGAAAAGGATGAGCTCGCTGAGGAGGAAGGACAGAAAGTGAAATGGGGGGGGGGGGGGGGGCAGTGTACTGTTCGTCGGTGCTCGCAGATGGCTCATAAACAGGTTCTGCTCCCGTCCACTCACAATGACACTGAATGTAGGAAATTAAAATTGTTGAGCAACATCTAAAACCCTCACCAGAACCATTCCTCCAGTGTCACCTCCCATGTGTTCAAACTACAAAACATGACTTCACTGGGAGAACATGTGAGGATGACTGTTTGGATCAGATCTTGGCTTTTCACCGCCCCGCCCTGATTTATTTGTTTTAGACTTGTGGTTCACATGGGGTCTGGCGTGCAGCAGGGGTCATTCAGAGGATCCCCGATGACACATGGAAAACATTTCCCACTTATGTCTAATTAGAGGTGAATGATGTAAAAGCCTAAAATGATGAATGGTGTGCGTTGTTTATGGGTCTCGCTGCTCATAACTGTCACAGGGACTATGTTAACCCGAAGCAATATTCTGATACCAACTCAATTAGTCTCAATCAGACACGGCCATGTAAACAGCATTTTCTAGTTACCTGGATAAGGTCATATTCGGATTAAGCAATAATCTGATTAAGACAGTAAAGATGCGTAGATCAGCTCCAATGTCACATACGCCCGACTCATCCACCATCACCCACCCGAAGGAATCATTTCCTCCAATTTAGAGAACCACAAACATTAACAGGCTATCATCCACTGTGGTTTAGGTGACTCAGCCTCAGTGATGCAGCCGTGGGAACGAGCAGCTTTGTTTCTCCCAAAAAAGAAAGCAGATTGTCCAATCGGCCTATTTCACCCACCCACACCCATCTGCTATTAAACAGGTATTTACATTTTTACGACCCTACACACGTCCTAACTTGTGTGTGGAGTATTTTACATATAGTTTATAATCATTCTGCAACATGGACATATGACAAATTAGCTTCACGGGTGCAAACAAAATGGAAAAATAAAAAAACATAATAAGTCCGACGTGTAGCCTCGTACATTAAACTACTTCAGTTTGGGTTTTTTTAAAACTGGCGAAGTAACGTTGCGCGTACGATGTAGTGGACGTGATGACGTAATATGAAAACAGGAAAATGAATGGGATATTCTACCAGTATCACAATGATGTCTTACTCTAAATAAGGTCAATATTAAATTGGTCATTGGAAATAAATTCATTTTGAGCATCAAAGCTTGGGGTGTGAATGGTGAGTGTCCAGCACGTGGGGGGGTAGGCTACACTATTAATAGCATTAGTTGAGGTCACCACAGTGAAGGTTTTATCTTATGATTCACTGCAGTAACGCACTAAAGCATCAGGCTGCACACACACTTTGTGTCTCCTCTTCCCACATCTGTATCTGCAGAATCTCACATTGATTTCCCCCCCTCACCTCCCTGCTCCGAGCGTGGGGCCCCGAGCAGTCACTTCCTGGCGGAGGGACCAGGCTGCTGCTGCGTGCTTCTATCCCCGGCCATGCTTTTTATTTTGCAGGACAATCCAGGCTCCTCCCTTTGCACAACGTCACCCGATCCCGATCTCTCCCAGAGCGATAGTCGGCAGGCAGCAGCTCAGTGTGGAGGCAGAGCAGCGGGGTGAAGCCAACACGGTGCGGTTCCATCCAGAGAGCAGGAGACAGGAGGAGGTGGAAACACAAAGACCCCGGGGGGACGCATCCCACCATTTCTTATTTTCTTCCAGAGTTACAGCAACTTCACCGGGCCTGGGGTGTCCAGCTGTGTCCGGCTGCAGCCTGGGAAGAACCGGGGGGAACTTAAAGGGAACTACGGGAGGAGCGGTGCCAGGGGAAGAAGAGAAACCGGCCCCCACACACCCCGCACCCCGCCTGGAGGAACTCCCCAAGTGTTGGAAACTTCCCGGAGCGGCATCGATCGAGGACCTCCCGCCCACTTTTTTTTTTTTTTTTACCCCTGCTCCACAGCTCTGGAAGAGGGGGGGAGAGAGAGAGAGAGAGAGTTGTGCAGCCCGCTGCGGTGGATGGAGCAACAAAGGCTGGATGGTTTAAACTAAGAAGCAGAGACCCCAGCTCTCCTCGTCGCCTCTGCACGGATCTCATTGCCTCGGACCACTTTTATTTTTTTTGGGGGTAGGGGGGCGTTACAAACTCTCCATCAGCAGCCGCAAGACGCCACAAAAATTGGTGCTTTGGCCCCGTGACGCGCACCACAGATCCTCGAGTTTTGCGAAAGTGCGCCGCCGCTGCCGCTGCTCACTGGGAGTGTAGTGGACTCGCTGGGAAGCCGAAGTGGGATTTGCAGAAGTTGCATGCTCGGTCTTTGTTGTCTGGAGTGAGCCCTACATCCAACCCGACAAGACCCCGGACAAGTTGAGGTGCCATGGCGATGTACGCGGGGGTATGGATGCTCCTGCTGGCGCTGCGCATTCACGGTAAGCCGCAGAAATCATCTCAGACATGATCTACCTCATTTTATCATCAACCCCCCCACCCACTATGTGTGTGTGTGTGTGTGTGCGTGTGCATATATATATGATATGCTGCACCACTGACACGTGAACGCCTGACATGAGTGCGCGAGAGGATATTTGAAAGTGTTTTTTTGGATCCCAGCCCCATGTCTGCAGAATACTTAGTAATGGCTGCACAGATCGTGGAGTTACGCGGGCTGCAGGCAGATGGCGATGTGTGCGAACCGTGGAGGTCTCCTCTTACCCCCCCACCACCACCACCACCACCACCTCATTGTGATGACAACTGGGGCCAATGGTGCTCTGCAATGGGAACAGAGAGGCCTGTTGCTCTCGGGTTCTCCGGGCTCCTATTAAAATGTGGTTAATAATTAGTGAGTGAATTGCAGTTTTGACGAAAAGCTCTTTGTAAATCGTGTGTTTTCATTGTGAATAGGAAGCACAGGCTGTTTTTTTTTTCCCAGGGTGACGCAGATTAGGATGACATTTGTCTTCCATAGAATCGTGTGTGTGTGTCTTTGTCTTTCTATTGCTATGAGGGACAATTTTGGTTCAGTACCATCATCCTGGGGACATTTTCAAAAGGCTGTTTGAGGCTAAATATTTGGATTTAGGGTAAGAGTTAGGTTTAGTTGTGATGGTTAAGGGGCCAGGGAATGAATTATGTCAATGAGTGTCCTTACAAATATGGAGAGACAAGTGTGTGTGTGTGTGTGTGATGAAGTGAAGACAAATTCTAGGTTAAGGTTGGAATAAGTCTCCAGGAAATCAATGAAAGTGTGTGTGTGTGTGTGTGTGTGTGTGGTCCAGGTATTACTCATGTTGTTGGGACCTAAATCTGTTTACACGGCCACATTATGGGGACAAAAAGCAAATCCCCATAACGCAAATCATTAAATTATAAGGTGGAGACACATTTGAATGTGTGCGTGTGAGAGAAGGAAGGAGAGAGAGAGGGAAACACAGGTGATTGATATCAGCAGCTACATTGATGGTCTTGACATTAAAGCTTCCCAGAGAGGATTCCACTCATTTAAAAACACACAATGAATAAATGTAATGGCATCTCATTGGACGGATCATGATTCTGACAACCTTCCCTGTTGGAAAACAAAACAAGCCAATAGCGAACGACGACGCGTTTACGCATGTGCGTGTTTGTGATCCATTATGCAGAGGAGGGCTTTTAAAGGCTTAGCCCGAAAGTTTACTGGTCTGTTTACATATTTTTGAACCCGGCGATTTCTTGTCTGGCGCCCTTTTTACGAAAAAAACGAGGAATGGAAGGAAGGAGGGTCAAGTGTGGTCAAGAAATGTCAGATCGTGTTTAGAATGGACGGCAGAGCGTCGGTGCTCTTAGTGATCCGCGGCTGCAGTGATCCCCTTTCTCGCCTAATGAGTCTTAAAAGTCTTTTCAGGTTGAATATTTTTCTTTCATCCGAGCTTGTTTTTTTTTCTTCTTCTTCTTCTTCTCACCTCCTTCGGGCTGGAGAAGAGCTAAAGATACTGACCTTGTTCGCAGCGAGGCTCCTTGTGGCGTCATGTGTTTAAGACTTGATTGAATACTTTGATCAAAAGCCCCCTGTCTGATTTACATTGAGATGATCCCTTTGCTTGTGGAGAAGATCAGGATTAACTGGTTCCCTTGGGATTCGTGGTGGAAATCTTTTGATGCTGTTCAGTCAAGGGAGTGGAAAATGTCTCAAACATTGCTCTTAAAGCGTCCTGGAAATGTCTTATTTGAGCAAAGAAGGAGGTGATTTCTGAGTCTAATTAGACTTCAGACTACATTTTGCTCTTTATTTCTTATGTTATTGCCGCGGCGCATATTAAAATTTGAAAAGACGACATAACTCATTCCCTCAGACGTTTTCATGAAGGGGAACGGCTTTGGATAAGTTGTATTCCAGCTTTTTTGTTGGGACCTTTTTTTTTTCCCCTTTGACATGCAAAAACAAGAATTCTGTCTTTTTCACCCTGAGGTTAAAGGGTGTAGCCATAAATGCCCCAGCGTCTTTGATGGTCTAATTGATATACAACATGTCTCAGACTCTGCCCTCATTACCCAGGCACAAACAAGTGGGAATGCCCCTAACAAATGCAAGTAGCAGCAAACCGCGTTTCGCAGTTATCCATCAGGGAAAACCATTTGCGCCTGTCATGGTAATAACCATTTGTAGGAAACACGAGAGTGCCAAATTCATAAACGGGAAAATATTCCAAGCTGCTCGCCAAATAGATTATCAAATAAAAGGAACATTGAGAATAATGGATCTGTGAATAATAACAGCAGCTCTGTTCCCTCTCTCTTATATTATCACCAGGTCTCTGCAGGATTCCAGACTGATATTTAATTGAGTGTGAATTGGGTTTGCAACCAGGTGGTTGTTTATGGCTTGGCTCCGTCCTCGGGTCCTGTTGCTGTACAAGCCCTTATAGATCTCACCCTCGGAGGCGGGATAAGGAGATTTTCCAGCTCTAATTCTCCATCTTAGTTGGATTAAACATTGGGGAAATAAATACTGAATGGTGGACAAGCATCAACTTTGAATGTATTATTATTATTCTGGCTTGGAAACTGTGTAGCTGTGAATTACAGTGGCTGTAATAACTTGGCACCACGCGTGCTAAAATAATTCTGCAGGAGACCCCCTGTTGTTCAGCTCCGTCAGTCGCGTCATGCGGTCGCTGCTTTGAGTTTTCTCTTGTATTATCCCGGCACAGCTGCATTATTTCTGCGTGTCCCTGTCTGATTCTCGCGTGATGTCCCCTGAGAGATATAAACAGCGGGCGATGTTTTCGTGTTTCCCTCTGATCGACAGGTTTATTGTCTCGACTCTTTTAGGGTTAATTGCACGGCTCACTACCTGATTTCCGTGCACAAGCTTGTCACCGAAGCGCGTAACACATCAGCCCGTTTTGACTCAACGACAAACGGTCACACGCTGCGCCGCTGCGGCGTGTTTTTGTTTTTTCATTGGAAGCACGTTGACGTCTGCCTTTGTGTGTGACATGTCACCTGCTTCAGCTCCGCCGATTGATTGACTGAACAGTCGGGGGTAGTGGGGGTGCAGGAGAAACATGCAGGAGAAACGAAGGAATACTGCTACTCCCCCCCCCCCACCCCCCTTTGGAACATTATAATTTGTATTTCAACTTTGCTCATCTTCACTCTTCCTTTCGAAGGGAAACTGTAATTGCTGTGGCATTTTGTATTTCATCCTGGATGACAGTTGTGATATCGGAGAGAGAGAGAGAGAGCCACTGTGGGATTGTTGAGCGTTGATGGTTAGTGTGAATACAAATTGCCCTGATCTCCATTCCCTGGGGGAGTCTCCCTTTGGTCCCCGCTGAGGTGATGGATGGGAGAGAGAGCGCGGGAGTCCTGGGAGACGAGCTTGAGGGGAGCTGACAGGAGATTAAGCTTCTCTTTCGCCATAGGAACTAATGGAGGCGCTCGGCCACTCAGACGTCATCTCTTTGAGCATTTAGCTCATTGTGGTTCTGCTGTCAGCTCTTTAGGAAATCCCTCTGCAAACACCGTGTGAAATGTCTCTGCAAAGTTTCTGTTATTTTGTCTGCTTTACTGGAAATGAAGTGGCCCTTCGTTAATTTCCAGAGTAATTTTCTCTTTTCAATGGCAAACTGTTTAAAGGAGCTAACTCTCTGTCACAGTGGTCGATCCATTCTCGGTTTTCTTTTGACGCATATTTCCAGACCCTGTGGTCTCTGCGTGGAGGCTGAATATCACAAAAATAAATAAATAAATAAAACAAGACGTTAAACACTGAACCTAAATAATGAAAAGGTTATGACAAAATGGAGTGTACCAGTATTAAAAAGTGAATGACTGTTGAATAAAGATCCTCTTTTCCGATTGTTTGGAGTTTTATATGCAGGATTGGGATTGAGTTAATGTTTCAGGGCCTCGAGTGAGAAGCTTACAGCTCTTCTGCATATCTCTGTGATGATGAAATAGTTTGGATCTGATCCCCTCGTTACTGAATGGAGCTATTTTCAGGAACAGGGAAGTTTAGTCGAATATCACAAGTGATGTTTGTCCCAGACAGCGGCTGTCTAAGGTTACCAGGGAGCTGGTTTCTGTCTGAACATGCAGCTCGGTATCATACGCAGTGTTTGCAGCGTGTTATTGTTTTCATGTACAGTATCTGTCAGATGTCCCCCTCCTGTTCCTTCGCCTCCTTCATTCCACACAGTCATCACGCTGGATCAGGATGGAAAACACGCTTATCACGTTCGCACTCGCTTATCACGCTCCAGCTGCGATGCTTTAGATCCTTGATGTTCTTCTGTTTTAGATCCTTGACGTTCTTCTGTTTTAGGTCCTTGACGTTCTTCTGTTTTAGGTCCTTGACGTTCTTCTCTGTTTCAGCCCAAATCGCAGAATCAGCAGAGTAAGGAAAATCAATAACGGGGATCGGATCTCGCCCAGAGTTTTCCCCATGTGGCATTAATCTGTCGAGTCATTCTTTCTATTTAGCCGATCCTTGTAAAGGGATTAAATGGTTAAATTCCTGCTCGGCTCTTGAGAATGAAAATGGCATCGACTGACTACACTTGTTCCATATTTTCCTTGGCGTTCGTCAGATGGCTGTTCCAGCATCCTTATTATGGTTCCTGAGTTGATGTAAATCTCCTCGGAAGAAAAAGTAAATAATCTCGCATGTTGGAGGGATTCAGACGGTCTGCACTGTTTTTATGTGACACCGTCTTGGCTTGGCAGCAGCTTGTGGAGTTTCTGAGCACTATTTCTCCCTGAGTGCTCAGTTACTATAGCTACTACCTGTAATCAGTCATTTCAGTGAAAATAAATGATTTTCATTTCTTTGCAAAGGCTGCATCAGTTTCTATGTTGTTCCAAGTTGTGGTGTGAAGGGAATACAACATGTTAATGCATCATTTTAATGGTTTTTCTTTACTGGTTCAGCATGTATTTATCTTCTTTTCCACTTTAAAAAAAAAAAAAATCACATGGGAAAAGTGTTCTTTGCAAACTGGGTCCAGGTTTACAACCGGGGCATCCAGTCACAGGCTGATCTGGGATTGAGAGAGTGGATAATTCCTGGTCTTTCCCCTAAGGCTGCAGGACTTTAAGACAAAGCAGATCTGATCAGTACACCCCCCGCCCTACCCCCCCTTTACCCTGTGGGACTGCCAGAACAAGTCAATTTACAACAGGCAGCTGGACTGAAGAAGTAATAACCAGTCAGTGAACAACAGAGGATAAAGACAACAGTTGATCCCTGAAAGTGGAGGATAAAGTCTGTTGTGGTTTGCTGATTTTTGGGCTGATACCAGAGCTGCTACAAAACCATCAAGCAAGAGTCACTGGGACTCCATTTCAAAATGCATCACTTTTCCTTTGTTTATATCTGGTGTTTCTAAAATTGACCCTTTTGGATAAACTCTGCAACACCGACTTTGGAAACTATGACACTGTGATTGGCTGTTATCGGCCATGACTCGTTGTGGCGTTGCTGACCTGTACTGTCAGTTCCAACCTCTCAATTGGCCTCGTGAAAAGAAATGCCTTGTTTTCTGCAGACTAGACAATCTGCTTCACGTGTTGCACTGACACACACGTGACCGCTGTATGTGAGCGGTCATGTGATGTGTTTTCAGGTGTGATTATATCAGACATAGGAGCTGGGATGCTGGACGGGAGATCATCATATTACTGTGGATGGAGCCCAACACACACACAGAGATTTTAAACAGACTTGATTATAGTTTGAATGTTTAGTTACATTGGCTTCGCGCTCATCCAGGTCAACACTTCCAGGTTCTGTAGTTTCTTGTTACGGTGGACTGTGATCCGTCTTGTGGCTTTGATGGACAGGTTGATGCTGTTACCACGTTTTCTGCCTGTTTGACTCAGTTGAATTTTGTACAGTCCCCTGGCAAGTAGCCGGCCCGGCAGCTCTGCCTCTTATTGTGCGGTGTCAGACCAATGCATCACTTGTTGTATCCTGTATATTGGGCACGTATAGACCTTAAATCAGATAGAAGTCTCTCTCCGCTGCTTTAACGATGGCAGTGTAATACAGTTTTCAAAGTTAAGAATATCCTCTGCAGTGTTTTTCCTCCTGCCGTAACAATTTGAGAGACACATTCTATTAAATTTCTTTTGTTTCTGACACTTCTTTTTTTCATTAATAAAAATGGTCCATCCTTCAAAGAGCACATTCTGCAGATACATTCGTGGCCTCAAACACGTCACTTTATACGACGCTGACTGTTTGCACAAAAGCAACTTGCAGCTGAAAACATCTGCACTGCCTTTAAATATAAAACATATCTGTCAATCCCATTAGCCTCCCAGCTCACCCACTGCGCATGCCGCCCGCTGATAAATACCCCCCCAGGGCCGTGGGGCTGAAAGGGAATATATATATATGTATATATATGCTCACAGAATGAAAATATCGAACATTTTCTAAATATTTTGCAGCTGCTCCAATCTTTCAATGCGGGAAATGAGTCAGAGTGGTATCGAAATTTCCGTCACCGTGACACATCAGCTTTTTTTCACGAGGCTCAGAGCTGATCTCCTGCCAGGGACTTTACATTTTCCTCTCTTACTGTCTACAAACTTGGGTGTCCCTCCTCCCCCCCCGCCGTCCCCCACTCTCTCTCTCTGTCTCCCCTGTCTCCCCCGCTCTGCCTTTGAGGGTGGTGTGTGCCGGGAGTCTGCTCGGTTAGCACTTGGTACAAAAGGGGGTTTGTTTCATGAAATGTTTCCCTTTTTAATGAGTGATAGTGTTCACTCATTTAATATTCTGCGCCGATATCTCCCTGGGAGCTGACTGTGCTTCAAAGCAACAGCGTTGGTTGTAAATGGGAGTGTTGGGGAGGGGGGGGGGATGCAGTGACAGTGCTGGTGGTACAAGGGGGGGGGGGGTTGCTTAGAAAACACAGGTTTATTTATTCTCCCTAACATATAGCTAAGCTCCCAGTGTGCTGCAGCTTGGTGCAAAGCTCCTTAGTGGCCTCATCCTGTGCAGACAGACTCGCAAAATATGACTGATAACAGGTCAGCTCTGTGTCTGTCGCACTTTCTCTGTGTGCGTCTTTCATTTGTGTTTGCACAGTCATTCCCTGGCTGTGATACATAATTGCTTGATTCTGAAGGATTCCGCTTGCTTATGCGGGAACATTTTCTCTGAACATTTCGGCGATTATTTCTTCGCCTCCACCTGCGCCGCCGCCGACACGATGATGGTTTCCCAGCACTTGTCATTAAAGTGAGATTGAGGTCAAGCCACATGAGTGGTACATATTCTCCAGTCTGCCTGTTTTCTTTTGTTGTTGTAGTGCACATGGTTCAACTTTGCATTTGAGAGATGAAGATGAACAAAGAGGTGGTCTGCAGTTTGGCATCGATCCCTCGTTTTGTTAGTGGGGTCTATGCCAAAGCAACTAATGTAGTCTGCTATCGATTCCCCAGTTTCAAGCCTGGCTGAGTTTCAAACCAAAGTTGCATTGTTTTCAGAAAGTCAGGTGGGCCGAATGGCCTCCACCTTCCCCTCCTATGCCCTCTTCTTTTTAAGTGGCGTTGCAGTGCATGTTGTTATCAGCAGATTTTGTATTTAGATGAAAACCAGGAAGTAATCCAAACCCTCGCCCCCACCTCAGTGCAGGGAAAGCTGCTCTGTCTATCCCTTTATCTCGAGCGGCAACCGACTTTGGTCCGCGTTAGAACTGCACCTACTTAACGGTATTGACTTGTATGCATGAACACAAGGCTGCCAGGGGTATAGCTGTGCTGTGCTTCAACTATACATTCAGTGCAACATGTCAATAAAAGATGGAGAACAACTTGGAGTGTGCATATTTAGTAGTTTTGAGCAGGAGCATCTTATAAGAACATGAACCAAAGAGACTTGTGCTAATGAAGAGAAGATGTGCACATGCAGCGACCTCCATGCTTAATGTTTCCATCACATAAAGTGCACGTTGGACTGCTGCAGTAATCCCAATCATGCATTGTGTTCAGGACCAACTGTACCAATGTATCGTATATGAATAAAAACACTTGATTGTGAAAGAAGACAGCAACTTATGATACTTACTGATAAGTAAAACAAAAATCTAGAATGTCCCTCAGTGGAGTGCATAACTCTGCCAAGGCCCAACTGTCCCATTGAATCCAATCAAGCTGCACCAAATTCCAATAATTCATGGTTCTTTTTTTTTACTAAGAACCGTTACTCTCTTCATTTGCAGCTGTTTTGCGTTTACCTGCTTTATTGTTTTTGGACAGAAGAATGAATGTCTCCTCGCTGAACGTTGCTCTTAAAAGAATTAGACACAATAATCACATTTCAAGATTTTTGCAAAATGTTTGGCTGATGTCTTTCACTTTGATATTGCTGCTGTAGCAACACTTGGCAAAAAAACTATAGGGTTTGGCCCAAGGAAAGTCTGTCATGGTAACTAAAGTAAGACAAAAGGGAAGGTTGAGCCACGGTTAAAACCCTTTGGTTAAGGTTATGGAATGATCCAGGTCATAGCTGGCCCCGAACTGCTAGTCGGCGCTGGCATTATGTCTGGTCTGGGTTACTTTTCACTATTTCCCCTGAAGCTAATAATATCTAATGCAGAATAGTTGCGTATTAAATGCCTGCCCTCCCACCTCTCTCCTCCTCCTCCTTCTCACTTCTCCCTGCCTCCTCCAGCTGAATAAATTTGCCAGTGGTTTCCACATGGGAGCTTCCACTCTGGCAGTGCACATCTTGCTTGGCTACGGGTCTGCAAGTAGAATTAACCAGTCAGGAATCTGGAGAGCTTCTTTGATAAGCAGTAAAGGAATCACTCAGGCCCATTTTGTAGTTCACGGTTTTGTCAGTTGAGCCACGAGGAAGCCAAATGTCACGTCGGGGCAGAGAAACAGAAGGTTGTTGGGTCAAGGGTTCCCCCTCCTCTCCCGCCCATGTGTCGACAGTATGAGTTACAACGTTTATGATGATAAGTTATGCAGATATAAGTGGCCGCAAAACACCCACCGGCTGACCCGGCACCCACATAGCTCATAGTCTCACAGATGAAGAGTGGGAGTGAAGAGAGCATTTTCCTGCCTCTATTGATGTATCCCAGTCGAGTTTCATCTCCCGCTTTACCAATATGCCGTGTTCATTGAGCACGAGTGTCGTAGATATCTATTTGAAATGGATGCAGGGACGTGCGATTGTTCCAAGCGCCCCGTATACCTTATTTGTCAGCATTAGGCAACAGGAAATAGAAGCTAAAGAGGAGCAAATGTTGGAATGAGAAACTCGATACAGAGGCGGTTTAACGCTGCAGCAAATCCCGTGAAATACCTTCCTCCTTACGACCTGCAGACCCCTTCAGGATGCCAAGTTTTTAAATTGCTCTGCAGACTGGGTTTTAAGGATTGTACCTTTCTTCTAAAAATTCACAGGGAACAAAAGTGTAAATGGAAAGAGGAAAAGGGGGAAATGGAGATTTACACGTAGACCCTGCGGGGGATGGGAGTTTGTAGAGGGTCATGCTGTTCGTGAACGAGGGCTGCGTTCCAAAGGGTGATTCGCCCTCGCCTTGAAATGGTGTTTTTGGCTGGAGTTCCATGTCGGCACTGCGAGGGCTGCTCCCCGCACGAAAAGACTTGAGCAAATAAAAGTTCATTCAATGTTTTCCATCTCATTAGGCCTTTTTTTCTGTTTCTACGCGGGAGGCCATCAGACCCCCCCCCCCCCCAAAAAAAAACAACTTACATTCTCCATTAAAGCCATCTCCAAGCAAACGTGTTGCCTCTCGCGTAATTGTGAGAATATTACGACGCATAAAACAGTAAATTGAATTAAAAGATCCTATTGTCTGCTAAATTAGTTCAATTAAAGCCGTGCGTAATTTGAGCGCTGAGTGATTCAGGGGCTCGATCAGATCTTTTCATAACGAGGGAGTTCAAGTCGAGATGAAATGTTAGTCCCGTGTTTCAGTTGACTCCTCGGCAGAGATGACGGTTGGGATAAAGCTGATTGGATTTGCCGCACGTTGTCAAGGGTGTGTTTCATCCCTGCTGTTTGTGAAATATCGGTTAAGCTGTAGAAAAAAACCCAACAAAGAAAATTCTGCATGTTGCTACGTGGGATTTAAAGGGTTAATCCTATTGATTGATTGGTTGGTGGGATTTGTGAGCGTGTAATTCTGCTGGAAGTTTCTCAGACCCAGAGATTCGGTGTGTGTGTGTGTGTGTGTGTGTGTGTGTGTGTGTGTGTGTGTGTGTGTGTGTGTGTGTGTGTGTGTGTGTGTGTGTGTGTGTGTGTGTGTGTGTGTGTGTGTGTGTGTGTGTGTGTGTGAGAGATTCGGGGGCAGTTTGGTCATGCGCCACACTTCCCCCACCCCCACACTGCTGACACTGTGTGACTGGCGTGGGGTGGGTGTTTGTTTTTGCTGGGAAGACTCGGGAAGGAGTTCACTGAGGCATGAGCGTGCGTGCGTGCGTGCGTGTGTGTGCGCGCGTCGCAGAGTGCGTGAAAGAACGCATACAACCGAGCGAGCGCGAGGCAGAGGCAGCTTCACGTTGCCGGCCCTGCTCCCCCCCTGATCGTGACCCACTTTCTTTCCCCCCGCTCGTCGCTCCCTCTTTAATTGCCGCGCGGCACACTGAGGCCATCTGCTCGACTGAGGCCCGTCGCCATGGAGATGCTGGGAGGCTTTTCGGATTTGCCGCGGACTGACCAACAGGGAAATAGAGGTCAGGGAATGGGGGTAGGGTGCTGGACAGTCACAGGGGCACCAGCACTGTATCGTCTGACAGTGCAATATTACACCTGCATCTGAAACAGACGCAGTCACATCCTGCCGGGGGTGTTTTAACAAAAACAAATATATGTTGTCAGGGGGGAAAACATGCATCTCCACAAAAACAACTCGTCCGGGTTCATAAGCCAAGTTTTTGAAACTGAGAGATGTTTGAATGATGATAGGAATGAATATTAAACTAGAGAGAAAGTTTTCATATTTCTTAAATAGTTACATTTTTGCCATGTGGACTTATTTAGACAAAAGGGCGATTTCTCAGAGTTAACATGACGCCGCTGCCTCGGTCAGATGTGTATTTAGCGTCGTCTCATCTGCCTGCTCTGATCATTTTGAGCTGTGTTCCTTTATCCTCGCGAGTGTCTTTGGATATTTTGCTGCTCCTGCTTATTTCCCTTCCAATGACACGCCTCGGTGCAGAAGCAGTTGTGCTGTGCTTCCAATTAACACTCGGGCGTATTTCAGAGCCCCGGTCTGCACGGCTCCGTCGCCTTTTGCTCCTCAGTCTGTCGGCTGCTCTCGCATCAAGTCCGACCCACGTGTTGGCTCCACAGGATCATTTGGTCAAATAGTTAAATGTGGCATTTCATTCCAGGAGAATGTTCCACTTAAGTGGGTCTGATGGAGTCTTGGTGTTGACCTCTGGCACGTGCATATTGCTGTGCTTTGGGAGACACTATATATTT
Organism: Verasper variegatus; assembly: GCA_026259375.1. NCBI lineage: Eukaryota > Metazoa > Chordata > Actinopteri > Pleuronectiformes > Pleuronectidae > Verasper > Verasper variegatus. The sequence goes on from CM048047.1 coordinate 22,226,922, forward strand.
ACTCCTCTTTCAAAGGTCAGTATTGGTAGATGTCATATCAGAAGAAGTGCCATTTATAGGTCAATTCCTCATTAGTAATCCGGTGGAGTTTGGATCAGAAGCATCTGCTGCCTTGTCTGTGCCACTGAGCTGTCGGGGGGAGAGCCACACGATTTGGTTATAGTGATGCGGAACTCGCCTTGTTGAATATAAAAAAAAGTTACAAGTCTGGCTTCAGTTTACATTACATCATTAAGAAGATACTTATTTTATTACTGGATGCTGTGGTTATACTGGTTACAGATTTCTTTGAGCTGCCATAATTGAACCCTGAAGCCACCGCTGCTGCACAAAGAGCTGTTCACCTGTTATAAAGTTCGGTGAAGCTCGAGAATTAGTTGTCGCTGTCACTTGTGTGGAGTCCTAGCCGCCACTGTTACAGAGCACTGGTTAGGGTTTTATTAATATTGAACGTATGCTGATAGATACCCACAAAATAAAAAGAAATGTACACGGAGACGTCTTAAAATATTTCACCAACAGTCCAAAATCCAAAGGTATTCCATTTATAATAATAATTGGTGTTTTGGCTTCATGAATTATTATTTTATCCAAATAAACACAGCCCTCAGCACTCTTACTACCAATGGTGTTGTTGCAGACGACCACAGCTTCGGTAGGCGTCCACATGTCAGGGCAGACAGACTAGACTATGGCGTCAGGTGTACATCTCCTCCACTACAAGGTGCTGTCTGTGCCTCCACTGGTTTCCTTAACAAGAGTCAGACCTCCCACGTCGGCTGTCAGCATCCAGCGACTTTGATGCCGTCACTATCTGCATAGATGCCTCAGACAGCTTACTTTGCTCCTCCGTCACCCACCAGTGACAGAGTAACGCAGGAGGAGGCTGTGACAGGGGAAGCTCGCTCTGTCAATTTATACTCCGGGCGAGCATTTGATCTCGGAGCTGCCCAAAACGTACAGCCAGAGCTCAAGTTAACAAGACAATGTTCCCAGCGCCTGTAATAGGACCGGGCCCCTTTTTTTTCAGCAGAGGGGGAGACAGAGAGAGAGAGAGAGAGACAGCCTCTCAAAGTCAAGGTCATGATGTCGAGCAGTGTTGTATTTGCCATCGCGCCCTTCGTCCTATCACAGCTTATCCAGAGCTGCTGCAGAGGTGGGGTGAGAACCGCTGTGCTCTGCGGGCAGCGCTCTAGATTATGCGCTCGGAGAGATTAATCAAATCGTACGGCGTTGTGCTATGAAAGAGTCTGTATGCGCTCCTCAAACTGGGTTGAATGTTGCTCCCTTCCATTGTCAAAGGGGCAGCACACGTACAGCTTGACACGAGGCAGTGCAGCGATGCTAAATGAACTGTCTTTCCCAAAGGATTATGTCATGGCGGAGCAGTGTGGACGGAGCTCGTCGGCTGAAGTGATTTTCAGAGTCCGTGTGTTGCCAAACTGCTGATTGCAGTTTGAATGGACGCCACGCTGCAAGAGGACTCTTAATTACCCTTCCTTAAGTGCACATGCTGACTCGACAGTGGGGCCTTTTGATTTGTCTAACAAGGGACGCCTGCCTCCTCTCCTTATTTGAACTGAGCTTTACAGCTACTTTTAGTCTCATCCAACTCCGGACCCTGTTTATGCTCAGAAGCACCGCACTAAAAATAATTTAATTCCCTTTTTATGGAACGGCCGAGGGGAACAAAAGTTGTTCACCAGTCAACAGAATGAAATCCACTCAACCACTCAGCTGAATATTTATTTATTTACCCTACCCGGTTGCCATTTTGGTCCTCAGAATCCCTGGAGAGGGAAATGCATTAAGCCACTCACTGTATTTACTTTGTTGAATTGATGCTGATGTGTGCGGGCAGGCAAGAGGATGGAGGATGGGAAATTGATCATCGGTGAATGAGTGTCAGGGGAATCTTGACATCCACAACTGCTTTTCACGCTTTGAGCTCAGAGAATCCATCAAGCAGAAAGTCGGTGCCATCGGAGGATGCGACTACTTACCACTCAGATTAAGACACTGCTGCTTGTTCAGGCGTGCACACTTCAGTGATGTGCTTTATTTGATTGTTGTTTGATTGCTTGTTTGCACCTTCCAGGTTTTGATAACTCAAACACACACACACACATCAGGGTGGTTAGTGAACTGGGTACATTTCCTCTCGCAGATGATGCGCATGCAGTGTGAAATTCAAGTTTGTGTGTATCTGTAAAATAATTGGACGTATCGCAGACTTATAAATCCCTCCAGGAGTTTATGGCATTGATTTAGAAACATAAAAGATACAGAGCTAAAATCAGCAATATCTGCACATCCTGGTTTGTCCGGTTTCATAATTCCCCCGCAGTGCAGCAACTGCAAATCATCAAGACGTCGCCCTTTGACTCACAGTCATCAGCGGTCGCTTGTCCTTTCACGTAAGATAAACACGCATGTTTTGAGAATAAACCTGCAGCACCATCGAGCATCTTCAGTCCGTGTCACCACAAGATCAAAAATAATCCCAGCAGGAGGAAGCGGTCACGTACAGCTGCCAGTGAAGACGGCTGCAGTTTCACTAGTAAAGGAAAACGGGCAACTGTTGGTTAAATGAAGGCGTTACGTGGCATTATGTTAAAAAATGGGAGCAGTTCTTGTGTGGGCTGTTCAGAACGCTGTGTTATTTATGTGATAGTGTTCACAGCACAGGGCTGTTGTGGAGGATCTCTATTCAGTATAGGAATGACAGTCATGCGTTTGCAAGGTAACCCCTGCAGCAGAGGTCTGGTTTATTTAACACTCACACAAAAGAGTGGCTCTAAAAACTAAGAGCAGCTAAGAGTCGGCATTCTGCAAAAATACGGTCTGAATAATGAATGATATCCTTTCAAAAAATTCCCTGCCAGATAAACAAAAGGCAGAAATGAAAGGCTTCTTCTTTGCACCTCTGAGGGTTTGACTTCCCACACACCTTGAGCGGGCGTCTCATCTGACAAATCGTTTTTCCTCTTTTTTTAATTTGAAAGAAGTGGAGAAATGTAAGCGGAGAACCAATGAAAACTGCCATTAGAGGCTGTGTTGTGTTATGAATTAAAGGCATATTTAGGATGGGTGGCAGTGTCTCCCAGGCATGAATAAGCCCTTTGTACTGCATGTGTAGACTCATTTGTTTAGCTCGTTCGAGATGGGCCTGGCTGATTTTCATGTGGTGGATGTGAAAGTACTTTGTGAATAACGAGAGGATTACAGGCATTACTGTTCCACGATAATGCAGGTTTATGTGAATCCGCATAATTGTTGATTATTGCTCAATCTTGGCAGGAGACTAAAAGCTTGCCCCTACAGGTTTGTCACCTGATTGCAGCTTCTTCAGCCCCCCCCCCCCCCTTTTTTTTTTTTAATTGCCGAGTCATTACTGTAAACTCAATTTTGCTCTCAGCTGATTTGCCCCAGTTCAACAAAGGTTTAATTAAAAGAATTAAAAGCTGCAAGGCGAATTATTGTGTGTATTTTATTCACTTCAAGTTTTGAATAAAGCATCAAGTGCCTGTTGTCTCACTCAGGTAATAAAGTCATTGGGGCGACTTCCTGTAGCAGTTGTTTAATTTATTTAATTGGTATTCTTGACAGGTTCTGTCTTTCAGATTATTCACCACCGTGACGCGAACCTTAGATTTACGATTAACATTCACAGGAGACTGTCGGTGGCTGTCGGCCTTTCTATGAATCAACAATTCTTCCCAGCAAGATGAATAAAAGACTTAGGAATTAGAAATGTGTAACCTTTCCACAGGGAGACGCGCTGTGTGATTTATTAGTATAAAGCTGTTTGCTCCTCCCCCTTCCTATTATATGTTTTTAAGTATCGCAGGGAATGAATACATCCCAGAGGCTGAATGAGCTCAGGCTCCATGACTGCGGCTCATGCATCACAAAGGAGCGTGCGCAGGCTCCTCCTTTCCACGCAAAGCCGCCTTCGCACGCAGTCACACGGCGCCGAGCTACTACTACACTATCCAATCCTCCGGAGCGTGCTTGCATGTGTGGAGGTATTTTTAGCAACGCACATGCACACAACTGCAACGCGATGTGTCAGGGGGGCGGCATCGTGTGAAGGGTTCAGTCAGATGGTCCTTAACGCTTCGCCCAGAGCTCTGCAGCAGGGATGTGTTTGCGCCCAGCACTGGAGGGGGGTCACGTGCTGACCTCATTGTGTGCACGAGTAAGTGCACTCCGCCGCATCGCTGTGCAACTCCTCTCCGCATAATGAGAGAGCGACTTATCTCAGCGCTAATAGCTAATTGATTGATTTTCCCCGGCACAAATATCCTGGATCGAATCATTTTTTTTTTTCATCCTCCTATCAAGTTGCTCAGAGAAGCAGAGGGAGCCGTGGAAAGTGTCTTTTTCTGAATACGGAGAGATTTAATATTTTCATCCCTAGAAAAGAAGTGACATGCTTTATCACTCTTGGCCTCATACCCCCCCGCCCCGCCCCGCCCATCCCTCACAGGGAGCTGTGTGCTACAGGGCTGCACTGCCATGGAAAAGCACTTTGCAATGAAGAAAACACATTTCTCCTACGTAAACACAGAGGTTAATGTCTTATTTACAAGCTGCTGCCCCCCCCATGAGCTGACCTGTTTGGCACAAATGTCTCGCTGTCTTTATGAGACAGTGCAGGCAAAGGTGATCCAACACAGGCAGATCCGTCCTCAGCTGTCCTGCTCTTAGTGTCGTCGCCCTTCGGAAGCCACACATTTCCCCCCACCCCCCCACCCCCCTTTCCTTTGACGTTCAAAGATTGCAGCTGGCCTGCGTTTTTCACCAGTACATTAACTCCTGCAGCCCGCGATGCTTCAGTGGAGCAGATGCCTGCAGAAGAAAAACAAAGCTCGCAGGCCGGGGGGTTAATCACACTCATCTAGAGGGCTGACGCGCTGTTGCCAGGTGTGTCGCACTCAGAGAACACTTGGTCTCCTTTTGTTGCCGCGCTCTGACCTCTGCCATTCATACCAAGTGCGATATGTGCTGGGGAGCAGGTGAAAAGAAACAGCCTGATGGGAGCTACTGTACGTGTTTGCATGCAGGACGAGCAGAGGAAGCGAGGAATCGTATCGACGGAAAACAAGGAGAGAAAAGCGATCGTGAAGCACGAGGCGTGTTTTTCCAATTTAATTTCGAGTGAAGCTGATCAGAGAGCGTCTGGAAATCGGCTGAGGGCCAAGTCGTTGAAAACACATGAAATTACTTTAACACGTCTGTGTTATTACGTTGGGTCAAGAAAGTGGTTGTACACATTAGGCGTTCACGCTGTGCACTTGCTGATTGTTACACAACACAGCAGGGCCACCGCTGTCAATTTTTGTCAGTGGGGAAAAAAAAAAGAAGTAGTTATTCCTTCGGCTTCACTGATCTGTAACGTTCACATTGTGTCTCAGATGGTATTTGAGTCGCACGTCGATATGCGACTGAGATTTTTCTATTATGTCGGCTCTTGGCGAGTTGTTGTTTTCTGTTTAAGTTTTTAATTTCTTCTGGAAAAAACAAAGAATCATAAATAAGTCTCGATGTTGTGTTTTTAGCTCATTGGAGAATTAAGTTGCACCAAGTGAAGCGCTGCCGTCTCGTGGCCTCGAATCATCACAAAACACTAGTGTGTAGTTTCCCAAGCTGTTGTCGCCTCAGTCAAACTCTTGCTGAATCTATTTTATGCTTATCTCTCATTTCCCCGTGGTGCGTTTGTGTGGTAAAATGCCAAATCCCCCCCCCCCCCCCTTTTGAATCCATCTCCAAAGACTCAGCTGACCGCTCACATAGCTAATGGCTGTGTGTGTGTGTGTGTGTGTGTGTGTGTGTGTGTGTGTGTGTGTGTGTGTGTGTGTGTGTGTGTGTGTGTGTGTGTGTGTGTGTGTTGTTGTTTTTTTCTGTGTGGTGTGATGGCATTTGTTCTGTCCCCCCCCCCCCCCCCCCACCAGTGGCCATGACTCACACGTGCACCCGCTGGAGCTCGTGGAGACGACACAGGAGTTTAACGTTCAACACCAGGAAATGCACATGTCAGTGTGAGAAAGTGAGGGGGGGGTGTATCGGTGCTGATGATGAGGTGTTTGTGAATATTTTCACATCACAACAGCTGCGGCTGCACAGATATTTACACACGGCTAAAAAAGTTATTCTTTTTTTTCTTCCTGTTCTCTCTGCAAAACGAGTCCAGCTCCGCAGCAGCTGCTTGCTCGGATTTTCTGTTGATCTTTAGCTCATCTCTTTTGGCTCCGGCCCTTTTTTCTGTTTTCTGCCCAGTCACAGTCCTGCTCACGCTGCTCCCTCCTCCCTTTTCTGTTTCCAACAAAGTGTTGTCTTTCCTTTTATTTATTTGCACGTGTTTCGTGACGTTTTCTGAACAAAAACATTTGACATTTATCACATTTTCTTACTTCAACCTGGGTTGGGGTTAGGGTTCATGTCCCTGAAATGTTTGCGTGTATGGTCAGGTTCCTGTTTTCATTCCCTCTGCCTCCTCTGATGGGTTCATCTCACACACTTGACATATTTTCAGAATCATATCCATCAATGGTTCATATCCATCAATGGTTCAGTGAACCCCCCCCCCACCCGTACGCTGACAAAAACAGTGGCTGTTGTATAACATCATCTGTCATCCCGGGGCCTTTGTTCAGCATCCTGTCTCATACGGGGGCTAGCAGCCAGTGCGAGGGTGGCATTCTATCTGACAGGCCGGTGCAGATGCTAAATGACAGTGACACAAAGAAGGGGCCCACCACGCAGGTCCTGACAGGGCGGTTTTCCATAGAGAGGAGGCTTGACTTGACTTAAAGGCCCAACCCAAAAATCAGATTACAGCACCGCTCTCGACACCTCGTTGGCCTGGTTCTGATGGTTTGTAACTTCCCTCGATAGGATCCACTGGGACTGAGTATCAGATTGAAATGTACCTCGAAGCTTTCTGTGGTTTATTTGACTTTGTGATGCTTAAAAATGATATTTGGCAAATGCCTTTGTCAATACTTATGACTGGAATAGTTAAAAAAAATGGATTTGGATTTAACTTTTAGTTGGATTTGAAGTTTGAGGTTAAACCAACAACTCGATACCAACGTATCTAACATGTAACATCAACCCAGTTTCATGTTGAAGTGTCCCAGAGCGAAAAGCCTCAACCATTGTCTCTTTCTGTAAGTTATTGGCCAAGTGCCTCGAGAGCGAATGTGATGATAATATTCATCTCGCTGCTTCAGTTTACCTTGTATCCATTTTCGCTGCCCTGGAGGAAAATAATGCTTTTGTTACCGAACCCTTTTGTGGAAACGCTGGATATCTGCGGTCAGATCTGTTGTCGGGATACAGATACGCAAAGTTGTCTTTCTTGCTTAGGTGTGTCGCGGCTGGTTGGGGATCAGTTGTGTGCTTGTGCAGGTATCACCTGGAGGATGTAATCTTACAGGATTAGTGAAAGCGTCACTCTCTCATATAAAGCCTTTTTTAACTGTACTTTTTTCGTTATGTGACACTAGTTCCCATGTGTACAACAAGTGTTTTAAAACACCTAAACTGCAGGGACAAGTTTTAGACATGAAAGGTGTCTGTAGAGCGATGATAACCAAAGGGAAGCAAAAGAACGACTACGTTTACTGTCACAATGTGTTGCAAATATGTGTCCAGCACCCGAAAGAGAAGAATTACAATAATGGCCTCATTTCAAAGCTCTTTTTATGCAACTTTGATGTCTAGTCAGTCTCATTGTGTGGGATCCATTAGCGAGAAGAAAAGCTTCCCTTGATTCGCTTCTAGTGAAATAAATGAAATATAAATGTAGGGTATTTTTAGATCTGAGGTGGCTGTGCGAGCGAGTACGTGCTTCTTTGAACCCAGCAGTGAGGAGAATGCAGATAAATGCAAAAGGGCATGACGCCCTACCTGCAGCTGACATGTTGACACGTGCACAAGAGTCACAAGTTAGTCATGTTCGCGCACTGAAGTGAAACCCTGAAAACCTCAGATGTCTAAAGAAATGTGCATTGTGTTCATAAATTGCAGCAGTTTTCACTCTCATATCTCCTTTAACAACAGACTGACAGACAAACTCTTGACAGAAACAACTTCCATACTGCCGTCTTCCTTATTCTGTGGATTTCTGTGGTTTCTGTGTCACTTCACATCGACTCAGCTTTGTGAGGAACTATTAGAATAAGAATACCCACTTGTTTACTTCTATAGTCCACAGACCAGGAGCCCAAAACAGACTGATGGATTATAAAGCTGTCATTATCTACAGGGTTAAAGGGACGTGGGGGGGGGGGGGGGGGGGGGGTTTGACTCGGCACAGATGGAAAAGACGTCTTTTATTTAGCTTTGAAAGAGTTGACCCAGGTCGTAAAAACTCACTACTTTCCTTTTTCAGACATTGTCCTTTGGGTGCGACACAGCTACAGAGGGCGCTTCACTGCTGCCATTAGAAAACAGAGGTTTCTGTTGCGGTCTAGCGATTCACTATCTCGGAAAAAGGCCCGTCGCAGCCATCTCAAGTGTTAGTTTTAGCTTTTTGTAGCCTGAACGCCTGACATTTGCTCCAGCATTAGCCACTTCTGTGTAACTTTGTGGACTGTGGGGATAATATACCGGAGATTTGGCCGCTTCAGGTCCTTCCATAATGTGAACTTGCTCCAGCAATGTTGAGAAACTAAAGGCCGTTCATATCCTGCTGACCGCAGGGAAGACTGACTCATCAAAAGGAAGGCTCAGCTTTCTCCTTGGGGTAGAAGTTAACTGTTTTGTTTGTCCGGCCCTGTGTCTTTTATTTATAGCAATAACCCGGGGAGACTTTGGAGTCCAGCTTTTTGGACTGCATCACCCGATCCTGTAACTGTAACAGCATCCCTCCCTCCACCTTGCCATTCTTTGCTGCAGAGCTGAAATTCCACCCCGCTTTCCCTGAGAGCTCGCTGCTGCGATCATTTTTTTTCTTTTCTTCTCCGTACACCACGGCACATGTCTTCATTTCCACGAAACAAAGACACAAAGCAAGCCAGGAATTTTTTCTTTCGCGAACAAAACTCTAGGTGGTTACGCATGTCGCCCTTTCGATAAAATGCTAACAAGCTAGTTTTTTTATTCTGTGTGTGTGTGTGTGTGTTCCAAGAAATGATGATTTTGTAAATAACTGTCTAATAGGCGACAGGTGAGAAGCGTCTGAAAAGCCCGCTGCCGAGTGCAAGCTGTTCCCTGTGACAGCTTCATCTGGGAAACCATATTCTCCAAGGGCTCAAAGCCGGCCCAGAGATCACTGGGGCCGTTTAAGATTACATGTCTGCTGGCAGGGAGCAGCAGATAGGTGAAGATAATTGGCTTCGTCACCAGCCCACCTCCCCCACCTCCCGCCGCCTTTCACTCCTGGCGGTGACGACAAACAGGGTGACACGACGAGGTAAGCGCAGCCCCACCTCCCCCAACACCCACCTGAGCTACTCGTCGAATCGGCGCTGATGCCGCTCCCCCCAGCTCCGGTGGCATATAATCAAGATACGGAACCCTTGTGGCCCCCCCTACTGATTGGGTGTAAAAGAGGTTGCAGACCTAGTTTCATGCAATTAGTGGAGGAATGCCAAACGCTAATGGAACACAGAAGTGTTGGCAAAGCATTATGATGGGATTGTTGGGGGCCACGGGAAGCAAAAGAGAAAAAAGGAGGACATTCGCCTCGAGGAAGAACAGCACTGTAGAGTATATGAAACAATAAACTGGAATGGACGTGGGGGAAATTATCCACACGCAGCGTGGATCTGGGGGTCCGGGGCTTATTAAGGAGGGGCATTGTGGGAAAGCGAGGCTGCTCGGTACAACATGATAAATATTATTGAAGAAATGCAGATGGTGGGGCGCTGGGGAGCACTCTGGAGGGAAACAATGGTGAATGGGTATTTCTGTAGTAATTAAGCTCTAATTTGTGTTGACGTGGGGGATGCGGTGTTGATGCTTTTGCGAGACTCGTGGGCCAATCAGATTGGCGGCAGCGTCGGGGCGGAGACCTTTTGTGTTGACACAAAGCGGCTCAGAAGACAAACAAACAAAATAGGCCACCAGAACTTAGGAATTAATTACGGATCTTTTAAAATGTCACATTTTGAATATGATAAAAGAAGTAGGGACGCTGAAGCTGGGCTGTGTGGCAGCACCGCACCTTAGACGACTCTTAACGAGACCTGGCAGGTTTCAGGACGCCGCTAAATTAGTGAAGAAATTCTCATATGCAAGTAATTTGGCTTGTTTATGTGCTTTGGTATTAACGAGGCCCCCTGTTGTGTTTGGTAGGAAGTCATTTCGTTATGTCAGGGCGGAGCTTTTACATGTTTGGCCAAGGGGCTGCAACTAATCATGATATTTTGTTATTATTGATGAATCTGTCTGCAGGTTATTTGATGAAAAATTCATTTTTTTTTCAACCACTGGTCCAGAACCTCAAGATATTGAATTAAAAATGATATAAAACATAAGAAAAACTGCCTATTTACCCAAATTTGAGAATTTTAAAGAACAAATTGTTGCTTTTTGGGTTTTTGCATCACTCAAAAGATCCTCATTGTCGAATTGTCTCAACAGCTTATGACACAGGCTGTGATAAGAATGTATTCCAGCTTGTGTCAGGGTGATACATGCCTACATCTCCCATGTTTTGTTCATCCCATCAACAAGGAGTCATACAACGAGCAGGTGTTGCCGGAATAAGAACCCACCACGGGACAATGGTTGGAACACTGCTGCTTTGGCTCGGTGGCGTCCCTGTAAGCGAAGCAATTAGCAGACAGAAAGCATCACGGATCGCATGAAAGCAACAGCAGAAGATAAATTGGGAGATTTCTGTAAGTGCAGCAGATGCTCCGAGTTAGAAGCGAATGTAATGTCACCACCTCTGAGTGAATATACAGCTGTAGGAAGAGCTCCCTCTCCAGCTGTCTTTCTACTTCTTGTCGTCGCCCCCCCCCCTAAGAAAGCTGCTCTGCCAAAGTGTCACTGGGGGGTTTTAAATAAATAATCACAATATGCACTTATCAGGTGACAGCTCTGCACTCTCCACACACACACACACACACCCCGCCCCAACACACACACACATCCACTTCCCTCTACTGGAAGTTCAGGTTTGAGCTCTGACAGGCAGGACAAGTCCCGGCCTGTACCTGCAACGCCGAACCAACTGTCTCTTAGACACTGTTGAAACAATTACTCACAACACCGGGGGCTCAGCTCACTGAATAGTGCTGTTGTTTGGCTGTTGCCATGCGAGTATATTCCACTCGTGAATCATCCCTGATACCTGTGCAGCTCGGGGATATTGTAAGGAAGGAGGTGGGATCCGATGAAACTGTCCCAGGAAAAACACAGTGAAGCCAGTTCAACCAGGAAAGACACGACGAGAGGAGAAATGTGATCAATGTGAGGGTTTATGGTGGTTAGACGCCACTGACATCGCCATGAGGGCGAGGCTGTGTGTCGTACAGGAAGGAATTCTGCTTTTTTGTGTGTGAACCGAAACCGAGACCCGATTAACTTTCCCAAGGTTATTGAACAACCCCGGCTCGATCCATCAGGTCCCAGTGGGTCTCGTGGCTCGGGTCGAGTAGCCGCTCTCTAGTGGGATGGAGAGAAAGCTTTACCCTTTGATAAACAGGCTATGCAAACCCCTTCTAATTCACATCGTGGGTAATAAATTACCTGTATTCATTACCTTTCTTTGCTATATCTTTTGAAATCTCTTCATTTCATGTGTGAAAAATTGATGTAGAAATACAAAACTTATGTTTGTTCTTATAGTAAGAAAGGAAAAATAAAAAATGATTTAATTAATACCTGTAATATTAAATGATAAAATACACTTATTTCAAAGATATATAAGTTAATTGAGGAATACCTGAAAATTCTGAATGACAAAACAAATTTCCTGCAAAGATATAGAAAATGAGCTGCGTCACTTTTGACCCGTTGTTGTGCATCAGAGGATTTGACCTGGACTCTGAATATGAAGAGTGGAGGTGCAGTAGGTGAGGGAGGGTCTCTGTGAATCAGTGAAACGAGAGCTGGCGGCACGAGAGAGAGAGAGGGAACAAATTTAAAGTTTGACCCACCAACGTCATGATGGGCTGATTGAAATCCTGGTGAAATCAATATTGGTTTCCTGAAACATTCACAGTCAGCTCGTTAGCAGAAACAGGTCGAGGGAGGGGGGGGGGGGGGGGTGAATGAATGAATGGGGCATTAGCCTCGTCTCCCTGGTTGAACTTGCACTGAGCTTCATTTGTCTGGAATAAAAGGGGAAGCAGCAGCGGGGGGGGGGTGGGGGAAGTGGAAGGTGCATCCCCACCACTGCGCTGCTTCCCTCCAGAGGCACAGTGTCCTTGGCACAGATGCTGGGACTTCATGTGTGGTTAGAGCGTTTTTCAGATCCTTTCAGACGCACTTCTCCGTGTGGATAATAGCGAAGGGAAGGGCCCTGAGTGGCTGTCAACCCTCAGAGCTTGTTTGCACGGAGCGGCGGACGCCGAGGCGTGTTTGCCTGGCAGCCGCGCTCGTGGGGTTTTTTCGAAGCGTCTCATATTGGCCATGTCGTGGTTAGTGAAACGTGTAGAAATTACATGTGACTGTGGCCAGAGAGTACGTTGCGGGCGGAGGCGGGCCACACCCCGGCTCGCCCACACGTCTGCACCAAACAGGAAAGAGAAGCAGCAGCAGCAGCAGCATGGTGACATCAGCTGCGGACCAAGCTGTCTAACCGGTCTGTGGATGGGAACTGTAATCTAAAGAGCCGTTAAACTCGCCCGCAGGCGGTTTGGACTGCCGTGTGTGTGCGTTTGCCAAAGTTGGAGTGTCTATATTGTGTATGTAATTCCATTAGAGATTTTCGAAGTGTGTTGAGTTTGCTGTTTGGCCAAAAAGCCGGGGATTAGTGTGGTGGAGTTTGCACAGGTGGACCCTGCCATTGATAAATAGCATCGCAACGGCGTCTGAATAGTAAACACACAGCACGTCCGTGTGTGTAAGGGACCAACACAATGAAATTATGGAAGAAAACCACCTGAACAAGATACATGTCTGTGTGGTGTCACATTTCTACGAGTAGTTGGGGCCTGTTTTACACTTGATATGCTCATTCAAATGCTCAGCTACTGTATATTCACCCTAGAGGTTAAACATTACCCACTTCCCCCCCAAATTTGTCCTACTTCCTTTAACCCAGATGTCTAGACACTGTAGATTCTCTTTTATTTCTCCTTATTTGAATCCACTGTCTTTCAAAGTCGTATTGTGCTGCTCATACGAAGAAAAGATGACACACTTATTGGATTTGTTAAGGAGCAACACTGATTATTTCCATGTCTCGCACTGCGGTTTTTTTTCCCACCTATGACGATGCATGGGTATTCTTTTCCTCAACCTAGCAGCTCTGTGTCAATGCCAGAACCGACTGCTGTGAACAACACGTGTTAATAAGGGAGCAGGGGGATCAGGGATGAATGGATGCATTTTAATAGAGCTGTTGAAGTGGAGCCAAAGGCAACATGGACAATGTGTGAACACAATGAATGTCCTTCAGCTTTGAAATGTTCCACAAGGGGTTGTTTTTTTCTCGGCTGGATTTAATACATCTTTATAATCTGGTGTAATATTTACTGTTAATATTTTTTTTTCTCCTAACGATTGAAAATTAAACTTTCACAGCTTACACCTTTTCTAGTTTTTTTTTTTTGCTTAATGGCAATTTCACTGCCGAAAGTCGTGCGGCGTTTGAAAGGTGTGATTGGTTTTGACAGCTTCACCTTTGCGCTCTGAAATATCGCAATTTCACACGCGAGGCCGTGAAACAGCCTTATCGCAGCCGCCAGCTCTATCTCGCCTGCTGCTGTACGACCTGCTCTCACCTGCGTGTCTCATTCATATATTTTCTTTTTTATCTTCAAAATGTATTTACAAAGAAAAACTATTTACAATTGATGCAAATATCCGCCGTGTTTTTTTTACCCCGCAGCCTCCTCCTCCTCCTCCTCCTCCTCTCTGGAGAAGCTCTCAGTGTGTTGCTTAATTGACCTGCACTGAACCAAACGCTGCCTCTTGTGTGAGAAGATGAGGAAAAAAAGCAAGTGGACACGCTCGCTCGTTGTTTTTTAACCCAGAGAGCTGCTTGTTCACACGTTTCATTTTTATTAAGCCTCTAGTTTATTAAACCTGCTTTATGTTTCATGTGTGAATATCGTAATCCTGTGGGCTGTTTTTTTACACCCACATTACAGGGCTCTATTTCTTCTCAATGGCACATCTGGTCATGGCATCTGTGGAGCGGGTGCTAAGGCTGGGGACCAGGTGTGCCGCCGATAACATGAACCAAGTATTACAGAGATTACAGGGCCCCTCGTTTGTCAGGCTGAACTTTCATCCCTGATGACTGTGGCGGTTTCTCAGACATGCACGGGAAATACTCTCTGGTGCATTTTCATAGGATCCCAGGAAAGAAAGTCTGAGGAAAGCAATGTGAGTTGTCAGTTTTGTTTGAGTCTCTATCCTTCACCAGGTGTAGTTTTGTACGGAAATGAATCCACCCAGGACGTCTCTGTGACAATTCTACATATGTCAAGTGTGAATAAAAGCGAGTGACATTGCCAGAGAAAGCAAGTCAGCGATGATTTGACTCCAAAGGGAGCTTTTTTTGTTGAACTGTGCAGGCCGCACTGCATTTGCAATAAAAGAAAAACAGGCTGGAGTTAAGTTGTGCTTTGCTTTAGGTCTGCAGAGAACACGTTTGTGTTGTATGCACACGCCTGTGAAAAACAACTTTCACAGACTGTAAACCCACACAATTATCATTCCATACCTGTACTCACTGTGTTTTTGTTATAAATATTGAAAACCTTCTCTCTTTCCTCCCCCCCCCCCCCCGCACGGACCCCGGGACCACACATGCATGCCTGTAGATGCATCCCCTGTTTACCATAAACAACACTCCCGGGTCCTGACATGCTGCTTTTGTGTGTGAGCGTTTTGGCAACGATCTCGGCGGAGTCACTCCAACGTGTGTTGACACGACACGGGAGAATAAAACAACTGTGGAGTTAGACTCTCACTTAAAATTCTGCTTAAACCAGCGAACGTATTGATTTTTCTCTTTCTTTCTCCGTCTCTCATTAATTGTTAATATGAGCGTGGAGATGAATGAGATGTAGGTATAAACTGGATCAGGACGCGACGCTCTCCAGAATAATTCCACACGCTTTACAATATAAATACACATATTTTGCTTGATGGCCCTTCACTGTCCCTTAAGTAGCTTAATTTAATCACTCAGCCGTGTTCTCATCGCGGTCTATAAATAAGCCACGTTTTCATCCAGCCGCTCCTCAAGGATATTTTCTGCTGCTTTGGTTCCATAATGCAGTTCTAAGCTGTGCGCTGATGCTCGTATGAAAATTTGATGCACTACACGCTTGGTTCTCCCTCCATCGCTGTGCAGGGGCAAAAACACCCCCCCCCCCCAAGTCCCATTTGATCTGGCACTCCAGCTGCTTCTCTGTCGTCTCCGTCGGCCTCCTGCTTCTTTTCCTTTCCATTTTATTCTTTCTATCTTTTCAAGTGTGCCCCCAAAAAAGTCTGAATTGCATGCTGATGTGTGCCTCTGTATCGCTGGTGTGGTTTCTCCAGACTCCAAAAATCGAAGGAGCCAGTGAGGAGCTTATGTTTCCTCTTCATGAAAGATTCACCCCTGAATGACCTTCTAGGTGTCAGGGAACCATAGAAGCGTTTGAACATGATTTTTTTTTTTTGTGGTGCTTTTAAGAAACTACCCAGGGAGCGGTGCGGCTCTGTCCTAACATGCACTTAGTTTGCTGCCATTTTCCCTCGGTTAGACAGGTTTTTTTTTTTTACCATAAGCTACTCATTTCAATGGCAAAAATGAAGTCAAAATACAGTAAAGGTATGAAAATGCTTCCGTAATGATGTTAAACACACTCAATTTCCCCCTGTAAGCCTTTTTGACTGTCATAAAAGTTCCGACAATAATCCCTCCCTCACACTTAAACTTTGCCGAACACGTACCCTTCATCAGGAGCTGTATTGTTTACAGTGTGGGCGTCGCACATGCACAAGGTGGAGTGCAGTGTCTTGCTGAACACGTAAAGGAAGACGAAGGAGATACAGCAAACAGAAGACGCGTCTGATAAGGATTGAAAGTGCTCGTCTCTTGTCTTTCTGTATCTCATCCCAGCGTCTTGTCTATTTTTGAATCTCTCCCTGTCTCTCTTATAAACCTCCCACGCCGCATTTCATCGCGCCATCGTAATAGTAGTAGTTTACCCTTCTCCTTGGATGTGACAGGGTTTGGGGACGTGTGAATGAAAATTAGTACAAAGATCCTCCTCTCAGTCAGTCGCAGGGAAGAGAACAGAAGTTGTTTTTGTTGTTTCTTTTTCGCTGCTGGAGATGTATTTTTTCCATTTCCGTGTTCGTTGGTTTCTCCTGTCGGTGGCCCCCTCGGAGGATCTGCTGCATGACTGTGAGCCGCGGAGCAAACCATAGAGTCAGTGTAAACACGTCAGAGCCGAGTCTCAGGGTGACCACCTGAAGGTCACGGGCGGTGTTGGCCCGGGCGGTGTTGTCCCGAGGACACACACACACACACCTACCTTATCATGCAGTTATGCTGAACTCCTATATTATTCATGCTCTCACCATGTAGAACGTATTTAATATGTAGACGCGATGGGATTTAAATGTATCCACGTCGTTGTTTTTATTCATTAGCAGCTCGAGCTTCAGAAACGGGTCAATGAATTCCAAACAGGCCGGAAGCCTCGTTTTCCCCAACTTTAATCCTGTCTGTATGTTTGAGCCACAACGGAGGTTTCATCCAGTCCCGCACCGCATGTAAAGATATTCAACCCGTGCCTGAGTTATACGTGCACTTTAAAACACCCTCCGTTCTTGAAAAGTCTGGATTAATGCGGCGTTATCGCCGGGGGCCGCGGCCGGTTCAAGGGCATCTCTGTAAGATCTTCAAAGATGAATTCCAACAATTTCTCAGAGAAAGAATAGAAACGGTAATCAGTTTTCAGTTCACAGCGTTTCTGCTGCGATAAGGAGGAAATATGAGCGCGAGTGTCAAGCAAGTGCTCGACAGCTCCTCGTCTGATTGCTTTAACCGTCAGCGTGGCCAAAATAGAAATGTCAGCTCCGTCTGCATCTGATTGTTGCCCCAGAAGTTGGGATTGACTCCAAACACTTCAGCTTTATATAATTCATGGCCCAGTTTCAGAATAGTTATTACTTATAGTGACATTTATATAGAGCTAAACTGAGATCGGAGCTGTGCTGCACATCCCACACTCGACTCTTGAAACCGCTGGAGTTCACGTACTTGAGAACTCTTCAGACTTGGCTCGCTAACGCTACATTCCCAGAACTCTGGGACAGACCGAAGCCCGGCTGATTAAAAAACCCATCATAATTTGGCCATTGTAATTGTGTGAATATCTTTTAATAAAGAAAGTGAGTTAGCAATTATATCCCCGTGAGTGCATTCAAAATAAATGCATCCCATCCGTCTTGTATGTGTGTGTCACTGTGTGTGTTAGTTCTTGTTTTAATATTTTTTTTAATGTGGTATTGCTGGAGTTGAACTTTCAGTAATCACGCTACTGGTTTATCTGTTTACGACTCAACCTGCTGCAAACTTCAGGTCGCAGCCTCCAAACTTCCACCTCCTCCTTTGAGGTGTCACACCGATCTGCTACAGTCTGGGCTCCGATTGGCTCTTCACATCCGCTCAATGCTGCGGCTGAAATCTGCAAAGCTGCATGGAAAGTGAGACATATTTTAAATTTCAAATGAAACTTTAATGACACCTAATGCTGACTCCTGCCCTTCGCAAAAGCCTTTTAGCCACAGACACGCTCGCAGGCTGTTTGATCCCGAAAAGGCTCATGCGTGTCCCAGCAGTGTAAAATGCATCAGCCCTTGTCTACTTGATTTAATTTTTTCATAGGAATATGCTACTCACCACTCAGGTTTAAAGTTGGACTCTTTGTTGATTGTAGCCTCAGGCGATAATTGATTGGATGTTGCTGAAAGGTAAAATGTTGTTTTACAGGAACACAGTTCGAGACAAGTCAGTGAATTACCTTGATAACTTCAGTCGCACAGAAATATCTGTGATACGATTTTCAACCAGACCAAGCAAGGCTGTAGAGTTAATTAAATAAAGTCAGTGAGGTTGTGATATAATACATATAAATTCAAATTCTCATATAAAAAGATTTAAAATGTATTATTTAGTCTTTGAAAAGTAACAGAGTCTTGCTTTGAATAAGCTGAAAAGCAGTTTTCAAATTAAATGTATTTATTTCAACATCGCATACGTGTGTTGCTCCTTTCATTCTCACTAGCACTGTTATCCCATCCAGTTACACTGCCGTCCTCCCGATGGCTAATCAAACTTTAATTCTCTCATGGAGCCTCATTTTGTAATTGGTTTAAACCAACAAACAGTGTGGACTAGCATTCCCCTGACAGCTGCACACGCCGAGTCCGCTAATTTAGCTGTTAGCAAGTAAACAAACAAACAAACCATGTGGAAGCTGGAAGTTTGACACTCGTTAGGTGGTTCGGCGTGGGCCGGCGCAGACCTGTCGCACGGTGTTTGCAGACGGGTTAATGGTAAGACAGAGGGATGAGATGCTAAGTCAGAACAATAATTATACAGCAAAACTGTAGATGAGAACATAATTGCTTGGTTTGGCAATTTGTCTGTCTGAGTGCACGGTTTGGTTTCAAACAACCTACAGGAATCTGTCCCTTTCTTTGTTTTGTTTTTAAGTGAATAAGTAATAATTGCTTTTATTTGTCCTTCTGTCACTTCTCCAACGAGAACGTCTTGTTTGGTGTGAGCACTCGGATTTACTGGAAGTGTGAGACGTACTTGAAAGTTGTTCCAAGTTCCACATATCCACGGTCATTGGCTCCTCAAAGATAAGGAGTGAATGTTGTCTGTGGGCCGATCTGTGAACGTGGCCTTGGACGTTACTACTTGGTGTGTTTTTGTTTTTTTTGTGTGCGAGTTCAACAAAAGGAGACGTTTGTATGAGATTTTTAGAGAAGTGCTGCTCAAATAAACGTAGACAAATCAGTTCTTTGTGCCTTGACTCATCTTGTGGGAATTCATAGTAGTAGCGTTCTTTGTATAAAATGCACGCAGAGGTTTTTTTTGGCAGCTTCTCCCACTGTGGGATTTCATCAGGCTCCCTGCAAAATAAAATAAAGAAAAGAATCGACAATGGCCTCACTGATTGCAGCCGCTCCCTCCACGACCACAGCGGGGCGAGCGTTTATGGTGCAGTTGGATCCTATTTCAGCGAACGTGAAGTGAGATGTTGAGGTACAGTGACACGGCGCCCTGCGTGTTTCTTGACTTGCAGAGAGCTGGAGGAGAGCAGCACTAAATAACAATCTTCGCCGCACACAGGGCTCTTTGTAACAGGTCTCAGTTGTGAGGAAGGGGGGGGGGAATCACAAACCTAGCAGCGGAAAACTCAACAGCGTGCCTTTGAGACCCACAAGTGGTTATCATAGGGTTTATAGCTGAGGTAGAAATGGCCCTTAGAAGCGATCTGAATAATAATGTAAGAGGAACGAGGAAAAACTTTATTTAGGTGAACTTGTGAAGCAAGTTCCCCCGGAGTTTCACCGCTGTCTTCGGATCAGAGGAGTGACTCATGTTTTTTAAAGTTGTGCAAGGTACATCGTGTCTGGGCAGGTTGGTAACGCTGTTTATGCTCCTCTTGTTGTGTTGAAACACAAGCAGCTGGCTGTACGGCATTCAGCGCCTGCATCGTGACAGTGGGGATCCTTCAGGTGTTCGCTGGAGTGTGTCGCGGGTGCAGCCGAGCCAGCTGATATCAAGGTTGAGAGCCATCAGCAGAGTTCAACAGTGTTGCACCCTCTCGCCTTGACGGGCTTGTCTGGTGGTGGAAAGGGGGCAGACAAAAAAAAAAAAGAAACGGCACAAGCAACCTTGGAGTTGTGTCCCGTCACAGTTCATCAGCCAAGCAAAGTCAAGCTGGCTGAGCTGTGGGAAGGAAGGGAGCGTCACCTCGGCCTGTCAGGGCCTGCTCGCCCTGCAGGGGAGTGGCAGCGCATTAACAAAGCGTGGCCGCCTCATCCCCCTGACACGAAGAGCCTGGGCAGCCGGGGTCTGCTCTTCACTTACCTAATCATCCAAGGAGCGGCACACGGACATGGCCGCCCCGGCTCCTCGCTAGCAAACCGTCGATAAGGATACCCGTGCAGAAATATCATGCTCGGCGTGGCCGTTTCTGCTTGGCTGGTCTCGCGGATAGAGGGCGGGCACGGCCTTGTCATGCGGCATTCTTCTAACTAGGTCACAACAAGTTTCGTTTTAGTGCAGCCGAGCGAGATCTCCTCGTAGCTAGAAAATGGGTTTATAAATATTAAACAGTTTTTTTCTTCTTCTTTCCATAACAACAGGATTTTAAAAAAAAAAGGAGGGATGAGACATTTGTTTTCATAAAGTAAATTGCATTTGAAAACTATAGCAAAATGATGCTGAGCGTGATAATCGCTAAATAACCAAATGTTTGGGGAATGAGAAAAAACAATACACAGCTAATTGCTGCGCATCGTCGATGTTCCCGCCTCCCAGGAAACTAACGTCTTTGATCACTGCAGGAATAGAAAATAAGAAATGCTGTTAAATGTAAATGCATTTGCTTGTTAATGCTACTAATGCTGAATCTAGTTCCATGAGGAAAACAATAAGCTGAAAAGTCGCAGTGGCTCAAGTGTGGAGTCATGATTTATAGTCATTGATTAGAAATACAAGTTAAATAAAAAGTCCCCTTCAACCACATTCATGTAAATAAATGAGAGACACTTTGTTTTTCACTCGTACAAACTGCGAATCATCGTCAGCCACCACATTAGCAGGACAAATGTGAAACAGCGCCACTGGAGAGGCTGCTTATTAGTATAAACCACTCAGGCCCGATAAAACACCGTCCCAAAAGACATTTCTTCTTCTTTCTGCGGGCCCTGTAACAACCCCCAGCTTTGGTAGCTCCAGCACATCTATTACGTATGAGGGCTCAGATGTGTCGCTGTGTGCGTGAGCAGGAACAGGTAGAAACAGCTTTAAGAGCCCAGTTTCCATCGAAATCCTTCATCCCACAACGGGCCACCGTCAGCCAGTGATTTATTACCAGCAGCGACCGGTGTGGCTGGTTTTTGTTTTGTGTGTGTTGTGATGTGGTGCAGGAGGTACACCATTAAAGCAGGTGTTTGTTTGTCGGTCCAGCCGTGGACAGATGTTGTCGTCTCCACAGAAACAGTCACAGACGTTTACAGGTGTGTCGCTGAGATCAAAAGGAAGGCAGAGCTCAGACGTGTGTGTGATTCAGCCCATGAGTACTGAGCAGCCGTGGCTCACGATGCAGTAATGGCTTCTGAGTTCTCATGTAATTATGTAGAAATGACCACAGTCAACGAGGACTCATCCAGAACAGGAACATGCCGACGGGCGTCACGGCCGATGTTTCCCGGTCTCAGACAATGACAGCGTGTGACGGCAGCATGAGTGTAACATGTGTTTTGAGGGCTGCCAAACAGCTGTATGTGTAATGACACTGCAAAGAACTACTTCTCATGTCTTGGTCCTGATGTGGAAGAGGGTGCAGTAGATATGTGCAGCTTTGTTGAATAAGGTGCTGATAAGATGGTAACAAGGGAAGCTACCACAGATATTTGTGCTTGGCTGTAGTAGTAATATATGTGGCCACAGAGTCGTGTATGCTCTATATCTGCGTTGCTGTCAGAAAGTAGCTCATGTCTATTAACACACACAAAAAAAGGAAAATGATTAATGTGATTATTTGTATTGCTTTCTTTTCCAATCCCAAACATATCCATCATTCTGAAATTAATACTCGCTGTAATTACCGTGCTGATATGCATGAGAGATTAAGGCACAACACGGTCTAAAATTATACGCAACTTTAAACCAGATCCAACCAGAGATCACGCCCCATGAGGAACACACCTGTCACAGCTCACTGCCCTTTATTTCACTCTGGTCCTGCATTAACCCAAATGTCGACTTTTATTCTTGCATCCATTCAAAACCCCCTGCACGTGTATGCATGTGTACGTACACGTGTGTGTGTGTGTGTGTGTGTGGCAGTGTGTGTGGCAGTGTGTGTGGCTCTCAGACCCCTGAATGCACAGACGCAGTTTTGTCAATTTTCAAGACACTGGCACTCGGCTCATTTCTGCTCAAACATCGCCTGCCGGCTCTGCGAGGTCCGGATTGCCAGTGAGTGAGTGTGGGAGTGTGCACTGTACAATCTGTGAAGGGCACAGAGAAGATGAGAAATTTTCACCCCAGCTACTATCATTTCTAGGCAACAGATATGTGCACTATCTACAGCGGCGCGGTTGAAAACACTGGCATTTCTAATCCTGCATGGTGGCAGTGAAGTGCTCCCTAGATGTCTATAATAATGCCCAGGCGGCAGGGAAGGAGTGTGAACCTTTAACTAACAGTCGCGTTGTTCGAATCGCCACTCGAGTCAATTATTAAACCCGAATTCCAAAGAGATAACACAATAAGGTTGTGCTTATCAAACGTGGCCACTTTAAATACACAATGAAATGCTTTTACTGCCCCCCCCCCCCCCCCCACCTGTCCCTCTGACCTTGACTGAAACCCAGCTCCGTGAAGTAAAAAGGAAAACATACACACACAGGCGAGGGCCGGAGAGCAGCTGCAAATGGAGGTGTGACCTTTCACTTCTCCGACACCTTCACTCTCTACTTCTGCAAACCCACTTTCACACCTATTTGAAAACTCTCTCGGGGAAGTGTGAACTCTAAATGTGAAAACACAAAGTGAGGAGGGCACTGACGTGGTTCTCCAAATTAGTGATATGTTGTAATTGGTTTTCTTGGCATAACGAGCTCTTAACGGGTTTATAAATAACCCCGAACAGCAAGGGGTTCTGGTTAATATATATTTCTAGTCAGCAGGTGATGTGTTTATATCTGTTTTCACTGAGTGTGTCAACAGTTTTTTTTCCTCTGTGGAATTATGAGAGTACTCTGTACTCAGTACACTGAGAGTATTCTCCCTCAGTGGGAGATGAGAAATATGAAAACAAGCCTGTTTGACACTTTGTCATTGTTTGTCTGAGAACGTCGATGGCTCAGTCAGATGTTTTCCCACGGCAAACAGAGACAAAGATTACAAACCGTATTAATGTGATAATAAAAACAGAGCAGCACAATGCACCTCTGTGCTCAGCCACTGAATCATATCAAGAAAGATCAGCTTGGTGACTGTTGTGGGGAAGGGATTGTGAAACCTGTGAAAATGGAAGTACACGGGAGATGAAAGTAATGATGAGGGACACGGTTCGAGATATCTTTTGGTGAAAGTCACCCATCCCTTGAAGTCTTATCCCACGGCTAAAGCTACGGTATTAGGTTTAATTTTACAGATAATTGTGAGATACAATGTCAGAAGAAGAACATTTTCTCTTCGGGTGGAAAGCCTACGAGGAGGGATGAAATCAGTGAGATATCCAAGAGCAGGGATCTCAATTCAGTATCGTCCAAACCCGGCTGGAGTAAATTGAAACGTCCTTTTCCAGATTAGGACTCTGGAGAACGCGGGCGAGCTGTTGCAATTTTGTAAACGGGTTACGGCGAGAGAGAGAGAAAACATGTGGCCGAGACTCCACGATCGGGGGTTACTTATGTGGAAAGGCTTCAAGTGAACTTCAAACATCCCTTTAATGATCCATAATCCTTTGGCAAATCTTCAGTGGGCAGCCGAGCGCTCAGTTACTTTTTTACCAGGATGTGGAAATCATGATGAAATGAAGGAACAGATAAATACGTGTCTCGCAATCCCTCTCCATTTGAATCTGAATATTTTTTAACTAAAGCTCAGGTTAAAGCCGATTGTATAAAAAGATGACGGGGCTGTAAAAGAAAAGAAGCAAAGAGGAAGTGAAAAGTGGAAGAGGCAGGTGAAAGGTTCTTTGCAAACCAAAGCCGCACTGTCAGGGAAGAAGAAAAAATAAAAAAAAGAGTCCACGTTGGGTCTTAATGGAGCCATTGATCCTGCGTCAATGAAGGACACACCCAGTAGGGGACTGGCTCACAGCGAGGAGACAGGTGTTCGCTCGATATCTGTCCCACTTCTCTGACCTTAAAGCTTTTAATCAGCTCTGCCAGGGAGCTTGTCAATCCTGTCAAACAATGAGCAGCCCACAGTAAAGACACAGTGAAGGGAGGGCAACGCGAGGGTAAGAGCTCCAAATAATACTCCCACAGCCCCGAGGAGGAGAAAGGAAAAAAAACGCTGTACATGCAACGTGCTGCTATTCGGCCCCGCGCTCCCACCGGACCGGCCCCGGTGCCTTTGGGCCGGCTCCAGCAGCGGTGTAAACCCTGTCAGCAAAGGTTATTAAAGTCAAAGTGTAGGTGTTCACGTGAGTAATTTCATCTGGGATTCTGGGATGCGGTTTGTGTGCGGCTACAAAAAGCCGAGAGAGACGCCGGGCATCGTGGGAGATGATTTTCTCTCCCCCCCCCCCCCCACTCCAAAAAAATTAATTGAGCTGTTGAATCTCCTCCTGCTTCACTCTCCCTGTTTCTGATCGATACACTATCAAGTTTATAGTTTTTTAGGTTGTTTTCATCAAAGCCAGAGCCTGATTCGTATTTTTATTTAATTCTTTTGTCCCCCGACTCTGAATTGGTTTCTCTGTGAAGTTTAACCAGATCTTTTAAGACGGTAATCACGGCGCTGGTTTGATTGCCTTTAATAGCTCAAGCTGTCAGCGGAGCAGTCACACAGCTACAACTCAGCCGCAGCGAAAATTCCATCGAACCCGCACGATGATCTCCGCTCGCTGGCGGCGCCTCGCCAGTCGTTCACCTCATCTGGATGCTGCTTGGTGTTAACTTCAGAACTCAGATGTGGAGGTTGGATAGTAAGTGATTGTTGATCCGACTGCTTGTAATCTGGGTGCAGGAAGAATCCCACTCCTCGCCTTTTTCAGCGGCAGCAACTATGAGTTCACTTCCTGACTTCTCTTTTTTCCCCCTCCTCTGATGCCCCCAAGCCCACAGCCCACCCACTGCGGTGTTTTCAGATGAAACCGAGAGACACCCCGAGAGTCGTTTTCCTCCATTTTTTGATTCCCATGATTGATCGCCTCCCTCACTCTTCCTCACACTTTAGGAGAATCTGTATTGTTTTTCTTGCCGTGTGCATGTTTGAAGAATGCAGCGAATGTTTTTCTTTTTCCGTGTCCCGTCTCTCTGTGTCAATACACATTGTTAGACATCTAACGACCAGCGAGGACTGGAGTAACTCATACCACCCGACTCGGCTTTCAGCCTGTTCCCTTTCCCCTTTCTGTGGCTTCGTGGTCGCCTGCTTATGTCTCCATGCCAGCTGCTTCCCCTCTTGAAAGACCGGCGCAAACGGTGCAAATATTTAAGTGCTGCTATTTCATGTTCTTTTAAAACACTCAATCAAACAATGTCTCGATATGGAGAATAAAAGGTACAGAAGGCTGGAGAATAACTGTCCAGAAAATTGCCTCTGCTGATATTATGAAGTCTTTAAAAATAGCTCAGTTTACCAGCGTTGTTTATTCTATTGGTTTGGCCATTTGAAGAGAAACGACTGCGGCGTCTGAATGACATTCAAGATGCAATCAAAGATATTTCTCAACATCCCAGATGAAGGCTGGATGCACCGAGCGGCGGCGCAGTATGGAAACATAGTGCGATCTGTGTATGCGGCTGATGGGAAAGACAATACTCCTTCACAGCTGGAAAGCACATGCAGCAGAATATGAACACGGGCCTGAGATGTGGTGAGCATTCCAACGGTTATATGTATGTGGAACATGGAGCCTTACTCGCCTTGGAAAGACGGTCGCGGCTGTGGTCGCGGTTTAGGAAATAGTTCAGCCCTGGTCTCGGAGTTCTGCCGAGAACCGCTGGATTTCATCGAGGTTTATGATCAAAACACACATGAAAAAAAAAAGGGGGGGAATGTGGCGAAGTCCAGAATCCGACATTCATACCGAAACGCTGCGTGTTCTCATGTAGACGCCGCTCGTGCATATCAGCGCCAATCCCGTTTTTTTGTTTGTGTCACACTCCTTATTGATGCTGCAACTTCTGCCATTCTGAAAAACAGTTTCCAGTATTTAGGGCAAAGTGATTGTGAACAAAACGCCTGGAACCTTGTGACGGTGAGCGGCGAATGTCTCAAACTGAGGCGAGGAATGCCTATTAAAGAATGTGCACGCATTACCAATGTGAACGATTATTTGAATAACACGATAAGATAACATGTTCAGGGATAGAGTGAGTGCCGCATATCTAACTTTATCAGCTTGAGTAGCTGTGCACGTTCATTCCACCAGTGGTGAAAACAGGATACTAATCCAGGGCCTAAATGATGTGACTGGAGGGCAAAATTCATAATCGTGTTTATTTGTGGTTAATTCCTTGTGCACGTGCACGGAGACGGCTGCTGTCTCGCAGTGTCGGGTCGATGCTACTGTTGATGCTGCTGCTTTCACTTTGGATGCAGCGTGGCTGGTTTTACGGCATCACAAGTGATACAAGGGCTGGTAATTGGCCACAGATTTCCTATTGTGACAATAGCATTTTCGGCAAACACAGAGCATTTGTCAGAGTCCCATGGCGATCACGACTCAGACACATACTAAGTGTGCTTGTTAATTGATAGCAAACTGGGGCTGCAGCCCACTGCCCACTCCAGCTGGAGTGTGAAGTCCCTCTCCTATATGTTAATGGATCCGCTGTATAAATGGCCTGAGACGCTGGAGAAAAATAGCTCAGCGTTATTACACCAACAAGCGGAGCCGTGTGCACGTTGCCCCTGCTGTCCTGTTTATGCCCCAATCACAATTACAGATGCACTTTGATGACAGCCGGCTCTTCTATTTTTTCTCCACACGTGTTTAAAAATGTATGATATGCACAGCGTCCATTCCTTTCAAGAGGTCCGCGGAGGCCGCTGCGATAACGCAGAATGGAAATGTCTGAGAAAAAGAAAGAATCACAAGTGACTCTAATCAAATATTGATTGTACGCTCTCTTTTCTTGGTCTAATAAGCCACCGGTCATGCAACAGTGCTTCTTTCCATGGTTGTACTGCGCCCTATTTACCCCCCCAAAGGCCGCTCCCCCGCCTGCTCGCCTGTAAGATATCAGCTGACCTTTGTTCAAAAAAAATGAGGGTAGAAGAAAAACTCCAGTGATAAAGGTCGACACAGGTCACACGCTAAAAAACAATACTCTTCTCTCTCGCTGAGTCTTTCTAAAGGTTACCGGGCTCGGGTCGTATGGATTTACACCCATAGGATGTGAGAATGCAGCCGGGCTCCACATCACACGTCCGTTTTCCTTCCTCGCGCACAGTCGATAATTGATCGCCCGGGTTTCAGTCGTTGTTTTGATATTGAAGTCTTAATGTTTTCGAAATGTCCTGCACAAGTGCTTGGCATAGCCACATGGAAGTAGTCCGTGTTTGTAGTGTATGCAAGACTTATCTTTACTTGTGGACAATGGAGCAGATGGTGTGAGAGAGGGATTTGTCATGCATGGTCGTCCGGGGGCCAGGCTCCTTCTCAGCACTTCCTGGCAGGACTTTATATGCGTTTCATGCCGTATTTGCTGAGTGATTAGTGGAGGTGTAGGGTGCTGCAGCCTGCAGTCTGTACCACCGCTGCTCCATACGTCCCACTCCAAAGCCCAGTCTTATAGATTATCCTCTGTGCTGCACAGCTCGGCAGCGGCGATGTCCGCGGGTAATACTTTGTAGAACAGCATTAACGCTGACTCATGCGAGGGAAATGAACACCTGTCCAACCAGCGGTGATTCAATTTTCAGAAACGATGATTGTTGGTTTTTTCACGGGGACCAAAACTGCTTGTTTTATACAATCAACCCAAAGATATCGAATAAAGCTCTGGGGCTGATAAATTATAACATTGCTTTATCGGTCGATATGTATATTGGGAAAAAAATTAAATATTTAGATCCTAAGATGCTGTTATCAAAGTGTTATGAACTAAATGTATTAAGGCTTTTAATGTTAAAAGTAAAGTCATAACGAAACAAATCCAACATTTAATTTAAATATAATGTAAAACACTAACTCAATAACTAAATCAATATTGATCAGGTTCAAATGAAATAAAAACTATTTATGCAAGTGAATCCTATATCTGCTTGTGGATAGACAGAGTTAATATTGTATCGTGTTCCTGTTACAAGTCATATTATTTCATATCTGCTTTACTCCACCGTGAAGAGGAGTTTCAGTCGGCACCTCCGTGACCTTTGCCGCGAGGGCGGCGCTCTGACCTGGAGGCCTGAGGAGAGGCCGGCTCCTGCAGCCCCTCCGTGTTATTGTGCTGTTATGTCGACTGTGTCAAAGGAGACGTGGACAGAGCCTGTGCTAATACTGAGATTTTCCGCGGGAGGTGTGTGTGTCGCCTGCAGCATCGTCTCTCCTCCGCTTTAATATCCTGAGTGCTGTAATCTGCTCACCACGTCTGACCTGCTGCGTGTCACTCTCACCGCTTACCCTCCCCCTGTAACTCCCCCACAATCCCCTACATCACATTTATGTAACCCCCCCCCCCCCCCACCCCCGCCCCACCCTCCAGCTCCAAACCCACACCTGAGACCATAATGCAACACTTCTTTGCACCCACGCCCCCCTGGCCCCACGTTTTTATTTATTGATCATCTCCTCTCCTGCCCTCGTCTGAAAGCCCAGGGATACTTTTGCATTATTGAGAAATAACCAGCACGCATCACTGTGTGCGCTGAGCCCATTCTGAGGATGGGATGTTTTGTTGACTAATTGTCTGGCCCGGCGAAGTGCTCCCTGGTGCCTTGGCTTGAGATCTGTCTGATAAAGTGTATTATTATCTCTCTCCGTTATTGCTCTCGCACCACAACACATTTCGGATACCAGACGTTTAATCACTGGCTGTACCTGGACCTGTTCCCTGTGTGTTTTATTATCTGGGTTTCAGTCAAACAAGCACAACTGTAACGGTTAGAGTCATTCATTTACCGCGTGAGGAGGTGACTGTCCCTCCTCTTCCACTGGTACCTTCTCCTTTTGTTTATTGACAGTCGCTCGCTATCAGGTATCAGGGGGTGATGTCATCTCGCCGTTTGGTCAGGTAACGTCAGCGCTGTTTATTTTGTGTTGCAGGGCCGAAACCGTGGTGGCCTTGTTTAGTTAAGCTGCAGCGGGAGGGAGGAGGGTCAGAGCTCTCGGATTCTGTGTTTACACTCGATATGCGCTATACACTCTCCCGCTCCCTCTCTCTCCGTCTCTCTGTCTCCCTCTCTCTGTCTCTCGAGGGCAAAAGCCTTATTTTTTGGCCCAGCTTTATTTGTCATTGCCGCAGTCAAAGACAACTCAAATCCCAGATTACCCCTCGCATATTCCCTATCAGAACACAATAAAAAGCATTAATTACAGCAAATCTACCGGCGCTGTTACCCGCTGCATATATAAAAGTCAGGGAGGACGGTGTGCGGCGCTCAGACAGGGCACAATCCACCCCACTGTGTCATCCGGGCTGCGTTCTTTGAAATTGTCTGATAACAAAATGGAGCGTCTGTGTTTTCCAGTGTTTCATTCAAGGATGAATAATTGTTCCCGCTGAACTAAGGAGGAGACGCTCAGATCCAGGCAAACTGATGCATCCCCTTGACATTTGAAATGCCTTAAAGCTGCTCGAGGGGCGTGTGTGTGTGTGTGTGTGTGTGTGTGTGTGTGTGTGTGTGTGTGTGTGTGTGTGTGTGTGTGTGTGTGTGTGTGTGTGTGTGTGTGTGTGTGTGTGTGTGTGTGTGTGTGTGTGTGTGTGTGTGGGGGGGGGGGGCTCGTGTTGCCTGAGAAACCACGGATGCAGCTACTTTAAGTGAGAGTCGGTGGTTACGCTCGGCTGGATGATGCCACGCGCTGCAGACCTGAAAGTTGTAATTTTTTTGGAAGCCCGGTGGAAAACTAACGTTTGTTGTGTTGGGGGCGTGAAGTCACTACATGTCTCTCTCTCTCCCTCTCTGTCCCCCCCCCCCCCCCCCCAAAAACAAACAGCCATTGGGAGCAGCTCACATGAAATGCACGGCGCCTTGCGTGGAGCCGTTCCAGATTGGGAAGTAGCCTACCATAATAAATTTTCCCGATAATCATTAACATTTACGGCGCAGCAGATGTTACATTGTCCTCAATGAACAAGCGTGTTGTACAAAAGAGCATTTCAAATTTGAACCAGATCGAGGGAAAATCAGTAACAGGTCTACCAACCATCTGCTCCAGTGAGGGTTTCGCTTGGCTCTGCAGTCGAATGTTTGCTCGGGGAGACGGAGGGTAAAGAGTGCTGCTCTGGCAGGTACGTCGTTGTTTACCCAAGAGACCCGGCTCGAGCTCCATCAAACAGTGTCTGAGTGGAGATTAAAACAAATTATCTGCGTCTCGGAAAAAAAGCTGAATGGGCCGCGGTCGGCCAATAGCAACGTTAAAACACAGTGTATGCCTGCGCCTGGCGAATGGAGTGGATGTGTTAAAGCCTCCAGCACATTGGGATAGCTCCGAGTGTAGTCCCATAATTTAGATTACAGCGCGTCTGAAAAAGCACTTATGTCTCTTGATAACATACTGTCAGCAGAAATGCCGAGGATGAGCTCTAAACAAGTGACTGACAAAAGAAGAATAACAATCCCACAAGTAGAAAAAACAAGCAGCTAATGGGTGTGTGTGTGTGTGTGTGTGTGTGTGTGTGTGTGTGTGTGTGTGTGTGTGTGTGTGTGTGTGTGTGTGTGTGTGTGTGTGTGTGTGTGTGTGTGTGTGTGTGTGTGTGTGTGTGTGTGTGTGTGTCAGATTTGGACTCCCCCTTAACACCCCATGTGTGGTCATGAATAAAGCAACTTCGCTCCATCGCCGTGGGAACTGGGGCTACATTAAACAGTCATTATCCTGCGTGGGTCGGCCCATGTTCTATCCGCAGCATCCCACTTAAGAACCGGCCGGTGTTACCATAGCAAGCGCGAGGAGGAGATGCGTCTTCATGAGATAAGCTTTCAATCTGTCTTTAGCAACAAGTTTACACCAAAATACACAGTTTCTGTTGCCTGAATCACAAACATGGGCTTTGTATGAAAATGGATGTGGACTCTAAGATGGGGAAAGTGAAGCGAAGGTGGAAATTTAGATTCGAGGGGGATTCCGCTGGTTGCAAAGAGAAATCAGTGACGCGAGATACGAGAAAATGACTTTACACAACATTACAAGGGACGATAATATGAAACAATTTGTTTTAGAATTATAAAACAGAACATTTCTGAATTAGCTCATTTTTGATAGCAGATATTTAAAGGTGACTCATTTTCAGGCAGAGTTTTTGGT
The DNA here is from genome assembly GCA_026259375.1 of Verasper variegatus. Classification (NCBI taxonomy): domain Eukaryota; kingdom Metazoa; phylum Chordata; class Actinopteri; order Pleuronectiformes; family Pleuronectidae; genus Verasper; species Verasper variegatus. The sequence goes on from CM048047.1 coordinate 22,258,457, forward strand.
CTCGATCTCTAGTTTCACCAAATATGTTCACTTCTGGTTTAAATAAAACAAGATGGTGCGGTACAAAATGCCCAAACTCTGGTTCAGCTTCAAACCGACGGCTGACGTGACGGTGGTTTGATACTTGAATCTCCGCAAAAGTGAACGCCACTGAAACCGATGTCAGATATGACAAAATTTGGCCACGATTGCCTTTCTAGTGAGCGACGGCCGGGTCCAGTGGAAAAAAAAGCTCCTCTTCATCTCTGCCTCGAAAAGCCACAGAGAGGACGCCATTTAAGTCAGAGAGGAGTGCAGTTTAATGGCATCACATTGCTCATTTTCTGGGGGTTTTGAAGTTTCCCTGACTTCAAACGGCAATGCCGAGCTGCCATTTGGGACTGACAGGGAGCCAAGTTGCCTGGTGCAGCTTTAAATAGAAGACATTAATGAGCGCCTCTTCTAAAATATGCATTCAGTCCCATTTAATCTTTGCCTTTCTCACGTTGCCGCACCGAGAAGTGAATTATGCTGAACTTTGTCTGACTCAGGCTCAAATGGATATTTCTTGGACGAGCGCGGCCAAAGTAACACTAAACGAGCCAATAATTGTCTTTTGAAATAGTGTTGGTAGTTGGCCAGTTCAGCGGCAAAAAAAAAGAAGAAAAGTCAATAGCGTTACATATCCATTACGGGATGAGCTGCCAAATCGCAGTTGTTTTATGGACAAGGAGCTTCCTAAGCTTGAGGAGACGGCGCCCTGGTTTTCAATTTAGGGATTTATGGTGGTTTTATTATTTTATATGAAGAGCAGAGTCTGGTTGAACATGATCAGAATAATATCTGGGAACAAAGAAGATGAATGCATGTCGTGTATTTGGTAGTTGAAACTTTTAATTTCTCGTTTATTTTTCATTTCTTATCAAGAGGAATCAAGCATGCTCTTTTTTTACAATGTGAAATACTTTCTGTATATTCCTGGATATTGTCTGTAGAACACGGGGAGGCCATTGGACTGGAGGCTGTTATTAGGTGCAACGCAGCCCCATGCATTGTCCGATGCGCCATATGCAAACACAGAGCACATGCTCTCCCTTGCTGCCTGACGGGGCCGGATCATATTACAGCTCTGTAAACAGTCCTGTACCGAGGCCCTGGGAGTCTCTCGCTATCAGTGCAGGGCCAGACGCTACAGCAGCTGTTTTAATACTGCCCCTTATGTCCCTCTCCATCCAAGTCAGCTCACCTGGTGCGAATCAAACCACACTTCCTTCGTTTTTATTTTATATCCTGCCAGCTTGGGCATACTTTGTTTGTTTGTGTTGCTATTCCCGTCCAGAAATAGGGGCTCCTCTCTCTCCGTTGGCAACTCTCAAGGTAATGTGCAGCCTCGGGTGTATTATAGCATGACTGGCCCCTCAGTCACCCTCTTGTCAGCGGGAGAACAAAGCAGCAGCAGCTCGAGCTACGACAGCGGCCAGCCTCAAACCGGCAGCACACCTACAAATCTCCCCAAAGCCCCGCCTCCCTCTTTGTCCCGCTCGCCAGCTCTGCATCTGCACTGCATTTACCTTCTCTCCTCCCTTCCCTCTGTTTTCCACCTCTCCTTCTGTATCGCTGGCTCTCGTAACCCCCCACAAAAGCCACCTCCTTAATGCCTCTTGCATGTACGCGGGCTCTGTTCTCCTCTGCCTCCGCTGCTCTGTGGTGTAGTCTGTAATTAAAGCTTTGCTGTGCGCTCAGCCAAGGACTCCTCCAGTCCCTGAATGAAAGGGGTCCCCGTGGGTGCCCCTGGTCCTTCACGGAGGGGCTCTGTGGCTTGCGTAATTATGCCTTCTCCTCTGGTTTCCATTTGTGCGAGCTGCTGTTTATTTGGTTCAATCAGAGTGGGGAGCATCAGATTCAAAGGAGGAAGGGGAATAGAGAGAATTGGAGGGAGGGGCTGCGGCTTTTCAAAAAAAAAAACAGCCCCTGCCAGTATTGTTTTAGCATTCAAGCCGAGGGGGGGGGGGGGGCTGGCCAGGTACATATTTATGAGTTTTCACAGCCTCTCACTTCCCCTTCAACTTAAGATTAAACTTTAACTAGTGTTGTCACACAGTAAATTGTGTTTGCTATTTCAAATAATATCATCCTATAGCTGCCACCGCTGGTAATCTAAGCTGTGATAAAACGGGGTGAAGCTTTGCCCCCAGGTGCACAAGGACACAGGTGGTGCTCAGGGTGCGGATGACAAGGTTGCCAGTCCTCCCTGTCAAACCGCATTAGCAAATCAATCTGTCATCTTCGAATCCCACAAGTTTAAATCTCTATATAAGAGTAAGGTCCCGGCGATGTGGTCCGGAGGAAATGAAAGATGATGTGCACTCAGCAACTGCGAGAGGTTGTCACTTTGTTTTTTTTATGGGATTTGATGTCGGCGGCGAAAGTCTGAGTGAAAGCAGATAACCGTGGATAGAAATAACCTTTCTCTCGTAATGCACTGCTTTCCCAGCGTATGAGCCATTCGACCTGAGAGGTTCGCGCCCACTGTGCGAGTCGGAGAGAAACACATTGTTCATCTTAATGGTCCTCCAGCTATAATCTCCACCAACTATTTCCCGTCTCCATGCATGTGTTGTCCCCCAGTGTCCTTTGCCTGACTACCTCCAGTTTTTATGAGGAAAATCTTCAGAACACTCTGCTGCTGCTGCTCAGGCAGTTTGATAGCCAGCACGCACACACCGCCCCCCTCAGCTTCCTCTAAAGCAGGAGATAGACTCCATCAGATACTGTATTCAGTGGGTGTATACATAAATGGATCCCTCTCATGTGTTCTTACACATTTTAAAGCCTCCCTGTGGAAACTTTATCTCAGAATGCAGGGATTCTTCATCATCCTGACGCAGCTACTCAGTGTTAAAGAGCTGCTCCGTTTGTGGTGCATGCATGCAGCGCCCGCTCCTCCACCCGGGGCAGCAACGTATTTCCTCCTCCGTTTATGACTTGATTTACTGGTGGCTTTATGAGTCCGGTGTGATTAACGGAGGAACTTCAGTCTGTCTTCCTGTGCATAGGAGATCATTATAGCCGCAGCTGCTTGTAAATACAAGTGCGGTCGGTGGGCTGTCGGTCCAGGAAACGGGACGTCACCAGAGTTCACCTGGAAAGGAACATAAATCGCAGCCTGAGATAACAAAGATGTGTCAGAGACAACAGGATGCAGGAGCCCTGCAGCCCCTCAGTGACACATCTGTTCAGACTGCAGATATTTCAGACCCCAGGAGTCTATGAAAGTTGTAGTTAAGACTTACTAGGACTTATAGTGAAGTAATAAAGAAGGAAAGGCAGCAAGGACAAGTGCAATCTCTTATTTTACGTCTTTATCAATCAATTCTGCGATGAATTACTTAGTCAGAATTTAGCGCTTGTCTCAGTTTCACAGAGGCAACAAGTTCTAGACTTTCAAATGTCCAACAGAACATAACTGCCAACGATATTCAGTTTACAATGATCCAGAACAGTGCAGCACAGCGAGAGCGTTTCCTGGTTGTAGTCGGGGTCGGATTGGAGTTTGCATGTTCTCCCCTTGTGTCTGTGTGGGTTTTCTCCAGGTTCTCCGGCTTCCTCCCACATTCCATCCATTATGGTTATTGGAGACTCTAAAATTGACTGTAGGTGTGAATGTGAGCAACCTGTCCAGGGTGTGTCCCTCAGGGAATTGGCTGCAGGCCCCCGTGCCCCTCAAAGGTTAAGTGGTGTAGATGATTGACAGGTGATATAAATCAGAGAGAAGCAGCTTCTCACATGTTAAAACTAGTTGTTATATTTTCTTAATAAAGGCCTGAAGTTATAATCGGTTCCAGACAAAATCCGGGGGTTGTTTTCAATGAGGATCTAATTGAAAGGCGTTAACTGCTAATCTGTGGCCATACCATGCATCAAGTGGAAAGCAGATGGGCCTGAAGAGAGGAGGGAGGCGACACTTCAGTTTAGCATAAGGTCATCATCAGCATGAGAGACTGAACCACAGGCGAGTTTACAGAGGGTCCGTCTTTGCTAATTGACCCTTTCTTGGGCGACCGAGCTCCTCACAGGCTCAGATACCAGAGCGAGCGGCATAATTACTGTTTTTTTAAGTTTTTATGAAGCTAATGTGTGTGTGTTCCCATTGTGTTTGTGTGCTTACACAAGCCTCCGCATTGTTTCTTTTAATAGGAGCTCCAGGCAGTCGTTGAAGTATTTGAGAGTAAAATGTAATTAAAATGACAATGGCCCTAGCCAGTGTGTTGCTGGGTAGGTGGAGGGGAACGCAGCAGACGAAGCCTTGGCTCCGACTCGCTGCCCTTGTACTCATTCATTAGTGATGCATTGGTTCTCGCCCGGCCCTCCCATCTCATCAGAAACAGCACCCTCGGTGACAAAGACAGGGTTGTATGGATGTGGCCATTATGTTAATAACTACTCCCACAGCTTTCGCACACAACCATCGCCGTGTACCGACTTTCTGCGCTGATGTATAGGGAGCAGATGTAGCATAAGGCGAGTGTGCGGCCAAATCCTGTGAGCTGACTACAGGCGGTGTGCGTGCATGCACTACTTAGGAGGCTGAATTGACTCCTTGACTTTCAGTGCATGTACTTGCTATTGAATGGAGTGCTTTGCTTGGCCTCGGACACCTGTTAATCGTAATTAAATGTTTTCTTTTCCCTCTCTCTCTCTCTCTCTCTCGTCAAGCTGGCAATGGGCAGATGGTACAGATGGACTCCACTAAGTCCGGCTTCGTGGGTTCACAAGTGGAGCTGCGTTGCATCTTCAGCAACAGCAACCCGCCGGTCAAGATCTCTCAGGTCACCTGGCAGAAGCTCCTCAACGGCACCAAGCAGAACGTGGCCATAGCCAACCCGGCGCTCGGCGTGTCCGTCTTGCCGCCCTTCAAGGAGCGGGTCAGCTTCAAGCAGGCCGCGGTGCGTCATCGCACGCCCTCGCTGGAGGACACCACCATCGTGTTCTCCAACCTGCAGCTGTCTGACGAAGCTGCCTACATCTGCGAGTACACCACGTTTCCTGCGGGCAACCGGGAGAACATGGTCAACCTCACCGTCTTTGGTAAGAGCATGAAAATAAATAGTGAAATGTTGAATTTATTGACTGATTGATTTGTAATTTGATCGGTAAAACTGGTAAGATCTTGTACTTAAGTGAGAACAAAGTGCGGCTGTAGAATTCTTAATCTTACCAATTTAATTTAAGTTCTTGTTGTGTTGTCATGTAGTTTGTTTCTTTACTTTATTGAGGTCTGATCTTTCTCAGTGGAGGAAACAGAATTTTCTTCCTCATTAAATCGTTATCATCTTTAAAAGCTTGAAGTCCCGTCAGCATTTAAGGCAACTTTTATTCAACATGTATATTTCCAGAATGTATGAATGTATCGCTGAAATGTCAAATTTCACAAAAGCTTCACTGGACAGAGACTTTAAAATCTACATCCAGGGCCACAGTCTGGTGTATTTGCACTCAGGGTTATGTGCCTGTTTCTACATGTTGCATCTGACATGTACAGAATCTACAGATCAGATTGTTGCAGTCAATGAATCGTCTGTATTTGTGTTTTGAGCCGAGATAAAGTTAAAATAAATATCAGGTTGTACATCTTGGAGCTCTCTCCCCCCCGACATGTTGGCACGCGACTGATGAGCCGTCAGAGGGATGTAAACCTGTCACCTGAATTTGACTCTAGGCAGAGAAAGAACATTTTTCTGAATCTGATAAGACAGGGGTCAAACGGCCATCCTCCTTTTTTATTGAAGGACTGAAAGGAAACACTTGAGCAGCTCTTCTTGTCAGTGTTGCCACAGGCTTTGTTGTAAAGGAGAGTGAAACCAGGAGGTCTTTCTCTGCTTCAGCTCTATATTACAGATGTGCCGTTTACACTTGCACGATTCCGCTCCGGTCGACAGCTGAAGTTCTTGTTCCATCGCGGACCTCACATGCTCAGCGTGGAAATGAAAATCATTTTGACGGATTGCTGATGTGATGATTGGGGCGACGTGTCGTTTAACTCCAATCTCGGTTGAACCCACATGGCTCCGATAAAATAGGAAACCGCCGCAGAGAGCGGTCAATAAAAATGGCAGGTGAGACAGAAATCAATAAGGCCACTTCAGAGTGTGTAATTTGGCTTGAATAATCTTGTCTGGTGTAAAGAAACCACAGCCCCGAGATGTCGTTTGTCTTGGAAAGAAGCAGATTTGAAAAGGTTGTGCACTGATTCTGATTAGAGATCTAATTAGACATTAAGTGTTGGTGTGTTTTCCATTAAATCCCAGTGAAGAAAAACCCACTTGGCTTAAGTGCTCAGGGTTGCCAGAGCTCCTCGTCTGCGCCGAGTCCCCGTTCTCTGCTGCTGAGCCTCTCAGGCCCTTTTTAGGCTTCTGCGGCTCAGCGAGCGGCAGGGACCTGTGTGCAGATAACCGAGCGGCGGCGTTCAAAGAGGCCTCTTCATCGTCTATTTGGTTCAGTTGTGCATTCACTCGTGCCTGCCTTTTGATGTGCTGAGAGGAGATTGTTAATTGGCAACTCACAGAGGATTCAAATTGGAAGACTGTGCTTTTGGGCAGGCGAGTGGGTTCTACACGTGTGAGAGCTTTGACAACTGCGTCGGCTTTGAGGAGGAATAGAAACTTAACTTTGCTTCAGTTTTTGTTTACTTCAAACAGAGGTTTTGATCAAATCGAGGACTGATCGTAGATGAAGTGGAAAATATATACGACATGAGTTTTAATTGCTTTTCAATAATTGCTTTTCTTTAACCTTTCTTCTCTGCAGCTCGGCCCATGACGCGTATGACCTTGACGACGCCCACCATCGTTGCCAGGGCTCAGAAACGCAAGATGACCGTCGCCACCTGCCTGTCAGCCAATGGCAAGCCCCCGAGCGTGATCAAGTGGGACACCAGGTTGAAGGGCGAGGCCACTTTCCAGGAGACCCGCAACGCAAACGGGACGGTGACGGTACGGAGCAACTACGTGGTGGTGCCGAGCCGCGAGACCCACAAACAGAAGCTCACGTGCATCGTGACGTATCGGACTGAGAGGATCACAGACAGCGTGGTGCTCAACGTGCAGTGTAAGAATCCCATCTCGTACACGATCGTATGAGGTTTTCATTCTTGTGCAGATTTATTTTTCAGTCCTTGTTTTAAAAGTGAAAAAAACTGTTTTGATCTCACCGTCGTTTACTGAAAACAAGATCGAGGTCTTCTCGGAAACGCTGCTCAGAAACTTCCAGTTATACAAAGGGAAGAGAAACTTACACAAATAAGCTTCTGAGTATTCAGCAGAATTCTTCTAAATAAAGAGTATTTTGTTTTATTTCCAGACATTTTCAATTTGTATTAATGATTCATGGAAATACTACTTAATCTAAAACTAGAAAATTATGGATTTATTTAATTCATATTTGATTAATTTAGAATACTGAAATACATTATTAAAAAGTTTTGTTTAGAGTTTAAAATAACACAGTGAGGAAGTATAATAATGTGACATTCATCATGATAATTATCGATATCGACTGATATGAATTGTCTTCTGTTATATCGCTCAGCTGTTTGTTTTCTACTTCCTTGGTCGTGTTTCTACGGATTCAGTTTTATAATCTCGATCGGAAGGAGTTAGAGCTGTTTACAACAATGGATGACATTTAGAATAATGAATCAAATTGTTGTTTTTTAAAAGCAGTTCTGTTCTATTACTGGGACGACTTTCAGTTCTTATTGTAGACATATAAAAGAAAAAGAGGTCTGATAAGCTAAATTATTTATTTGTCATAAAGAAAGTGACAAAATACAACCTTTAATCTACATTCGCACTTCAATTTAAAACGTTTGGATTTCCGTGGTGAGTTGACATCAGCGTTCCTTCTTCCTTTCAGATGAACCTGAGGTGAAGATCGAGGGCTTCGATGGAAACTGGTACTTGAACCGTCAGAACGTCCGGCTGACCTGCCGAGCCGACGCCAACCCCCCTGTCACCATCTACCAGTGGAAACTGTGAGTCTGAGTAAACCCCAGCTAAACCCCTCAAGGCTCCGGAGACGGGACAACACTGTGGCTGTGTGTTGTTTCACTCGTGTTCGATTTCAAGGGGTTTTTCTGGAAGGATATTTCTGTGTTCTTTGTTTTTTAAGGCAAACAACAAAGACAAAAACACGCAAACCTCCTTCCTCCTCTGCAGAAATGTGTGTTTGTTTGCATGTAATGAAGATAAGACCAGTACCTGAGGCAAGAGCACGATGGGCCCATTACGGCAGCAGCCCACACCCCTATCGGCCTGATGGTCACAGATACTGGGAGAACAAACACAGCACACTTTGCTTTGCTTTGGGGGGGGGGGGGGGGGTTCGCTTTGAAGTCCAGGGACCAGCATGCGGGTGGAGGGGCAAGAGAGCGTCACTGTCAGCGGCGTCGTGTTGTCACGGGGTTCGAGAGGGCAGCGGCTTGTCCCCGACGCAGGAGGCGTGGATGAGACTGGCGTACCACAGGCCTGACATCAGCGGTTTTGCAATTACACAAACCAGGGGAATCACCAAATAACCCCCGGCTTCGATATGTTGTGAGTAACGGCGTGAAAGTCGGCCATGTGGAAATGATGCAGCTTAGATAAAAGCACAGAGAAGAGGCAGGAATACGACCAGGGTGGAGGATTGTTTCTCTGCAATTAGCGGTGATCAAACCTCTTAACTTGACAGAAACGCCGGCGCGGCTCTTTGAATATAAAGCGACTAACCGTGGGTTTTTTGGAAAGTACTACACAATGAAATCAAGAGATAAATGTTGCAATTTGTCCTGTAATTGCACAGTGAAAAGTTGGCTTGTGAAACACGTCACTGGGCCTGAGTGGATGTGGATGAACAGACCATTGTTGGATTTTAATGAGGCTCGGGGAGTCACTTTGTTTTTTACCCTTTTTTCATTCTTCTTCCTTATGCATAGATTTAGCTTCCAGGGCAGTAACAGTGATATACACACACACACAGCAGCAGCAGCAGGAACAGAAGAAGAAGACACGATGGAGACGACTCGGCTGTGTTTGTTTTTTGTCGCTGGCGAAGAGAGATTTAGGGAGATGGGGGGGGGGGGGGGGGGTAAGGAGGAGGGTGAAGAGATGTGATCTGGAAAGACGAGGGCACTGTGCTGACAGATACGAGGGGACGGCCATTGCTGTACCGAAAATGAGATGCCAAATCTGTTGTGAAGGTTCCCCAGGGCTCTGCTGTGGAGGTCAGCACAGGACTGGGCCGATCCGGAACAGGCCGGGCACGATTGCGTCACACTTTAACAACACAAACACACACAGACACGCTAGAGCTGGAGCCAGATCCAGTAAATACTAAGGTGTTTGGTACGGATCCACATCAGGCCCAGAGGTGATAGTTTAGGTTTTTTTTCTGGGATCGTGTTCCTCCTCGAATTCATTTGGCTTGTTGTGGAAGCTAGAAATAAAAATCTCGTTCACACGCTCCCTCTCCCTGCGTTATGTACTTACTGTACATATTTTCAATCCTTGTGTTTTTTCTTTCTCAGAGCGTTAATCTCAAAGCTTTTTCTCATGAAAGCGCGTTAATGGGGAGCTGCGACGAAACAAAGGACGCCCCCCATTTGAACTTTATTGTTTGTTTTTGCGATTTTCTACTCGAGTGTGTGCGAACTCTCTCGCTTTCAGTCGGCAGTGGAATAGTAACCGGAGACGAGAGGGTTGAAGAGTTGTTTACTCTCACAAATAAGTCAATTAGTCGTGTTCTAAGATTTTCGACCTGATGCGTTCCTTCCTCCCTGAAAAGCCGTTTTTCCAGCTCTCGCACGAAGCGGCTCCACTCGCTCGGAGAGATACGCGAAGTAGCTATAAATACAAGCAGCCGTATTATTGTTGTTATGGCCGTAATTACCTCAAAATCTGCTCTAATTAGCGGTGGCTTATGCGTATCTCTATCGTGAAAATGTGATTCTATGAATCACGTGGATTAAAAGCCGCCGAGTGTTGGTTCGGTTTCCTCCGTCACAATTAGCTGTGGATAAAACCAACAGTTACTTTTAGTGGCCCCTTTAAATTATGTTTATGTTTGAGTTTGAAGTGCAGACACCACAGAGGTTAGAAGGTGTCGACTCGATAAGCTGATTTAATATGAGCCTTTCACAGAACCTACATTTGTCAATATGCACCAAGGAAATATTTTGTTTCACAGAATAAACTTTACAGAAGATGTGAATTTATGTATATTTAAAGGTTTATGGTTCAACAATGAAATATCCAGCTTCAATTTGGACCATAATGGTTTGATTATTGATTATTGTCACACATACTGTTTTATTTACTGGTTTATTACAGTATTGATTGGCCCCCAGTAATCTCTATTGGACAGACTTTAACTGGCTTGTTCCATTTAGATAAACGTATCCATCCCTTATTAAACATGGACCTTTCCACCTTGTTAATGTCCAGTTGACTCCAAAGTGGTGATTCATCCATCTGTGCAGGTTTGTGTGAGCAACATGTGTTTGCTTCAGTAATTCTACAGTTATCGAGTTGTTCAGCTTTTAAATGAGTAAATATCCACAACTTGCTGAATAATTTAACGATGCAAAGATCTTTGTTTTGTTTTGCAGAAACGGGCCCAAAAAATGGAAATACTGTACATATTGACCACACTGGAGTCATTTTGGGTGTAAATGGGTTGCTGATGTAAAAGGCTTTGCTCACAATATTAATAATTAATTTCTCCAAAAGATGGTTCAAGAGCACGAGTGAATTGAAACTGTTTTATTCATAATCCGATCACAACGGGTACAAATTCCCTGCAGACGTCAATGATTCGAGTGACCGTTCTTTCTTCAGTTTAATTGGACGAGTAATATTTCATACGATCATTTTGTGTGCATGTGAAAGAACGATCTGTCGGGTGTGTGGTCGAATCCCCTCAGTTTCGTCCTCGCTCCGGGTCGCGATTTGTTCGTAAATATTTAGCAATCTTGTCAAATAACCTTGATACGTATTGGCCACGGCACATTAAACATTAATGTAATAGTAAACAGAACAGATGTGCGTCTGATTTAAGACCCAATCCTTCTAATGCCGCTTATTTGTGGATTCGAAGTCCTGATAAACATCTTAATTTCCTCTAATCGGTTGTTTGTTTCCCGTGTGAATTATCTCGTTTTTAAATCTCTACATAAATGAGGACATTTTATAATTTTGGTCTTTAAGTAGCACGTAGTGTACACACATGCCTTTTGTTTCCCTGCATCCAGATATAAACACGTCTCCACACATCTGTGAAATCTGGGGAGTGGGTTGTTGAAGTCTTAAAGTCTCCCACATCTATATTCACACATCACTTACATGTGTGCACCAAAGAATCTGCATCACTCTCAAGCTGTTTGTTAGCCTTTCATTTTGCTGCCCCTCAGGCTCCACGCACACTCTTTCTCACACACACGTGCACAGCCGCACATGCACGCATGCACACATTCAGATGGTCAATACAAATTCAGACATCTTTTGGTTTCTCTGTGGTGAATCGCGGTTTGCCAGCCTTTCATTTCTGCAGCAAATCAATTGGGCTTTGCAGAACCCGGGATTTGATAGCGGCTCACACGGTAACTGATTATTGAATCGTGACATACTGTATTCAGGGTTGTTTGCACTTCAATTGCCCGTCACACAGGTGGCCGGTGGAAAACAACTCGACCGCAGCTTCTATTTATTCCTTTTCTTTCTTTCTCTGAACTACGGACACGTTGCTGCGGAGAGAGGGAGAAAATAATAATCTCGACTTGTCATGAAAGATTTCTCCGGGGAATTAACTCAACCACAAATGGATCAGCTGTTGGTAATTGATATTTCATGACAGATTCATTAACAAATAAACTCATCACAGTGTCTCCTCCCCCCCCCCCACCCCCCGTTAGTGAAAGCCTGTTGAGTGTTTAGCTCAAACGCCTGATGTGTGGCTGTTGTTAGCGTGATGCCTAATTTTGTTGCCTGTGTAATGTCATCTTGTTTTTCTCTCGCTCTAATAAATGGAGCATTACGTTGTTTTTAATGTCCTCACACGCCAGCGGATGTCAGAGTGTTAGCAGACGGAGGGCAGGCCCAGAAGTGAGCTGAAAAGAAACGCCGCTGACGCCCAGCAGGGGCCAACGCCCAGCAGGGGCCAACGACCAGCGGACCAGTTTAATGTTATCATGTTTGCAGCTCTACTTAGTTTGGATCCATTCAGAGCAGCTGATGAAGCCTGTCGGAGGCGAAGGCAACAGGAAATGGCTAATTGCCACGAAATTTAATACCTTTTCTCAGCCGCTGGGCTCCATGAAAGGGGGCCTGGATAATAGTACGGAGCGTCAGTGAGCTCATGATCCGTGACCTGGAAGTGCGCTGACCTGATCAGAGGTTCATGAACGAGCTCCGAGCGTGAACCGTGAACGCAAACACCTCGGGCCGGAGTATGGGGCGCCACTCCTCATTGACAGCCCGCCGTGTGGTAGATTCTGCGTCCATCGCTTGATCAGCTGCCGCTCCTGACGGCTCCCGTGGGGGGGGGGTTTTGTGCTGTAGTTGCACCCCCCCCCCCCAACCCCCCCAGCACTGTCTGTTTTGTATTTCACATGCCTGAAAAAAAAAAAAGTGTCCTCAGGCATCAGCTATGTCTTACCTGTTTGGACCTGCTGGGATTCCCTGTCCTCATAATTTAGTTTGGACTTGATGGATGATGGCTGAAATATAGCGCTGTCAAATATTCCTAGTATTTATCTCTCTCACACACACACACACACACACACACACACACACACACACACACACACACACACACACACACACACACACACACACATCCAGGTTTGTTTGGCACTGCAGACTGTATTTCTCATGCACTCTGAATTGCCTTGCAGCTCCTCGGAGAGAGGGATTTTTATTTTTTATTTTTTCACCGTGGTCCAGTGTAGTTCTGCCTTTTTTTTCTTCTTTTTTTTTAACAGCATCTGTATTATTGCTTCTGTCTCTTTCACCACAGATTGAACGGCTCCCTGCCCGCTAACGTGGAGATCAAGAACAACACCCTGTTCTTCAAGGGCCTGGTGACCTACGAACTGGCCGGCACGTACGTCTGTGACGCCACCAACGGCATCGGGACCCGCACGGGCATCGTGGACGTCAACATCACAGGTAGGTTTTTAAAGACGCTGCCATTTCTCCGTTCTCTTGTCTCTCAGTCTGGCATGGCTTGCCATCAATACAGTACCCCCCCCCACCCCCACAGAAAAAACAAAAATACTTTTGACATCAGACCCCTACGCTCCCTTATAAACACATACATCCATGCACAAGCACAGCGATGGAGATAGTCGCCGGTCGGCTGTGATTTAATGTGGTTTTCCCACCTGCCCCAGCTGCGCGGCCCCCCCCCGCTGTGCTGTGTGGAAGGTTAGATGTGAAAAAAAAGCCTCTGGGTTTGTATATGAGAGCTCCAAACGCACACTGTGAGAACACAACAGCCGCTCCCTCCCTCCCTCCCTCCCCGCCTCGCTACGCACCCAGGCACATGTGTGGGAGAGATATAAAGCGTTGTCTATTATTAGCGCCTAAAGTAACATCAAGGAAAAATGGGGGGGGGGGGGGGGGGGTTGAGGTGAGGGTACTGTATTGATCATACTTTGCTCGCATCACGCTCACATGTCTCCAAACAGCCCGCGCCTCCTTCTGCAGTCGAGCTCGTTGTTTTGTCTCCTCTCCGTCTTCTGTCTCTTCCTGGGGGGGGGGGGGGGGGGATAAAATGCAGAACAAAACTGATTCAGTTTCCCGGCCTTCCACATAATTGTTGGCACACACGCACTGTGGCTCCTCTGGGTTCTCGTCCATAGGAGACGACATTTTGCCCTCAAAGCCCTTGATACAATATATGCAGCAGATCTGACGAGCTGCTGTACGTGCTACTAATGTGGGGATCCTCCTCTATTGGTACCAGCTGTGTGTGTGTGTGTGTGGTACTGGGATACTGTCACAGTTTCGCTCTGGTCAGACTGGAAAGGCCCCCCCCCCCCCCCTCTCTCTCTTCTCTCTGCGCTGCTTGGTTTCTGGGAAGCGGGGGTGTTCTAACTTGCATTGCTTTGCATGTTGACTCATGTTGTGTCTCTGGGAACACTCTGCTCGGTGTGAAGTGAACAGCTGTGCCTTTACAGTATCATTGCATACTCCCCCCTCCACTTCTGTTTCCTCCCTCATAGCGTGTTATAAAGGGTAACGCCAGGACAATGCAGCTTTGTAGGATGTGATGTCGTCACCTGCACATGAGAAGTTGCCCGGGCCGAAGTAGATCGAAATCTGAAAGGGGGCACGAGCAACCCATACTTACCAAACAGGAAAAGGAGGAAGTAATCTCCTGTCAGGAAATCGCCCCGCAACAGCTTCTATTGAGTGACTGTGTTCCAGATATTGTAGTGTTTGGTATAAAGCACTTCATCCCTTTTGAAAAGGCAAAACAAAGGCGCTAAGGTCATTTTCTATTCCTGCTTTTTTCATTGACTGCTTAAATTAACAAGCCACGTTGCTATTGTCCCTGAAGTCCCACTGCTTATTCTCATCATTTGTCCATGCCGTTTTTTTTTACTGAGTGAGGTGAACAGTGAGTGGGCACATAATTGTGTGAGTGCGTCAGGTTTTAATTTGTTTGCGTACAGACTTTAATCTAAAGATTTGTTTTAACATTCAGAACAATGTTCGGCAGCAGATTAAAGGAAATGCGTTTTTTGACTGTGATGATGTGAAATCTCTGCTGGTCGGAGCCGCTCCTGTGCTCCATCACTCTGCAGGTTTCATTAACAGACTGGGTTAATCTGTCTAATGAGTTCAGAAATGTCTATGTGAGAAATGTCTATGTGGCTCGCATTGTTCATGTTATCGGCATCACACCGGACACGTGTTTTGTTTAAAGCCCGAGGAAGTAGCAGCGATTCGTTATCAATATGAAGAAACTTTGAATAATCGTGCGTCCAGCGCTCTGCTACTGCCGTGGCTGCATGGGACTCATCCATGTTAGCGGCGTGGTGCGTTCATGGCAATGTCGTGCTCTCCAGGTCTGGGCTCTGCGTGCGGAGTCGAGCTTCACCGAACTTTGAACACACAGGTGAACAGCTCTCTGTGCAGCAGCGGTGCAGAAGCTTCAGGGTTCCGTGGTCGGTCTTTACGGCCGCCGCTCAGTCACTGCAGGTCATTTTTACATTTTCAGAAAGAAAACTGCAACCGGCATCACCACAGGCCAAACAAACAGCCAATTCCAAACAGGGAGAATGGGCTGAGTTAGAAAAATGTTTCCCTCATTTCCTGATCTTGATTGTCACTTTTCCTCCCTTCCTATTATTTGGAGTTACACCAGGTACCATCCTGCTTAAGCATATGCTGAATATTTAATATAACAAAACACCTGCCGGTCTGTATCCTCTCTAGTATTAATCTGGCTGGATGCAGGGTTGTTGTTCAAGTGATGTTCAATATATTTCGATGGCAAAAGGCCCTTGTTCATGACACAATCCCAAAGGATCCTATACAAGCCTTAATAGCATGTTGCCAGTTCCCATAGTAACAGTGACAAGTTAAAGGGAAGCGAGCCAGCCTCTCCCTTCCTAAAGCGCCGCTCAGGGCCTCGGCTTCAACATGGCGTCCTGTCAAATTGCGGAACAGCTCGCGAACGGCTCTGGTTGAGTGTCAGACATTAGTGCGGTTTGGATGCAGAGAGCGGAGAGCGGCAACAGGGACCGGGGCGGTCTCGCCCTTGTGTATCAGGCAGGTGCTACATGGATACGTTACAATGGGATCACACACCGCTGTTTGCTGAGGTTGTGAAATGTTAGCCTGTTCCTATCTTAACGCGGGCTCGTCAGCATAATCCCCCACACTGCAGCGGAAACGCCACGACATGTGTGAAGGGAACCTCGCCATCACGAGGACGTCTCTTCAGCTCCTGGTCAACTCTACATCGGTTATGATGATGTGAATAAAGTGTTGGAGGCTGAACAGGAGGCCGAGCATTGGCATTTACACCCAATGCTTTGAAGCACTTCTTCGCCGCACCCTTAACACTGGCTGCGCATAATGACCCCGGGAGCGGAGGTAAAGAAGTATGCTGATGCTTCATTAACTTCAAAGAGCATCTTTGTGCCTCAGTCTCAGACGTGGCAGGTGAGAGAGCCCAGGGCTGGCGGCGGTTCAAGGCTGCAGCAGCGGGCCTCAGTAATGAAAGCGTTGTGTGAGGAAGAGGGAGGTGAGCAAACTGATATGTGCACAGAGCCACCGATATCTGGACCATAGTGCTGAACATGACATAAACATTTGAATTAGTCTTTGGATGTAGATGCAATCAGGAGAGTTCTGTGCCTCGACATTAAATAACTCAGCCTTCGTAGTCTTCAGTCTTTTCAATTATATCAGAGCAATAATACATTTGCCACTTAAACAAAGTTTCAAGCTCTTTGAGTTAAAGGCGATATGACTGTAAATGAGATTATTTTGATTATAACGTGCACGTAAAATGTTTAAATACGTGTGTCCTAAACTCTAGAGCGAATCAAACAAACACCAAGTAAACTTCAGTGCTGTTCAGATCCTAATAACTTCTGATTAGTGTCGGTGTTCATTGTTGTTTATTGGTCAGCGGGGGAGCGAGGAGGCAGGGCAGGGTAATAAAGCACGGCACGAGGTTCCCCGGGCAGCCGCTGCAAAATGAACGCAGCAGAAACCCGACAGCTCTTGAATTTTAACCGACATGATTAAGATTAAGTAGATTTAAAGGTTATAAATGTCGGTTTCCATACGTTTCTGGTTGATTGCCCAGCCCTACTTTGAACCAACACATATTTTTCTCACTTTCAAGACCCAACACTTTACTACCAGTTGCACTGTGCATGTATTTGACGGCAGCCCCTCTTTGTTTTCATTATAAAGTTGATTTTGAACCTGACACAGCAATATACACCTGCCAGAGAAACAACCCAACCAAAATGTCAAATTTGTTTGTATCACAGATAAAGCTGTTGTACCACGGCAGCGTAGTAAAGGCAGGTTTTGATCAAGCTCCTCCGTTTCCGTGGACGGATTTGTCGGAGCCACAGAACTGTCACCTCGGCATATAGCGGGGCCGCACATCACCTTGTTTCAATTAGATTGGGGATGATGTTTGCTGTGGAGATGCCATCGACTACGGTAAGTCACATGGACTGAGACGGCTTTCTCCAAGGACGTGTGTTCTGCAGATATGGGCGTCGCGTGTCAGAATCTAATGAAGCGCTCTCCTGCTTTAATCAATCCTTGCTCTCAGAAAAACGAGGTGAAAAAGGGAAGTCAGAGGGAAAACGGAGAGCGTGAGGAGAGGATCTATAACAAGAGATGAGCTTCAGAGGACAGAGGCTGTCGGAAGGCTTTTCCTGATTGTTAAGCCCCTATAAGGATTCAAATTTGACTCGACCTCTTCCTCGAAAAATACCTCTCTCATTCACATGCAGTTCAGAATCCTCCCGAGGCAAAGTTGACAAGTCGTCAGATCTGATTAATCAGCTAATTACGAGCGGCTATCAGAGGCCATGTGGAAAAAAATAGGGAGACAATTAAACAGCCTCGCATTGAGAAGTTGTATTTGACGATTCATTCCTTGGCAGCTTATAAGTGTCTAATGGAGGAATTCCTGTCAAACTCCTGTAAATTATTGCTGCGGAGAAAAGCCACAGGATAGTGTGGTTAAACTCTAAGATCCTCCCCAACTTAAGAGAGCGGCTCAGCCTTTCATTAAGATAATCAGCTTTCCCCAACATCACACTCTTGTTTTTGTGCTCGAAAGAAATCAATGCTGCCATCTTAAATTTCTTCCCAGCACATAATGGGACGTGATGAACGGCCATTTTGTCAGGAAGGCCTCACAATTATGTCATTATCTGCCCCGAGAAAAGGAGGCATGTGGTTTAATACTTGGCAGCGTGACGTGGGAAAATGTCCCCTTTTGCTAAAGCCGCACATTCACTGCGGAATTAATTTGTTTACCCACGTGAATAATCTTATAAACTCGATGAGATTTTTTTTAACCTTGACTCTCCCACACAGCAGCGCTAATCTTTGTTAGACGAGGGGCCGGACGGAGTCAAAGACGGTGTATAATTCCTGCCACATCTGCGGGATGAGCTGCGAGCGAGGATATCAGATAAGCTCGGGGTCAGTCAGTATGTGAACCTTTAGGTGATTCCACTTACGGCCCCCGAAGCGCCAACTTTCATCCTCCATTGTCAGGGCCGTGGCGCTGAGCGGCTTTGGAGAGCAGAGGTGCAGTCGGCTCCGCTACAGGGCTTTACCACTCGGGTTAAACTGGATGGAGCGAGAGCGCTCTCTTCAATTTAGCAAGAAAGCGCGAGGATGGATCCTTCTGTAAGCACGAGCAACCGCTGCTGACATCCGTTCACGCTCGCCTGAACAAGCAATCGTTGGCTCCGCCTGTGCGAAAATGAAGTCGAGGGAGAAGAGGTGAGGCCGGAAAATCCAAAACCCACGTGGTGAAAATGAGCTGAATAATACATTGGACAGTCCGGTGGAAATATAAATAAATAAAAAGGCACCCATGTGACTGACGGAGATGCTTCACTGGGTTTGACTCTTTTTGGAATCTACTTGAGGAGGTAAAGTGGATTCACGACTTCATCTGTCAACACCCGGCGCTCACTGCCTCCACTTTTTCACCCTTCATTCACCAATCTTAATTTTATTGGCTCCGCACATCCAAAGCAGGCAAACGAGGTCGAGAACATAAGCTGGGTTCTGTACAGTGATTCCTCCACGTTGGCAGGGAAGCTGCAGCACTGGCAGAGGGAGCTGGCTCAGCATACATTTAAAATTCTGTGCAGGAGATGTTGCTGTAAGCTGACATTAGATGTTTTAATTGTCATAAAACTTATTACAAGTAGACCCGGAGCACACGGTTCAATATTGTTTCACTATCCATAACTACATGTGAAATCTAGTAGACGTGTATTCTTTATTAGACATTGGTATCTGCCTCATTAGTCTCTTTTTACAAGATATCCCCCCCCCCCCAAAAAAATGTTCTCTGCAGCACTGATTGATTCTTCCACAGTCGTGTCTCAACGAGAAATACTTGGCATCACTTGTAAGTTTTGGCTGAAGTCTCCTCAAAGTTCCTGTAATTTCAAAAAATGCCTTGAGAGCCCAGTGTTAGGAGGCGGGGTTAAGACCAATTAGCCAACCAAAGCTTAGTCACCCTGGATGGGGAGTCTCTGTGGGGTAGACAGTGTCGTTCAACCCATAAAGGTAGTTTTATTTTTTTTATTATTCAATATTTGTGTATTTCATTAAAGAACAGACGGATAATTTAGTTTACATCTCGAATCTCACGGGTCTGGAAGAGGGACTCTGATGTGACAAGAGGCTCACGATGGTTCTCACGCCGACTTCAGCTATCGTCCCCAGAGGCGACCAGACCCCCCCCCGACACAATCAAACTGTTTGTAGTGGCTCTCAAAATAATTTAATCTGCAGGAATTCTCCAAACGCTGACACTCTGCCGTGTTTCCTTCTGAACAGCTTTCAGTCCCTCAACAGCAATCTGTAAATAACTCTAGGTGTTGATTGTGCTGCTTATTTTTATCAGCTGAGGTATGAAAATGTTAATCTGTCGCTCGGTCGCGTCACGTGATACAACTTGCTGTGGCGAGAACATCCTCAAAGAGCACAAGTATCACACTCGTGTGTTACTGACATCCAGCAGCAGCAGAGACGCTTCACGCAGCCATTTGTCTCTTTCTCTTCTCTGACAGAGACAAGAGACATTATGATGTCAGCTTTGCAAAGGCTCCCCCAGCAATGTGAAATTTGTTTGTCTTCGCCTGTCATGGTGGAGTCGGTCTCTATCTCTGCGCTGTAGCACATCGCGCTGTCGCCTTCGCACATCGCCCGTCTGCATTATTCATAGATCCAAAGGCCACACGTGTAGATCTTGTATATCATTGCATCCTCACTTCAAGTAGACACATGCTGTCAGGCAGGTTGAGGAGCACATTCAGAGTCGCGGTCTCCAGCTCCCTGTGCTAGCCTTCTTTCTCGTCACCCTTGAACTTGCCAATCAGGCCTCCACAAAACGAGAAGGATTCGCGGCCTGCGGGCTGTTAGAGCGACATTCTAGAGGACGCGGGGGCTAGGGGGGGGCCGCGAGCTGCTCAGATCCTGCCAAGATCACACCTCATTATCCAAATGAGACATTAGCATGAGCCCCTCTCTCGCTCACACGCCATAGGCCGCCCATAAAGCCTCTGCTGTGTTGTTCGGTGCCAGGGAAAGCACTGAGGGGGAAGACAGTTTTTATTTTTTTGGGGAGAAAAGAGATAGCGCGGCTGGAGGAGTGAGATGGAAATGTCACCAGGGGAAAGCATGTGAGAGCAGAGCAGCTGAGATCGTAGTGATTTATCTTAACATTTGTTTCTGCATGGCTTGCCGTTTCTGCTCTCCGGAGGATATGCAGAGGAGAGGGGATGTGGCGGACAGATGGAGCAGGGGGATTGGCCGAGCCCCCTTCATCCCGGCTCTGCTCCTCCATCCTCCATACTCCTCCTCCTCCTACGACTCGTCTGCGTCCACCCGTGTGGTGTTGGTTCTGTCACGCCTCCCTGAGAGCCTGATGAAGTAGGTCAGATGCTGTCCCAGGGTCTGACCACTGGCTCCAGAGCTGCTGCTGCTTCTGATGCTGTGGTGGTGATTCACTCATTACGCACACAGCTCCAAACATAACAACAAGACGAAAAAGAAAACAACCAAGATGGAGAAAACAACAGAAGCTGAGGGAAGGATGCTGTGCTAAACAAACAGTGACCCGACCTTTTTCTGGCTTAACACGTACTAACATGCAGATTTGTTCGCTGCGCGGCTGTTGACCCAATAACTGAACCCTTATCGCACTTCCTCTTAGCGCTTCAGCCACATGCCCGGCTAGCAGGGAGAGTGTGGAGATGCATTAATAATGGCGCCTTATGAGCAAACAGGGGTTTTTCAAAAGAGCATTAATACTTAGACGTCTGTTTAAATATTCATTACGCATTAAAGGGGCATGAGGAATGATTATTGCAACCTTTCACAGCAAAAAGATGACAACTGGGCTCTGTCAATCGTTAGGAGCAGACATTTTTCCGATCACAATATTTACGTGGACCTCATGCTTATTTATTGTTGATGAACGGTGGCCTGGAAGTGCAAATCACAAAAGCAAATCACAAAACACAACATAAATATTACAGAAGTCAAACAAACAACGGTAAATCAAAAAACTGCAAATCAAACAAACATCAATAGCTTGTACCCACCTTCCCCATTAGAAGCTAATGCTGTTGTGTTTCTTGATTTGTTGTCGTGTTCACACAATGACAGATCATGACTCTATTGTTTATTTCGGCCGTGAACCCCCCCCCCGTAAATCCACAGTAATCCACCGACTGCTGTAGTATTCTTGGTCACCAGCGGAGGCCCACAAAATAACTAGTCAGAGGTTACCTGCTGCTTCTGCTGTGAGTCGTCCCCTGAGAGTCACCTGTTCACAGCGGTGCCACAGATGATGTCAGCCGAGCTCTGATGCCGCGTCTTTGACAGCGTTATCTCCTCCGGCACATCCGGCGCCTCGCCTTGCGTTTGGCTTTTTTTTTTTTTACGGCAAATTGAACTTGAATTACTAATCCGCAGGTTCTAATGGCGCGAGTGGCATTTACCTGCGTGCGGGAGTAAAGTCACGCCTCAGTGATAGCAGGGAAATCAGTTGACAAACAGAGAGGAAATGGTTGATATTGGGAAGTAAAGCGCAGCGGGTGGTGGGGAGAAGGAGAAGAGCTTTGCCTCGCCGTCGACTCTCCGGGCGGGCGTGTTGAATTCCTGTCAGCGATGGGCTTTTATTCGTCGTGGCAGCATTACATTTCCATGACTTAACAACCACTGGCAAATTCAGACAGCGGAGTAATGAGGATCGTCGGGAATCACTCAGCATCTTCCCTGATTGTCCCCGTCCTCACTCACTCATTATGCTGTTCTTTATTTGCCGTTGTCACTCCTCAACCTCTCAAAGGCGCCCCCCCCCCCCCCCCCCCCCCAACTTCTTAGAGTAGCCCTCAATTTTCCTTTCATCTTCTGTTGTCTGCTGCTTGTTCCTCATTTAGTCGCATTAAAACGCCACACCCCGCACCGCTCTTTGAAATCCTCTCTCATTTTCCCAGCCTCTGTCATAACACCTTGTCGAAGTGATTGCGCTAAGACTCAGGAATGAGACGCCTTCTTCTTCTTCTTCTTCTCTCTCTCGTGTTCAGACACGACTGGAGCACACCCAGAAACCGTACCTGCAGGACAGAGTTGTGAAACAGTTTCTCATTCTTTTAAAGCCCCTTCTGCTTCAGACATGCCTCTCCTTCACTATCTTTGAAGATTTGCTGCCGCTGCTGCTGCCGCTGGTTGTTTTGTGCTATAGCTTACACCCAAATACCAAACCCTGTGTGTCGTTTTCTGAAGCCACAAATCTGGCTCCGACTTGATGTCCCTGTCATTTCCACAGCGAGATCTCAGTCTTATTTTTTTGTTTTGTTTTGAGTGCACCTCATTTGTTTCTCTTTAAGACTCCGAGGGGAAAACACTTATCAAATTGCAGGGGAAATAAATTGTGTCTCCAAAACGTTTGCAGGTAATAAATCATTCGCTCCAGTTAATGTTCAAAACAGTGCGATTCTTGCAGGACTGCGTTTGAGTGGCTGCAGTATTTCATGCTTTTCCTCACCTGCGTAAATCTACCGTGCCTCTGGATTCAATTATAGCCTTTCATTGCACATCTGGCCCAACTATTAATCTCAATAGTAAATTTTGAATCTCAATGTTACGCCGCTATCTGCGTGTTTGCAGGTTGGGAGTTAAATGACGCCGGCTTTTGTTGCCTGGGACAATATCAGGGCTGCCGTTGTGCTGCTTTGAGGTCTTTTTTATCTATCTGTTGGCAGGTGCTGCCGGTAGCAATGGCGTTGCTGGTGGAACGCCTCTTCCCTCCCCCGTGCTGTCAAACGCCCCCCCCACGCACCCCAACCATTCCAAATATGTTTTATTATTAGTGTTTTCTGTAATGTGATTAGTTTGCACCGTAGCCTCTGTGATTTCACATTCACCGAGTACATGCACGACAAGCCAACGCGCCAGAGAAATTAGGAAATATTTCTTTTTGGGGCCATTTCGTTATGTTTGTGTGTGCACGAGGCCGGCGTGCTGAATGGGAGGTGGTGTTGTGGTGTGACCTCCCAGAGGGATAAGTGCACAGAAGAAGAGTGTGTTCCTCTTTGCCAACGCATCTCTTTGAGTCGCAGAATGAAAAAAAAAGCCGTGTGTCCCACCACGGCACGGAAGATGGATGAGCTTTTCCCTCTCTCTGCTTTAATGTTGCCCACTTACACGCGTGGAACCATCTGAATACTTCCTCACGCCTCCTCCTTTCCATCCCACCTCTAAAACAGCAACTCAATTTTGTGTTTTTCTCTTTGGGCGGCTTCCAAGGCTTCCTCTGAGGTGCTCTGACCAAAAGAAGCCTGAAAAATACCCGAGTGTTTACAACTGCTTTTCAAGTCTGTGCAGTTTGTGCGGCTGTAACATATTTTCAAATCATTAGCGTTGACACCCACCCTCTTTAAATGCAGGTGTCAAGAGGTGCTGTCATCTGATCCTTTATAGAAATGAGGGTGACTGAGGGCTCTTTTGAAGGCTCCGTGCATCATCTTTTATCGCCACTATTTCGTGGGTGCTGCCTCGTGTTTTCCACCTCTCGAAGCGGTAAATATTGAGTCTCTGCGACCTCAGGAATGCGCGCCAAGAATCTGCCTGGTTAAGATTGAATGAGAGGACGGACGGGGAGCGTAGACGGATCCTCGCAGTAAAGACAGTGAAGGGTAGAGCAGCGGATTACGGGAGAGCGTTTTTCCCTTTTCTCCCTCCTCGTTAAATCCTCTGGATTTTCACCCCCTCTTTGGACTTGGTGGGAGGATGTGTTCTCGAGCAGGGGTGACCTGGCTCTGCTCTCTCATTCATGTGTGTAATGAAGGCCTGTGTCTGAATAATCCCATTAGGTGGTCAGATTAAAACCTGAGCTGATATTTGAGACCGTGCCCGGCTCCGCTTTAGAAATTGGAGAGCTTTGCTGTCGGCCCTGAGAGGAAGGGTGCAGAGGAAGAGGAGCGGAGGAGAGTGGCTGTG
This sequence comes from Verasper variegatus, assembly GCA_026259375.1. Classification (NCBI taxonomy): domain Eukaryota; kingdom Metazoa; phylum Chordata; class Actinopteri; order Pleuronectiformes; family Pleuronectidae; genus Verasper; species Verasper variegatus. The sequence continues at coordinate 22,282,717 of CM048047.1, forward strand.
TTTGGGCGGTCCCTCCTTTGCACTGACTGAGGGCCCTTGTAATTAGCACAGAGAGCCGGGCGTCAATGGCATCTTCACCAGATAGCTTCCTCTTCCACTGTGCCCTGGCGTTTATCATTTCCACTAAAACAAATGAGTGCAATCTGAATTGATTTAACATTTCAGGGCAATCATTTGAAAATAATCTTTTGCTTATGAGTGAAATTTGAAATTCACAGATTCAGATTTGTCAGATTTTACTGTTTGACCTACTACGTAATTGCGTAATTGTGTATATTAAAATTCAATTGTTGTAGGACAACCCCTTTACCGTGGACCAGCCCTCACTGTGCCGCATCTCCCCGGATAATTTGTGAAAATGTGTCTATAATTGTGTGTTGGGTATTGTTCACATTTTGTGGTAACAGTACCTGAACCTTGGTGCCGCTACCTCATAGTGCTGTCCTTCAGTACACTTGTATTTCCGATTATAATGTTGTTGTTGTTGTCACTGCTGCAGCGCTTGCATAATGCATGTAATGCATAATGCATAACACTGGACTATTTCACTATAAATTGTTTGCTATTGACCATGGGTTTCATACGTAATTAAATATCTTGTCCGTATAGAATTTAGATTTTTGTAATATCAGTGTTGTGTTATTCCAACTGGTGGGTTATTTACCTGCAGATAGTGACGAAGTCGTCTATATCTCACTTGATATTTCATCATCCCTGGAGGCGTCAGGCTGCAGACGTGCTAACGTTAGCTGCGGCGGCGGCGGCGCCTCTGGTTACACCTGGTTAGCATTTCACATCCCTAATAATGGAGCAACTTGTTGAGCGGGGTGTGTGATATGAGAAGAGGTAACTGAATCTGCATCAAAACAACATGACATAACTATTTATCTCAGTTAAATCTATGTGACTGATTTATTATCTGAACGTATGAACACATGTATGTGTATCATCATGAATCATTAATAAATCACAGCAAACAGGAATAGTTTCGACAGCAGTGAATCTCCCGTGTGTCTCGTTGAACATTGTACACACGACACCGGTTTGTCCTGTGAGACGCTGAGCTCCCTTTCTTTGTTTCTCACTTCTTCTTCACTCCTCTCCCACACCATTTGTCAGTCGACGTTATAAGTAGCCGTACTGTTCCTCTTCCTCTGTCTTCCTGTGGAGGATTCAGTGTTTTCTGCCGTTGAAGATAAACACGCCAACTGCTCTGCAGGTTACCGCCTGTGCACCCCGAGGCTTTGATCACGTTTCGGAGATAAAGGTCTCGCGTGCTTGGGCTTGAAGGAGGTTTTTTAGTGAAGATGTGTGTGGAAGCGACATCATCTTCACAGCGTGGTTTTACTGCGAGAGTTGGACTGTGCTTTTGAGCGTTATTTATCACCTTGCGAGGCGGTGTTCTGCTCCCTTGAAATGCTGGAACGGCTCAGTTTAGCTGGAGATGTGATTCGGCCTTGGCCGGCTGTGAATTCAAAAACACATCTTTGCAGTCCCAGCCTCCCAACTCTGGCATCTTAGTTATGGTTTGTCTCTCGCAGGCCATTAGCTGCTGTTGCACTGTTATTTAGAGAATACACCACGTCTTTGCCTCATTTGATAATTTTCTGCAGTTATTTATTTATTTTTCAATGATACTTTTCTCCTGGAAGCGTCTGTGTGTTATTTTGTGCCGTCTGCTCTGATGCTTCGTGTTGATGTATCCGCCTGTGAATGCTTGGCTGCTGATAATCATCTCTGCCAGTGCTCTGTCATCTCATTACCGTGACACTGATGGTAAACTTGGGTTTTTATGTCGTGCAGCACGATTTCAAAGCTGGACTGAAACTATCCTGTTTCTTCGTGTGTGTGTGTGTGTGTGTGTGTGTGTGTGTGTGTGTGTGTGTGTGTGTGTGTGTGTGTGTGTGTGTGTGTGTGTGTGTGTGTGTGTGTGTGTGTGAAGAATGCATGGATTGAAGGGCCACAAGAATTAATGCTTCTACAGTTTGTTTATCAAAATGTTTAATTTTCTTCTTCCTTCCAAACAGAGATGTCAATGCATGATGACAAAACCTCTCTTCAGTCTTTTTTTACTGTCGGCTGTTCATTTATTTTTGTCCTTGCATGTGACTGTGAATGTCGAAGCCTTGCCACACCATTGGCGAGGGCTTCTTCTCCGGGGTTGGGCGGGTTTTGCCGTGGGAGCCGGGGGTCCTTCCTTTTCCCTTTGCTTTTCCGTCCTTGTCTCCCTTACTTCATCTTTCCTAAAAAAAAAAAATCTGCACCTGCACAAATGCACCTCCTCCCACCAGAGCACTGACACACTCCCTTCCATCTGTCTTTTCCTACCCAGAATTCCCTATCAACCCGACAACTGGGGGCCGTGAGATCACGCCGGAGCAGCACAATGCAGGTGCCGCCATCGGGGGCGCTGTTGGGGGCGTCGCCCTGTTGGGGGTGGCGGCCATACTACTCTTCGTATTCCTGCGCCGCCGCCAGCGCACCTTCAAGGGAGACTACAGCACCAAGAAACATGTGTTCGGAAACGGCTACAGCAAGGCCGGCGGCCTGCCCGCTCACCCGCCCATCCCCAAGAATCTGCAGTACCCGGATGACTCGGACGACGAGAAGAAACCCGCCCAGATCGGCGGCCCTGGAGGTTTTGAGGCAAGCGAGCGCGATTTTGAAGCCGAGGCAGAGGACCTGAAGAGGCCCTATTTCACTGTGGACGAGGGGGAGAGCCGAGATTATGACGAGCGGACTCTGGCTTTCCAGTATGACCCTGAACCTGAGATAGCCGACGATATGATCTCTCAAACCGACGGCTCGGTCATTTCTAAGAAAGAGTGGTATGTGTAGGGGCATGAAACAACCAAACCAAACAACCCTTTGTCCCCCACCTGCATTCCACTGCACCCTTCACCTCCATCACAACCCCCCCGCCCTCCCATTCGTCAAACCGCACCCATCCCAGTCCTCCTACTCCTCACTCGGTCAACCTAGTACTCCCCTTCCCCCACCCTGACTCCCCCTCACATCAGACCCCATTCGACTAATCTCAACTAGAAAAATCAAGCGTCAGTTCAAAGTGCTCGCGACGTCAACTTCCTCAGCACGACAACATTTGGTATCAGTTCCATCAGGTGAACGGGCAGAGATTAAAAACTAAAGGTATGTAAAAGGACTCGTTGTCGCCGACCCACGAGGTCGGGGGAAGGTCATTGGTTGATTCAAACTGGTGTGTTATTCTTTTTGTGTACTTTTCCATGTTATAGATGTATTAAATGTATAAAATGAGACTGCAGGTTGAGGTTTTGCTGAGCACATTTGTGAAAGTCCTACACTGGATGTACGATTTGATTTGGGTTGTTTCTTTTTCTATTACCATTGCCTTTTTTGATGTTTTTTAAATGTCTTTTTGTATGATTTCTAAAGTGACCAGAGAACTGAGAGTCAAATGTCTGACATAATTACAGGTGGAGTTCTAAGTGTTTGTAATTTTGTGGTCGAAACGGTTTCGGAGAAAGGAAAGGAAAAAAAAATCTAAAAAATCGATGCCATACAGCACCTGTGTCATTTCCTGTGTTCGTCACTGGGGTCAGCGTCCGTGGAATTATTCACTTTTGTGCATTTACAGCATTAAAAAGCAGACATGTTATTGCTGTATTCCAAAGACATGCTTAGTATCTCTTGACCCCTCTGTGTTTATATGCTTGATCTGTCTCTTTAACCGAGAGGGAGTCAGTCTACTGAGCCGTATTGACAATGCAGTAACAGATAAATACTGAGTGTTTTCACTTTTCAATCATGTCGAACTAAGCCACACATCAGTGAATCAGAATAGCAGGAGGATAGAGAGAGAGAGAGAGAGAGAGGGCTGCAATCCTACCACACACAGCAATTACTGCATTGCGGTCACGTCCGGGGGTTTGGTAAGTCTCACGGTGAAAACCTTGGACAGTGCTCTGAAATGTCATGATTGTCACTTGACTTGAACAGGTTGACCTGTGTACGCCCGCTCGAAAGATCTCGCCACTATAATGAAATGTCTGTTTTCTGTGTGTGTGTGTGTGTGTGTGTGTGTGTGTAAAGTTGTCATAATTATGTTTGGTTCTAGCCCTTTTTATCAAACGGAAAATGAGAAAAGCGTCTGGGGAATTTCCCCCAATAATGACTTTGTCTCTCCTTATAATTGTGTGACTTTGTACTTGATGAATTGGCTTAAGCCTCCACCGCTTCGCACCAACAGCGTTTTCTCTGAGGAGTCGTCCATGGACACAAAAAAAAAAAAAGGACACACGGAAAAAATGATGCTTTTATTTACTTGTCTGCGGAGGAGATATCTTAACGTTTTTTAAAGGGAATTCAAAACACGACGGTGACCATGCTGGAGTTATAATCAGTCACCTGCTGCTTTCATGACGTTTTTTTGATCCATCTCCTTTTTTTTCTCTTTTCCTCTGTAAAAAAAACACGTTTCAGAAGCTGTTTGGGAGATTTTAGAGGAACGATTAGTTGTCTTAACCTCACTATTGGCTTCTGAATACGCCACTAGTGAAGCAATGACCCTGTCTGGAGGCATTATATCTATATATCTATATATATATATATATCAAGTGCCAGTGGATGCTAGCATAGGAAGTGTCTCCTCTGTATTGAGGTTCATTTCACAATCAGCAAACAAAAAAAAAAGAAAGTTCAATGTGAAATATTGGATAAAATAGAAGCAAATGGGGTAAAATCTGTGGATATGAGCAACGTATCTGAACAATATAAATACTGTATTAAGCCTTATTTTCTGCATGTTTTTTTTGTGTGGGAGTGGAAGTGCGTATGTTGCTATTTTTCTTTTTCTGTGTCAATTCCAGTGTGTTTGTCCTCATTTGCAGCTCAAAAGACGGCACTTTGTCAGTGTTGTCAGTATTCACAGAGGTTTGAGTTAATAGGCACACAGCACCCAGCAACAATACTGCGGATAACACACAAAAAAATCCAAGAATAAAGTATATATATATATATATATATATATATATATATATATATATATATATATATATCTATATATATATATATATGAAAAAATAACATCTCCATTAGAGCAGATCTCTGTCAGCTGGAGATGTGAATGTTTTCCAGTCCATGCTTGTCGACCGTATGTTTTTAGACGAGCATGTCAATCACGAGCCTCAAACTTTATTGTATTTTCAACACAAATTAGCATCAAGTGGGAAACATCGTGTTTTTTATCACAAGTTCACTTCTACAGTTTTTCTTTGTTTGTTTAATGCATCCACGACAGTCGGGGAGCGAATACACACGAGCTTCGCCACAGAACGCTCCAGAGGAGGGAAACTAATCGACAGTCGCGCGGGGGTTTCTGCTTTCAACGCGCAAAAGCAAATTGCAGTTTTATAGCCTGTAGTTTATTAATCACCTGCAGATAAACTGCTTTGCTGTAACTCACTTCACTTCCATGTGCTTTGCTTCACAACAGAACACAAAGATAGCCTATATGAGAAGCACGTTTTTTTTTAAATCTTTTATTCTTGCATTCAGTGCCTATCGAACTTAGTAGACGTGAGGGTAGTGTGAACAGTTGCCGCCTCGTTATTATTAGTATATAAGTTATTCGTGCGCAGAATAACATGATAAATATAACTGAAATATGACATGGACTGCAAACCTCTTAAAATCAGACTATATATATATATATGCATATATATTTTAGCTTGCAGTGAATTTCAGTTCATATAGTGGCTGTCGGCTCCAGCATGATAACTTACAACGCGTCTTAAATCAAGTGATCTCTTCAAAAGCTGCCTTCATCACCATGTTCCAGTTGAATGACGGCTAAATGGTCATACAGCACTTTTTTTTTATTTTTTTAAAAGCCCTAAAGAGATCGGACTTTTTGCAACATTGCTGATTATTCTAAGCACAAAAACAATTGAAGCGAATCCAGCGAGAAGACATGTAAAGTTAATTGTAAATTTAAATGACTAAACAAAAAAGGAAATGTAACTTCGGCCCAATTCAAACATAAAAGTCTATTTCCTGTTTATCAAAGCACAAGCTTACGGTTTCTTCATTTCCCTGCAACCCCCCCCATAAAGAAACCACTGCCACGCTCGCTCGCCAGACATGTTGGAACGGAGGATTTGCGTTAACGTACCGGTAGATGTAAACATCGTCTTCATGTTGTCGGGGTGTTATGAATTTCTATTTTGTAATACTGCCTGTAACTCCATTCCATCCTAATCTACTTTTTTGTATTCAGTATGTTCAACATTCCACTGTAAATACTGTACATAAGGTCGAGATAGTCGGGATTTATTTAGGGACAAACGCGCGTAGGGACCCCGTTCATGTAAAATACACATATTTTGACCGCGAACACGGAGACTCGTTGATGGATAGATGAAGCGGACACATACAGTGCGTAGCTTATTTCCAAAGTCCCACCTGAAACTGCTCCTCCAGTAACGTTTTTAATATGCCACTAGCGGCTTCACTGTCATACCAAGGGGGGGGGTGGGGTGGGGTGGGTTGACGCATACAGTCTGTTGATTTAATGTTATTGAAAGAAATATGAAAAGAGAGAAATTGTCTGTATGCAGCCATGTGAATGTATATTTCTGAGGGTGTTACAAATATGGAAAAAAAAAAAAAAATCTCTTGTTCAATTGTGATGACCCAGTGAAGTAACTTGTATTTGTTTTAAGCATTAAATGAGTTCAATAGTCAACGATGTTCTGTCCCAGTTCACTGATTGGATAGATGTGTGTTACCTGATTCAATGTGGTCCGTGTGTGCGGCCACGTTTCTTATCATCCGTGTATTGATTTTTGATTTCCTACAATAGCTTTGATTAGTCGCCCGTCGCCTCGTGCAGGAGCTTGTTCTCTCTTCTGTGTGCGACTTTAAAAGGGTTTGTTCTGCAAAATAAACTTTAACGTCAGTTTAACACACAGTTAGACTTTGTTAGAACAATATTTGGAGTCCAGATGTAGCTCTGCTCCCTGAACAAATCTCGCCTTTGATCAGAACATCAAAGCACAGTGTTCAGGCATCCAGCCATTAGACAGAGCCACTGTTGTTTTTAGTTTTTTATTTTTGCATCGCAGAATACAATATTCAGTTTTAAGAATTAAAAGGCTACAGTCCTAAAGAGGGACGATTTTCTTTGTGCCTGAGCATGAGACAAATCTTCTGATAAATAAACACAATTATCAAAAACATTATCTGGACATGTCTTATTCTCCAAACACAAGTCTTACAGGTAAAGAGGAAGCATCATTTAAGGATTGGTCAACGTTAAACGGTCCTGGTGAGCGAGGCGAACAGAAGTTAGACGAAGCGACGCACACGACACGTGAGAAGTGTCTCCGCTGGTTACTACTGTCGCTTTTTGGGGATTTCTCTTTGAATTTCAGAGGGAGAAACTGTCGTGCAGACGCTGATATTGAGTTTGGTGCTTAATGAAGCCGCAGTGATAAGCGAGGCCCAGTGCAGGGCCCAGACAGATCCGTTCTCAGACTGCGCGACTCAAGTGCAGACATCTGCACCGTGCACATTAAGAACAGCCCAGAGTTTGCAGCTGTTGCCATCCATTTGCTAAAAGAGCCCTCTGTAGCCCAAGGGGCTTTGATAGCACATAGGCTTTTAACATGCATGGCCAACTAGTTTTTTTTTTTTTTTACTCTCTCCTAACAGAGCCGCTAGAGGAATTCTTCAACATTTCCATCAAAGACCTCTCAGGATGAAATATGGCTGGAGTTTTTGTTGAAAAATATGCTCCTCACGGGCCGTGAATTCAAAAAGTGAGTTTGTAAAAGCGCCTCGTACCAGCCTGTGATCTGATTCTATTCAATGCAGCGTAGAATCAGAGCAGCTATAATCACAGCGATGTGGAGTTAAAGACTGTAATCTCTGCGGAGAAGAAAAGAGAAATCATCTGAACTGTGCCTGTCGTATATATATTTTTTTTTTTTCACACAATTTGAATTCTCATTTTTTGTGGTTCTAACGAGACTAATGAGACGAGTACGTAAAGACGCATTAGAAGTTCAACAAGTCGTCTGAACCTCACTGCACACCCTCGGGTTGATTCGTTTTCTCTTTGCTTTTCTCCAGGAATCACATTATCGTCTCACTCTGGGTTTGTGTTTCTCCTGAGTCGGTCCGATGGTTATTGGCCACGATCGCTCACCGAGCTCGGGACTGAACTTTCAAATTCAGCTCTTTTCCACCGTTGATTGTTTGGCTGTCGATGAGCTGGAAATTGGGGGAAAAATGAATCAATTGGAAGAACTTCAGGAAAGAGTCGTTAAACTACAGTGATTACGTGATTGATGAACACGCTGCATATGCAGGAGCATCGCGCTGGATGCAGAGGTTTTGATCAGTGATCACTAAATGACTTTTAGCTGCACTATAGCAACAAGGTCAATTCTTTCAAAACGTCCACATGAAAGAGGAGGAAATATCAGATTCCTTCCAACGACTGGTGTTTCCATTCAACATCTATACTCGGTCATTTATGAAATGTTCTCTCATTAAATCCTGTTGTTATGAAAGGGCTCAGAAACCTGACCTGTGCCCCGGGCTGTAAAGAAACTGCTGTTTGCTCACTGTGCTGTTCAGTGTGTTTCTTCATAGTTCCTTCCTGATCACCTTTATTTTAAAATCTGTTTTTCCTCCTCCTGTGTTCTACCTGTTTTCGGTGTGTGCAGGTTTAGGGTCACATGGGTGAGTCCATAGTAAAAAACGATTTCCATAATTTAAAAAATGAGGTTTAATAGAACTGATTTTTAATGTAACATAAAAAATAATGCGGTCATGCTGTAAGTATAGAAGTTTGGAAGAAGGTTAATCAACCAAACCATCAAAAAAAAAAGATTTAAGGTGTTTTCAAAAGTTAATGTACTGAATCTCAGCTAAACGTGAATATATCTGTAATAAGACAAGACTATTAATTCAGTAGATTTTAGATATTTCCCTCTGAGCCAAAGTAGAGGCTCCATTCCAAAAACCAGACTGAGCACCACATGAGCTCATCAAAATCATCTTCTTTTTCCTTTCTTACTACGAATCAGGAGCGTTGATGGTGTAGCTCAATATGCAGATATGTCAGATGTGTATCCATCCACCCAAAGAAAACAAATTGTGGAAAATCAAAAAAAAGAATCCATGCGATTCGACATTCTGCTGAAGTTTGTGAAGAAGCATGGGAAGAATTTCTTTAAATGTATTTCTCAAAAGCTATTGGAGAAAACACAGTTATCTTTTATATCTGATGCCAACAAACACAACTGTAGACACGTGAATTTATTTCTGAAGTGGGTTTTCTTTGGGAACTTTTACTGGATTGACCACAAAGCTAAATATTCAAAGTTATAACCTTCACAGTATTTTTATTGTCAGATGTTCAACCGCTGCTGAAACACAACTGCCGCTGTGGTCACACTGTACTCCTCAGGTTTAATGTTTAATGACACGTCTCACTTAAAAAAATATACCCATTGTCACTTATTCCACACTGCGTATTTGTTCTGAATCTTGATTCGAGTCCAAACAAAACTGACGCTCCATGATAATTATCAGGAAAGAGGGTGCTTACTTTAGCCGCTGATAATTTCCCTTCTCACTTGTGGTATTTTCATTGGTCGTTCGATCAGAGGCCTCCGGAGTCGCCTCCCCCCGTCACCCGCTCCCATTTTCTGCATCCTGACTCTGGTCTTTACTCTGTCTCCTCGGCTCTCGTCTCTCGGGCAACGAATTGCGCGATTGAAGATGACAAATTTCTCTCGGAGCGCCGTCCAAAACACAGGGCACGTCGTTTGGAGACGAATTCCTGCCCCGTGACCAAACCAGTGAAAATGAGCTCAGAAAAAGGCCCATTTCACATTTCAGGCGGAGCTCAGGCTGTTTTCCGTCCCTGTGAAACCACTTTCCACAATGAGCTGCTTTGGCTCTTAACGCTGCAGCCGACTGAACGGTCACACCGACAGAAACACTGCCGAACATGAATGGATCAGAAGTGTTGGTTTTTTAGTTCTCACACCGACACCTGGCTCAGTGTCTGTTCCTTGTTTATAGGCTTCACGTAAAAAACTACTGTTTACAATGAAGTCAGCTGGTCTATCGCTCTGTTTCCTTATGTGAACCACTGTGCCGGCCAACCCCTCCACTACCTCATGCCTCTTCTGATTCTCATGAGGTCGCCTGTTTCCATCTTGTCAGGTGACAGCGAGGCGTTTCCGCTGGAGAGAATGATTCGTGTGGAAGTTAGTGCCGTCCAGGCTCATCGTCCGAAGTGACGCACTCGTTCAGGAGCAAGCTCATCATCCTCGGCCTCCTCCTGCGAAACCAAACACGCTGTTGGAGCGACTTAACGAACCTGAACCAAATGACTGACTATATAGTCTGCAAAATAAAAGTTCTATCCTAATAGAACAACAAAATATGCCAAACCTGAGCTCATCCTCCTTTCTTTGATATTCCACAAACACTAACAAGGCTCCATTGATCATCTACAAATTGAAAGAAGATTGTTTACGAAAAAGAAGTAAAGACCCGAAAGCTTTATCTTTGTTCTCAGATCGAGCTTTTATGTCGTACTGTATATCGACTCTCGCTGACACAGTGTTATTTAAACCATTGGAATTCTCTCTCTCTCTCTCTCTCTCTCTCTCTCTCTCTCTCTAATCACGTCACAATCACACGGTGGAGCAGCAACACGTTTTTCCAACTTGTTTTCTATTGTTGCGGAATATTTTCTGACATCCCTTTCGCCTTTTGTCCGATGAAACAATGTCTGGCGGATAACTTGATGGACTGGGCGTGCAGCTTACGCCCCCACTGATCGACACAACGCGTCAATTCTATTTCCAGAAAACGTGAAATCCTAATGAATTGGCAATTATTTGGATTAACCCAGGATCAATCTGGTGAAATTATTATTGCCTATTATTTTGTAAATGAGACGGCTCATAAACAAACGGCTCGGATCCCATGAATAAATTTGTTGGCATCTTGAGGGATGCCTGCAGTAGCTACAAGAGACACACAGACACACACACACACACACACACACCAGCCCTGCTTTCACGCCCTCCCATTTTCAGAGCCAGCCATGGCAGGAGCAGCTCTGCTATCCAGCTGCGCATTAGCGTTCTCCAATTAAACTCAGCCTTCCCAGAGCAGAACGAAAGGCCTAAACCCTCTGGTGAGAAAAGTGCTGACAACCCTCATCTACAAAGTCCTGCTGGGAATTCTCTGTCCCTGTGACCATTTACCCAGTGTCACTGAATCTCTCTGTGTGTGTGTGTGTGTGTGTGTGTGTGTGTGTGTGTGTGAGAAAGTGTGTGTTCAGAGGGCGGAGGGGGAGTCAGTGTGCATCCTCTTCATCCCTTTGTTTGTCAATGCTTTCCCTGCGCTGTGCCCGAGCGACCTCCTCAGGCTCACAACTACACACTTACAGTTTTCATGCGCACGGCCGCACAAGTTCGATTTCACTGGGAAAAACGTGCAAAGCGATATTCAGAATTTTCTTTTTTCATATTAGTGGTAAAACTCTGCAGAAAACGCTGCGTGGGTGATCGGCTTGTTGACATTTTCTTTCATGGAGTGCTTGGTACGGATACCGTCCTTCTGCACTGCCTCAACATTTTAAATCCCTCTGCAAATGAACTCCTGAAGGAGCTCGTGGATGATGAAAGCGATTGTGACGGACGCTCTCCCTGAAATCCTCAATTACACCGACTGGGCGTGGCCGCAGGAACAGACAGACACATTTCAAGGACACCTTCCACCTTCTAAATTTAGTGTAATATCAAGTTCATATAGGCCCAATAATACATGTCCCAGTTGTACCACGGTGCAGAAACCTCATTTTTTAAATTTCTGGCATCATTTCAATCTCCAAATGTTAAGAAATAAAACTCACATTTAAATCTGGCTCTTTGTATGTCTTCCTAAATTATAATTTAATGCGCCTATTCAATTTGTTGAGTAAAGATATTTTCATGTATATATTTCATGTGTATTTACTGATTTAACTTGACTTCAGCAACAATAATTAAAGGGAAACTTATCACCTGCTGGCTTTATTATTGGTCTAAAAGAGACATATTCTGCTAATAGGCTCCACAGTGATGCCGGGAGATGAAATTAACCGAAATTAAATAACATATCAACATGCGCTTCATCGCCAGAATGCTTTATTATTTACAAATGTTATACTATACAACCGATATAGAAGGACCAATTAAGTCTGTATTGACATGTTCTGTATCCACAAAGAGAAACATGTCCTCGGGCAAACTCCAGATCTTCGCCAGTGTCCTTGGTGATCATCATGCATGAGGCCGCCGCTCTTCATTGGGGGAGAGAACGCAGCGCAGGATGAGTCAAATCTCACTCAGCATCAATATGTCAGCTGAAATTAAAATTTCCCCCGGCCCCCAGACGCTGCGCTCGCCACGGACTGAACCTTCACCTGTTAAGAATCGCTGAGCCCGGCTCCGACTGGGAGGAGAGCGCCGCCGCCGCCGTCGTCCACACTCGCAATGATTCATCAACCCAGTTACCACGAGTTCCAGCCTCTGACAAATGGGACAAATGGGGTAAATTAAGAATCCAGTGTCTCCCTCCCCCACCCTCTCTGCTCCTGACTATTGACTCTCACAGCTTTATCAGTGTACATTAGCGTCAGTGCCAGTCTACATTTGGAGCAACTGTGCCGGAGGAGGCAGTCCATCAGCACATACAGGCACGTCTGTCGTCATGTGCGGCCAATGACCCTTTGTCAGAAACGATCCTCGTCAGCAGAGCCACCGGGCCGAGGCTGCGGCGTTGGGTTGGAACATCAGTGAGACTCAAAACAAATAATGCTACAGAGGATACAGAATAAAGCTAAATTCAAGATGTAAAACTGCGCAAGGCAGAATTTGTGTGTGTAACTAACTTGTGTTATCAGTCCAACTCGTGGTTTGTCTTGTGTCCTCTCTCCAAAACCAAGATTGACCAAAAAAAAAAAACCAGTTGAATTAAGTCCTGCTGGAATGGCAAACCAGTAGTGAGCATACATCCGCTAAAGCAACATAAACACAGCTACTTCCAAGTCAAGTCAACAGGACGACGTTTAGCCTAAAGGTGAACTGTTGAATAGTGGAGAGCTGAGAGGTTCAGGCACCATTTAGGCATCGGAACCGTTTAAATTGTGCACCGGTAACCGGGACTAAATACAAATACACCAACAAACAAACCAATAAACAGATACCGATGAAAGCAACCTTCTAGATGGAGGAATTGACAGGAAGAGATTCATCAAAACCACAGCATCTGAAAGGGAGAATAATACGACAGAGGTAGAAAAATAGCTGGACACTGTAGATTGTCTTTATCATAATGCACCACATTGTGTCCACTCACCTTTGATGCTTAAAAATTCAAATAGTCACCTCATGCTGACAAAGTTTCCCACTGCAGGCTATAAACCCCCCAAAAAGTTAGAATGTGCCAATTAAAGTTTAAATGTGATTAGTTTTAGCTTTTTTTCCCCATCCGTGTAGGAAATGAGACGGACGGCCAGAGATGTGGAGAAAATGAAGCGGTGGGATCTGATTAGACGCCAGGAGGGACACACACAGGTAGCTGCTGCTGCTGCTGCTGCTGTGGTGGCGGCGTCTGACTTAACCACTCAATTATCTTTGGGCACCAGGGGTCATCAGAGAATATTTAATTGAGTCCAAAGTTCCGCGTCTTACACTGGCTCATGTGTCAGGGAATCTGTCGCGGAGAACTTCGAGGCTCTGACCCCCACCCTGGTCTGTGAAAGTTCGGATTTACTACGTACAAATACGCACGCAGAGCCACGCATTGATTAGAGTTCACTGCAATTTGCAACGCCATCCTTCAAAAGCTGATGCATGCATGCATGCAAAAAAAAAAGCAGCAAACAAACCAACTGATCCTCAAAAACGCTTTGCCTGTTGGGACCAGTTCCCCTGAAGTCTTGTGGCTGGTTGCCATGACGAGTCACAACCAATTAGTTGCCTCGGGGGGATTGGCTTTCCTGCAGCAGCAGGTTTCAATACACAGACCCGAGGTCAGTCACTGAGCTTGCGTCAGCAGAACCGATATTGCTTTGTTCTGCGAATGTGTCGGTGGTATCTAAATCTCCATTTGAGCAAAAGAAAAAGGCCTGAGGACTGGATCTATTTCAGATGCCGGGGCTTTAAGACGGCTGAAGGAAAAGATGGATTTCTACATTAAATGTAAAAATAACAAACACAGAGATCAGATAACATAATGCTACAGCTGTCCCTCCCTCACTCACAGTCCTCACGTAAAATAACTCACACGTCCGTAACTTCCAAACCAAATCATATAGGATTGAGAAACAGATACTGTGGTTGAGGTCGGGTTGAGTTGAGGCAACAATAATTACAGGGTTGAAAAGAAATATCACTGATGCTGAGTATTTGTACAGTCTTTGTTGAGCTCTGCGTGAATTAACATACCCCCACTGTGATATTCACAAATATTCACACGCCTTTCAGTTTATTTTGAGCTGAGCAGGCGTGAGAAGTTCCTCTGACCGTAATACAGACCGATGGACCAAATTTAAGACAACGTTAAACACGTTTGAATGACGAGAACGTTCATTTTGCTTGCAATCTCATAATATCACAGGGGAAATGCAACCCACCGACGTAGGACGCTCGCCTGTCCACAAACCAATCAATGTCAAGTATCTCTAGACGCAGCCCATGTAGGTGATGACGGCAGGATATACGTCCAAGTCTTTGTTGCCTGGAAACCCCAAATAACCAGATTAAATCTTTGCAAGGTAGCAAAGACATGAATCAGACCATGGTTCAGACCGTCTAGTATTTTAATAAACATGTTAGCTAGCAAGCTAATCAGCCGACGAGCGATGTGGACTCTAGCCTCGATATATCACCTTCTTTCTTTCTGCCCGGCGTCTTGTCCACATTTCATCAGCGAAAGCAGGTCAAAGTCAACACCCGTCTTTTCCTTGACGCTGAGGATTCACAGCACCGACGTGTGACTCCAGCACCTACGTTTTATCTTGTGATGTCGTCAGATAGTGTTTCCGCCATGGAGCTGAAACCCGACAACATACTGGACTCTCTGGGAATGTTTGGGGGATTAAACTGAAAAAAATAAAACTTTTAACTTTTAACAGACTCAAGCTGTAAGACCAAAAGAAAAATAGTTTTAAATACAACCTCTTATTGTGGCTGTGAGGAACAAAATGTGACCACGCGAGGAGTTAAATTTATGAACTTCTGCTACTGGGTTTTTGAAAGATTTATACATCTTTAATCTCACCTGCGGTGTCTTCCAGATTTCACTATCCACATTACAGGAGTTTGTTGATGTACCATGAACCACTTTGATTTATGGAAGCAGTTACTTTTGGAAAATGTGAATAAATATCAGACGCGTCCTGTACTTAAATATATTGATGTTTTTTTTCAGGTTGAAGTGCCATGAGATCTTAAAATATTTTAACTGAGCCTTAATTTGCTAATCAAAGTTGGAAATGTGTGAGCATAATTTAATATGTGCCTGATGACATGTTTATTTATGTCTCTCCCTGAAGAGGGGAGAGGTGAAGCAGCTGATTATCACTCAGAGCTTTGTCATGTTGCTCTGCAGAGTTGTTGCCAGAGGCCGTGAGCTTCTTTGGAATTTCTGACTACTTTAACTATTTGTTGATCTTTATTTATTACTTGGACTTTGCGTATCGCAGTGTTTGCTTTGCATGAACCTCCCTCTGCGTTCTTCATCATCAAATCACTTTCATAGCCGCTGCACTCCGCCCTGACATGAGCACTTCTGCACAATCAGGACCTGGATTTGTTGCTGCGAAGTTGACGGCTTTAAATCCACGCACTCGCTTTCCACATGGTTCCTTATTTACATCTCTGACATGACGGATAACACTCTTGGGTGATTGCAGTAGCGCCTCGGTGGACTAATGCTCGGAACATTTTATGCTTTCACTTGCAAATGCGTCTCGGGGGCTCAGGACAGGACAATGCCAGGGAGTGACTCACTCTACATGTGCAGGTATCGACAAAGACTTCCTGCCACGAGGCGCCTCCTCAAAGGGAAACGTGAGCCACTAATGTTGATTTAAGAAGTTTCCATTCTACTAATGAAAAGCCTTGTGGGGTAAAAGCTTCCTGTTTGAAGAGGAGGTATTCAAGTGGCAGCCTGGCTGAGGGCTTCATGCGTAACGTGGAATAATGTGTCTCTCTTGACAAAACAAACCACACGAGAAAAACCAAGCTCCACTCTCGGATGCGTCAGATGCATTTTATTTGTCCTGTCCTTTATTTATTTTCTGGTTGTGATAATAAATATGATGGACAAGAATATATACGCAGCTCGTATCCTAAATGTAAGTATGAGGTATATCTGGCCTTCAGATATCTTCAAAGTGGTTTTCATGAACACACTGCACATAGGGCTGTTCTGCTATTTCAATGACCAGAGTTGTTTTCTTGTGTGTGGCCCTGGGGCCTCAAAGTACAAGTACGACGTCCCGGAAACACGTCTTTCAGCCGCAGTGTATGGGAAGTTTGTCGAGACATAACTCGTGTTACCTCGACTTTCCTTCTTTATGACAGAATCCCGTGAATGAATAACGACCAGGGCGACCGTCCTCTGCTGTCTTCAGAGGACATCACTCCGAACACAGTGTTTTATCCATCCACCATTACACACAGCCGGCGTTGAGCTGCTGCACAATATGAACAATCACTGTGACGGGAGTGAAACGGCAGTTTGGTTAAAATGATTGTTCCATCAATAAAAGTTTACTGATATATCACTGACCCTTCAAATAAATGTATAATGGTATTTTTATTCTCATCATTGCAGCAGGAGTGTTTTTTAAGGGACTGTATGGGCCCCAAGGAAAAGAGAAACCAACACTCACCCCCCCACCACCACAGCATTCCAATTTTGAAATCACACAAAATATTATTAGAGTATTAAAGTTTAAATTTAATACACGATAAGTCTTTGGCAGAAATCTCATGGCATGGGGCCGAGTTAGGGGAACACTGTTGTAGTTGCCGTCTCCTGAAGCTGATTATATAATCGAAGCAGGTTTAAACTAAATTGTCTTTGCCGTGCAGTGATATCTTCAGCAGTTCTCGGGGGGGCCTCCTCTCAGCTTGGGCCCCAGACAACACTTACTTTAGGTAGGAGGTTGTAACGCTTCAGCTGGTGGTGCTCTGTTCTGTAAAGATCTTTGCTGTTTGGCTTTGAGGCAATTAATAAAGAAATCAGAAGTTATTGGTGGTGAAATGCAGTCGTGACACACATCAGAAAACATGACGCTACATGACTCTACAGTAAATATGGAACTACTGCCAACAGCTGCTTAGCTTAGCTTAGCTTAGCTTAGCTTAGCATAAGGCTCAGCAACCGGCTGTCGTACGCTAACACAAACCTACCAATAGACCCCCCCTGCAGCTCTGATTCATTTTGTTTAATCAGCAGAAAGACGTTATTATTAATTCAATAACATATTCACACATTTTTAATATTTCAAAATGTTCAACCAATTCTTTATCCAGACGCACGTGTGTTCAAAGTGTGTGATCTCACTTACGCACAACTGTGTTAGAGCAACTGGAATTGTAGCGAAAGGAGCCAGATCACACATCGAGAGAAATGCAGCCGAGTTTAATAAACTTTACTTCTCCCCTGCGGGCAACGAACACACAAGCATCAGCTGCACTGGCTGTCCACAGATACATACAAACTATACCCTCCAGTGCAGCAGTAAACAGGGTGTAGTGGTATGTTAAGAGACGGAGGTCTGTTTCATTTATAGTGGTCGAATGGAGTTTCAGCACTTGGGAGCCATGTTGTATTATAGTACACGAGGAAAAGTGTGTTATTTAGTGTTGGTTAAATTGCTAAACCTGATGAAATGCTGTTTTGTTGCATTCTGTGCTGTAAAGGAAGTGGTGTTTTACGGTGTTGTCCTTTATAGTCCAGGGCCTGTTTTAACTACAGGGCCATTGTTGTGTAGTGTACGAGCTTATTTGTGTGTGTTGTGTGAGTGTGTGTTCTTCGAGGTTTGGACGAATGAGAATTAAGTTGTTTAAAAATAAAAAAAGAGACATCCTAAAAATTCTTCTGACACGTGATGTCATGGGTGATGATGATTGGCAGGAGTCAAACCTGCTCTTAAACCTTAAAGTCCTTTATTACTTAAAAAGCTTTTAACCGACTCAAAGGTCAAACAATTCAACCAATTAGCTCCACTGTTTGGGGGCCGCTCGCTCTTGAGCGACCCGGAGGCAAATTAACCAAACTAAAGTGTTGTCAATTATCAGCATTACCAGGATGAACAGCTTGGCAGCGACGCTGTAGTGGCTGCAGAATAGTTTTTTCAGTAATGTTCTGCACAAAGTCAACTAATTCAGCTTAAAGAATTCTAACGTCAACCCTGTTTCCCGACCTCTTCTTCAACAGGAAAGCAGCTTAATGAGTCTACACCACTTGTTTCTCTAACGGGAGCTTGTGCAATGTATTTACTGAAGCCAGGGTGGCATGTTTTAATTAGAATAATTAAAAAAAGAATCTAATATCATGCTCAGTTTATGAGAATAATGACAACAAACTATCAAAAAAACCCTCTTTAACAGACTCTTCAAATTAGTTCAGGCCTTGGCATCTTCTCAGGAACGTGACATCAGCTTCAGATGTGGCTCTTGTGTCCAAGGTTTAATTGAGATTCAAGAAAAGATTTAGAAAATTAGCGAAAAAGGAGAATAACTGCAGAGGCCAAGTGTGGTCCTCGACAGAAAAATACATTTTTATATATATATATATATATGAAGGCCATGTTTTACACTGAGCACTCAAGATGCTATTGCATGCACACAGGAGAATTTGTTCCCAGGTTTTGAATTATTTGTGTGCATGAATTAAACATGTATATAAACAGAGAGGCAGCACAACAGTACTGACTTTCTCCCCAAAGCACTGCTCTGTCAAAACAGCCGCCCCTAAATTTTAGAGTGCACCCATAGTCTGACCTTTATCTCCAAGGCTTTGAATATTGGTGAAAAGGAGAATTACTGCAGAGGCCGGGATTGGTCCCAGACACAAAAAAACACATTTATATAGTCATTGTAATGACAAACATTGAGTACCAGCACAACAGACCCACCTGTCTCCCTGAAGCCCGGCTGTCAAACCCGTTGCCCCTAAATTTAGGGAGCATTCGTTTTCTAACCTTTATGGCAAAGAAATGGCCTGGAGCGAGCTGACACGACGGGTTAGTGACTTTATTCTGACGTCCTCACTTTCCAAAGTGTTGCAGCGTGAAAGTGTGAGAGAACAACACCAGCAGTGTCACCGGCTTTTCTGCAAAGGAGCTTCAGCTGCCCAGAGACGAGAATAATCCATCATCCAAACGACAAATTGTTTGGGACGACAGGTACCGAACCGCACGTCCTCGCGTTTCCATGTTTTTGGTGTAAACACCTCATTTCGATAACCAAACACTCGCATTCATCCTCCCGCTAACTTCACCGTGTCCGGCACGGTTTGATAAATGGTATCGTCTGAGGTGCGTTTGGGTACAATAAAGATTTCATGTAGCCGCTCTGAGTCTTTGAAAAGTGAGACGGACGACAGAGTAAAGTCAGCAACCCCCGAGCCGACACCTTGTTCTGGGAAAGGCTGGTCTGTTGTGCTGCTTCTCGTATAAATACACTCGTCTCCTGTGCATGAATTAATCAAAACATGGGAAGGAATTGTGTCTTCTGTGCACGCAACAGCATTTCCAGCCCTCAGTGTAGTGAAACCTGGCCTCAATATCGTTTTTCTATAACCACTGCAGCGCTTTGTAGATTTCAAACAGGCAGATGTGTTTGATATTAAAAGAAACAGACTGTAACAGAAATAAAACGTTCTCCACTTCCTCCCAATATCCATAAATTGAACCGCACTGTTGAGGTCCTGCCGATACACGTGCCCGACCAATGAGACGGTATCAAATTTATCAGGAGTTTGCATGTTCTCCTTGTGTCTGTGTGGATTTCTCTGGGTTCTCCGTCATCGTCCTACAGTCTAAAGACTTGCAGATTGGGGATAAGGTCAATTAGAGACTCTTAAATGGCCGTTAGGTGTGAATGTGAGTGTGAGTGTCTTGGCGCTGTGATATCCTGGCGACCTGTCCAGGGTGTAGCCCGCCTGTCGCCCAATGTGGGTGGATGAATAACATGGAGGAGGCAGAGTCTATTACCTGCCGTATACCAGCCGGGTGATTGGGACTCTTTGCTGTCACGTTGTCCATCTTTATTTACAGTGTTTGGTCTAAATACTGTGAAACTGTAATAACTTTGGTAAAAGACACGTTATAAAGGAAGAAAAACAATACGCTTAAATGTATTAAATATGTTCTGATTGCATTTCTTTGCCGCCGACGCCAAACACATAACGATCTTACAGGAAACAACAAGAGAATTTGTGGATTGGAATTAATTAAATAACAACGGATACAAAAGCTAAACTAATAAGAAGTAAATGTGGTGAAATTGTCTTCACGGCCTCAGCAAAATGGAACCTAATGAGTTTCTCACGGTGTAAAGACCATTTGCTGCAGTGTCACTGTATTAGAAACATAATTTTGTCCATTTGTTTTTTTTTTGTTATTTTCTCTCCGCTCTGTAATCACGAGCTGTTATTTATCTCCAGGACAAAGACTTGTGCCGTTCGCACGACGGCAGCTCTCCCAGTGTTTTTGAGCAACTTTATCGCAGAGGGGCTTGATGTGATGCAGTGTAGCTCATAATTAAGTGCCTGTTCATCCGTCAGGTGATATCTTTTATTTTTTCAGCGTGGGGCCGTGCCGCCGTGCGTGTTGCAGCTTTCTTCTCCTGTCGTCTATTTTCAGGGCCCGAATGAATCAGCTTCTCCTCCTTTTTTTTGTTCGTTTTGACACCCGACAAAACTCATCGGCTCTCGGGGAATTGGAGTAGAGGTTCTTGTTTTGTTCTGGCAGCTCTTTCAGGAATGGCCATCAATCAGGTGATCTATTGTGTTCGAGAGGGGACCTTTCTCCATTGAATCCACGACTCGCTGCAAAAAAGGCAGACGCTACAAAGGTATTGAAAGTTTGCAGGGTACATTATAATCTGACATGAAAGAGCCGCAGTGAAAGACCAGGGGCTGCGCTTCCTAATGATTTCACCAGTTTATATGTCAAGATGAGGTGACCCCCGCAGGACGCTGCCTCGGCTGTGACAGGAATCGCTATTACATGGATATTCTCTCCTGATCATTCTCCACACATCAGGGTCTCCTGCAAAGCAAAAGGAGCAGCTCTGCATTTCCCAGTAAATGAAAAATAAAAAGCCAGGACTGAAATGAAGCCCCAAAAGATTCTCAAAAGCTTTTTTTTTTTTTTTGTATAATTGGCTTTTTCATGAAAAAAAAGCAGCACAATGGTCTTTTTGATTGCAGCTCCTCAATCAGCCTGACAGTGAGGTTTTTTGAAATAATTCTGTTGCGTGACAGACTGTTGAAAATTTAGCAATATTTTCCCCCTGCAGCGACCGAATGTCGATGCTGCTGGTGGCGTGTCAGTAGAGGCTGGAAAAAAAACCAGCAGCAGCAGCAGCAGAGGACTGGAGTTGATTTGGGTTTGTCCATTTCGCCCGGCGCTCCAGCTGATCAATGAGAGGGGGCTGCGGTGAGCTAATGTGAACACACTTACTGCTTGTATTTGCGAGAGTCCAGAGTAACTGGGGGAAGGACTGGTTTATACGTCTTCATTTGCCGGGCATTGTCAGTCAATGCCTGTGCTCTTCAGACTGCAGCCGCCCAGACGCTGGATAAACACAGTGTTACGGTCTCTCTGTTTAGAGAGCCGAGGATGGAGGGGAACCAGAAACAAAACAGGGATCTGGTGGAAATTTCTTGGATGTGTGCATCATTTTTCTTGCGGTTGAGGACTTTGGGAACAATGAATGTTTGTTTTGGGCTCAAAAAGAGACAGATTATTCTGACAAGCCCTGAGGTCACTGATCCCCAAAAACCATTCCTCTGGATACCACGCCGATGCCAAGGCTCGTTTCTTAGTATTTCTCAAAATTTTAAACATTGTTTTTGGGACCCAGCAGAGCCAACGGTGCCCATGTTCAGACACTCGGTATAGAATTGTTTATCACTAAACCCTGAATACGCCAACAACCATTTGTTAAGTCTTAATGTTTTATGATTCTGCCCCCGGCTGGAGTTTTGTTGAGAACTTCTGTTTTATTCCCTTGTGGAATTTTTGTTGGACATTTTGCTGTGTTTATAGACTTTAACCTTGTGGTTGTGTTTAAATTCTGAGGTTATTCCTGTTTCATTTCCTGACACTGTCTGTTTTCCCGCTCCTCGTTGCTCACCTGCCTTCATTAGATCCATCTGTGTCTCGTTAGTTTGTGTATTTAAACCCTGTGTGTCGCCTGTTGTTGGTTTCCAGTTTGTCTCCTAAGTTTCTGTCAGTGTTCCAGCATTTTTTCCACAGTTTATTATCTCCTCATTTCTGACCCTGCCTCGAGTCCCTGTGTTTACGGATACCTCTGCCTTCCAGTAAGTCAAATCACTTTAATGTAACAGGAGAAGGATCTAGAAATCTAGTTTCATCTCAATGTAGAGTTTCTCTGAAGGTCTGATGATCTTGTGTTGAGGTTTGTTCACTGTCATCTTTCAGATTTGATGATTTTGTAGTTAGAGGTAAATAAGTGAAAGTTTTATGTCACGGTTATTGTGACCAAAATGATCACTGGTCATGAAAAAGTATATTTAAATATATTTTATTTATTAGTAATAAAATAATACACTCAACAACATTTTAAATGTGCAACATTAACATTAAAAGAAGACTTTAATTTTGTGATGCCAGTTTTCAAATGAATACAACCTTGAATGAGTGAATCAAATGTACAAAGTTGTGCAAGTCTCAGTATAATACCAGCTGCAATTTCAGAAAAATCCCGATAATGAATGTGAGAGTCTCTCAAAGCAGAGGAGACGATTTTAAAACTGGTTATGTTAAGTGCAGATATCGATTTCAAACGTCTGAAAGGCAGAACATGAAATCAGTGTTTGTTTTATGTGCACAGTTTGATGTTGTCACTGCCTGCCAGTCATGCACGAAACATCCATGTTGCTTTCCGCTCGTGTGTCTTGGAGATTTCCAAACTTTGGTTGATTCTGAACCGTATCGACCACATCGCTACGATAGTCATGGGAATTATAGTTTAATCAACAATACCTCTTAAAGAGCTCTTTCTCTTATGAAGTTACAGATTCTTTTTTGTTCATGGTCATTAGTTCACCCACATATTTTCATCTCTGTCTCAGGTTTTTACAGAAAATCAGATTTGAGCTTTCTGCCTGGTGGTTTTTTAAATTGTGCCGTAATTATCCTGCTCCCTCATAATGACATTAGAGTGTGTCTCCGGTGCCGCGGTGCTTTTCAGGCTGACAATCAAGTGCGGCTCACACTCGTTCCCACTCGGACACCTTGGTCGTGGCCTTCGTTCGCCTCTGAGTGAAAGTTAAAGAAATAACCCACCCCCTGCCAGCTCGGGCCAGTGCGGCTCCCACACATTGTCGGCTCCGAGGTCTCCTGTGGAACAGTTTTGTCAGCTGTGTGGTGTGGGAGTGGGTAATGACATGCTTACTTCAGATGTCTTGACAGGCAAACATTGGAGCCCGGCCAGGGTTATCAATTTCTACTGGACAAAGATTTGAATAGTTGTGCTTCAGATGACAGATTGAAATGAGTTTTTAAAAATAACCCTGGGAAGGATGTTACTTAAACTATATTATAAATCATCCCCACAGACATTTGCTGTACCTCGTATGTCCTTGTGAAACCTTCCACTCGTCATATTACAAGAGGTCGTATTTTCACTCCTGTCCGTTTGTTTGTCAGCGAGGTTACGTAAAAACTACTGAGCGGATTTCCACGAAACGGAATGATGCAGCACGGGTCTGGAAACAACTATTTTTTATAACTTTATCAGTGTGAGATTGGTCTTTTTTGTGTGGGTTTGTTGGACATTTTCTCCAATTTCCAAGGGAATAATTCATGGATCTTGAAGGTGAAAGAAAACTCAATTTAAGAGACTGATCTCCACAAGTGTGTGAGTGCGGCTTGATTTAATTAAATGGGACCATAGGTACGTGCTCTGTTTCCTGCTCTAGTTTCTACAAAAGGTTCCTCAATGCTGCTGATACAACTCTTTAATCAAATCGATGCTAAACTTAAATCCAGGATATAGTTTGTTTTTACTCAGAGAAGTTGGGATAACTAATAAACCTGCAGCATTGTCATGGATATGATGGATGGAGTCGTATTCTGCTCAGTCCAATTATCACTTTCTTTTGGTCTCCATTAACTCGCTAACTTCGCCCGCGCTCTCTTTGTTGCCGCGCAGGTTGTGGACAGTTGGACATTTAAGAGCTTTTTAACTGAAAACAGCTGCCTGCTGCAGCCGAGAGCGACACTCTAACAACAGTGGGAGCGAACCAGAACAATAAGGCTGCGCACCATAAAACCTACACAGTGAGCTGGAAGGTGTTGAAACGCTCCGTGGAGTCGAGGGGAAGATATTGCAGCGTCTGGTGAGAATTCCCCGTTGGTTCGTCAGGGGGAACGTGCGATCCACTGAGAAATATAAGGGTATCGATTATAGCTGCTGTAATGGGAGGAGGGGACTGGGTTGATTGCATGTTTGTGACAAGACCTTGAACATGAATCTCACACGTGCTACAAGCTCATTGGACGTTGAGTCACAACCAGCTGACTCATCCCATGTGAGTGCAATTTCCAGGATACTGAAATTCAAGCTACGAAACCGAGTGTAATTGCTGTAGGATGTGGCTCCTCAAGACTGACACATTGATTTCTCCTCACAGTTTGATTAAGAGTAATTTTCCCTCATGATGTTTCGTTTAGGCTGTAGATTCGTGATTCCTCGCTCGGTTGACGAAATGTCAAAGCTGGAAAGGAAATATGCTTTTGGACATGTCTGTGTGATTGACAGGTGTCTCTGCCAGTCATCCTCACCTCACTTCCACTTAAGTTTTGTCTACGTTGAGCAAATTTGGATTTCCCCCTCGCTGTAGCCACTGCCGAGATGTCAGCGAAGGGGAAAATTGAACCTTCAAAAAATGTCTTCATCAATCTGTGGTTGACATCGCACGACTGCCGTGCTTTTCCGACAGTCGGCGAGAAATACCTCACGACCTGAAGCTGGGGGGGGGGGAGACAGGTGACCACCAATGGCTCGTCTCTTTGAGCTCGGAGTGAGATTAAGGGGAAGGTTCTCCTCTGAGACACGTGAGATAAAGAGTTCCTCACTCCCGATGCCCTCGGGACACTCTGCAGACACGATTAGGCTCACGTGCCACTCAATTATCTGTTCGCTGGAAGCGTTCTCTTTGACAATGCAATTATACAGGATGGATGTGAAGGAGGAGTTTGGAGACTGTGATGTGGGGCTGGCCACTGGTGGAGCTTTAAATTTGGTCCGCTTAATGGATCACACATGTCTTGGCAATGTTTGCGTTTTCATACAGTAGACAAGACTCTTATTCTTTCATGGGGGGGGGGGGATTTTGAGGGGACAGCATGCAAAGAGAACGACGCTGCCTTTTCTTTTTCCATCTGTTCAGTTAATTTGCCCCCGATGCTTTTCTAAACTTTATGTATTCTTCTGCCACTTTCTTCTAATTTGATGCCGACGTCCAAAAAGAAATAGCCGCTCGTTTTGTTGGTCTGCGGCCAAAAGCAAAGTTGTTCTTGGTTTCGACTATCATGATGGTGTTGTTATGACCTGGCTCCCGGGTCTTTATGGAGAGGTTTTAACTGTACGTTGCCTGCCTCACCAGATCAGGTTTCTACCGTTCCCCCCGCTGAATCTCCCTCAGGCCCAGCTGCCTGGCAAAGCATTCGTGATTAAATGTGAGACACGAGCCGTCCTGCCAAGAGAAAGCTGGAGGAGGGGCTGCTGGCTTAGGACAACCGCAGTTTGGAATTTCTTAGCTGTTTGTCATACACACAGAAAACTGAAAGCAGATGTGGGAGACGAGGGGAGAGGGAGAGAGGCAGTCTTCAAAGAGAGGAGGTCTCTCCGGCAATAGATACTGTAGGAATAAATCTAAAGCAATATTTATACTGCAGTATTCGCTGTGTACAGAGCGACCGACCAAGTGGGGTTTCAATTATGCAAACATTTCACACACGGCACAAACAATCTTATTGGCCGGGGCGAAACCACACAATGGGCGGTGCCTAAAGAACCACAATTTCTTTCTGGTTAACATGCTACGTTACATAAAAGCTCCACTAACATTATAATTGGGGGGGGGGAATAAAAAAAATTTATATTGACAAAGAATGAAATGATTAATATGAAAAGAACCCGCAGAGACTTATATTTCAGTGATGAAATATCAGCTCTGTGACAGTTATTTACATCCTTCAAGTCGCCCTGTCTCTTTAATTCTGTAAATAAAGATGGATGACACGTCTCCACTTCCTCCCACTGTTAAAGAAATGAAGTATCTAGGAGCACGGGCGATGTCGTCTTGCAATGACATCATGTGGAGCCAGAGTCTGTGTAATAATAATAAAATTAATTCAACTAATTACCTCAGAAAAACATGAACACTTGTGCAAACACCAGTGTGATAAGAACTACAGGAACCATCGTGGAAAACAATTATTCGGTATGTACTTTGGAGGAGGGGGGGGGGGGGGTTATGACCTATAACGTAGGCAAGATGTTTCTGCTTCACTTTTAATGGCTGTCAGGTCACTTTCATACACGGCAATTGAGAAGCACATACCTTTCCAACACCAAACAGCAGATTGCAAAAGTTAATCTCGTCAAACAGATTATGTAAACCATCTGTGTGGAAAGTAAAAGAGGCGGTACGTAAAGTATCGCTGCGTGATAAAAGAAACTAGTCTTTGCCCGGATATCAACTGTTTACACCAGACACCCCAAGATATTGGCTAATGCCCCCAGAGGCTATTTCCTCATCAGACAATAGCCAATTCGCTCCGATATTGGCGACAAGGTGGTGTAAAAAAAAATAAAAACAGTCAAACGGCAACTTTTAAAGACAAGAGCAGTTAGTGCAGACCAAAACAGAGGCTCTTTGGACTCTATAGTGACTAACTTGGAGTCACATGCACTAACAGTCAAGAATATCCTCAATTACACTTCATGGGCTAGCCGAGTACTTTTCTCTACTTGGTTGCCAATTGTGGAAAGTAGATTGTGCAGCTGCTGTGTCAAAGCTCTACAAGCCTGCGTCAGCTTTCAAGATGCACCGGTCCCAAACATTATTACTACCGGGGAGAAAACAACGAACAGCAGCTAACGAGCTCAAACTATCCGCAGGAGGCTCGATGTGGAGTCGAGGGGTTGTTGGGAAAATTGGTCTCACCTGGTCAGACTCCCACTGCACCATTAAAGACAGTCAGCCATTTGCTGTATCCCCCCCCCCCCCCCCCCCCACCCCCTTAGCCTTCACTCTTTGTTTGGTCTCCTCTTCTGCACCAACAACCACGAATGCCGTGATGCATCTTTGGTCTATATATGTTCCCGGGATTCTCGCTTCGCTCGCTTCACACTATTTATTTCACTTTTGATGCAACTTAACACGTGAACACGGTTAATTAACTCAGTATTTATCAACATAAATCAGTCACAGTTGCTCCCTCACTGGGAGCGTTGATACACAGAGACGGAAAGACGTTCAATAGCTGTGTCATTATCCTCTCTTAGAAAAACACTGAAAAGGCAATATCATAACTAATTATTAAAAGCCATTATAACCAACAAATTAGGGAAGATGGTAGGAAAACTCTAAAACATTAAAAAATTATCTCAATTTTAAGAAAATAGAGTAAAATACAGTTATATAAAGCAATTACAAGTAGCAGTTGGGAGGTTTATAATCAGGTTTCAAGGAAGTTATTTAATTTTTGCAAAAGAATCAGGTGCACTCAAACTAAAAGCAGCCTTTCCTAGATCAGACCTGACTCGAGGAGCATGAGGCAAGAGCAGCTCAGAAGAGATGATGAAGCCCATCTGAGAACCAAAGGAGGTCTGACAGGTGATATGCTAATGTTCCATGGAGAGCTCAACAGATAAAAAGATAACAGTGAGCATCACGTCTTTCCCAAAGACCACCGGACCTCCGGATAAGAAGTACAGCTGTATTAAAATACTATAGGAATCACCAGCAGGTCAAATTAGATTAGTAGACAGAGTGGAAGAGGATGTGTGTCTATGAATCACGTCGGCATCGGGCCCTAACAAGCCATTTTCCACATTCTGTATTTCTGTAGCTACAACTGACCTTTTGCCTGAGTCGACACACTAAGATTAGATGTGTGGGATTTAAATGAGGCTCATGTGAGACCATATGCAGTGATATTTATATTATCTGACACTCTGCATCGTATGTCTATTTGAAGTAGAAAGATCAAGTTCATCAACACCTGTGGCTTTGGCTTCTGGAAAATAGCAGGAACAGCTTGTTCGGGATTCGGGAAAAGAGTTGGATCTTAAGAGAATCTTGTTCAATGTAAAAGACAGAAGGCCGTCACAATATGTCAATGATTAAACAATATTCATGATATAAACAGTGAGAAGAAAGGGACCTACAACAGAACCATGTGGAACACCTTTTGTTATTGATAAAAAGTGGTGTTTTGCTAATCTATTGGTTAGTAATTCCTGGACCAATGACATGCAATAGTAATAATCTCACTAATATCTAGCTTTCATGTTTTGTTACAAAAATAATTCCAAACTGTTATGATAAATATTTCACCTCCTCTCCTCTCTCCTCGGTTTTGGCAGCAGAAAGAGTTTGACATCACTTCTGACTTTTCATGCGCAGTGCATCCCACATTCTTGTTTGTTCATCATTAGCATCAGAGGCAGTTAGCAGCTTTGTGATACTGGTTATTCACAGCTGCCAATGTTAGGCCGAGTGTTGCCAAAATGCCCCATGACAGACATGGCTAATTTGAACTTTCATCATGGTGCCGGCCCCCAGCTGTCTCCAATAAACCAAAAACCAGGCCAATAGGAATATTCAGCTGAGATGAACACAGTTGATATGCAGTCGGGAGTCTGTGAACAGCCTCTACCTGCAGGAGTCGAGGGTCATCAGAGAGAATCTGGCTCCTCTGGTGCGACTGCCTGCTGCTCATCAGCCTCCTTTGGTTTCTGCCGTTTGTTTGGTTGCATTTTTATCCTTGTTTCTCCTCCAAGAGCCGCACATACATTCCATACTATCAGATTCATTTCACATGATTCTCTCCACATCTCAAAATGAAATCTTATTGGAAATAACAAAGTCCTTGAATTAAAGATTTAGCGTCGACTTTCTGCTCAGACTTTGGACAAATTAACAGCAAATCTGTAGCAGATGTGTCGGATTGTTCGCTGAGCCTGAATCTGAGGAGGAACTAAACTCGATATGTCGCAGTGTAACCGATCATGATGGGGGGGGGGACCCTGTGGAGGGGCAGCCAACTTTCTCATTAGTTTTATACAAATTGGACAATGTACGGGTCGGCCACTAACCAGAAGGGTGGTGGTGCGATTCCCGGGCTTTGCCAGTCTGCATATGGAAGTGTCCTTGGTGAGTGTGAGTGTAAATTATAAATATATAAATGCATTCATTCTATAACATTATCACCTTTGATGCACATGAGGATAATGTATAATCCTATTATTTCTAGATGTTGCTCAACATCTGCAGGTGTGAGCTCATAGTCTAACAACTATTAATGTTTCTAAGCAAATATTCTCTGCTGCCTTCAGTGTCAAGGTTGTTGTTCCACTGTTGACTGTGTAAATGCTTTAGTGTCATGTTGTGTTGATTGTTCCTCAGGTTTAAGAGCATAAAGACATTCCCGGAGCATGACTTTTGTTGCATTGTGCACTTACTCTGTTCTCAAAACATTAGTTCTTTTCAACGGAATCAGAGAAAAACTGTAATTAAAATGTCTTTGGATGAATGTCACAGGGCAGCCACTGCTGAGTTTTGCTCATAAAAGAAATCCGGGAAAGTGTTTCCTGTAAAATTATCCTGTTGTCCTGACTCGGTGGACGAGAAAGACGGAGGAGAGAGCGGATTGTTAACGAGACAAAGCGAGAGACAGACAGCGAGGACGAGTGGTGTTGTCTGATTGAGGTGTTTGATCCAGGACCTGCTGTGGTCTAATCATTGTAGCTGTGGATAGGCGGGTTGTTTTATAAAGGAGAGATGTGCAGGTCTTCTCTCCAGGACCTAATTCAATTGAAGAATAAATGAGTTCTGTTGGTAATTTGGCGATAACCTGTGCAGTGACCGAGCTTAAAGGAAGATAAGAGACGACACAGAAATGAAGACAAGAAAACGAGACGATTTTTCACCCTGCCTTCGCTAAATTAAACTTTTCCCCAGTCCTGCTCGAACTTTAATTAAAACACACACTTGCATGCACATTGCGCACACAGGTGCACACAGGAGTGCGCACGTGGCCGCACATCCAGCAGATAATCCAGGAGGGGCAATCAAGTAGTGTGAAAGAGATCAGTAGATGGTGAGCGTGGAAGCTAACTGAATCTGGAGGCTCCTCTATCTGTCCCTCTGTTGTTAAGATTAATCAGCGAGGTGCACTCTGAAAGTCAATGGCCCTTTGAGTCGTAAAGGAACACAGAGGTGCAGTGGGGACTTTTAAACGGTCTTACTGGTACCTTTCCAATGAGACGGTGTTGGGTTTTAATTGAGCAGGGTTCGATGCAAACCAAATACAATGATATGGGTGGACGACAGGTTATTAATTAAGAATAAAAGATGTCCAAGAAAGCACAGTGAAGCAAGAGGAGTAACCAGAGCATTGTTTCTGCAGAGACACATTATTAGATTTGTATTTAATTCATTTTAATTGAATTAAAATGAAATATAGAATTTTGTTCCCCGACTACTGTCATGACGTGCAGCAGAAGTATGATCTGGGTTGCAGGTGCCTCTCCTGGTACATGAAGGAGTGAGGGTGAAGGTTTTCTTCAGACTGAACATCAGCAAATTTTAGAAGCAGCAAAATCGGGTCTAAAAAAAAAAAAACTGAAATTGACACAAACTGATGAAACTTCACCCGAGTCGGTGCAACTCCAGGGGAAGACGCGTCCGTGGGAGTGGAAAACGCTTCAGCTCGTGCACTTATTCCATATAATGTAAGCTAACTGCAGTTCACACCTGTACAGCTGGAACCTCGGCTGTTTTTAAGAGGGGAAAACTGACGACTGCAGAATTCCATCGCAAAGAATATTTTGGTGAAATCTGCACTCGTAAAATAGAAAGCGGATAATTTACAATTTAATAAAACGCCACCTGATAAACCTGTCAATCCAATTGAGCCTCATTTCATACGTGTTTAACATGGACGCCGCAAACAATACAAAGAAGCTTTTAAGATGTCGGCTGATTGTGGAACAATATGTCAGCTACACACAAAATCAACAAATTGAAACAAAGATGGCTGGTTTTACACACTCAAGTAGAAGCCCCTCAGCCTGGGCCACTGTCATTTGTCTGCAATGGGAATAGAAACAATCAGCAAACACTCCTGCACCAAGCGATTGCCTTTTGTCGTGCATTTACCCATGTTTAAAAACATCATGTATACCTGCTTAATTTGGTGTAAAAGATGTATTAGACCAGTAATTTTAATGGGTATCAATTTGTCCCTGGTAAATGCAGCTGGACTTTAACTGCTCCCGGTGATGTTAGTCCTGTTAAACCTGCTGATGTTCAGAAAAGAGAAACTGCCCCCCCCCCCCCCATGTCCAACAGCACTATTCATAGAGCCTCTGAAACACGGTGGAAACTTCACCAAGCCAAATATTCATGTAGGCTCAGTACTCGCTCAGTGCATCTGGTTTTTGAAACAATTTGCCCACCAGGGTCTTCGCTTCCAATCCTCCTTGAAATTACGCTGTTGCAGCTCCAGTGAAACCGAACAAAGGAACATTTGGTTGTAAATGGCGCTGCAGAACCTCCACATGGTTGCATTTAGTGGACGGGGCCATTTAGCGACTTGTCTCCAGCGCAGTTCCCCTCGTTCCCACGTGATTACCAGTCAAAGGATCCACTTTGCACTCTGTGTTTTATCATCCCCGCTCACAGTGCACTGGGATGGTCGGTGGCAACGGTCTGATCTGAAATGAATGCAGTGTCGAGGCATAACAACTTGTGAGTCTTTTACAAACCAGCACACAAAGCAGGGGCTCCTCTGTCTGTGTCGGCTTTGAGTTCAGCCTTTGTCTTTGGTCTCTGAGGTGTTTCAGTGCATCTAATTCATGCATCTTTTCTCTAAATTCAATGTTTTCACTTGTCAAGCCGACAATGTTGTGACTCCAAACGCAGCAGGAGTTTATAGCCCAGACAATTGAAACACATACAGCGTCACCAAGAAGCGCATTTTTAATGTTTAATGTTTAATCTGCACGAGGATCAGGGGATGGAGGAAAAAGGAAATCCTCCTTCTCCTTCAAATGAAGCTGTGATGTGCAGAATCATCACACGGCTCAATTTTCACTCAGTCTCCATGAAGTGTGTCACTGCCGTCAAGGTAGGAAGGTTAGATGTGTTTGCTTTGGATTCTGGGAGAAGCTGTGTGTGTGTGTGTGTGTGTGTGTGTGTGTGTGTGTGTGTGTGTGTGTGTGTGTGTGTGTTTCCTGGGTTGCTGAGGATAAAAAACAATGTGTTTTTACTGGGTCATATTGACATCTTCTTTCTTCCCCCTTCTTTAATTTGACCACAGCTGAGTGGTTTCCAAAAGTAACAAACAGAGCCCAAAATGGAGGCTGACGTGTAAATGTTTAAACCTGGTGTCATTTCACTGTCCTGCACAGAGGGAGAGATTATTTTTCCAAACTCCTCATGTGCGTGTCCTTGCATATTTTCTGGAAAAGGGAGCTGCATTTATATCAAAACAGTGACAAATCCAAACTCTGCTCTGCGCTTCTCAGCCGGAGGTAATTGCAGCAGGGATGTGGAAAACATTTCTCTTCGAGTGCCCTCGTTTTTTTGTTTCCAAAGATTTGCACAGCCTTAATCTCTTTAGGGGGTCTTCTTCTTCTTCCTCCTCCTCTTCTTCACCTTCTCCTCCCCATGCTCTTTGCCCTCGCAGATTTCCCACCGCAGATCATTTTCAGTGACCACGGCAGAGTCTTGAGATTCCCCAGCAGTATTTAGCAGTGGAAGTAAGCAGCTTCAGCAGCTCGATGAAATTCCTTTGAAACTCTGGTGTCTGTCTGAGCAGCGAGGGGGGGGGGGGGGGATGGTATGCGTGCAGAATCACAATAGTCGCCCCTGTTACACGCTCTGAAGCAGATCTGAGTTGAGGCTGCTTCTGTCCGTCGAGGGGAGGACACTCCTCCGTCTTTTAACTTCAAACCCTGTGTCAGACTTCAGAGGGGGCCGGGGGGCCGGGGGGGGTCAGGTTTATATATTAGCCCCCTGCCCTTAAAGAAATCAATCTGAGTGGAGAATGCAGGCCGCCAGTTGAAATAATCCCAAAATACCTTCATGCTCTTGCTTCACAGCGAAAAATATCTGAATCAAAATCATCCGAAAATACTCAACTTTATGGATTCTTCTATTTTTCTGGCGGTACCGTCTCATTTTCAGGGTAAAACACAGGAAGACGTAATTGCTCCGTTGAGAGATCAATGATTTTATTTTTGACTAGGGGGGTTGACCTTCACGGCCGAAATCTCAAATAGTTCTCCTCCTCATTGGGTGTAATGGCCATAAAATTACAGTTTGCGGTGATGGTGGTCCCAGTCGTCCCAGTGGTCCTTCTCTGCTGCGTCAGCACAGTTCTTTTAACGACTGCAACCGTCTCCGCTCAAGTCTCCTGGTCTGTCAGGGACACGTCGGTTCCTTTTGTCACATCAGAGCAGAGATTTCAGCTTCATGTGTGGATTTCACTTTTGAGACAATAAACAGATCGGCGACACAAATGTATTTTCTCAGCAGCGGAGGTGGAGGGATTGTCGAGATCCAGCGAATCCCCCTGTGTGAATTTTAAGGGGTTTATTTCCACTTGGGAAATTCGGTATGCACCCATACTGTGTTATTCTCTTTAGCTTCCTCTGCTGCGAGAGAGAGAGAGAGAGAGAGAGGAATCCAGGATGAAAGCATTTCATCCATCCCATCGATTGCTCCCCCTACCATGTGAGTGCCGCATCATGTTTTCACTGAAGTGTTTGCCTGAAATCTCGAGCACAGGAGAAAACAGCCAGTTGCAGAGTCCTTGCAGCAGCCGGGCTTTTCCCATAAACCGCAATGGAGTGCACATTAGTGCCAGTCTGTGGAATCTGCATCCCGTTAAAGCAGCACGGAGGCCATACCTACCAGTGGAATTGTCCTGACTAACTGGGAGTCATTATATCTACCACATACTGATTGACTTTCCATGTATTTCGTGCACATGGACACGTAGGGGTCGCACTTCGCCAGCTGAGAAATTACGTTTTCTCTGTGAGCACCGACAAATTCGAAATAACTCCAGTATGTGATGTCATCTAACAGCCTCGCACTGAATCAGCAACAGTGAAGAACGTGTGGATTCTGTTGGCAGGGAGCATGTGCTCAGTTTTTATTTCCTTCTAACTCACACAGAGTTGAATCGTACGAGGTTCTGTTACTTATGATCCAACAAATGTTTGTTCTGATCCAAGAACATCATCCAAAGTCCTCGTTCGTTTTTTTCCTTTTCTTTACTTCGAGTTGATTTTCTAGTTTGGAAAGACGACAACTCGAGTCGCGTCAGGGCCGTGGAATTTCACTTCTCCGTCATGTGTCAGACAAACAGCTCAAATCTGTTGTTTGTGTCATTATGAACCAATTTAATCTGGTTCTAATTGGGAAATTTATAGAGTTACCGTCATTGCTAAAGCACATCAAGTCATCTCCCGGCAAACAGGGGCTTAGACGAGAACTGCTGTGATATTTGTTTTATCTAATCAGTTTCCGTATTGACTTTATCTTTTTCTATTTCCACTAATCAGTCCGTTGATTTGTTTTCCACATTTGGGCTGAAATCACACCGACACGATTTAGCTCTAATCACGACCGAGTAAAACTATTGTCTACTGAGCAAATCAAATGTCTTTTACAAGGTAGTAATGGTTACTTTACATGTTTGTCAGCTAATGGAGGAACGCACCCCACTTGTTTAGCTGTTTCCTTTAGGAGAGCAATATGTCCTCTGAAAGACCTCCTGCACTATTTTTGAATCTGCATTGAAATAAGCTTCTTAGCACAGAACTGATAATTTGAATTCTATAAATATAAATGGGGTGAAGTGAGGGTTCCTCTAGTACAACATCATTAATATGTTAGATTACAGTCGGGCCTGCGAAATCATTCCAGGAAATATGCTGCAGTTCATTTCTTTCGCTGCCTCCAGAGTCTTTATGACTTGTTGTGCGGAGTCTATTTTTGTTCCTGTGTTGAGAGATGAGACATCCGTTTGGTTTGGAATTCAGGAAAAACACACCAACTCTGCACCTTTTACGCTCATGTCACCGATTCTCAAACTTTGAGAAGTCTCCGCCGACGGGTCTCACCACGTCGGGGGACACGTTTGTTCGCCTCCGTCTCGGCTCCGAGCTGCAGAGGACAGACGAGATGGTTATCTGCGAGATGGTGATCTCTTGAGTGGCTTCCCAAGGAGCTTTGTCTGTTTTGTGTCATTTCCCCCGAAAAAGAAGAAATAAGTCGTGTCCTTGGATTTCATTTTGTGTGAGATTCTTTTCTTTGCCAACGTCATCCTACATTAAATATACTTTATAATACTGCAGAAAAAGAACAACAGTAATTAACAGGTTGAGAATATTAAAAGTCTTACAGCTGGACTCATTCTATTTTGAGTGAGGGTGGCACATTCCTCTGCCAAGGCCCAATAGTCCCCTGAAATTCAATCAAGCTGAACCAGACTTCACACCCACATCAACGGAAATGTTGAAAAACACTTTATCTCACAATGTAATATATATGTATTAAAAAGAACTCATTAAAATGTTGATGCAGATCCAGATCAGGGGGCGGATACAAGAAAAATATTTTCACCAAAATTGAATGGGTTCCTCTTTTTTTTTTTGTGCCCATGCTGCATTGTTTGTGTGCTTATGAAACCACATTCAAATCCACAAGATCTTTCATTTTGATCTGCACCAAATTCCACACACATTCTTCTTTCACCACGATCCATTTATTATTCTCTGAGAAACCAAGTAACATGTTTAAAACAACTTATTCCTGGATGCCCCCCCCCCCGACCCGGAGCCACACCAAGCTTTGTGCTAATCCGTCCAGTAGTAATCTTGCTTGTGCACAAACATACAAATAACCTCCTTGACGGTGGTAATTGAATATAAATTCCTAAAATAAAAACTGTATTTCACCTCTGGCTGCAGTAATTCTCCTGATATACTGAAGCTAAAGTACCAAACCCAGCAGAGAGATTCTCAGACAGCTGAAATATAATGGACACTCAGCCTGAGAGTTCACAGAGGCAACTGTCACCAGCCTGTGATTGAGCCTGGGAGCGTATCGAGCGAGGTGCGTGCACGTGATCAATCACAACATTTAGGTGATTTCTAATTAGGATTTGGACAATGATTCTGAGTGATGAGCTCCATGACTTTATGTGTCTGCGTTAGACGACAATAACCCCGTCAACAATTCATTTAACGGAGTTATAAAGAGCATCAGCGTAATGTCAGGTGTGTGATTAAGCTTCCTTCATCCCCAGATGTTATTAGAACATAATCTTCACGCTGGGAGATTCTGATTCTTAATTTGACATCCAGATGAAATATCGTTTGCTCAGATTTGCACAGGCAGTCATTTCCTTTCAAGTTGCAGATGAGTTTTTGAGGTTTCTAATTTTTGCTCGGTTCTCTTCATGACTTCAGGGGTGAACCCCCGTCCTCGCGGTGGCCTTATGAGCATCCGAATTTATGGCACATAAAACTGAAAATGTCAGAGTCTCATAGACCAAACCTGCAGATTATGTCGACGTCCTCCCACCTTTAAAGGGAAGCAGATGACTTTGTGTTCACTGGTGACACATGGAGGTGTGAAGCACAAGCAGCCTCATCTGCTGTAGGTGTTAGAAGTGTCACGTTAACAATCTGATAAAACGGTGAATTCAAAATGCAAAGAGCGAAAACAAACAAAATAATAACGTCATCAAATGTTCAGCGTGAGCAGCTGATGACAGATCCCTGAGACGGAATGAAAATGTCAGACAGGAGCGAAAACAAATGAATATTGAAGGGTGGATTCAAATTCCCCTGCTCTGAGATCCTGAGGTCTGCCAGCGTGCACGCAGGAAGCAATGGGTAATTTTCCAGTGAGAACACAAACAGTCCCGTGCAGGAATATAAATATATTGTATTTCACATCTAACTCTCAATCCCACAGAGGTTAAGTGAATACATTTGAGTGTGCACGGTGTTTGAGATGACATGCATGCTTTGCGGCAGAG
The DNA here is from genome assembly GCA_026259375.1 of Verasper variegatus. Taxonomy (NCBI): domain Eukaryota; kingdom Metazoa; phylum Chordata; class Actinopteri; order Pleuronectiformes; family Pleuronectidae; genus Verasper; species Verasper variegatus. The sequence continues at coordinate 22,320,344 of CM048047.1, forward strand.
GCAGGAAGAAAGGGGGGGGGCGGCCTTTTGGGGATGGGATTTCCAGGCTTACTAGGCCAAGTGTTGATAAATTGAAAACCCGCTCTCGAACGTATCCGGAGTGACTGGGTCCGTTACTCTGTCAGCTTTTAACCAGGCGAAGAAAATTACAGCTGTGACCTCATGGCGCTCGGCAAGAGGGAGACGAGTAATTTTGCTTACTCGGAGAGGAAGGTAGGGGAGGTGGAGACGAGGTGGAGAGACGAGGCTACGGATCTGTATAAGCGCCGCGGCTCCTCCAGTTCAGAGCCCGGGAGCAGCCAATAAATTAACATTCAACACATAGAGGAGTTCAGCGGGGGCATGGAAAGGGCTGGAGCGCCTGCTAAAGCAGACTGGGAGCTCCATCACCAACACTGCTTGGCCAGCTCTTTTTCTCCGGAGCCGGAGCCGGTGTACAGATTAGTGGTGATGCATGGCAGAGGAAAGTGCGGCAGCGTTTCTGTGCACTTCACACAGACCTCGACAATCGACTAAATATGACGCTGCTGTATGTTTATTTGTATATTTTTGGAATTAAAGTGCCGGCGTGAACAAGCTAATAGGCAGAATGGCTTTTAAAATAAGCTATTACATCTTGACAGCAGCTACCGGCTTCCTGAAGTTAATAAATGAGTGCAATTCACTTCCTGGAGGGATGTTGCGGTTTATTCCCCCATTAGGAGGCACTGGTCCACCCATTCCAATCATTCTTTAATTAGAACTGTTGTTATGTAGCCTGTCACAGGAGGTAATACCTCATGACAGCATCGGCATCAGCCTGGCAGCCTGCAATCTCATATTCACTGACAGGGGCTTTGGTGCATGCTCGTCGCCGCGTCGTCTTCCCCGCCAGACTCAGCGGTGCGCCAGACACTTCCTGCTGATGCGTGCGTGGTTACATGGAGATCTGCGGCTCTCCGCTTAGGCTCGGAAAACATCTTCTAAAAACGAAACAAAACAAGAAAAGAGTATTTTGTTGTTTTTCCTCGGGGCTCAGGTGTGTTTCGCGGAGGCCCCAGCAGGTCCAGTAGAGTTAGCTTCATAATGGGCTTGGTTTCATCTTAATAAACACATCCCATGTGTTAACAATTTGTGTTTAATGAAGTGCTGCTCTCTGTGGAGTGATGTAGACCAGTCACACACACACACACACACACACACACAAAACAATCGCCCCCCCGTGCATCGCCTGCAGCCCCTATCTCCGCGTTGACACATCAGGTCTGAGAGGTGGTGGAGAAACAGACCATCAGTGTGAATCCAGGTGAAATAGGATGCAGATCTCCCCAGAGGGTAAACTACTGCGGAAAAAAGGATGACATCAGGAACCCCGGCTCCCAGGAGGAGACAGCTCTGGAAACATTGAACTTTAACGAGATTACCAACTCCAGCAGGGGTGGGAGAGGGAAACGTAAAACAGCATGTGCTGCCCGGAGTTGGCAGTGGGAAATACAAATTCATGAACTACATTAAATTACATTTCTTTCCTCTTTATTGGGTCCTACAGCTTTTACCCGATGTGGAAAGATTGTTTAAAAATCCCCTCCAGATAAATTAGCAGCAGCCCGGACACATACAAGTGTACAAGTCATGAATAGAGAGATGACACCTTCACTGTTTTACTGTGCTGCTCGACTGGCAACACGTGCAAGCGGAGGAAGGAAACCAGTCACTGTGGTATTAGAACAGGTGGCCGTCTCAGACTGGCACTGGTGGCGTGGAGCTGGCGAGGGTTAGGAGCCAGACTCTCAATCTGTCCACTTGAAAACTCCCCAGTTTTGCTGGAAAGTATTGTGGCCCCTGTGGAGGATAAAGCAATTACAATTTCTGATGGGAGAGAGCGAGAGCGCCAGGAGCCGCATCCATTCTTGGACGACGATCAGACGTGCGACTGGAACATTTCTACAGAGCAGCGCTGCACAAATATCATCTTAATACCATCTCTGTGCAGCCTTATAGTTCCTAAACACTTACTGTCTCTTGTCAGATTGTCACGGGTGACTGTACGTTTAAAGACGTCATTAAAGCCGCGAGTTCCTCGAGCCAGAGCTTGATGAACCACACCGGGCCTCAGCAGGTACATGGCAGAAATCTGCAGAACAAAAACCTGTTCCCAGTTAAATCCTGCGTAGCCGCACACACTGTGACAGATTGGATTTGGAGTGGGCAACGTCCAGCTCCAGCTGGAGATATCTCACCCTTTGGCCTCTCACCTGAACCCTTCCTGTTCTGGTATGTGTGACTAACATGTTCTATGGGAGACTGGTAACCCTAGAGCCCACATGTTTTGGCTATCGAGTGCAGCTGACGCTCCAGATTACACTGTTCTCTCACATTTGGACGTTCCATTTGCCCGAATCGCTCTGCCGCTCTGCATGCACTTCACATTTACTCAAAAAGGAGCCGCAGCTTCGGCTGATCAGCCTCTTTTGCACCATGAAAATGTTGCCAGATCTTCTCTAAATAGCATTCGCCGCGTGTTGGGACCATGCATAAAACTCTGGTTGGTTCTGCCTGAGGAATAAGTGAGAAATAATCACATTCAAAGCAGCAATTCTCTGTGTCCCTCTGAATCCCCTGAGACCTGTGGCTGGCTGCACGTCTGCACTGCATTGAACAGAGCAACCTGCCGGGCTGGAGTCGCACTGAGCCAATGATGCCATCTTGACGGATTGTCAGGGAAATTTGATTCTCCGTGGGCTTCCAGCTGACGTAAAAAAGTAATGCCGCAAAGCCTATCAAAGCTGCAGGAGGGCCGTGTGCGGGCCTGTGACTGTAGCCTGTGTTTGGATGTACTGTGCAGCAGAGAAAAACAACAACAACAGCTCATATATTCAGTGCAGCTCAATGAACACTGGGGAGTAGATGTGACAGGAATGAAGGTTGCCGTCACCTCAGACCGAGCTGCAGCCACAAACAGCCAAGGTCAAGTCTGTCAGCTCAGATGTTCCACAGTGGTGAACTGACAGCAGAGAGCGAGCCACTGCGCGGAGGGGTGCTTTACACTTATTGAAAATCAATAGCAATCTTTCAGTGGCAGCTACAAGACATATTTGAACTGCAGCCTTTGCTCAGTAGAGCTGGGTCACATGTTCATGCAGGTTTTACGCTTGTGAAAAAATCAAAGGGGGGGGTGAGAGGTTAATTGATTTTGTACTTTACAGGTATATTCTGCAGTGTTCTCGTCCTTTCTTGATTTTGGCGACACCTCCATTGACGGAGGTCGTGTTTTGCTTTAATTGTTGTTCCGGTAGCAAATCCAGACGACGCTCTCTGCAGGTTTTCACCGCACTTTACCTTCTATTCAGTCGTGTAAACACTATTCAGATCCTTTGCCCGAGCTCTGCAACAAATTGCGGTGGAGCAGAAAGTGCATAATTTTCTCCATCTTTCCCAGGCAAGAACATTGTAGACTATATGTGTGAATACTTGAATAAAAGCAGGTCGTTACATGATATGAAAGCCGTGGTCTACTGCTTTACCCACTTAGTATGTCTAACCCTCTCTTTAATGTGCAGTGAGTTGAGAGATGGATTTTGCTCCTTTGGTGTTGCTGTCGCTACTGGCACTGTCGTGTTCTGCAGAGAACTTCCTGCGTAACTTCCCTGTGCCAGTTACTGTTGGCAATCCACTCTCTTTATTCTACACCAAGGACAAAGCCCTCTTCGTGCAGCACTGCCCGTTGTGTGCAGTGTGGTGGGGATTTCCAAGCGATTTACTTTCACAGGAGTAAGTCATGGGCGTCGGGGAAAAAAAACTAGCACGCACAACCGAAGGTTATACATAAATATTTGGAAGTGACTCGTTTGTTTGCCACGCTCGCCAGATCATCGAATTTCTCCTCGACTCGCGCGCCATGTGAGTTGAACTACGACCTCTGGGTTTATTAATGTCGTTAACAATCCAACGGTGTGTTATCGAAGTGTTAGAAGCTGCAGCTTTGTTTCTCCAAAATAGAATTGACCTTTGTTGTCTCGTTACTTTTCCAAATTCCCAGCAATTCATGCCCTTTGAAACACACTCCCTGTAGTAATTGAGTCATTTAGCCACCAGTTATCTGCTGCAATGATAAACTATCTGAGCCGCACTAATTGAATTTGAAGGTGTGTTTTTGGCTGCACGTACAGCGGAGGGGCTTGGCTTCTGTACAGAGTAGCTCTCGCTTTTGTGATAAAAACGATCCCAGCTCAGCATTATTGTGCAGAGTAATGGTGCGTGCTCGCTAATCATTCACCTTCCACAACATCCACACTAACAGGAAGGGGCCGCGAAAAGAATCTCACCACATTTCAAAACGTACGACTATCAGAGCCGCTGAAATGGTGAATACAGCTGTAATTGTACATTAAAAAAAGTTCACGATTTAGTAGAATAAAGTCTTAATATTATGAGACAAAAGTTGAAGATTTACGAAAAATAATGATATTACCTTCGATATTACAATCTTTAATCTGAGACTCTGGATTCAGGTGTGGAATCCGACAGGTTCTCTTTGCTGCTTGTTTCCAAGTCAGTTTTTACTTTATTGTCGTAGTATTTTTGGCTTTTTTTCTCATTAAATTACGACTTAAATTTCGCAATATTAAGACTTTAGAACTTAAACTTATTAAAAATACATTTTAATTCCTATAATATTATGACCATTCTTGTGATATTACGACTTTCTTCTCAATTACCACATTACTCTGGTAACATTATACCTTTTAACTAATTAAATTACAAATTTACCTTCTAATATGTTTGTTTTTTTCATGAAATAACAATTTTATTCTTGAAAGCTCAGATTTTCTATTTCCAATATGGGGAATATACTCCATTGTACTTAACATGATTAGGATGCTATGATATAAAAGCCCCAAAAGATGTAATCCTCAAACATTATTCATTCTTTAATGATTCTCCCTCGATATAAGAGCCAGTCGCTGCTCACTCTACCTGTGCTGTGGGAGGTGACAGACTAAATCCTGTGTGCCAAGCGCCTACGGCTCCACAACAGGGAAATGGCCTTCTCATCCAGTCCACTCCTGTGTGTGTTACACAACAGACTATTGTGTCTGGCGTTTGCATTAGTGCCATGAAATTCATCCCGTTCACCCTGTAGCCCCCGACGAGAGGACAGTAGGAGTTCCAGCTTATCAGTCTGTGGCCATGCCGCAGCCAGGCCAGTCTTCAAAGCTGCTCCACCGCCTGTTTTAATGAAATGCATCACAGGAAAGAAATGTAAACGGGTTATAAGAGCGACCATTTGCAGCAACAACTGTGGCGTGACATGACACTGATGGACGTGATATGTGATCACAGACCTCGAGGCAGCGAGCTACAAGGTGCGCTGAAGTGCCGGCTATTGTGTGGCCGCATGCGAAGTCGTCCTCTGTGTCCGTCATTACTGGCAGTGAATCAAGCGAGCAGGCAGGGGCTGTTCAGAAGAGCCCCCCTGGGAGCAAGGCCTTGTTCTGTCACTACCAGGAGGGACGGCCAGATAATAATGGAGACATCATGAGGGCGGCAGATAGGCTTTTTCCTTTTCAGAGTGGAAGATGGTGAGAATTTGCGGCGTCTCATCACAACAGCCTCGCGAACATTGATTGGTCCCTTGGCCCTCGTGTTGAAAAGGACAGTTTGAACAGCTCTCGTTGAAGAAGACGGATGCTGTTTGCTGCAATGAGAAAGAAAAAAAGCTTCTGACAATAGAGGACAATCCAGCACCAGGAGGTTCACGTGGGACCTCCAGTGATTTAACTTTCTATCTACTTCACAACCGATGAATTCTATTCTGATCTAACGCAGCAGGGGTTCGGAGCCATTTGCCTATCAAGGGCTATTTTAATTGTTTTCTAATCCTTTGAGGGACCGTTTTAAATTTCTGATCACATATATCACACTTAACCCAAGCATCTGAATGGATAGATAGATAGATCGATAGATAGATAGATAGATAGATAGATAGATAGATAGATAGATAGACAGATGGATAGATATATAGATAGATAGATAGATAGATAGATAGATAGATAGATAGATAGATAGATAGATAGATAGATAGATAGATAGATGGATGGATGGATGGATGGATATATAGATAGACAGACAGACAGATAGATAGATAGATAGATAGATAGATAGATAGATAGATAGATAGATAGATAGATAGATAGATAGATAGATAGACAGATGGATAGATATATAGATCGATAGATAGATGGATGGATCCCGAATTTGGAAATGACCTGAATTTGTCAAGGGCCTTGCACATAGAGCGAAGCAGCGATAAAACAGATACGAAGAATTAAAACAACTCAAAATAGAATGTAATAAACTACTAAGTAGATAAAACACAATAAAGTACTAGAATACACAGAATACAGGTACTTTGTCTCTGTGTCGTTATCAGAATGTGTGTTTTTGTAAAAGCTGCTCGTTGGACACACAAACTCCACCAAAGAGTTAACTTTTAACTTTATCCGTTAACTTTATCCAAGAGCAGTTGTTCCTGCAGCTCCTGCAGTCGGGCTGCATGTTTCCAGCTGTAATGACACTGGATTTCATCACTGCGACTGTGCCCTTGGACGTTGGGTGGACTAGTTTATTTTTTTTACCCCGAGAAAAATCAAACACTAGTAAATTTCTTTTTGGGAAAGTGCAACGCTCCTCATCTACTTCGACTTTTCTGACAGTCACCAGTTTTGTTTGTGTTTCTTGCACCTGAGCTGTGACCTGAAAGGAAACAGCCAGATGGGACCAACCTGGAGGACGTCTGTCTACTACTATGTTGTTTCTTTCATAACAAGAATAAAATACTGGCGATGAGATTTTATTTTCTATTTCTGGGCTTGTTTTTGTATTTTCTGAATTTCCTCTCACAGAGTTTTCCTGGTCAGGGCTGTTTGCGTCTCTTTTTAATGCCGTTCATGACATTTTCAACGTGCAAATTATTTTTCTCATGTACAAAGCATTGCATTTTTTACAAAGCGCACAAATGTCCCACTAGAGACCAGTGATCACATCGAGAGTGTGAGTGTGAGTGTGTTTGTGTTAGATTAAGGCAATAACAGTGCTTTGATTAAGGTTAAGGGAAGATCGGGGTGTGGTTAAATACAGAAAGAGGGGTGGGGTTAAGTCTGCAGACAACAGGCCGTGATCTCAACTTTCAATGCACCTGAGAATTAGTTTACAGTCACTCTGTAAATCCTTTAGCGGACATATTTAACCCCGTGCAGGTCATTAAAAAAGATTTCATCAATAACTTGGATTTCATTTTTTCCCTCTGCAGTCCTGAGCCTTTTTTAAAAGTTAATAACCTTGGCTTTATGAACACAGGGGGCGACTGGAGGATTGAACTCAGTGCAGAGAGAGTAACATTATAAATCTGCAATGTTTACTAGACCTTCATGTCTCCTTCACGAGTCAGTCCAACTGACAGCCGGAGACTTCAACCCAATAAGGTGAGGTGGAGAAAAACAACATAAAAAAACGTACTTTGGGAAACGAACACATTCTTTCTCCAAAATGTATTTTGAATTTCTCTGCCCCCCTGCTGGCAAGGAGTTTAAAATATAATAGGTCTGTCATGCTTTGGAGAGTGCATGTGGGTTCACTGTCAAAGCCGAGCCAATTTAGGGGGAACACATCAGAAATGCAGCAGCTGCTGAGTGACCACAACAGTGAGGTATTCACCCAGCGCCAGGGCGGGCGGGACAATGGTCTCACCCCGGAATATGTGTCTGAAAATAGTGTTTTGGATGTGTTTTACGACAGAGACCCTCAAGGCTGGCACATGTAATGTCAAATGACTTGTTACGATTTTTCCTTTTACACGAGTCAAACTTTTTCTCTTCTCTTCTTCTTTTTGGATGGATTCCCGCTTAATTCTGAAATATTCTTAACCAGTTTCTGAAGTATGTCCAGAGTCTTTGTGATTTATTGCTCATTTCGCCTGAGGGCGTCATTGAGATGTGACATTGGCGGATTTTCTTTTTTTGTCTTGGCTGCCGTTGGATTTTATTTTTTCAATTTCAACCCAGCAGCATCAATTACTCAGAGAGCAGCTAATCTGACACCGTTATGTCTCCTCCTCTCCGCAGAGAAGCCAATGGCACAGGGGCCCCCGGGTGGCGTTATAGGGATCCTTGGCGGCGTCGTCGCCATCGGACTCATCGTCGGAGTGGCCGTTACCGTCTTCATGGTCCATCGGCGGCAGCAGAAGACCCGCACCGAGACAGACAATGACCTGTGAGTACCACGCCTCTCCCAGACAGTATTGCAGCAGGGCTGGACAGGTGGTAAGATGGAGTGTGAACTCTTGTCAGCCTGTGAGGGAGGAACATTTGTGGGAAGGACAAAACAGAAAATGTGTCCAGAGGCAGAAAAACATGTCGTTACCTCCGTCACAGCCAATGATCTTCCTCTTCTCACACGTCAGTGCATGAAAAATTATCTAATTGCAACCGAGACGTGAAAGAAGTGCGAGTTTATCTTTGTTTACAGTGGCAGCTAGAATGGATGATAATCATTAAAACAGCAGCTATTAAGCGGTTACTTGATGGTAATGTGAGCTGCAGCGAGCCCATTTCCCATTAAGACAGTGTTGTTTTAATCAGGACCGATCACAGGACAATGTGCGGCGAGTTCTTCTTGGAAAAGCTTCACCTCTGGTGCGATATCATCAGGAAGCGAGGGGAGATGTTCCCGGAGATTGTTGAGCCGTCTCTAAATGTTTCTCCGAGAAATGATGGTGGGAATTTGCTAATTTATTTTATTTGAAACAGTTTCTAGTAAAACTAAATTTTGGAGATTGGGCTTCAGGTGGTGGTTGAGGTATTTATTGTCTGAACCCTGCAAAAGCAACATCTGTAGGTGGTTTTAATTTGGAGATCAGGGTTCAGAATGCATTTTAGAATGAGTCAGACTTGATTCCCAGGCAGATTGCTGGTAAAGATTCAGGGACCCCGCATCTCTCCAGCTTTATTTACTCCGTACCACCCCTCCTCCGGCCAGCCAGATAATTTTGTTCTGCCTGCAAACCAGGGGCCATGACAGTTCTGAGCATTACCAGCTGCTGCCTCCACGCAGAAGGGAAAACAGAAGTTGCAGATGACGCAGCTGAGAGAACAACAAGCGACAGAGCCGTGAAAATCTGAAATATCATTTTTGTGCGAAGGTGATGAAAGTCTTTCTGCCGTCCGTTTAGGAAGAACAGTAAGGAATCACTTTTCAGCAGAGAGAGAGAAATCAGCGTTCAAGTCTAATCCTTTGTCGTCTTTGTCTAAAACACCTGGTCACGACATAGAGCTCAGTGGTTGCCAGGGTTTCCATTATGCTCGGGGCTGTGTACTGGCTATACAAGATGCAAACCACACACCCATGGGATGGATGCTGCAGAGGTTGGCGACCATCCTCCCTGGGAATATGACCAAAACAAGTGGGGATGGGGGGGTTGTGCAGAATCTGGCTGAGGGTGCACACGAGCCTTTAATCAACTCACATGATGAGATTATAATATATATTTCAGAGGTCCCCCCTCCAGAATCTTGTAATTGATTTGATACTCAAAGCGGCGATGCTGACATCAAGCATCAGACGAGACGCTCTGCCAGGGTTTGTGGCCTCGGCGGCTCCTCCTGCTGCACGCCTGGGCTCTGTGCGGCGGCCGGCAGGTCCACCGCTGAGCTCGCACCAGACGCCCAGAGACCACACTGCCTCCACCTCTCAGGAATGCTTCTCAAGACAAATGAAGCACAGAGACTCTTACCTCTCCCATTGCTTTCTGTCTCTTTCCCCCTCCCTGCTAATCTATCTTTCTCTCTCAGTCGGATGCCAAAGTAACTGCTCTCTGTTTCCCACTCCCCTCCCTCAGCATTGCTGTTGCTGCTGTTGCTGATAGTTGTGTGACACAGGCTCCCGAGAAGCCAGAGTCCCCCACAAGGAAAGTAGAGGCACCTGACCCCAGTCTATCCCCCGCTGAACCCTGTCCTCCTGGATCCTCTGTCCTGTTGCCTGCATGTAACGGTGGCCTGCAAGTGACATACTTGAGCACACCATTGTGAGCACTGACGGCATCGAACGCTCGACAACACGACCGTGCACTAGACACTCCCTCTGGGCTTGTTGCAAAAGAACTTGGAATTAAAACATATTTCGTTTTTTTTTTTGGTGTGTTCTTTTGCATTCAACAAATTCAAAGATTTAAGTGAAATTCACGCAAAACGTATTTGTTTTATCGTACGATTATGTAATTACGTGCGTGACAAACGCTCCGTCACGTCACGTCAAAGCACTTTGATAAACTACGGATGCAAATCAAAGCAAAACGGTGCCAAGATTAAACTTAATTAAAAGGCTTGAGATAAAATATCCGGCTCCACTCAGAGTTTATCAGATTTGTGGCGAACACGTCTGAACCTACATATCAAAACCGCTAATCGGAGACGAATCTGTACGCTCGTCCAGTTTTTTTGCGTCGTGATGGTAACTGCTGAAACGCCACGACAATGTCGAACAGACCACATTGTGCAACCCCCCCCCCCCCCCCCCCGCTCTTTACCCTACTTTTGTGTGCATGATTGTCGTCAAATATGCATGACAAGAGTCATAGTCGTGTCAGTGCTGTTCAACTGATGTCTTAGCTCCCTGCTTGTAGCTCGGCATGTGATGCTTAATGTAGTGAAATGTGACTCAGAGCTTCAATTAATTGTCGAGATGAATATTTGTTTTTTCTGTTTTCTTTGTTTTTTTTATCCTGTTGCCTGTCATGAAGAAAAAAAAAATGTGGACTTTTACTTTGAAAATGTTCAAATCATTTGAATGCAGATGGGTTGCAAGTGAATGTTTGGGGGTTTATTTCAATGTTGGAGAAGTTCGTAGTTTTATATGAATGTCTGTCGTCAGGGTAAAAAGAAGGGGGGGGGGGGCGGGGAAGCATTTAGCTAGACTGTTTAATTCTGCATGTTGATGAGCTGTTAATCAAGCCTGGGCATTTGATAACATGCCTGACTGCACCGCCAGTCACGCCTCTGTTTGCCCTCACAAAGCAGCACATGATGTGACTCGAAATTGGTCAATCCTAATACATCACTGGCCCTTCGGAGGCTGCACTGGCACAATAGTCAACTGATTATCAAAATGGATGGGCATTGTCAACAGCGATGTTCTCAGAATAATGTGTTCATCACTCTGTCTTTTGCCCCAGTGTGATGTACGACCTCCAAAATGCCGAAAAGCACTGCCAATCATGGCGCTCGTCCCCCCCCCACCCCCCAGCCCCCCCAACCCCCCCAACCCCCCCCCCCCCCCCCACCACAAAATGAATTAACTCGCGAGTGCTCCTGACGTGCAGCTGGTGTTGACACAGTTGCAGATACTCGCTGGTATAAATCACTTTGATGCCAACTTCCCCGGCCGCATTCACCACAGTATCTGAGCGGAGTCACGTGCGGGATGCGAAGGGGACGTTGAGTCATGAGCCCCGATGTCAATGTCACTAAATTGCATCAACGCATTTTTCTTTATTTCTTTCTCACAAGCGTGGGAGCAAAGTTCTTCCAACCTTCGTGGCTGGAAAATGCTTTTACCAGGACTGAAAATGTCGCATCATTGTGATCTTGGAGGACACTTGAAATTATTGATGGAGTCTACAGTGAAGTCAAGTTGAAAAAAATGGGATGTTGCAGTTATAAAAAAAAAAAAAGAAAGAAGAGATATCTGCTCTTGAAGCTCTGGAGGTATTTGGGCCACGGTGAAGAAAAATCGGTTCTAAAGTTTTGAGAATAAAGTTGTAACGCTACAAGAATAAAGTTGTAATCGGGAAGGAATTAGAAATTTAACGAGAATTAAATTTCAAGCCGTTCAAAGTCTTGATTTCCAATCTCATTGTTTCTTGAGAAACTACGAACAGCAGATATATGGCCGATGATAATCTCACTGTCGACCACGACCAAACATTTCCTCCTTTGAAATACACTCACTTTCTTACACAATCTTCTGAAAGTCCTGATACTGATGAAGATGAGGAGGTGATGAGACAGAAGACGAAGTATTTTGTCATTTGTGAAACTTATACTCAAGTATAACTTGAACAGACGCTCCATATTCCTCATTTTTACGCAGGCGACAGGCTGATCTTCCGATATTTCCCCCTTTAAATGGCACGGAGCCTGAAATTATGACTTTAACCTCATAAATATGACGTAAATTACAACTTTATTTCCGTAATATTACAACTTTTCTTTTCGGAAATCTCCAGCTTTTGTTTTCCTCGACATGGCCCCAATTCTCCGTCGTTCAGAGGTGATCTGCAGAGACATGATTTGAGTTTGTGTAACCCTTTTTTTTTATTTCTAAACTGCTCACCCATGCTTTTCACCATTGCCGTGTGGAGACCTTTACCGTGTGATGACCGGTCATTCCTTGTTGGAAACCTTTTTTAGCTTTAAGCTGTAACCAAAGTAGGTTTTGTCTTTTCTTGTCTTTCTGGGTCATTCAACATGGACATGTCATTGTACTGGGGGTGAATTTCAATCAACCACTGTTGTTGTTTTATGGTGCTTGGTGACTCTGTACAGAATGTTATACATGCAGTACAACTGTCTATAACAATCACCTGTTTAATCATGTTCATTTGTATTGCAGTGCATGTTATCTAGTATCAATGCCTGAGGTGTTGGAAACTGGCTGTGTGTGTGTGTATAATTGTAAAAGTTACATGTTTAAAAAAAAAAAAAAGAGCAAAAAAGCCCCGACTACAGAAATAGTTTTTGATAAACTTGTCAAGGAACAAAAAACAGAAGTCATTTTGTTTCATTCTTGTTTTGTTCTTTCTTTTTCTTGTGAGGAGAAGACAAAAAAAAAAGACGATCTCTGCAAAGTAATTGTCGTTCTCCTTTTGGAAAGATCGGAGCAAGACAAAGCATGAGAGTAATTGCCTCCTAAAGATCAAATCACATTTATCCCGTCTTGCAATTAAAAGTATCATTAGCATTTAAATTGCCAAATAAGATTGTGATCAACAGAAATCAATGCGGAGCACCGGGGATCAGCTCCAATACTTCACGTTTGTTTTCCACGAGCGGGGCCGTAGTCATGTGGGCGATGCGACACTTCACTTTCTCTCACGTGCCGCACACGGAGCGTTTTCGAACCAGCGTTCGCTCCAACGCTGCCGCACTGGCGCCCCCCCGAAACTCTCCTAATAGAAAGGTCACTTTTTTCGTGAGTGCATTGTACAAGTCATTTTCTTTGCCGTAAATCTTCCGTCACAGATTACTCTTCTCAGTTTAGGGATTAGTTATGTTTTCTCCTCGCTATCCTCCTTAAATCTCCCCTTAAGCTGCCCTGATCCCTTTGTAGCCAGCAGAGCGAGGAGGAGCGAGGTCTTCGAGGTGGACGTCTGAGGAGGAAACAGTGCAAACTCCAATGTAGCTTATGGTTCCCTGCCCGGTGCTTTCTGCTCCCCACAGGCTTGTGGTGCTTGTCAGCTTTCATTAGTGTCTGCCTCTCACAAAGCCAACGCCCACATGCTGCCTGCATCGCATTTAGCTCCGAGGAGGAAGTGTGCGCGGAGCCTGCACAGCTGAGATGCTGCACACGAGGTGGCCGGGCCCGAGATGAGCCTCATTGTTTCTGACTAATGACGGATCGCGCTAACTTTAAAACACAAAGTGCAGAATTAATTGGGTCGTGTTGCGTCAGGCAGGAAAATGCAGGATGACATGCGCACGTGCTGAATATTTCACTCACCATATGGCATGAGCGTACATCACAGCGGAAAACAACCTTTATACATATTGAATAGATTTCGAGCTGCACTGTCGGAACATATGGTTTCACTTAAGAGGAGGAAAAACGTGTGTAGAAGAGAAATGGGACGTTGTAGATGTAAAAATGGATGACTGCTCTTGTAGCACAGTTTGAAAGATGACACTGAGAGGAGTGATTTCTAGAGACGTGGTTTGATTTTGTACCCTATGATTTATAAAGTGGGCGTCCATGCTTTTCTACGGCGCTAGCGTGAAGACCATAGATTGTAAATAAAGATGGACTACGTGTCTCCTCTTCATCCTCTTCCTCCTCTACCCAGAAATTCTATAGATATCGCAGATATACGATCGTGGGATGAGGCTGTGGCAGCGCGGGATCGTTGACACACACGTTCGACCAATCACGAGTCAGTCTCAGCTGTCTGTGATGATGTCTCACTCTGTTTTTTCTAACAAATTAAAATGAAAGTCAGCGGGATAATGGACACTTGAAGAAACATCAGTGTGAGGGGAGAACCACCTGAAATAACAGAGAGCATATTTGAGAAAACCATGTTCCAACCATTAACACATGGGTTGGATGACCTATACTGCAGCCAGCCACCAGGTGGCGATGGAAACACTTTGGCTTCACTTTTTGGGAGCTGACATGTCGTCCATCTTGATGTTCAGTCTGTGGTGGAGACCTTTGAAATGTGATCATGGTCATTCATCGTTGGAAAAGAGGCGAGACATGTTTACTCACTCAGCTCTGCTAGTTGACATTTTACCTCCTCTACAAAAACACACAAAAAAAATCTAGTTTGCTTTCTGGCTTTTTTTTCTCGGGTTTATCCGCCGTCGAAGAAAAACAAAGACAATTTTTTTTAGATGAATCTCAGAACCGAGCTCCTCTTTCGATCGCATGTTCTCAACAGAAGGTAAAATGTTCCTCCTCCTCTCGACTATCTAAATCTAAAACCTGATCCGGGCAGGTTGACCTCTGACCTTCCTCCTGACCAGGTGATCTGTGTGTGGGATCCTCAGTCAAAGTAAAACTGTCCCATAAAGAAAATCTATATATTGATCGTGGAGAGAAAATCTCATCAATTAAAACTCTGAGATAAAGTGTTGGAGTTTCGTTCATCAGGTGAAGACATGAAACTGTCTTTTAAACATTCATCACAGTTTGAGGATTGACTTCTCGATTGAATTCTGACCCGTCGTACTCGTGCTCATTCACATGTTCTACAAAGGGGAGGAGGGTTCGTGGCTTTTCACCTCCTCTTCTGATGAATAGATTTAGATAAGCTGTTACCTTGTTTTAAATCCGGCTGATAATCTAACCGCGTTTCCTGGCACATCCGACCTGTCGTGATCTCAGCAGATACTTGAGTTTAATGTTTTTATAACTTTCATAAGTGTAAGGACCAGCTACTGTAAGAAGACTCAAAGACATGTGCTTTTTTATTAAATGAGCTGTTGACGGACAGTTCGATTGCTCAAAGGAAAGAGAAGAGCTGCGTTCAGCTGGAAAAAAATGAAAACAAATCCCGAATAGAGTTTTTGAGATCAAAGAAGCATTAAATCCTTGGATAAGCATAATGTCTGCTTTTAATCATGTCTGCCACACGATGATATTTTACACCAGTTCTTGATAGTCGTAGCGCCTTCGTACACCAGTGAGGCAGCACACACACACACACACACACTGTATGTTCATCTAAATCCACATGTGCCCGAGCACACACACCGTGCTCTGCACACACGTCGCTTCATCAAACACCGATGATACCTTCCCCTGCTGTTTTCAGGCTTTTGTGTCGACCTGCAGTGGCAGTCTACCACCGACTGTCCCCCGAGGCCACTGCTTGTAACATGATTACACAAGTAGCTGAATTGAATAAAGAAAAGGGAAGTATGACGGGGAAAGTGGTTCCTATGTGGAGTTTTTATTCATGTTTGGTCAGATTTAATAAACCTACTCTGCATACAGGGACCCCGACGCTTTGCTTATATGAAAAGGCTCCTTCTCAAAATGTGCTCTGAAATGCAATCATCAGGCTCCTCGGGGATCAAATGGAAGCTGAAAAATGCAGCAGGGTCTGAATTAAACATAAACTGCTCGAATAAATCTGACCCGACATTAAGATGTGTATAAAAAAACACAGTAAATATTGAAAAAATATATATATTCAGTGATGCCACATTTCAAAAATGACAATGAGGTCACTGCACGGGGCGATCGCCAACTTTCTGTCTCAGCAAACCGAGGGGGAAACTCGTGATTGGGCGTTTCGCTGTGTGCACGGGGCTGAGAGTCACACTTTGTCTCGTACGTTTCTTGAAAGCAAACGATCGTGTTTGCTGTCACGGCAAGATTTCAGAAGTCTGTATCCGAATCCGGTCCGTCATGAGCATCGGATTACGGTTCTTTATAATGAGCACGCACCGCTGCACCTGCACAAACCGCATTTCCACAAGACTCATCATTATCTGTCTGTGAGAAAATGGATGCCAACCCCTGTGAAGGCTCTGCGACTGTAGACGAGGGAGTCTGCTGCTCGCTGCCGCTCTCTGTGTGTGTGTTTGCTGTGCCTCGGTGCTGCAGGCAGGCTGAACAGGGTGCCACATGAATCTGGCAGTGGCACGGCAGCCCTGTCTGGAGACAAGGTGATACGGACCGGAAATAATGAGCGTGAAAGAAAGAGTTAAGGGGAGCACTCATGCACAAATTTTCTGCACATTAAAACGCCGACTTGGCCTTGCAGGAAAGGTCATGTTATTCAATAAGGACGCAAACCGGTGCGGTCGGGAGGCGGGAGGAGCTGGAGATGCTGCTTGTCGGTACACACCTCAGTGCCTGTGATCCACTTCATTATCGTTGCTCGCTGCTGATATCATGTCACAATATGGCAGATGACATCTGACTGCCGGCGTGTTTCAGGGAAGGAGTTTTCTTTGTAACGATCTCATTGCAACAACCCTTCTGCTTCCTTGTCTGAAATAATTATCTGCGTGCACTTCAAACTATTTCAACATCAAGCTTTCAATTACCGCTGTCTTTCCTGTTCACGATTTAATTTCCCTTTTTATCATCGCATCAAAGACTGCGTGCTGGAGTGGCCCTCGTCTCCAGTGAAAAATTTCATCCCCTGTTTTCGAAGGAACTAGTCGTTTGCCGCTCTGTTAATGGCGGCTCGTGAACGAGCGCAGGTGTTGCGGCTTTGTTCTTCCCCAGGTGTGTCAACAGAGAGGCAGGGTGAGTGCACTGGGATTAGTGGATGTTAGTACCGGGGGATCCAGGGAAAGGTGGAGAGCAGGAGCTGCCTGCTGAGCTCTCTGAGTCACCACTCAGGACGACATGTCTCACAAACAGTGGCTTCGCAGTGGGCAGGGTGTTTGTCCACGTGGCACTCCGGATGAGGCTCGATCCACCCTGAGGACTTGACTCACACGTGCCCTTCTCCCTGCCCCCTATGCCCCCTCCATCCCCATCCCCTCACCTCAGTGTCCAATTACAGCCCACTCTCATTAGCACAGTGTCTCTCCAGCGAGAGCCTTTGAAAGGGCAGGGGGAATGGCTGCCGCCGCAACAAAGCCTCCGACACGAGATCTATCAAAATCCGAGGAAAGAGTGAAAAAAGGCAAGTGCAGGCAGGACTTCTCATTAGAGTGCTGTAGAAGGTGAGGGACGTAGAGAGGGACGATCTCTGACTGTGCTGAGTGTCATGTTATCTTTTCACTCTCTTAACAGGACAGACCTCCCGCCTGCCCACAAGCCGGCCCCTCCTCCGCCCAAAAAGAAGAACAGCGACATGAAGGGACACTTGACATCTGATGACATCCAGGTAAGAGAGATCCTTCCTCCTCCTCCTCCTCCTCCTCCTCCTCCTCGTCTCTTCTTCTCAATCACTCAGTTGGAACGGGCTCAGATTCTGAAATCTCCCCCAGAATCCTAACATCACATTTCTGTCAATGTGTCTCCAACGTTTAAGTGAAATGTTTCCAATTCAAGCACCAATATATCAAAATGTGTTCGGAAGCCACGTCAGAAATAACACATCACAGTTGATTATAACAGTTGGACTTGAGGCTGAAAACTTCTTCCTGTCTAAACAATCCCACTTGAGCAGGCTTTGGTCGCCGGCAGGTAAACAGTTCATGTGCAGAAGAAGCAGAACACAGAGAACAAAATTCATCAGATATCAGATTTAGATTTTATCTGCAGTCATATATAGAAAGTTTTCAACTGAGCCAAAAGGATGTCTGGACCTAAAACCCCAAAGAAAAGTGTATTGGCCTTTGCCCTAAGAGGCATTTGGCTAACGCACTTTATAATAATGAGAATAATTATTGTAATACTCATAGATGTAATAATGTTACTAATAATAACAGCAGCACATATTCACAATTATAACATAAATGCTGATAATAAATAATAGGCTAGTAATAATAATCATGATAATGCTGGGAAGCAGATTTAATGTCTATAGTGTGAAAACTGTGAGCACCTGATCTCCCATAGGTTCTCTGCAGCATAGGTCTATAGACGTATATAGTATTAATTCAGTGTCTTAAATTTGGAGGAGATGAGAGGAAATGGATTATAAAGCACCACTCGACTCTCATAAACACTTTCATCTGTCAGCAGTGTGTTGTTGTTTCTTCCAAGCAGGAGATATGATTTCATAACTTGAACGAGCAGCTTTGTTATTAATCAGAGACAAACTGAAATGTCAACATCGAGTGGATTAGCGAGGGGAGAATTATTTCCGCCGTAGCAATTTCCTCAGATCACTGATCTGGGCTGAAGAGGCAAAAAAAAACCCAAACACCGTCACGCAGCAGAGTTTGATCCCTGATGCTGGAAGTTCCTGGGGCAGACCTCATCAATTTAGATTTTTAAAGATGTAACGTGCATAAGTGGAGAAGTGACGCGACTCAACAATTTCGTGACTCTCCCCACATTGCAGAGTTTTCTGCACAACAAAATGAAATATGTTGATTCATTGAATACTAGCTGCCAAAAAACGTAAACACTAAAGATTAGAGTCCGGTACTTCATGTTAGCCTGTAAAGAATAATGACATGTTCAGACTTATTCCCTTGTCTCATTCTGACCTGCCTGCTGCTGTAACTACTGGATTTCCCTGGTGTGTGGATCAATCAAGTCAAGTCTCTGCTGTCAATCAGATAAATTAGCACACGATCAAATATCATCTTTAGAAAAGGGTATTTTACTGTCTTACCCTCTAACATGGAGGAGGCAGAGTTTATGACCTATACTGCAGCCCAGTCACCAGGGGGCGATCAAGGTGATTTGGGTTCACTTTCAGGGAGCCCGTCGAGTCGTCCATCTTTGTATGCAGACTACGGTCAGAGCAGACATGTCGCTGTTCGCAGTGGAGTTAACAGAGCTGCGTTACTTGTGTGCGACACAACCTGAAACTTGATTTGCCGTGGGTCAAAACAAATAATCCCAAATCCCGATGGAAATCTGAAATCTCATTTTCTCCCGACTCGGCCCCCGGCTCCCTTGATGACTGGATCTGTGGGAGCAATATTTTAAATCAGCTGGTGGTCAGACATGCGTGAAAACACAGTCTGTCACCATAATGTGATTGCTGTTGTTTTGTCCACAGCTCGGTCCACAGTTTAGGAGAAGAATGGCAACTCTCATAAGAAAGAAATCAAAGGCGTGGAACAGAGGTCACAGCGAGCCGGCTCAGACCTTTACTGCCGAACTAAATAACAGAATCATTCAACAACAAAAAAAGACTTATTAGTATCTGAATAATTACAGGTTCATCCAAACCATCGATTTGGCCGCCGTGCATCAGCACTGCTGAGCTTTTAAAAGCAACTTTACGATGGTCTTTATCGCTCCAAGGTCAAACTGCTGGACATCTGTGCAGGGAAAGTAATGGAGAGAGGGGAAGGTGATGTGCTCTCCTCCCAGCACGAGGACCAGAGAACAGCACCTGACGCCCGACTCTCTGGTGATTAGTGGGAAGATGAGCTGGCAACTGTCACTGGACAGGATTTAATGTGTTGAGCTTTACTGCTGCAGTTACTGTAAAAGAAGCTGCACGCTCAGCAAGTTAGCAAAGTACAAATATATATATATATATTTATATATATCACAGCAGGTCCATAATGAGATATATACATGATGGGTGAAATATGCAGGAATAAACTATTTCTACTGATAAACTGGCAATAAGCAGCATTATTACATGTGTACAACAAAATATTTAAAGATAAGATAATAATTCTTGAGTACAGAGAATGAAGCTAGTATTACATCTCAATATATATATATATATAGAATATAAGGTGAAGGTTGCAGGGTCTTTAGTTCCGCCTTCCTTCCTTCAGAGAGACAACTTCCTGCCTGTCAATCATCTTGATGAGCTGTGTCTTGAATTGACACTGAGTTAATCAGCATCTGCTGAGCCGCCAGGCGATTTGTAATGATAATAATAATAACAACACTTTTATTTTATTGTTCAATGTAACTGCTGCAGGTTGACTTCCTCTATTTTATCTTTAGAATCTTCCCTTTTCGGGAAAGCTTTAGGAGACATAAAAGTTACAATACCAGAGGAGTTTGAACACTCGGGAGAATTGCATTTCAAATTTAAATGTATATTTTTGTGCCTTTGTTTGTTACTGACAAAGCCAAATCTAAATACAGATTTAAAGATAAATAACTGAAGCTATAGAAAGTTGTGCATGAGACGAACATCGCCTGTAAAATGATGGCACAGCAGATGTAAAAGTATTTAAAAGAAAGTGAAAACAGTGCAACAGTAAAACTTAAAATACAAAACTAGAGATATAAGGAATACAAAATCGAATAAACCGCATACACATGAAATAATGTTTTTATTTAAATGAAGAAACAGAGCCAATGATAATAGTATGTTGTTAGTGTCTGTTTTCTGATCAGTCTGTTCTGTTCTCAGTCCAAAACACCATGAACACCAGAGAGAAACAAATTTTGGGAAAGGTTTGGATTCAGGCACAAATACACACACAGAGAGAGAGGGAGAGAGAGGAAATGGCATATGAAGTATCCCAATATTGAACCCGGAGGCTGAAAAAGTTGGATGTTGCAGCTCTATTTCAGGATCGGTTGCTGGGGGTCCTGACTGGCCTGTGGAAATTGGCAGCACGGCGGTTTTCATCATCGCCCAATGCACAAAGCAAAACTGGCAACGCAGCCAAAGTATAAACATCTGCGCTCGCTACATCACAAACAATCAGTGTACGTTGCCGTGAGACGGACTCGGAGAGCCAAGCAGACGACAGGCATCCAGGAGGCCGATGTCTTTATGTTCCGAAACAAACGCTTTCCTCCAGCTAATTACATATGAAGTCTGGTGCTCCGCTCGCCGCTCAACCGCTCAGCCATTCAATTCTCTGCCGTTTGATGTAATATGAATGGAAACGCTCACACGAACCAAGTGCACGCTGACTGGCGTTCAACAGCGATTTTTTTTTGAGGGTGAGAAAAATGGGGATCAAACAGCATTTGGCAGAGTTTTGATTTGTCAAACTGAAGCACACAGAGGGACGGGCTGCGTGTAACTGTGGTTCCAGGGTGCGACTTGTGTGTTGTGGTGAGATACACGTGTTTGAAAGCAAATGGGACCGGCTCCTCTCGTCTTCACCCTTCATTTCCCGCTCTAGTCTAATATAAACGATGCTTTAAACATCCTCCTGCTGTTGCTGCGGGAATAACATCGTTATCTGCGCCATGTAGTAATTCATACAAAGTGAAGCTTTATGCAATTATGAAATTCAGGCTCCTGTCATTGAAATGTTTTCAGAGCAAAAAAGGCGACATCATCCTGATGTGTATTATTGTGTCGTCTTTGAACGTTAACCTCCGCAAATACGAAGTTGACTTATTTTTTGTTTAGTCCTCTGATTGTTGTAATGTTCAACATTTTTGCTAAATGTTTTTAGGTGAAATCGAAGCCTCTGTATCTTTTATAAGCACGTCGCTTGGTTTTTCTTCAGAGGGTAAATAAAAAAGAAAAGCATTTGACACATTAAAGGCTCTTTTTCAAATTTAAATATGAGATATTCCTTCTGGAAATGTGACAAAGCCACGGCACAGTTGTAGAAAGTCTCCATTCAAAGGCGTCTTTGCTCTGGGATGAATTTAAATACTTCACTTTAGCGACATCAAACTATTAAAAAAAGGGGGGGGGGGGGGTGGACGTGTAAACACCAGACTGGGATTTTTTTTACATCCAGACAGGGAGCCCAGTTTGTGAGGCCGTTAAAGGGTTTTGTTTTATGCTTTGTTTGTCTTGTAAAAAGACGGCGGCGAGTCCTTAGCTGATTCAGACTGAATGTTATAAAGATGATCTCAATGAGCCTCATCCACATGTTGACAATATGTGTTTGCTGAGCTGTAATTAATCTGCTCTGTAATCACGTGTCACCTTCACACCGTTTCCCCCCGCGTCCTCGCTTCCCTTCAGCCGCGGCCTCGTCTCGGCCCAGTTTAGATTTACAGCATTTTCTGGCTTCTGCTTCATTTCAGACGTTTACATCATCACCTTTGACTGATGATTAATTAGACAAAGTGTCTTTGATGCAAACAGAGTTCAGCAGAGCAGACGGAGTTCAAACTGCTTGTCTGTCAGATTTCACGTCTCATTTGTGAGCAAACGATCTCAAAGAAATTTTAAAACCTTATATTCTGCTGCTGATGTTTTCAACATCTTAAAGTAGATGCAACAAAGGAAGTACTGTCAGTGATGGGCCAGAGGCTAAACTAACCTTGGTCAGAACTATAGTGCAGAATAAACTGTGTAAACGGGTCTGTGGCGTTTTTTAAGGTCATTGCAGCTACTTTCAGACGAGCTCTGACCTCGATCATATACTGTTATCTGGTATTGATATTCTGAAATTATCTGCAGGGGCTGTATGTAGAAAAAAAGTAGAAAACACAACAAATATCTCTCCCTATCTTTGTGAATCTAAGGCACAGAACCTCCTGCTGCTTCTCCATATGTGAAACTCAAACTCTGGAGAAGGTCTGGACATTTTCCAGAGCTCCTGTCTGAAAAAAATGAGTGTCGCTGAGCCCTGTGTGTTTCCTGTAGGTGGTTCATCTCGACAAGGATGAGGAAATGCAGAAGCTTCCTCTTCAGCCTCCTTATTACGACATGGCGCCCTCTGAGTCGACCCCCTTCACCGATAAGCCGGTGAGTAGCGACTCCACGAGCAGGTGACGGGGTCACCAGCAGCCGCCGCCCTCCGGCTGGTCGTAATTGCCGGTGAAAAGATGAACTCGCTGCTTGGAGCTTTTTGAGAATTGATTTAGAATTGAAATGCGGCGCTGTGATGCTTCCTGAATGTCGCTGAGGATGCTTTAACGTAGCTGCTTTGTCTGTGCTTGTCAGTTGTTGAACTTGTGTGTCTGTGTGTGTTTGTGTGTATCATGCCCTGACCCCAACACTCACCACTCGGCCTCACCTCACCTCACCTCCCGAACCATTCGTAACTACTTGTGTGTTTGCATGGCAACTCTGTGCAGCGAACTTGCGGCGTGATGCTCCTCAGTTCGTCGACGCCCCTGTGTATTGACTGTGAAGTGTTTGCCTTGTTATCAGATGCCTCGGCTAAACTGTGGCGAGCCTCCCTGAGTGGCGCAGATGCTCGAGTGCGTTCGGGGCTTTGCTCGATTTTGGCTCGAGTCTCGGCTTTGAGTTAAAGAAAATAAAAAGTGGTTTGGTCTTTTGGACAGTGTGTGTGTGTGTGTGTGTGTGCGTGTGTGGGCGTGTGTGCATGTGTGTGTGTGTGTGTGTGTGGGCGTGTGTGGGCGTGTGTGCATGTGTGTGTGTGTGTGTGTGTGAAGCAGAAAAGGGTCTCACTGTTGTAATTGTCTGCCATAGAATAGCTAACAAGAGTATTAATATTATTGTTGCTGCCTGCTTTGCTGTTGAAGGTCAGAAGTCTCATGTTGTTGATAAAAAAAGTTTGACTTGCAGAAAGCTGATGTGGGTGCGGATCTGGATTCATGCAATTGGAAATTAAACCTTGTACAAAGTTTTAAATAACTTGTTCAAAACCAATTCTGAACTTATTACGACGTGTTTGTATTTTTCTTTCTGTCGATGCCACGAAATGCAAAAACCACCAATGAACTCTGATGCCGCTAAAAAGTATTTCTGTGTATCCACAGCCTCAAGTAGATTATTCCTCTGAGTCATCGAGCTCCAAACTGCAGCCACTGTAGTTTATTACTCATGTTTTGAGCTTTTACTCAAGTACTAAAACCTTTTACCTATGTACAAGTATTGATAAATAGACAAGTAAAAAAAGTTCTTGCAGTTTAATGTCCTTCAAGTACTCAAAGTAGAAGTACCTGCAGAGTGTAGCCAGTTCTCCACTGGGTGCATGTGCAGTGTTTGACGGCTGCTTGTCTGCTGCCGTTCTTCTGCAGAGCTGCAGTCTGGTCTGGCTCCTGTATTTCTGAATGAACAGAAACGAGTGCTTTTACTTTGAAACTGATAGAGGAAGTGTTTCCAATATTTACGCTGTGACATATTCCACAGACTGAAACTGAGGTGAAGGATCAGTAAGGTCTTGACCTCAGATATGTAAGATAATGTGTGTTGTGATTTGAAGCTACACAAATAGAATTGTCCATTTTGCTGTTAACTGCACTTGGAGAAATATAAAACAGGCGAGACCCCGACTTGAAGCTCAGTGGTGCTGCTATAACCTGAAAACATGGACGCCAAAATTAAAAAGAAGATGCACACGTGGCACTAACACATGAGTGGGAGTGAAAAAGCTCCAGGTTGAGAGACAGATTGGTTGGTTGATGTCTTTATGTGGGATTTATTGACAATAAGAAAAAATATATATTTCACCTGATTTGTCCTTTACATCTTGAGAAGTTCTTTAAGTGAATTACATGAACAGGGGAACTTTGAGCTAAATTGATTTGTTTTGTCAGTTTACAGACATCTCAGTGTGTTTCATTTTTCTCTGACATTCTTGTCCGCTGTGTAACTTCATTGTTAATTGCTGCCTGCTGTGTTTAGTGGCTCAAATGTGAAGTTGATGCACAACTTGGGCTAAACATCACCTTGGAAAGTATGCTCCGTCCCTGATGCTCTTTATAAACGTATACTTGCATACTTGTGACATACATTAGCCTGCCTGCCAAGCTGCTTTAAATCTGCTGCTTTGCATTTATGTTGTGCTTTTTAAATATCTCCTCTTCTCTCCTCAAACTCGCAGGGACGTCAGAATCACTCTCACTCCTTTCCCCTGGACGAATTGATTTTTTTTATTTTCTGCGTAGTGATTCGAGGATATTAAACTATCATCTTCAATTCTCTGCTCAAAGGAACCGGATGTTTAATTCTGATAATCCTTGGACACAGGATAGATTTTCTTTAGATTCATTTCTCTTAAATTGGAGTTTAGCTCTGCTCTTAATGATGAATGAGGCACCACTGAGGTTTGCAAAACACTATTTGTGAGAGACATGCATTGACTGCTGAGCATCAAGTGTTACTAATGATGATTCTCTAGGGGCAAAACACTATCTGCCAATTCTTGAATGCGATGTGGCTGTAATTTTCCCCCTGATTGCACTCTGGTCATGACAACTATTCCAGATATTTAAATATCCAGCGAGTGCAGAGTGTGAGAGGTGGAGAAACGTGCAACGGTGGAGCGACTGCACAGTAGATTTTAAATTATTAATGTGAAAGCTTCAATCATTCCTGTGTAATCCTTTTCTCAGATGGAAATGAGGTCCACTGGTGCAGTTGGGGGACAACAGGTATCTCCTCCCTCACACTCCCCGTTAACATCCACCCTGAGATGTAGGGAGATCACAGCTCTGCTTTGCATTGACTTCCTCGTGACCCTCTTTTTGCTCCACTGATTTCATTAAAGCAGGCGGACTAAGAAGCAGAGGCACCACCATCTGATCCAATCACTTCTCATGCAGCTGAATTCTGCTCCAGGAATAGATGTAAAAAAAAATGCAGCAGAAATAAAAAAACCATCGGGGGGTTTTTACTCCTCGTAATGTGGGCAGCGTTTTCTTTTGATGCCTGTCATCGTGTGTAATTCTAGTTCTCCCTTTAATACATCAGCGCTCTGTGATTCACGCTTGCTTCCCACCTACTCTTAAAGAGACACTTTGTTTTGCTTTCTCATAAAATGACACGTTGTTCCATCTTTAACGTCCATTTCAGGTCAGTGTCAGTGAATAAAACTGTGTCAGTTCTGTCACAACATTGCAAAGCTCATCGGAGAAGGGCAGAGGAAATCAAAACCTCATTGAATGTGCTTGTGTTACCTTGTTGTCTCTTATTATTCCTACGTGTTTCTGTGTGTCGGTGTCTCTAAGTCTCCATCATCTCAGAACCTAGTTCTTTTTGTTGGGGGAGGGGGGAATTGGAAAAAAAAACAGCGCTGAAAGCTTTCCATTGTCATTTATTGATTATCCCATTAAGGTCATTTACTCAATCATCTACTCGGCCAATTGCCCATCGAGTCAATCGGCCGGTCAATCATCGACTTGTGTTTGTGCACAGTGGTCAGATGCTGGTTGAATGAAGGTCTTTGTCTGCGTTTACATGCACAGCGGCTCCGTGGACATGGTCACGGCTGGTTGTGTAAATGCCTCCATGTGTGGAGTCGCTGTGGTTACAGCCAAAATCCCGGAATTCAGCACATGAATGACTGTCCTCATAGATTTAGCCTTTTGAAAGATTGTGTGGACACGAGTTCACCTCAATCCGAGTTTTATAGATGCAACACATGTCCAATGTGTGTTTGGTTTCTCAAGTTATGCACATGAGCGACAGAAAGAAAACAAAATCCTGTAACTGAACCCAATGTGCATGTAAACGAAGTGTGAGTCCTTCTCCGTGTGTCTAACTTTTTGTTGATGGTCTTTATAATTATACATTTCTGTCTGTCTGATGATTTTCTGTGCAACATCTCCATCTCTTTTTGTTTGTCACATTAAGGCTCCACCCTGTACGTGCTCGTTTGAAAACGCATCAGCTCCGCTCAGGATGCGCCGGCGTCCACACTAACCCAGAGTTTTTAGAGCTGAGAAGTTTGGAAACGCTGCTAGTTCTGCTTTAGTTTGTGCGTTTTCGTGTTTTATTCAGAAACTGCGACCTTCCTAAATTAAAGTTAGACCCTCAAACCGCTTGCTGATTGGGTCTTTTCGGGCCCAACGTAGCCTTTGCTGATTCGTCGGGCTCCTATCACATGACCCCTGCTGGAAGAAAACAACGGGCATTATCCTCGGCTAACGATCGCAACATTGATAATCAGTTACAAGCGTTGCCGACTCTGTTGTCTTTGCAAACAACTGTACAATGATACAACTGCTGTTATTCAAACAATTCCAGTATTTGTGAGACGTCATGTGCGTTTTCCGGTGTGTTAGTACGGACTTGGATAAAAACTGATACAGAGCCAGAACTCTCATGTGGGCAGAGATCATTTTAGTTTGAAATCGCGGTTCTCAAACGAGGATGTACTGGAGTGGATGTCTTACTCTGACATTTTTATGTTCCATGCTAACACATTTTTATTTGCCTTCCTTCTCTAACACCACTGCTCACAAACGCAAAAAAATGTCCCCATGACCATCAGATCTTCAGTCAAGATTCTCTCTCTCTCTCACACACACACACAAGCTCTCTCTCTCTCTCTCTCTCTCTCTCTCTCTCTCTCTCTCTCTCTCTCTCTCTCTCTCTCTCTCTCTCTCTCTCATATTTTTGGCTGCCTCACTCCTCACACACCTCTCGCCTCTCTTGTCTCCAGAACTCTGGCCACAAGGACTGTGATGTCCAGTATGCGGAGCTGGATACTGCAGCTTTGGCCTCCTCTCCCAGCCCACGAAGCTCTGCTCACACTGGCCCTGGGGACCTTGTCGAGTATGCAACCATCCAGCCTAGCTCACACTAGCGCATGCCATTATAGGCCTTTCCCCTCAGACTTTGGCCTCAAGGTACACAGACTGATGCACTCCTTCCCTCCGCTCATGCCCCCTTCACATCCACCGACCTCCCTTTCTGTGCTCCATGTGGTTCCCCTGTCTACCTCCCTGTCTCTGGCCGTCTTTTGATTTCCCCCCTCGCCGCTCTGCAGAAAGTTTGAGGCAGATATATATTTCCAGGCTATTATTTCGACTACAATACAGCACAGACACAGACATGCAGTTCCTTGACGCAACAGAGGAACAACGCAACCTAAGCCCGGCTTGCACATTATTGCGTAAGATCATAGGATCAGCCGCTTAAGAGCTCTATTATTTTTTAAGAAAATGTCACGTGAAATATGAACCATTGGCGAGAAAAATACATTTTTTAAAACGCTTCATCTTCATCTCGTCTCTTACACTTCATTTGCATGAATCCTGATCCTGGAGAAATCTATAGCGTCTCCCTAAACAGTGAACAATCCCCGCTAATATCAAAAACATGGGAGATTTAGCTGCATGAGTCTTTTGCATGAACATCTCAGTGGAATGGTGAATCGTTATCCACGCATTTGCATTTTGAATAATATTAAAACAGGATGTAACTGTGCTGTAGGGTATTTTAAGTCACTGTTTTCAACAACAACAAAGACGGTATAAAATATTGTCGAGTGTAAAGTATTTTTCCTGAACAGATATGAACATGCAAAACGGGTTCCTCAAGTGATTATGGCATACTTGACGATCCTGATTGGAGACAGCGCAAAACGTGCTCTTGTCTCCAAGATGTCTCATCTGCACCACACAGGAGAGGAAGAACTCCTGCCATCACACACAAATACAATCCCCCCCACCCCCGTACCTCTCGAAATATTCATTATTCACACACGGCAAAGTGTGATTTAAGGGGACACAAATCGCCATGTCGCTGTGACTGTTTCGTTCCATGAAACTTCCAAAGGCAAATAATTCTCCAGGCAATGCAGGAGGTTTTTCCCCCGAGGCAGTCGTTGAGACACGCTGAGGTGCACGGCAAACAGTTTATTATAGAAATATACCGTGGCAGCAATTCTCTTTTCATGTGAAGACAATTTCATCCAAATGTAGTCGTCAAGTGCATTATGGCTGCAAAGATTAAATCAACTGTATAAGTGGAATGAGCTGTTTTTCAGTTTTGGAGAATCTGTGGGTGTGATGCTCAAAGAGAGGAACTTTTGCAGCGACTCACAACTGTAACACAACAGAATTTAAAGCTGCATTATTCACTCGTTGGGAGTCGCCGGGCAGCAACCGGATACACGTTTAGAATTTAGACCAGGTCAGTTGCTGGGAATCTCAGGACGTTACGTGAGTGAACTGCAAGCGCGTTATGTAATAATAAACTTAACTTATATAGCACTTTAAAAAACAGGTTGACATAAAAACAGGAAAAAAGCAATAAATTTGGTTGAAG
The DNA here is from genome assembly GCA_026259375.1 of Verasper variegatus. Lineage (NCBI taxonomy): Eukaryota > Metazoa > Chordata > Actinopteri > Pleuronectiformes > Pleuronectidae > Verasper > Verasper variegatus. Next base: position 22,349,544 of record CM048047.1, read on the forward strand.
GCAACATAAATAAAAGAATAAAACAAACAAGGTCTGTTGTAAAAATGGGTTTTTATAAGATTAAATAGGCACAAATATGACAAAAGGTCAATATTTTTAAAGTGTCGAGTTTCTATTAGACAGTTTGTATTGTTAATGGTTTTAAAGGTTCATTTGCCTCTTGAATAAATTAGCGATTCCTCATTGTAACAGTGAATAAATATGTACAACCTGAGGCCACTTCAGGCAATGATATGGCACTTCTGGTCGTCTTGTGGCCCAAATATTCCAAAACGAATATGGCCCAATTAGCACAAAACTAATTCAGGCCATAGACGTGGGCCGAAACTGGGCCACAACAATGTTTTGCTACCCTCACACTGGGGTCTCATAGGTGTTGATTAGGTCGCCATGGATACAGAACATTTCACACTGCGATGCACCCAACACCATAACTCAATCTGAATATATACATACAGAGCAGTTTTTCAACTCAACGAGACCGAATGCTGCTTTCACCCCCTCGTGATTAAGCCTGAGGAAATTAGCAGATTTTAATATTCTCACACACTGTAACTCTGCTCCAGTGCGAGGCCGCGTGCACACAGGCTGCATTAACATCCCGAACTTATCTTTGATATTAAATCTTTGGCAGCCGCATGTGGGAGGAAGCTCCTGAAAGTCAGGCAGAAATATCCATAGTTAGATATAATTTATTCTGACTTTTGGACCTTAAATTTCTTCATTACTTTCTCCCTTTTCTCCTCCAAAACAATAGTTAAAATGTCACCATGTTTTTAACACAAGGGTACAATTAAAAGTGTTCGGGAGTGAATGGGGATGAAATAGCAAAATAACGTTCTTTCATCAGGTATGCGAGGCATTAGGTTGTTTGAAAGTAGCGTTGGAAGTTTGTTTTTCAGACAGTTTTTATTTTGATTAGTTGAATCAGAAGTTGTCGTCGTCTCAGGCGGTGCGCATTCATGTGATTTGGGGGCGTGGCTTTGGCGAGAGGACCAATAGGAGGGGATTAGATGGGTTAGGGGTTCAGTGTTCAGGGATTACAAACGCTAATACAATTCATATGTGAAGTTTTCGTATGGTAAATGGATTTTTGGGCTTTACAGCACAAAATGCTTTCAAATCTCATTCACCCAGTATCTATAGGGGTTCAGTATCTAGCCCAACGACATCGAACCACCAAACCTCTGGTTAGTGGACAACCCGCTCTTCCCCCTGAGCCCCACTGAAAAATGCCAAAAAACTAATTTCATCATGATTTGAATCCTGTGAAAACATTTGGAAAACCCTGACACAGTTCTGACACAGACCAGACACATGAACCAATATCGATTCATTTCCTAACCTTGGCATTCACAAGCTGTTCAATCAGCAGCTCTGTGAATTGACGGGTTTGCTGTCAACGGGGGAACAGTTTCCACACAAAGGTCCCTGTGGGAATTGCCTGTTGACGTTCTCTGCTTGTAATAAGGCACTAGGCCTCGTCTTGACTGGCTCCAGTCACGAGGTTGCAACCACTCAATAAAATCTTTGTTTACCGAGCCAAAGCCTGAACCACGAGCTCCAAACATCCAGAGTCCACAAAATCCTCACTTTATTCTGGGAGAAGAATAAAAGGCTTTGGTCAGTGACTTGAAAAGTAATCAGTGAAATAAATCGGCCAGTTGTTAATCACGGCCTGATTGTATTTTCCCAGCATCCATTTGCTGTGACAGTTGAGTTATTATACGCTCAGATACAGAAACTTATACGGGGGCCACTCTTCTCCAAGGTTACGCTATCTACCCGACGCGCTGTTTCTCTCGGAATGACTTCAAGGTGACATCCAGATTTCATTTAGATTAACCCCGCACTTTTAAATTCATGCATTTAAGCTGTGCATTTCAACAAACTTTCAATACAGAGCTTTTGAGTTCAGTGAGGGATGGAGGAGAAAGTCGGACCTGACAGAAAAAAGAAAAGGGGGGGTCGCTAAACTTAGAAAACACCTGGCCACTTACGTTTCAGCAGAAAAATACAAAAAACACACACAATTGCGTTATTGATTTAAAAAAAAAAAAAAAAACTTCTCCACATCGCAAAGAAAAGCATCTGTTGCTTTTTGCTGTTTGAATAATTGTGGAATCTTCCATTTCCCGAGCGGCAGACTTTTCTATTCTTGTTGTGTGAACAGCTGTGAAGCTGAACATAATGTATGGAGACACCTCTTTATTCTGATCTGTGCTTTTCAGTGTCTGCACTCGCTCGTCTGGCAGATTTAACAAAGGGTCCTGAAACGGTATCAAAGTGCAATCATCCGTCCATTCTGCTTTTAAAACCTGCGATTTTCATTTCCTGCTCGTTTTTTTTCTTCAGTGGGTAGAAACAGAATCTGATCAAACACAATCAGTCGTCTTCTTTAATAGTTTTCAAACTTTACTTGTAGGTTTTGAGCCTTTTTTAAAAATGATTTACTCCGAACACAGTTTCTGTCAGAGGCCTGAGGGACGGAGACGTGACCGTGTGAGGGAAAGACATTGATTTACATAACATTATGCTCCACTGTGGAAGTAAATGAAATAAATTCATGAATACGTTTAGATTAAAACTACACAGGTTTAAAATTCAGTTGTATTGATCAGTCTATTGAGTTGCAGCTTCTTTTTTTACAAATCTTTTGATTCATGGGGTCGGACGCGGCCCAGATGCTGAACAACGCAGGAATAAATCTCAACGAGCAACTGGGGCAATGGGCGTTTTAACTGTTCTGCTAAATGTTGGAACAAGATATGGAAGTGATTTAAGAAAAAGCTGGATCTGTGGAAAAGTGCAAAAACAGCGAAACACATCCTCTCAGCTGCGAGTGTGGTAAAACTTTCTGAAACAAGTATTCCCCCCCCCCCCCAATGACTGTTGAATTAAAGTTATATAATCACTGTTAAAATGGCCCCACACGATGCTGCATGAGGTTCATATAACAAAGACAAGACAAGCAACAGTAATGAATTATGATAATTACTTGACACAGTCTCAGTTCACGATAACATCCTCTGAAGGGAGAGTTTAATTTTAGCTCCAGATGTTGTTCCCCAGCAGATGTTGCATCTGTTTCTGTGTAAAGTGTCAAACAAGAACGAGAAGAAAGAGGCAGAAGGAGAGCTGAAGAGTTAACAGTCAATGTTTTCAATCAACTTCTGTTTCCCTGTTTCAGAGTTTGATCTGGTAACGGGAACATTCAGAGGGAACACGCCCACAAGTCTTTGTTTGACTAATTTTGAGATTTATGGGCTGAGACGATGAGATTGATTTTTACATTAAAAACCTGCGAGGAGCTGCTTTATTCTTTATTTATCTACTGAAGTTTCTGGACTCCTTTTGGAGTTTCCATGTTCTGCCTCTGTGAGATTTCTTGTTTTTCTGTATCTCAGAACAAACTGTTTCCTGACTCTGGCCCAGTAGCAGCTCTGATTGGCTCCAGTCGTCTTCTGACCCTCTGAGGATGAGCAATTCAGCTGCTGAATTATTTGCTAGTATTTATTGACCATCTAATTAGCTCCTCTGTTCCATTTATGAGCTTCTTTGCATTAAATTTCCCTTCAAGAACCATATGTCTTCAGATTGGCCTTTATCCGATCGTCCATCTATTATACAAATCCTTGGACCGCTGCCCGGAGTTTGATGCTGAGAAACAGAAGAAAGACACATTCATCTTGACTTCTGCTGAGGTGAAAGAGACTTCAGTCTTAAAAATGTTTTTGATGAAAGAAAAGAAAGTTACGGGTCAAACTCTCAAACTTAAGAACTCAAGGAAATAAAACAACTTTAATTTTTTTTATATATTATTATAATTGGCAGATTGACATTATGAACTAAAATAAAACCCAAATATGTAGGATTTGAAAAAGGTTAAATTGCGATGCCCCCTGTGGTGCAATGAAAAAAAGAATCTGAAATCTAAAGGTTATTTTGGCAAATATTGTTTATGAAGGAAACCATTTGACGAGCTGCTCTCACAGTAACGATGTGTTTCGTACAGCATTTATAGAAAGATGTGTTTCAGCGAATTAAGGGAAAGAAACAACAGAACAACCTTTCCTTTGAAATCGCTGTGTCTGTCTTTCAAAATACTTTCATGTCAAGTGAAAAACATTTATTTCCAAAATGTCACCAACTCTTAAATCAAAGAGTATTACCATTCAAAAGAAAACCTTTCTTTCGCCGTATTAACGCTGCGCTCTTAAAGGAATAGTTTGACATTTTTTAAAAATTACTCAAGCTAAGACGACGGGAAGTTGTTGCTTTCTACTCGAGACACAGTCTGACACATTATCTCATCATAGACAAAATCACACTGATGTACATTCAGATGTTCATGTTCCTGATAAGTCAGTGGTTTTTAATCATTAATTTGATGATGTAAAAACTGATTGGCAGCTGAGACTGACTTGTGATTGGTCAAGTATGCGTATCAAAGCGACCTTGACACCGCGGCTCCACACCACAAAGAAGTACTGCGCAGACTCTGACTCCAAATGACGTGAAAGGCGCAGTATATGTCAACGCTCGTCTGTATTTCAGCTTCATTTAGGGAAAGAAGTTGAGACTTGTTGAGTCCTTCATCGTTGTATTTTCTCTGCACAGATTCAAGAAACCAGATAAAATCTTGTGTCGAAAGCAGTTTGCTTAAGTTTCCGCTCCGACTCTCAAACCGTCCTGAGTCAAACCCATGCGCAGAGAAAACCTCTCCTCACACTGTTGGTTTTAATTTGCTGGAAAGGGCTGGAACTCACCAAGGTCTCCTCAGCGAGCAAAGAAATTAATAACCTGACAAAGTCTCCGGCAAAGTTTTCTCCGGTCCTTGATATTGACCTGAAACAAATAAAGCCATCCGGGCGCTCGTGTCGGATTGTGGAGCGCGTGTGTGTCAGGATGGGTTTACCTGTGTGTCTTCTGCTGTGAAAACACTGTTCACCTTCACACAAGATCAACTGAGTGTCTGAGAGCCACTGTTTCACCATTCATCTCTCACAAAGGAGCTTTAAATGACTTCAATCTCTTTATTCGTCCAAATTCATGTTAAAAAAAAGAAATCCCTTTTAATAAAGCTGAGGGAAAGAAGATGGAGACAACCTTATTTTCTTATATTAGTCACTACACAAACGTGATTTATATAAATGTACGTTTGTTTGCTTACAGCCTGCTTATTAAAACAAATCCCTCGCTCTGTTCCCCATGTTTTACCCATGACATGTATCTTTTAATGTGCCAGCTTCAGGGTTTTGTATATTTTGTTTATCGAATGCAATGATCTATAGGAAGCTTGAAGTCCGTTTGTGGTTTTGTTGCCTCACACGATACACTTTCAGAGCTGGGATCATCGTTTTCGTAGAAGTAGAGATGCTTGAGGAATATTCGTAAGTTCCATTTTCACTCTCATTCATTATTTTTATATATTTTATTTTGCATGTGTGTTATTCATTGCTGTCATTTAATAATCACGTTTAATTGATTTAAATTTTTTTCATTCAAGGAATCAAAAAATAAATCAAAAATTGGGACCATGTGGCCACCAGGGGACACAGAATGCAAATTATCAATGAAAACATCTATTTTTATTTATCTAACAGTCTGTTTGTTTGCTTGTATTCCATTTTAATTTTTTTATTTCCCCATTAACATTTGGACTTTTCTCCAGTGCACACGAGTGGTCACGTGATATGTGTTTTCCGGCGTGTTAGTAGGAACAGGGATTAAAACTGATTCAGTGCTAAAATGCTCGTGTGGACACACAGAGATAGATTTAGTTTCAAAATGCCGTTTTCAACCTGGTGGCATGGATGCAGCTTAAAAACAATGTGAAGTAGAATCTTCAGCAGTTTCATGCAAACAAAGCTTGTTCAAGCTGCGTCACCAGATTTCCAAGTTTAGACACGCGGGCGTGAGCGTGACGAGTGACACCCTGAGGACTGAGTGCACACGGCTCCATCAAACATCTCAGAGCCATCATGGACTTTGCAGCAGCAGTAGAAGCGCTGTGTTTGGAATTGTAACAGACAAACAGCACAGAGAATGGATTGTTTCAAACAACGTGATGTAAGAGATATTCAACAGAATAACGGCTGCAGTTGTTGAAAGCTGCAGGAAGCAAAACAAGTGCAGTTTAAATGTCTTCTTCGTGTGACTCTGTCTGGACTGAGCGTCAAGTAGATGTTCGCCCTTGTGGAGATGATGATAATTACACAAAGGCATTTCTCGATCAACGCATTATCTCGTCAGGGTTGTTGTCTTAGAATTAAAAAGTCTAAAACATCAAACTGAGCATTTGGATCTGAGAGACGTGAGTGTTTACCAGTCGCTGAGTGGCACATGAACGATTCCTACTGAGTTGCATTATGGGAACTGTAATGTTAATGGTGCCTGAGAGAGTTCAACACACTTAACAAACAAAAACATGCAAATAGACAAAACCCAGAACAAACAAAGAAAGCGTCGCTATGGCAACAGCGTGCACTGCAAATACACACAACAAACAAATGTACAAACACATTGCAAAAACAGACGACCAAAAACAGGAATGTGCTGCAAATACCTCCTGCTGACCTGAACCAGCGTGCACCATTTTTTAATCATGAGAATAAATATATATACACAATGTTTTAACAAGCTGACGAGTATCAATTTAAGCGAATTCAAAGACATTCGTCATGTCGGCATCTTGGCTGCTCGTTGTAAATGAACATGTGCATGAAGATGTTTTAGGAATCTGCTTGAATTTGAGTTTATAAAGAATTGTTGGATTGTGCCATTGCTCACTAACGTCTCTGTAGTTCAGACACGCTGTTCTTTTTCGTGCGCTGTCATGTTCTGATGCAGTGAAACTCCATGTCGGGCTCAGTCGAACCCCGTCTGAGATGTAGTAAAAACCCTGTGACCCTGCTGTATCGTCTTCTCTCTCCTCTCCTCTTGTCTTCTGCTCGCAGGACTCTGGGGGGCGCCCAGAGGAGTTGTTGAACCCGGCTGAATACATGAGTTACCAGCGCGTCTGCAACATGGAACACTTTCCCGAGTCCCAGCCCGCCGCAGCCTACCCTCCTCCTGTCAGTTTCCTGCCTCAGCACCCCTACACGCAGCAACCGGCCAGCGAGCCCATGTACTCCAACACCAGCTTCGCCGCCCCCCCCGGCCCCCGGGCTCCGTTCACCTTCCCCAAAGAGCAGTCCGTGTGACGCGCCACGCAACTCTCGGCTCCGCAAGAGGCATCAGGGGGAAACCAAGCTCTGCTGAACGGATGTGCATCCAACCATCCCCACCCTGCTTCTGTTTATTCTATAAGCCCCCCCCCCCCCCCCCCCCCCCCCCCCACTGCTATGATGGAAGTGTGTGTAACCTGTGGCCCTGAACCCTCTGTGTATTGTGCACCGTTTGCTCCACTGACGTTAGCGTAGCTGACACCGACTCCCCTCCCCCCCCACCACCCTCACCTGTTCCCACTCACGCTGTCCGTTATCGACTGCTCCCTCAACCTTTGAATATTTTTGCTTTCATGCCAACCGTCTAAACTGTGTACAGAGTTTGAAATCGTACCACTCAAGATGTTGTTTTTCTTTTTTTTCTCCTCCTTCTGTTTTCTACACCTCCCGCAGTGGTAGTGACCTTTCTCCGAGCGTCGTGCTTCTTCTCTCTTCTTTTTTCAGTTTTTCGGTTTGTATGTCAAATCATATGCTTGCTTCTTTGAAAGTCGTATACTATGCTGTTTGTGTGATTGGGTGTGTTCTAGTGAAAAAACAAACAAACAAACAAACAAACAAAAATGGAACAACTGCCATTTGATTTGTGAAGCTAATTATCAATCTATAACGACGCGGACTACCCCTTTAAAGACAGTTAACCACAGGGTTGTTGTGTGAAGGTGTGAATTGGCAGCCGCTCAACTGAACCCTTCGTTTCCGTCTCACCGCAGCTTTGCTGTCGTGGATATTTTCGGCCAATCGGAAGCGAATGTTATCCTGATCAGCTCCGAAAAAAAAACAACAAAGGGCTTGAGATTTAGCAGTATCGCCTTTCTTCTATTTCTCCATGTTTTATTATTCATTTATCCTGGTTCATTTTATTATTATTATTATTATTATTATTATTATTATTATTATTATTATTATCTACCAGTAGTTGCCAAAGACATATGGTTTCATTCTGTATTTTGTATCCGTTTTCTTTCATGCAAGCGTTTACATCAGAACGACCTGGTTTAATGTGAATTAAACGAAGTTGATTGGCAACGTGCTACACATACGCTCCCAGTTTACATGAAACTTATGCCATATGCTGTATTTTCCATATCTGTATGTGAGAAAAAACTTGAGTTCCTCATGAAGGTCGGTGTGAGATTCATGGGTCCTTTGTGTTACCAGCCACCAGGAGGCGCTCTTTAGTGCAGGTGCAATAGGTGAAGACAATCGCATACGCGGGTTGTCCTGGACAGAACGCAGCGCCAATGATTTTACGTCGCTGTGGTAGAAACCTAAAAAGGGACCAGGGCAACCCGCACGTTGAACATATTTAACTATATTTTGGGGAATTTTAATTTGTAGTAATAGAGTTTAAATAATCAGAAAACGCTGAAGAGAAAAGCTTGCTACTGTATTTTTTTAGAGAATGCTCGGTTATATACAAAAGCATGCCGCTTATTTTCAGAATTTACATTGTGACTGTTGATTTCAGACCATACATAAGCTAATGTGCTTGACGAGCCAATTCCAGGATACTGCCTCCCACACACACACACACACACACACACACACACACACACACACACACACACACACACACACAAGCCCGCCGGACTTAGCCAATTCGCGTAAAATCGAAAGTTCACATTTTTTGCCATGTTAGATGTATGTTTGGACAAAAAAAAAAAAATAACAAAGAAGAGAAAATACTCGTGTTTGTGCTCAATGTGAAAAAAAAAAAAATAATAATCCGTGAGATGTTGAAGGTAATTTAGTGTTCTACTCTTACTGGTGGTTGACGGGAGAGAGTTTAAAAAAAGGTGTGAGACCTTCTCCCGCGCTCACCTTGTTGTCTTGCGATGGCTCGATATGTGTGCTAGCATTTAGTTTAAGCAGCGGTGTCTGGTTTGAACCGCTGAAGGAGTTCGATATTGCTGTACCCGCTGTGTGAAAAAAAAAAACACTGAAACACTACTTTGTCTTTTTGTGACACATCTACTATTCAAGAGATCCTTCCTTATATTATCATCATGATTATATTATTATTATTATTATTATTATTATATTGCGCTTAAGATTGCATTTGGATAAACTGTTTTCATTTTTACTGTCAAATCCTTACGTTTTATTTCTAATGTCCTGAAGAAAATGGCCATGTTTGTTTTTCCACCCTTGACCTCGTTGTTTTGTGTTTTGTAAGACCGTAACATTTAGGTTTATTTGTTTTTTTTTAACATATACATATGTATAGGCGTACAGCACTTTTCTTTTTGACATTCATTGTACATTTTGTGGAAGGATACTACCTGAATAAATATTAGGATTATGTTTTTTTTTGTTGTTGCCGAGACTGAAATAATTGAAATGATGTGACTCGATTTAACCTGTGTTTTTCTTTTTTTATTTGGAGTTATGTTTCGATGTAAATATATTAACAATGTATCTGATGTGTGACAAAAAACAAGTTATGCAGTTTAACATTAAACTTCACAAACTACCCGTCTTATGGTTGTCGACTGTTTTCACTAATGTCGACTTATTGTGTCAAAACACTGTGGACAGCAGAATAATAATAATAATAATATATTTACTCCTTCAATTCCTGAGGGAAACATTAAGCAGCTAAATGCTCAACACCCAGTTGCTAACTCTGTCTCTGTTGTTTGGTGTTAGGCTGGCAGCATGTAATGAAATAAGATGATTTAATGTATCGTGGAATTTAATCACGTCAATATTTATACATTTTTTACTTAAACGCCATAAAATGTTCAGCTAATAACATTAACTTATAGCCACTTTTACTATTTAGCCAATAAGGGACGTCGACAAGCAGCCGTAGCTCATCTGTGACTTGGATTGCTGATTAATCATCAGTGTCTGAAGAGTTCCCACACGAAATGAGCAGTAAATCACCCTAATCTATAATCGTGATTACTCTGAAAGTGAAATCAACGGCACTCAGTTGTTGCTGGCTCATGTAACTGGAGAGACAACACAAAACGCTCGACCCAGAAATAGTCGACGTTCAAAAAACTGTCTTTATTTTGAAAAACGCCGTCAGAGGATCAGGCAGACAAATCAGACGCGTAGTAAACTGAGGTGAGGTCAGAATAAACCATCAGAAACCAACAGCCAGGGAAAAATGAGACGTACAACAAACCGCTGGACACAAGGGACCAAGACAAACCTGTTCTCAAATCACCGGGCAACCTGTCACTGTCCACGTCCCCCCCTGTGCCATCACAAACTAATCAGCAGGGAGTGAGAGTGGGTTTTAAAACCCTTCCCCGGTGAGTGAGCATCAATGCCGAACATGTACAAATACAACTTAAAGGTTATATTATATTTCAGATCAAACACAGGCCAATCTCCGGCCTAGAAAAAGGGACATGTATTCATTTTTATTGCAAAGTGTTGTATCGTTACGAGGACTGTTGCATAACCAAGGAGCTTATAAATATCAAAGGGGAAAAAAGAAGATGTGTAATAAAAAAAAGAAAAAGAAAATGAAATGCCACAGGTAAGATTTAATTGGGGGTAACCATGGTAACGAAAACGGGTGTTTATCCTGAAGAGTGCAGCTGGATTTGTTACGTACAGACTGAAGCTATGTTCGGCTGCGAGTTTAACCAACAGGGCCACACTCGAGTGAAGGGACGACAACGAGACCCTGGTGGAACGAATCAGGGCGGAGGACAAAGGACAGGAAGTGAAGGATCGGGGACACAAGGAAATATGTGAGTTCATCTAAACCCGGGATAAATCACGAATGAATTAATGATACAAATTAATGACACAAAGAAAAGCACAGCCCCGGACTGAAAGGCACCAAAGGGGCTGTCGACTGGCTGATGGAGAGCGTGTAGCCTACAGCGAGCCCCAGGACCCGAGCTGGACGAGGTGAGACCTGCATTTCAAAGACCTTAATGCCCAGAGACCATGTTTTTTGAAACTTCCCGTGTAACGTGTCCATTACATCAAAAACAGCATCTCTTCATCTGGATCTTTTGGCTCCTTCCAGCGACGTCCTTCAAGAGATGGACATATTTCCCACAACAGCTGCTAAAGGATGTCATGTCCAAACATCTTAGCCTTTTTACACAGATTTCTAAAAGGAAGAAAAACCTCCTGCTGCTGCTTTACATTTTGGTTCCAAGGATTTCAACTATTCAAGTCGGTTTTATTTATATATAGGCTGTTTAATGCCGTATCAGTACCTGAAGGTTTACAGATTGAGGTCAAGACCTTACCATATTATGAAGAGAAATCCGACGGTGCCCATGCACTTATCAACGGTGGAGGGAAATCTCCCTTTGAACAGACTGGCTGTTATAATGGTTACACTTCATACTCATTGATTTAATAGTGTAATTAATAACAGCATTAATGCTCATCATTTTTTTAATGATGATCATGAGGACAGGGAGGTTAGTGACGTTGTTTTCAGACATGAAAACACGTTTCCCAGAGTTTATCTTTCTCCTGTGAAGAACGCAGCAGGAGATGATCAGGATCAGACGACAATAGGAAAAAGCTATTCGGAAAATGTCTCTGAAAGCAGGTTGTAATGTAAAATAAATACATTAGAGAAATAGAGAGAGGGAGAGAGAAGAAGAGGAAAGTGCCCAGTGCATCATGGAGGTTTTCCCAACAGTCTCGGCCTATAGAAGCGTAAATATAATATAACGAGCCAGCCCCAACTGTATCCATTGAGATAATACGCTGCTGCGAGCTCTTTATGATGGGGTTCGGTCGTTAAGGGCTTTGCAGAGAAGGAAAAAGATTTGTCCTTTCAGGGTTTTACAGGGAGCCAATTCAGAGACAGTAATGTGGGAGGAATGTGATCTCAAGTGGAGGCTATAACAGAGTTATAGAAGTATACAGTCTAATATTGGTAATACATGCAAGGACTTGGTTTTCAGCGTCGTTCTGATGCTGCGTGTTTCTACTTTTCATTGCAATGTACAGTATTCAGACAATCAGCCTCTGGGGAATACTTCAAATACTAGATTTAGGAGAGTGTATATTCAAAAGCCTTTGATTCGTCAGTAGCGGTAAGAATCCAGAGCGTCGGTGCAGTTATAGTCAGCAGAACTCTGTCAGTTACACCTACACAGTGTTTGAGGCAGCTGATCAAAAATAACACCGCAGCCAAAGTACCAGAACTGAACCCTCTGACGTTTACAGAGTCACTTCTTTGTGGGTCTCAGTCACAGAATCTCCAACATGCTGGATAAAACATGGTTTCATCTCAACAGAATAACAACAACTGTAAGGTTTGATTTATTCTGTGTGGTGGAGTTCGACTCACACAACGACCCAACGGCCGCCTCCCGCTGCTCCAAGTGCTCAGACGTGTTGTCTCTGGGATGATGTTAGATTAGGTTTTGGAGGATGGATGTTATCAGAGCGTAGAATCCACTGATTGCACTATAAAGTGAGTAATAAACAGCCATATAAAGTAATAAGCAGCCATATAATGCAGATTGATGCACGTCGATTGGACGTTGGTCTGCAGCAGTAATCAAGAAGTGTCGCTGTGAGATTGTCAGCCCATATATAATGAGAATATAAAACAATACAGTGAGCATTGACGACTATTTAGCCACGATAGGATGAAATGATGGATTAATAGTTTGTTTAATCTGATATTAGTTGGTTTGCTCAAAAAGAAAATTGAGAAATTAGAACGGCTCGTGCTTTAATGTTGAAATGTGGAAAAAGCTGCATCTCACAACGCTAAAGAAAATATAAATCATCACATGAACCACATCCTTCCACCAGGTTTCATTATAATCCATTCAGTAGTTCAGACAAACAAATGATCGTCAGCCATATGATGCTGACTGACTAGCAAATGTAAAAAAATTAGAATTTCTATGATAAGGAATAAAAAGTGATGGATTTTGTTTGACATATTCTGTATGTTTGTATTTCTTATTCCTTCTTTTTCCCCTGAGGGAGGAGAGAACCGGAGCAGAGGAGACGAGGAGGGCGACAGACAGACGAGAGCGAAAGAGACAGAGCTACTGGAGAGGTGAAGAAGAGGAGGGGAGCATCAGACACTCAGATAAAACACAGAGTTAACACAGTTTGTCACAGTTCACGATCGTCACAGTTCAAAAAGAGCCCACGTCTCAATAGAAGCAGCAGCTACGAGACCGGGGGTTGGTCAGTTTTAAAAATTGAACAAAGCGTTGGCAGCGTGTGACACTTTAATCAGAATCTTCCTCTGTTTTTTTCTTTGGCTCCTGCTGCGGAAAATAAATAGAATAACAGATGAATAAGAACTCACAGTGAACTCGTTTAGTTTACTTGGTGTTAAAGTCAGTCTGCACACCTGACTGGAAGCTTTTCATTGTTCTCTGCAATTAAACTCTAAAGGTTTCTCTGCTGGACCAAACCCTCCATGTTCCATTGTCCCGACGACATCTCTGCTTGACAAGCGTTGTTGAATGACAACTGTGCTGCTGTGTGCACGGAAAAGAATAATAGACCCCTGGGTTTTGACTGTGGAGACACGTTTTAATTTGAAATGCACGCTGGGCTGAAATCGAATTCAATATCTGAATCTCCTGAGAGTTTTGAACTGTACGGAAAACATTTTTGCTGCACTGATTATTGTGCAAATATAGATTTTTCCTCCTCCACCACTTCTCACCAATCAGCAGCAGTGATGTTAGTTCTCTAATGAGCACATTGCTAATTGGATTTACACCAGCTACACCTACACCACCCACATGTTAGGGACAATGAGAATAACACAGCTAAACTTCATAAATCCATCCCCAAAAATTAATTTATCAGAATAAGTTGTAATATTAAGGGAATAAAGTTTCAAATTTACAAGAAAGTTTTAGAATGTGGCAATAAGTGATAATATTAGATTGAGTGTCATGTTAGAGGAGGAATATCACAAGATCAGTCCGTCGCCTGCATGTGGAACATCTTAAGTTTTACTTTAGTGTACGTTTCACAACTATAATACTTCTTCAGCTTCACATTATCAAAGGAAACTTATTTAGCAAGTAACTGTATAATCCAGAGATAGATTCACACAGACTTGGAGGAAATTGCAGGATTCAAAGGGACTTTGTAGTTTCTCTGGAAACAGAGAAATGGAGGCGTGTGTAAGGTTTTGGGTCCAGAAAGAGAAACGCAGGCTCACGTTTCTGCTTATTTCCTAATTCATTTCTTTATCCTCGTGACATTATGACCTTTAGGTTGTTAAATTAATATTATTATGACTTTTTTCTCATTAACATACAAATCCACTTTTCAATTATGACTTTCTTCTCGTAATATTACGACATTATTCTTGAAATATCTGATCATTCTTTTTAAAAACAACAGAAATTTCCTTGCAGAATACTGTAGTAACGGCACAGCATCTGCAGCGCCCCCTGGTGTGCACCAAGGCAATGTTGTGCTTTTTTTCTTTTCATAATCTGTTTATCTTATAAGGGAAATGCTTGGCAGCCTAAACAATTGTAATGATTAATATATATTTAGAGCTGGAGGTGGAGAGGACAGAATAAAATGTACGTTGCAGTAAAATGTAGCCTGATCACACAACTTAAATTACCATACAATTGCACATTAGAGGAGGATACGGTGTTTTGTTGCTACGCGTCTGAACTGAATTTTGTATTGTGTTATATCGACATGTGTTTTTGTTTGTGTGTCCACCTCCTGCAGATTATTCTGTAATAATGAAACACATATTTTTCTGCTAGTAATCATCATGTCTGACCTTCAGGTTTGACTGGCACAAATTCTCAGCTTTGTAATTAAGCAGAGAAACACATGCGCACAAAGACAAACACACACACACACACACACACACACACACACACACACACACACACACACACACACACACACACACACATGCTCTTACTCTGCTGAACAAAGTCGCGAGCATCACCACAGCAGGTAAAGTGATATTTGACAGAACAAAGCAAGTCTCAGCTATTTAAAGGCGTCTGCCGGTGCTGCAGAAAATCCTCCGAGAACAAAAGATAACAAGACACGATCACATCTCTCGTTGGCGTTCAGTTTTAAACCCTGCAGTGCTGGGGGTTGTGTGTCTGTGTGTGTGTCTGTGTGGGCAGTACACAATCCTGCACAGCAACACACCCCTAAGAAAACAAGCTCATTTCATCATTACCAAAAGACAGGTTAAGTTGAGTGCTTTCTCCTGAGAGATGCAAGAAAACGCTTGAGAGCTCATCCAGAAAAGCCCACTTAATTGAATTGGGTGAAGTCTTCTGGAACAAATCCTCTGTGTCACTTTTGTGTAACACGTCTCTCTGCTCTTCCTCAATTTGCTTTGTCTTTCTTAAATCTGTAACCGACGCCAGCAACACAGACTTAACTTATACCAATTACAGTATGACATCACCTTTGTGTTGTAGATGTGAACATGAGCAACTGGACTTGCTTGTGATTTTAATTGCATTTCCGTGTGCTTGTCTTTAGCATCAAGAGCTGGCATGGCACTTTACCTTGAAAGCCGTCATGTCCCAAGCGTGATCACGATGATCACACGAACACCGAGCAGGAGTCCTGTGTCAGGGCTGCAAGAGAAACAGCGCCATTTTTTTATTTCAATTAAAACGAACAAAAAGCAAAGATGGATGAAACTTATTTTGGGGCCGAAAAACGACAGAAGCTTTGATTTTTCTGCTTTTCTGTGCACAAATCAACACCCATAGACTGGACATGCAACACCTGGCACCGGTGTGACTATAGTAGTAGTTCATATCAATCATATAACACATGGTTAAAAGTCACTGCTTCCGGCTTTACTTCTCAGACTTAACATTGGTCGTTATTAATGTAACTCAGTTCAAATATACCCCATATACAGTACCTCAGAAAATAAAATTAATTTCTATCGAGCTCCCCTGGTTGCCAGGCGACGAGTGAAGCTAAGCTCAGGGAGGCTGTGTGGGAATTGTCAGCCAACCGGCGGCACGCAGGTTTTTGCAGAGATCACCTCTCACACCTCAAATAAAAGACAGGAGAGTGAGCAGGAGCAGCTTTTTAGTTTTTTTTTTCAAACCACTGTTTTCACACTCCAGAGCATGTTCACGTTCTTCAGAAGTCTTCACAGTCAAAGATGCTCTGGAGCACGTCAGTTAACCTTTGCTGCAAAAATACACTTCGTATTTCAAAGGGAATATGCTCGCGCTGCCGTAACGACAGCAGAATAAGACTATTAGTTGCTTTCAGTGCAATGAACCAAAAAACAACTTGAAACAATCGCAAAATACATAATATTGTTTTCCGACCCTCGACTTTCTCGTCCTCAAATATTTGAAGCCGAGCAGTTGCTGTACCTCTCACGACGGATGAATTATTGTGTTAGTAACAAACAATAGCTGTTTTGTTCCGGAGTAATGTAAAACAATATATGATAAAGAGACACAAAAGCGTTGTTCAGTGGGCTTCGCTGTATTTCACCATCTGTTCTCACAGTGCAATGTACTGTTAGTTGAAAAAGAAAGAAACACAGAAGCCCTCAGCAGAGAGCGTATCACTGCCAACAGTCCCCGAGAATTCAATCAAGCCACATTATATTACACAGACTCACAGATTTCAGGGTTTTATCATCGAGAAGAAAAATAAAGTCCTGGAATCGCCTCTTTTTCCAGATCTGCACCAACATTTAAACAAATCTTCTTTTTTCTTTCCTCTTTGTCTCATCTTTAACGAAATACACCAAAAAGCTGTAGTTTCGTTGTTTACAGCGATTAGCACATGTATTGTTTTCCCATCATTATCAGAAGTGATCTGACCTATTGATCCTGTTCTCATCGTAGCATCATGCATTTTCTTCCGCAGCACGCTGAACGTCACCTCCTGCTGCACACGGACGAAAAAGCGTCTATTCAGTGATAACTACACCTTTATTTTCTCTATATAAATGCACGGTTTCATTGCAATTGTCACCAATTTTGTATCGATCATAAAGTATTCGGACAAAAAAAAGGAATAAAGTGACGGAGCTTCAGAAAAGAAGAGTAATCTGTGTTGTTTCTCGCGTGAAGTTTCATTCGTCTGTGAAAATGCAGCATTATTTCAACCGCATTGATCTGAATTCGGAACCGAAAGCAAACCGCTCTGAACAAATGATCTAAATGATCTTTAAAGCCGAGCTGTAGTTTCACAGAGTTCTGTTGGTGGTTACCGACAATGATATTCATGAATTTGTGATTGGACGCATTTACAGTTTTGTTCCACCCGTCGTGGTGTGAAAAAGTAGAGAATAAGTAATACACTTTAAATGAAGCTGAAGTGATTTCTCATTTTCGATTGTGCGTGAGAATAACCAGAGAAAAAGCATCGGTTGTGACAAGTGTTCAGAAGACGCATAAACAATTCCATCTCATCACCATCTCCACTAAGTTGGATGAGGCAATTACCTTTGAACGGCTGACCTTTCAGACAGGCACATTAAATGCATCAGCTGCGTGTGTGTGTGTGTGTGTGTGTGTGTGTGTGTGTGTGTGTGTGTGTGTGTGTGTGTGTGTGTGTGTGTGTGAGATTGTGCATCATACTGAAGACGGGTTGATCAAAGGTTTACTAAAACTTAACCCGTCAGAATCGATGCGGCTCGCCTGTGGTTGCAGGAAACGGGAGCCGGCTGTGCAGAAGCAGCAGCTCAGACGGGCTCGCTGCTCATTCTTTCTCATCAGCCCGCTGCCATGCTCTGATATGGCCTTAAGCTTATTGGGATGCACAGAAGAGGAAAGGGAAACAGGGACGAAATTGACTAATTCGGTGCCTTGTAGAAATGGAAACAAATTCCATGTGACGTGCCGCAGCAGCGAGAGACGGGCTCTTTCTTCGCTGGGGCCACAACCAATAAGCATTATTCCTCTTGCTATACATCATATCCAGTCCCAATAGTAAAAGCCTTTTTTTCCTCTGTTTCCTAATCACATATTGTTGATGGAGCCGTTCTGGTCGGCTGAGTCTGGCGGCAGTTTATTGATACTGTGGCACGAGTTTCTCCAAACTGATTCATATTATTTGGAAGTGGCTCCCTTCTCTGGTAATTTATTTGATGCGTCAAGTCAAATAATGAATAGGAGATAACATTATTTTTTTGGGAGGCCTGGGGGCAGGAGGCGCAGAAGCAGAGCAGCTAAATATCCATCGAGGCCTCGACGAGGAGTTATAGTTTCTCCTCGGGATCGTGCAAAAAGTTTTTCTGCACCGCTGCAACAAAGTAGATTGAGAAACGCGATGCTCGGGGACCCTGTGTGTTTCCTCCTCACAGACACGGTCAGTGACGGATTTGATTATGTCCTCGATCGCTGACAATCAACAATCGCTCACAGGTTCAGGATCATGTCAGTCTGTCAGTCTTTTCCCACTGAACCCAACGTGTGCAGCAAATTGTCAAACTAACTAAACTCCGTTGTTGAGGTGTAGTTGTCTCTATTTGAATAACGCTGCATATATTTAAAAAAAATGTGAATTGTGGTTATAATCAAGACAAACAATTCCATGGTTGTCCTTTTTATTATAAGGAGCAACTCATCAGGTAGAGGTGAGCAATGTGTCACGTTTAATGAGATGAATCCCTGAATTAACAGGCTCCGTCTTAAGTGTTGCACGTTCTCTTTGTGCTGTTTTGTGTTTCCTTGCCTTTAATTCCTTAAAGGCACGCGTGTTAGAACACACAGAGCTTTTTAAGGTGAATCAACGTGTGTTGCACGGTTTCTCTTCACCAATGAGGACTGCCAGCAGAAGAGAAACAAAGAGTATATATATATATATATATATGTGTATATATATATTTATCCAATGTTATGCTGTTTAAATACTGCATTCATTTACAATGTTTTCTACCTGTAAAGTCTGATTTGTCAAATAAAACATGCTAATAAGAATATGTGTTCCTTACTGATGTCATCTCTTTATGTTTTTATTGTCTTTTCTGTTTATGTTTTTGAAATGACTTGATTTGATTCATCACCTCTAATCGAGTGTGGGAGGAAAGCTTCAGATGATCCAAATGAATTAGTAAAGGACGGTTTGTTGTGACCTCTCGATGGCAGATGTGTTTCTACGCGAGCTCGGATAATGAGCTAATTGTATTTAACTCACTCTTCAACGTTTTTATCTGCTAACCCCCCCCCCCCCCCCCCCCCCCCCCCCCCCGCTTAAGATTGTCAATCAAGGTCACTGCCACAGAGACGCGAGGGCAACGCAACTGACACTCCCATAACTTCCTGATCGCACCACCCCTCGCCGCCGGGATTATCAGTGACAAGGATGGGGGTTGTGTGTGTGTGTGTGTGTGTGTGGGGGGGGGGGGGGGTTAAATTGCTTTAACAGAAAAAAAAAAAAGCCAGAGAAACAAATTTACACGAGATCAAAAGCATGAAAGAGCACTTCTGCACGGGGACGATAAGCCTTCAAGGCCACTGCCAGAGCCGCGGGACGGTGCCCCGGCCTCAGCCAAGTGGACACTTTCTCTGACCACCTGTGTCCATCATTGTTGAGGAGACAAGCCACGGGCGGAGGGAGTGTAGGGTGTGTGTGTGTGGGGGGGGGCTTTAACAGGAACGCCACAGCAGCTGATAAATGGAGAGCAACAGCGAGGAGGCAGACAAAAAAATACCTCGGAGATAAGTGGTGATATCGTGTAGGAAGTAATTTTCATACAATGCACTTCAAACGGTTGAAGTGTGTGTGTGTGTGTGTGTGTGTGTGTGTGTGTGTGTGTGTGTGTGTGTGTGTGTGTGTGTGTGTGTGTGTGTGTGTGTATCAAAGTGGGACAACAAACAACAGAGATTATTCCTGATCATTCTTGAGGCGCAGTAATAATCTGCTGCCGACTTCAACCTTTAAACTCCCTTATTCTCGGCTGCCTGTGATGTGGGAGACATTTCAAGCTAATTTACCTCTTTAACTCATCGAGTCGCTCCGAACAACGGCGCCGACTAAAAGCCTGTGAACTTCATGCAAATCAAAACAAGCGCGGTGCTTCTCATTATCCCCCCCCCCCCCAACACTTGGATTCTGCTTCTTCTTTCTTTTTGAGTTACACCGGTTGTGATTTGGGGTTTTGACACCAGGGCTGCTTTTTCACATGATGGCATTATTTATTTTTTTCCCTAAAACTCATCCTCTATCTGTATTTCCAGCTTATCGTCATGGCTTGTAGTGTTTACATTATTAAAATGCCACGCTGAGGCAGCTTGTGAGGGTTTTTGAAGACGCAAGTTTATCGTACATTCACTGTGGCATTTACACTGAGGCGCTGAGCGAGTGGCAGATGTGCTCTCCCAGAATACGACAGTGTATTTAAGGTACATTAGAAAAAGTTGCCCCTGCCAAGGAGGTTATGTTTTCACCTCGTCCATTTGTTTTGTTCGTTGGTTTTTCAGCAGGATTGTGCAAAAGAGCAATTGAATGGATTTCCATGAAACTTGAAGGGCCCAGTAAATATTAGTAGTAGTAGTAATATTAGCAGAATCAGACAAAGGGAAAAATCTCAAAAGAAGAATTTTGAGATGACATATGTACGTCTGTACGCCCTTCAAATTGAACTGAATTGATTATGTTAGTTTATTCTTCTTTGTGCCATGGATTTGTTGTGAAGCACTTTGTAACCTTGTTTTGATAAGTGCTCTACAAATGTGAGTTTAAAGGTCCCGACCAAACAACATTGATTAAAAGTTAGGCTGTGTTCTGGATATTTTTCTTAAAAGAAAGAAATCAGGCGTATTTAAGGGACCGATATCTATGAAATTCTCCAATTTGCTGCAGATCCAAATGCAAATCTGGATAAAGCAGATTTAAATGTGGTTTGATAGGATTTCTCCAGGCGCTGTACGGTGACGAACAGGCCAACTAACATCATGTGGATTTCGTAGAGAATCAACAGTTTAAATATATCTTCAATAGTTTTCTAACTTTGTCCAAACAGACGTGACAGATTCTGCAGGCATCCAGACCCGAGAAGACACACAGAGAGCAAGTTGAAAAACCTCCACACAGATCAGATGAAGCTGTTTCTTTAACTCTCTGTTCTCGTGTCTGTCATCTCTGCTCCTCGCTGCTCTGAAGTCCAATCTCAGCCACCTTGTGTAAACTCTGCAGGAGCTCGGGCTCCAGCTGACGATTCCACAGAACGCTTTCATCAAAGTTAAACTCCGATGGCTCCATCTGAAGGTGACATGAAAAAGCCTTCATCCAAATATGCAAAAGTATAAAAAATCGGCTACTTAATAAGCAGCAGAGGAAGAAA
This sequence comes from Verasper variegatus, assembly GCA_026259375.1. Classification (NCBI taxonomy): domain Eukaryota; kingdom Metazoa; phylum Chordata; class Actinopteri; order Pleuronectiformes; family Pleuronectidae; genus Verasper; species Verasper variegatus. Next base: position 22,371,021 of record CM048047.1, read on the forward strand.
ATGACTCTGCAGATATTTCAAATATATACTGCAGAGTTTCAAACTGCATTTCTTTCCGCGCTCATGTGATCTGATGGGACAGTTAACTATTAATCTTGATCAAGATATTTGGCTCAGTTGATTAAATTCATTTAAAAGTGCAGAAGAGATTAAAATAAAAATTAGGTTTCATAACACAGCTTATTTATGCAGATTGTAGAAGGCAATAAGAAGGAGCACATTTATAAATGCATCTGGCAGTCACTCACCGTGACCTTAAATTTCATATCCTGGAACTGAGCTGCTGATAAATATAAAAAGCAGGCTGCACTTCATCACGCTCCACATGACCTGGATGTAAACCTGCCATAATTGACAAATGTCTCAGAATGGGTATTATTCAATTCTGAGAGCTGCTCTGTCACAGCAGCACTTTATTTCAATTAACTTATCTAAGACCCAGTGAAAATGTGCTCATAAAAGGGAGAACTGTATCATTATAATGAATAAAAGTACTATTATCCAGCTGCAGATAATTGCTAATTCCCAAACCCTGTCACAGTGCGATTCTTTTTACACCTTATTCAGCTATGTAATGTTATTTAATTTGATTGAATTTAATGGTCATCTAACTTTGAATTGTCTTTTTTTAAGGCTGCTCTTGAAATCCGCTTGTTAACGATTTCAGACGACGTCCCGCGGAGCAGCCGGTGGTGGATGAGGAGTTTCAGCCCAGAGGTCAAACCCACGTCTGACTGCACAGGGTGACTCAAGATAGAAAATCCAGGTGTGGGATGAGAAACGTTGATCTCTCTCTTGCAGCAGCTCCCATCAAGGTGCCCTTAAGCAAAACTGAGTTGCACCAGTGGAGCTCGACGGGAGAAGAACAGTCGGGTGGAGAAAGACTGGCCCGGCTACCAGGGATTTTAAAAAAGTGGTTAAAGGAGTGGTTCCGCTTTTTGGAGAAACAATTTAAAAAGGTTTAAGAGACACGAGAAGACTGACAAGATTTTCATTGTCTTAAATTCAAGGCTGCAGACAGTTAACAACCAGTTAGCCTGGTTTAGCATAAACACTGGAAACGGACACAACAAACCAATATGTGCAGACTGGGGCTTGTAGCATTTAGAAGGTATGGTTTCATCATGGATGATAACTGGTCAGGGTTCAGGGCGGTTTCACACCTACCTGGTTTGGTTAAGTGTCTCAATCTAGTGAGGATAAAAGTAATACAAAATTCTGTCCTGCAAGAAAAGACAGACGGTTCCATTGCAGACTAGTTTTAATGTTAATGCAGGAAAAGCTGTGGTAAAAAAAAAGTCGATGGAGGAGGCGGGTGGTGGGTTCAATGGAGCTGGTTAGAGGTGGTGGTCACTGGGAGGTGGTGACACTGGTCAGCAGCTGGTCAGCAGCTGGTCACCCTGTGGCTTCACCGCGTGGGGTCAAACGAAGGAAGGTCGTGTGAACGCATCGATGAGCCGACCGAGGCTGCTTCAACCCGATCGATAAACGTGTCCTTTGATCTGAAGGAGAAGCGAGGCAGTGCAACGCTGAGCTGCTCATGGGCCCCACTGCAGCGAGGGAATCAGACCGTGAGCTTCATGGTGGGAGGAATAAAGACGTCCTCTTCAGTAACCACACACGCTGAAAGTTCTGCATAAAATGTTATCTGCGCACTTTAAAACTTTTGGCCCCGTTGATGAGTTCGGACGTGTACTGTGTGGCCATTATGACACAGGAGTGGTCCTTGGCAGCAGCAGTATGGAACTAATAAGGACCATTATTACCATTATTGTCGGCTTATGACTGGTACATTTGATTTCAAAGGGCACGGAGCTGCAGCAGCTGCAAAAATGGGAGAATGTAGATCCAAGCAAATTTATTTCTAACTCTCTGCAGGTCTGCGTGTGTGTATTTGATGATTTATGCACATTTTTTAAAATGTTTATTCTTTAAAAAGTGGTGTTTTCTCTGTATTCTACATGGTTATAATAGGAGAGTAGGAGGGCGTAAACACACCAGGTCTCTCACAGTGGGAGCAGGCAGGTTGCTTGCGTTAAGGGCCATTAAAGGACGGTCTCATGTCGCCAACTCAGTGTGAGCAAATCACACTTTTTATATGCGATGATATTTTATCGATACAACATAAGGTGCTGGATAATGTCACCAGCAGCTGGTGTTCCATCGCAGCTGCAGCTGTTAACGGGGGAATTGCCAGAAAATTTCAACGACTTCTTTTTTTCAAAACATCGAAGCCATTGTGCCGACACTAAAAATCTGAGGCTTCGGTTCCTGCACATTTTTATTGAAAAGCAGCGCATGATATCGAAACACGGTTCAGCTCTTAGAGGGGAGAATGAAATGTCTTTGTAAGTGGTTTGGTATGTTGAGCACTAATGAAGCAGAGAAACACAGTTAAAAGGTTATTATGCTATTAAGTGATCCGTCAGAGCGATACATCACAACAAGAAAACTCACAGAAGAGAAGCCAACCACCATCAGGGTTCATTTGTCTTTTTATTTATTGTTCTTTTTATGTGCAACAGGATGCATCTCCTGGCAAACGTGCACTCGCTGAGCATTTTATTAGGAACACCTGTACACCTGCTTGCATGGCATAAAATCATACAGATACACGTTAATATATTTCGTTATGTTGTAAGGAGGGAAAATCTGATGTCACTGACTTTGACCACGAATTTTCTTGCACAATTTAAACCCCTTGATAATAATCAGACTGATTTGAGAAGAGGGGGGGGGGGGGGGGTTATGGTTCAGTATTACTATGGCGATCCAATAGGAGCTGCCATCTTGACCTGTTGACATAATGTGGAGTCTGTCTCAGCTATTTTTCAATGTTTACAGCCTGTACACTTTTGGTGTGTACTCTGATTTTTTAGTTTGCCCATGTCCCACGTAATAACATGGAGGAGGTGGTTTTAGCCAAACAGACACACATTCAAAATAATGATGATAACAATATAATATTTCCATTCTAACATCACATTCTGACTCCTGGCGTCTTTCTGAGCTGCCACTTCTTTCCTTTTAAAGCCGCTCGGAGCCATCGGCTGTTAACAGTTTGCCAGAGACACCAGCTTTGTGCCTGTGAAATCCAATTCTATGAGCGCAGATGACTCTGAAAAGATCTTCTTGAAAAGATTCTGATTATATTGATTTTGACGCACCCCCGCTCTACATAACACTGGTGTAAGTCTCACAGACATTCCCCGTCTCTGCTGATTGGACACACAAGGAACGTGTGTGTGTGTGTGTGTGTGTGTGTGTGTGTGTGTGTGTGTGTGTGTGTCCAGGAGGAGACAGCGTCGGGGCCACAAGTCAAGAATAATGAGGAAGGTTGTCATAGGCTGCAGGGTGGAAAGGTGTGAGGAGCGAAGAGCAAAAACAAAATTAGGAAAAACCGGAAGAAATATTTAGGTTGCACTTTTGGGGCGGGAATATAACTTGCTGTTAACGATGCATACGTAAGATGGCTGCTTCGCGTTTCCTGCTGGTGCATGTAGGCACTGCATCTCCTCAGGAACGAACGTGACTCGTAGATGCGGGCCTTTACTGGAACACCTCAACAATTATTAATCTAATGTCATAACTGAAAAGTTAAGTGCAGGCATGAGAGACCGGAAACAAGTCTACATCAAAAGAGAATTATCTTTGCACAAAATTAACATTTAATCGGTTCTTTTATTGTTTAAGTGTTTCCCTTTAAAATTAAATGTCCAATTCATCAACCTCATTAAACCGGTGACACTGTAGATTGATAAGAACATTTCAAATGTGCTATATGCTGCATTTTATTCCATCTCTGTGCGACAGAAAACTGTTTAAAACACATGAAACTTTCCTCTTCGTCTTTCTCGGTGCGACCTTGATCATCCTCTGTTTAAAAAGTTGAAACTCAATCACATTATATCACTGACTCTGTATATCGGTGACGCTGCCACTCACCCGCCGCTGATTACGTACAATATCGCTTGAAATTCACGACCCGGCTCCTTGTACCTCCTTGTCCATCACTCTGAAGTCAGCTGTCATCTAACATAAGTTGATAATTGGCCGGCACTGGGATAATTGGCTCAATTTATTAACTCGATTAATCTGGCTCCTGATGAATTAAGTTTCAGAAAGGCCAGTGATGAGTGGTCCATCTTAAAACAGTCGCTGCCAAAGGGGGACAATTCAAAATGTCAGCTAAAGACACAGCTTCCTGTATAACCCCATTCACTCTGTCACATTATGAATTATCTATACACGTGTATTTTCTTAACATAGACTTACTTTATAATGATTGAGATACAAGTTTCACCATGTGAGTTAAGGGGGGGGGGGGGGGGGGCTGCAGAAGCTGGGCACGATATGAGTGATTCATATGGTGAAACCCATGTGGGCCAATTCTAAATCTCCTTCTTTAGCCTTTTGCAGTCACCACTTAAAGTTGGACACCAATCAGACGCATTCTGGACCCGATTAGTCATAAATATGACAGGTTTTTTTTTCCCAAACGCACTTGAGCGTGGAAGCAGAAGGAGGAAGCGCCACATTAGCCGTGCAGTTCTCTCCCGTTTGACGGGCCGACAGTCGTCCAGCAGGTTGGGAGGTCCCGCCGTCGTGTCTGCTGACGGCCCTCCTGCCTCCTCCTCGTCTCCCGGACAGATTGGACAGATCATCGTCATCATGTCTGTTGTAAAACAAGCTTGTGAGATGAATGTAAACGAGTGACCTGCTACACTCGTTACTCATTACTTGGAATGAAAAGCTACCGGGGAGAACCGTAAAAAAAATAACTGCATTTGGAGCTTGTGCTGGGTAGAAAGACGTGACATCATTTTACAGATGTGTGGACCGACTGGGGCCAATGTGGGTGTCGGGTTTCTGCAGCGCGGCTCTTCTGAATAATATTTGGTGAATGATTTCAGCAGGTTTTGTACACAAGGTAAATTACAGTTCACAGTGTGTCTTAATGTTGTGTCTTGAGTTATTGGACAAAATAATTGTCCTTGGTTTTGTTGTGTGTCGTTTGCATGTGCTCCCTGTGCCTGTGTGAGGTTCACCAGCAGCCAACCACAGTGCAGAGACAAGCTGCTTAAGTTTAACGGCGTCTCTAAATTGCCTGAAGGTGTAAACGTGAATATGATTGTCCCTGTACCCAGATAATGAATGGATTAAAACAAACAAATCAACAAAATAATGATTAACTATTATGATATTGTCAGTTTGTTGTTGCTAATTCAATTGAATACCATAACGTACATATATATCTATTAAATCAATAATGAGTAAACTGTATACTAGTCATGTGTATTTCCCTTGTGAACAAGTTAATGCAGGATGAGTGTGTGAATGAAACTCAGCAGCTGGCTGTCCTCTGGCGCCTGCAGGAGCTGCTCACCTCTATCAACCTGCTGTTTGAACCCTGTGTCAAGGAATTCATCCATATATTCTCTCAGTGTGTGTGTGAGGCAGAAGATTCAGAGGATGTGAAAGCTCTCACGTCTACAGATCTGAAAGTACACACTTATACTTCTCCTCCAACACGACACCTGTAACAAGGTGATACATATACTCGAGTAAAAGTACTGTTACCATGGTGAAATCCGAGTGAAGCAAAGTTAAAATTACTTTTTAAACCAAAACAAACTTCTAATGCCACGAACGTCTGTATCTGCAAACCATTCATCAAATCATCTTCACACTTGGTCTATTTTAAAGTGTGAGAGAAGGTACAGTGCTGGGTTTGGTGCAATTAGGACACGTGATGTATTCACGCAATTTGTTGCTTCCATGCTTTTTATCTGCCTGAATTACAGAGCTTTTATTTTGAAAAGTTGTGAACTTGGATCTGAGGACATGCAATATATCAGCAATCAATCAACAAGCAACACACATGAACAGTAATAGAGCTTATTTTTAATTTAAATCTTTATTCAAGATTTACTTTTTGTTGAGGTGATTATCGAGGTGCAGATTGGTCGTCCTTGGGTGAGACAGACAAGACAAGGCCATTTATATAACATGTTCATTTTAATCCCAGATCACCTTTACAAACCTAAGTGCATTAACTAATTGAATTAAAACACGAAATCAATTTGTTCCCTCTCACATTGAGCGGCTGAGATCTACCTGCACGCATTTCTTTATGCAAACAAAGCTCACACTGGACTTGAAGTTCAGTTAGTCCTTTAAACTTGGCCTCGGGAAAGACGTTCTTAGCCCCTCTATGTTTTCATCCACGTCCGCCTCTATCCGCTGCATCAACAATTCTCTGACAAGGCTCCTGCAAGCCTGCAATTAAATGTACTTCTCCAACAGGGGATGAGAAAGCGAATGGAGCGGAGAGACAACATTAACTTAACAAACCCCCTTATACCTTTTAGCATTAGACTCTGCATTGGCCTTCAGCACCAACCCGTCGTCTTCACACCGCTGTAAATGGACAGAGAAAATTGTGAAAGCCAGAAAATCAGCAGTCGGCCAAGTAATGGTTGTGTCGGTGGCATTGATCAACATCCCAAACAAACGCTGCGGATGTATGAGGCCGTTTCTGTGCATCAGACAGTAAAAATGCCACCTAATGAACTTATAATAAACTCAGCGGCACAAACACAGGAGATTCTTTTCGTTGGCCGAGTCCAGAGCTGACAGATCACAGTGTTAGTCCGAACCCCTAAATGCCAGTGTGAGTTCCGCAGAAAGTCAGCGGCACAAAATCGCTGCATGCGATGGGATAAATGCATTTTTAAAGCCTTTTCAAAAAAGCTGGACACGCTATAGCTCACTTTGACGCAGTGGTCTGTGGGGGACATCAGTTGTGTTGACCAGATAAATGTGCTCCACAGACACTTCTGTTTTTCCCCGTCCTTCTTTTCTTTTGTGTCAGTGGTATCAGTGCTGTTGGACAAAGCATTTCATCTCTCCCGTCCTTAAAGAAGATATAGGCTACGACAATCTATCAGCGTGCCCCCGCCCCCGGGTCACTGCAGACTCTTTTCCCCTCAATAACATGCTTGTCAAGTGTATCTTCCTCCCATCACTCTTGCTTTTTTTATTTTTATTATGTCCTCCCACGGTGCCTTGTAAGCAAACAACCTGGTGCTGTGAGTGGCTTCTCATGCTCCGGGTTAATGTACTTCATTAGAGGTTCGGTTTTTTGTACGTCTGCCTTCGTTCTTTTACGGGGCCGGAAAGCCTTGGGACAATTTCTTCTGACATTTCACGAATGCCAGGCCCCCGACATGAGACAGGAGGTTTCATCTTTATGTGAAACCACAAAGAGAGAGTGAGAGAGAGTGAGAGAGAGAGAGGCTACGGATTACTCTGCCTGTTAATGATGGTTTAGCGCCCAAGGAGACGGGATGCAGACAGACCCATGGAGCACACAGCTGGAGTAAGGAGGCGGGGGGGGTATTGCAAGGTAAAGCACTGCCAGAAGGGGGGTCATGTCTCCCACATACATGACAGCAGCAGTCATTCATACTGAACTCCCTCTTGGTTTTCTAGTTAGCACTCAATATGCCTTTTTCTCCCCTTTAAACAGATGTATACAGATGTGGATAATATATGGCAAAAATGCTATTGCTTATCACACTTCAATTACGGCATATGTATGCACGGGGGGGAAGATGGGCCGATGTGAATATTAGATGACTTGACTGGGTTTTTATGACACCGATTTAGTTTTATGGGACAGATTTGGCTTCGCAATCTTCGCCACGTAGCGTTTGTTTTCCGGTCGGTTTTCCCGCCTAATTGAAAGCGGGGAAAATAAAGAGCCGGGATATTTTAGAAAACCATGTGGAAGATATAGCCGTGCTTATTTCTGAATGCAGAGGGAAACAGTATATTCCTTTTTTTTTTCAAAGTCATCCTGGGATAAATCAACTAATTATAAAATGAGGAACCTGAAAAAAAAAAAAAAAAAAAGCACTACGATATCTTTCAAACTGACATAACTGCAACTGACACCATCCCATCAGCCCGTGTATTATAGAGCCGGTGCTGCAGGGGGAATTTCATTTTCAGCACAAAATGAACCAGACTCTGTGAGAAATGTGCAATAAAGAGCCGTCATTGTTACGGAGCCTTTTAATGACTGTATGTGACCAGAGGAGAAGCAGAACGTACAGGAAAAAAGCAGCGTAATGGTTCCAGTCGATACGTAGAAAGGTCACGTTGAATTGACAAACGCGGCTGGTGCAAAGAAGGGTTGTTCGGCGGGCTCACGCGTGGTCGTGTCCTATTGAGGGAAATCGGTTCATTAACTCGAGTAAAGGCAAAGGTTCATCCTGCATCCTGCACATTTCTCTCTGTGGAGGAGCCGCTGTCTGTGTGTTATGTAGCTTAATGAGATCCCATGTTTCATTTAGAATTTTACATTACGTATTAAAAGAAAAACATTGAGATTAAAGTCATAATATTACGGGAACAAACTTGTACATTTACGAGAATAAAGTAAACTCACAGTGAATATTCATCTTTGTTAGTACGAACATTAAGTTAAAGAGTTGGATCTAGACTTTTTCTAAATCAGGAGTCATGAAGGGGCCACAGTTTACACAGAGGGACCAATTAAATGTCCAACATCCAACTTCATTCAGTAAGAAGCACATTTAAGTCCTTGTTTAACTTTTAGCTCTACAGCTTTGAGCAAAGAAACACAGCGTAGAAAATACAAATACTTGAAGTGTTAGTACGTGAATAAACGACTACTGACAAGACAGGGACAACTCAGGGACCAATCAGATGTCAGCTTGTTCCGGCCCCACCCCTTGATCCGCCAATATATATTTTAGTATATAAGTAATTAAACGTTTAAACGTTCAAACAGAAGAATTAAACATTAAATACTTATTTAAAGCTGCAGCAGCACTTGTAGTATGTGAAGGATTTTGGTTTTGTGTGTTTGAGGTGAATCTTGTCCCTCACGGGCCCCCATACAGCAGCACCTCCTCCTCCACGTGGACTTCCTGCCGGGCCTCAGCTCCTCTCTCTGGTTTGCTCCGTGCTTCAGGCCTCGACTGTTGAAGTTCACGGTCACTTGTAGCTGCTGTAACTTTACATCAACACGCTGGTTTTGTGGGGAAAGTAACGAGGATTGCTTCAGATTCAAAGGCCTGAATCTGCTGCTGGACTCCTCGGCTCCTGTCCTGCTGTTGGCTCCACTCCTGGAAGTTTAGGCGTCCGCTGAGGTGAAGAGGATTTGTGCAAAGAACGTTATTGTGTCTTCATGTCTTTGTTGTGTGTTTGCTGCTCGTAACCTCGGTCATAGAGAAGTCAACATTTCTGGTCTATGTGACGACTCGCTGTGTCATTCTTCACATTAGAATCTAGAGTTGTTCATCTGCAGCTTTATGATGGCCGTCTGCTTTTTCTCATCACTTCAAATCTTTATATAAAAAGAGACTCTCGGCTTTTATGCTTTGAATTCATGTGATCTTCGTGGTCTTGTATGTCAACCTGCTGCTGCTGCAGTGTGGCCGCTGCATCGCCGGGATCGAACACGTCTCATTTCACTGGGCGCTCTGCAGCGACACAGGGAAGTGGTCACACAGCTGCTTGTTAACACGTAGTCTGGTCGGTTCTGTTTAATATTTCACATCCTGCTTTGTATTCAAGATGGTTTTGGTGATTTCCTTTATGGCCGTGAATCTTCAGTGGAGCCGATAACAGCTGTGTCTCAATTCTGGGGGCTGCACCTTTCAGAGGACGCAGTCTGTGTGTCCCACAAAGACGAGTCCTTCGTGGGCAGCGTGGAAAACAAAGGCCGAAACAGAATCCGACGGTCTGGTCTACAGAAGATTTATGTCGTGGACATCACTAGCTCGTCCCGCTGTTACCTAGCAACCGAGCTACAGTTGGACATGACGAGAACGTTTTAATGCCTTGATTCGCGTGTTACTCAAGCATCGGACATCTTTTTACTTAGCGGCACTTTAACTCTTTAAAGTTTTGGGAGAGGTTGGGCTTTATTTATTATAATAATAAAGTTTTAGATGTGTATTTCTGTTCTTTATTTACTGGTATTTATAAAAAAGCTTTATGGTCAAAGTGTAAGTTATCAAGCTTCAATTACATACAACATTTTTAGAATAGCTGCCATTAAATATATATATATATTAGCTAGAATATCAGAAATATTTTAGTACCTAGTTATCTACATCAGGCCCCAAAACTAGTATCGACCACGCTCAGGTTTTCAGTCTCTGCTTCGCTGAACTTTCTATTTATTTGCTGTTCTACTCTGAAAACTTTACACAGTCATTAATTAATCGATTTCTTCAATGTGGGTTGGCTGAGTTCTAAATGTTTGTGACATGATGACTTTCTATTATCAGGTTTTATTTTTGTCTTGGACTTAAGATTCACATTTTTAACTTGCTTCCATGGTGACCTTACCTTGGTTTCATGAGGGTGTGTGTTAGTGTGTTAGTGTGTTAAAACAAATCTGTTATTTTAGAAAACAAAGACGAGAGAACTGAAGCAGTTGTGTGAGTGTTTAATATTTTAACATTGTCTCTAAATCAGATTTTACTCACACAACAACCAGGCTTCAATGCACATCGTCAAATAAAATGTAAAGTGTAATTCTCAGAAACCTCCTCGATGTGTGAAGCTCCTCACTTCATCGTTGGAATGAGATGATTGACAGCAGCCGTTGCTTTGACACAGAGGTCAGCTCACTGAATGCTCCACTGCCCTTCTTGATAACCATAAAGAACCATGGCTAATTCTTTAAAGAGCAATTTCAAAATGAGTTGCACATTCTCACCATCACATCACAGCTTCCAGCTTCCAGCCTCCAGCCCGTGTCACTTGCACAATGACTTCTTATTTGTGTTTGGCTTATATCCGCCCCCGGCACCTCTCGTTAAACCCCTCCGTGTGTATTTACTCAGTATTCCTGCAACAAGGTCAGTCCTCATCTTCATTTTGCCTCAGTCAATGCAGGAAATCACACAAACCCGAGCCAGCAAATGTGTTTCTTCTATATAATTTATGATACTTCTTTCATTGTATCATTTGTTTTAATGATGAAGTTGTCAAGAGAGTCCATTGTGTTGTTTATATGTTCTAGGTCACTTAAAGCAACTGTTGTCTCACATTCACTTATTTATACCAACCTTCGTTTTACGGCGCCGGAGCCACCAAATGAAATGTGGCAGTGAAATGAGGAGAAATTAATCTTTCAAAGTTTCAGCCCACTCTGGGGTTTTCCTGCAGAATAACCTATGTTATATTTTAGCAATGGGGGCACAGACAGATCCCAAATAAATATTTTACACTTATAAATAATTCCATTTGTTTCTACTGCCTGTGAGGAGCTGGCGCTACCTGCTTTGCAAGCTCTGCAGGCCTCTGTCACACATCTTGAATAATATGTGCGACGCCTCACACTGTATCACCAGTTTAGAGTGTAAAGTCAAAAATGAGAAAATACACAGCTTATTCCGCAGTAAAACAATGGAATATATATATAAATATATTTATATATATGACCCCGAGAGCGTTCTGTTTGTTGAGATTCAGTTTCCATAATGTGCCCATTATAGCAGTTCATCACTGTGAACAGTGGGTCTAATGGGAGGAAAGTCACCTTGATAATGCTACATAAACACGGAGATTATATTTCCCATGCTGTTCTTGAATTAATAGGGTAAAAGTGACAAATGCTTTATTGAAAAATACATGATATTCGGACTTTGTTTGATATTCCGTTGAGAAGTTTTCAGCTAGTTTGTTCTCTCCTGCAAGCTTTTCATGTGGGCATTGTTTTTGGCGTGCCTCAGGGAGCCACTTCGGTTCCCCGCTCTCCCTCTGTGGTTGATGTTGCTAATGAGGCAGTTTGTGAATATTAGGACCATTATTCACTCATGTTGTGAGTGTCTTCCAATTAGTATCTGTTACCACCAGCCTGAACACAGCTAAATGCTGTACTTACTGTTAAAAGTGGGAAGAAATGTCAAATTTGTTTGTTTTAAAGTCAAGTGATGACTGGAATAAAGAAAACAAAGAAATTCCAGACTCAATAGAACTCAAAGCAAGGTGTTAGTCTTCAAAAGCAAAAGACATATTTGATCATAAAGTGACCCTGTTATTCATTTTTAAGTGGAATATAATGATGGGTTTTTATAGGGTTTATCCACTAGTATAAACTCGTTTGAAAATATTTCTCAAATTTGGTTCATAATAAAAATTGCCAAGAATGAATCATGCAATGATTTTAGATCCTCACACACACAGACGTCTTATATCAGCAGCAACAGCTATAACAACTTCAAAAGAAATAACAATAAAAACAACATTAATGACAATAAGAATTATGACGACAATAATAACGCAACAGAAATCAACTGTCCAACAAAATAACGACATGATGACGACTGCTCCCCTTTGTAAAATGAAGTAACTTAAACTCTGACATAATAAACTATTAAAAGTGTTAAGAAACATCTGTTGGAAATTGTGTTTTCACCAGTTTGAGTTTTCCTTTAATTACTGGGATGTAGCAAATACCCCAAGTGAGATCTGTCATATGTTGAAACTCGAGGCTGATAATCTCTGAGACTTTCAAACTCTCACTGTGCTAAAAAAAACAGGACGAGCTTCGGTTGTTTCCCCGGTATATCTTTTTGTGAATAGGATATCAGTTGCGTGTCACTTCTACATTGTTAATGAAACAGCATCTGTGTGTGTTGAGCCTTGTAGAATTATATAACTCGGCGTCGCTCTGGAACAAAACCCCCCCTCCTGCGATGTTGTGTTGTTGTATGTAAGACACTGTAAACATCACAGAGACGTCAGCGGCACAAACACGCTGCTCCTGTTCTCTAAGATGTGTCATGGGTAAAGACGACAGCCGGTTTTTATTTAAGCTTTGATTTCAGTTCGACCCGAGCTTCCCCACCAGCCGCATTTCTTGGCCTATAGGGCATCTAACAGATGAAAGAGAACATCGCTTTTGTAATGTGTCTGAAGTGGACGACAAAAATGTACTGGAAAGCAGTTTCTCCTGAATGAGGGAGGTTAATCTGCAGCGGAGTGGAGAATGTCTCGCTCATCGTTCCTCTAATCAAGCGGCTTTCTGTAGATATGAGCTGGGATCTGAGGGATGCCGCTGATCGCTCATTCAAAGATAGCACCAACCCCTCAAACAGTTAAAGCTGCAGCAGCTAACTGTCGAGCGTCGTGTTTGTGACCTTTTCTTTGTCGCTCTGCACTAATTGAGGTTCAGAGAGGAGGCTGCGTCTCTGTAAATAACAGCAGGAGGTGAAAAGAAAACAGGAATGACAAGCCGGCATAAAATGCTCCAAGAATAACTCCCATTGTCGAGCTAATTACAATGGCCGGGCCGCAACCTTCAGAAGTGAGCATATATATATTTACCTTGGCCAATGCCTTCATTACTACAGGCAATGATAAGCTGCTCTGAAATAGAAAGTCCCACACAAACAGACAGTAAACACCTCCTGTCATCACTCGTGGATCAGCTTAATACAATGGGCGGGGGAGACTAGCGCCGTTATTTAAATTTTTAGCTACTGGTGAGCTCCCAAACTTCCCACTGCTTCCACTGCGATCTACAGTTACTAGTTAAAGCTGCTTCCTAGTCTCTACCTGACATTTCAGGATAAATCACCTTGTTGTATGAGCTGTGACTAAGAAGACAGGACATGATGTGGTGGCTAACAACACAGAGAACAGATGTGCAACATTAAAATTCAAATCTGTGTGTGGGATCTGTGCTCATATGTCATGATATCATTCAATATTTGAGATAAACCTTCAAATGAGCCGCTAATTACCTTTGTAAGGACGTTCTGTCTGTTCTTTGTTTGATTGTAAGCAGGATTTGATAAAAAACTACTTGATGGATTATTAAGAAACCGAGTGAAAGGATGCATTACGGGTCTGGGAAGAACCCATTGAAGTTTGGTGCAGATCTGGATCAGGGGGGCAAATCATTAACATAACACAAGTGGGGAAAAAGAAAATGATTTTTGAAACATTTTCCTTCAGTTCTCAGAGATTAATACATGGATCTTGATAAAGTAAATCAGATCTGTACGTGAATGTCTATGTCTGTTGAATTTAAATGTGGTTTTATTATATAATATAACTGTTGGGTCTTGGCAGAGGTGTGTGCTCTGAGTGCCATTCTATTTAATAATGTGTGAATTGTATATATTGCATTTGTGCCACCCCCACACTACAGAATATATACTTGTTCTCAATTTTTTTTATTCAAATTTCAAGTGTAAAATGTTTTATTAAAAAGAAACAACTCAACTCAAGAATTTTGAATATTACTTCATCTCAGAAACGTCCATGCAGAAACAATGTCTTCATATTGACTTGACAATAACACAGGAAACAGTAGAATGGCACTCAGCAGAGCACAAAGCTCTGCCAAGGCCAGACGACTCCCACACGGTTGTCTGGTTCTTATAATAAAGGAAAAAAGGAAGTGGACAGAGAAGCTAAATGATTTTTGTCACAAAAATAAAAAGCCGCTCACCTTGGACGTAGTGGACAATACAACCTGTGTGAACAGAGTCAAAGGTTCCCCCGTGGAGAAAGGTTTATTAAAATCCTCACCCAGTCTCATTTCTAAAGTTTGCTCGGGTCGTGTAGTTACACCGCACATTGACAGCTGAGGGTCACAGAGGACTGTATAAGCTCTGACAAGCGTCGCGGGGAAACAAGCAATGGATCTTGTGAGGAAATTAAAAAATGAAGTGGATCCTATATGCGGTGCCCAAAAAACTGCAGCGCTGATATTCAAGGTGATTATATCGCGGCTAAATGGAGTGGAAATGTGAATGTTAATCACCCAAATCTCCTGATACAAACCGTGTCTCAGAAGCATTGTTGGGCTAATCACACGTCTATTATATGTAAATCTGCGTTTCGTGGCCGAGAGCAGATTCTCGTGTGCTGGTGTTTGGATACTTAAGGAGCTGTCCTTGGTGCTGAAATCCTGTGTTGACCCTCCTGGCGTTGCTGCGTTGGTTTTCATAAAATCAATTAATCGCCCACGTTGTTTGAAATCAGAATAGAAAAGTCTGATTAGAAACGTGGTAAATGAAGAAAGGTTTTTTTTTTTAAAAAACATTGTTTGAATAGCTCACTGTTAATATTTAATATAGAAAATGGTGTGACAGCTGCATTCAACACTAAATTAATCCAAACAGGAGTAAGTCAGTATACCCATTTTTAACATCTGACATTTAGGAAATAATCAGCGCATGATTTGATAATGTAAATAGTCATTAGTTGCAGTTAATTAGAGTCCAAACAAATTAGGAGAGTGACTGAAATGGTTCTTTGGTGGTGACACGATGCTGTTGCAGGACCAGGCCTGAACCACAAATACCTGCACCACTTCATTCAGATCCCAGAGAAACGTGTGATCAGTCGTACCAGGTCAGGAGTAGTCAGGGGGAGTCAAGGTGTGAGACAGAGAAAGTAGCCTCAGTCCATTTTGCCAGTGGTTACACAAACCATGGCACGGACACATCACATGTTCTTCAACACATGGCCACTGAAACCTCTTGTGCTTCTTCAGATGGAGGAACAGTGGGTTGAGGTGCCTATTCTCAAACACGGGCAAGTTGCCATGACGTACCTTCAGCTCGACAGCAGCCGGGACAGTCACGTCTGTGACTATACGATCTAAGTCAAAGGTAAAATCGGTGACTCACAAGGCTCAGTCACAGCTGAGGCATGTACAGGAGTCCTAACAGTTTTCTTATGCACAAGGAAACACAAGAAAATCCAAACAGAGCTGACAGAAGAAAAAGAAAAGAACACAAACAGACTCACAGGGTAAAGACAGAATATATATGTTTTTTGTCAGAGCCGAGCAGAGAAATCTCTCTGACTGGTCAGATGAGAAATGAACACATACGACCACAAGTGTTAAATATATTGTAAATGTTATTTCAAACCGTGAGTAAAGCACATTCACATGCACAGATATTCACTTGAACTCGTCTTGTACCCTCCCCTGAAAATACACTCTTTGACTGACGTGTCACAGAAGCACTGCACTCAAAGTTCATGGGTCCATATGGATCGATAGCGCTCCCTGGATATCAAAGATAACTTCAGCATCGATGTCCTAGAGACTCCCCCCCCCCCCCCCCCCCGAGGCTTCTCTGACCTCTAGCCTCAAACCCATTTGGAGGGAGATTTTGCCACTGAGACCATTACTCTGATGCTAAACCTCTATCATCGTAACCTCTCACCCTGACAGGCTGTTTACCAAATGATGTTAAATGACGCGTGGAAATCAGAAAATGCTTAGACGTGACCGTGGTGCTATTTATATATTCAATACTATGACGTTACACAGGTCACTTTTTCAAGTCTGTGTATATTTTTAAAACTATAATAATATATTCAGTTTTAGCTTAGAAGCCAGAAAAGGATGAACCTCAGACGTATCATGGATATTTTTACCATGTGACCTTAAATATTTGATATAGCTGAGGTAATATTTAACGTCGGAGCTGGTTATCCTCAACTCGTCAGCCAGGCGTTAATGTACTTCTTTAAAAACTAAAATAAATATCTGAGACCTGAACTGAGGAATCCAGGCGTGGAAAACTTCATGTGTCTAATAAGAGCTATTACCTTATTCTATCTGTGGCAGACCCTGAAATTACCACACAGGCTTTATTCGTCTGTAAACGCATCACACGGATAAAAGAGCAGCGGCAAATGCAGGTAAATGTTCAGAATATTCAACTTATGAACCGCCTCACTGATTACTGCAGCTGATAACAATTATTATGCTCAAGTCACAGAGACTTCACATTAGAGCGCTGATCCACATTTTATCTTCCAGTCCCGAGAATATTTTACTAACTAGATAAAGAACATGCTGATTGGAGTGTGAGGTATTTATTCGTTTTTGGTATCGTCTAGTGGTGTTTAGGCATTTAGAGACAGACCCAGCTCTGCCTCTAATAAATTCAAGATCGAGTTGCAGCAGCTGAAAGGATTTTGGATTCAGGGACAAGCCGCTAAAGTGACAAATATCTCACCTGGTTTTTTATCTCCTCTTTTGTTTTTATTGGCAAACAAGAAAGAACAAAATATGAAGGTGGATATTTAGCAAAATAGTAAACATGTTTACCCTGAGACTTATTTATTAAATTGCTTTGATGACAGGGTTTAAAAAATAAATCTGATTTAGTTGGCTCATCAAAACAAACATCAAATACTGTATTTCTTATACTTCACTGCCGGCTCTAAACATTCCTGTTTGGAATGGGCTGTTTGTTTGGTTCTGTGTCGATGCTGGTTGCAGTTTTCTTTCTGAGATTGTGAAAGTGATCTGCAGCAAACAAAGACCTGCTGCAGGACTCAGTCCACAGAACCTGGAAGCTGCGGCACCGGCTGCTGCACAAAGAGCCGTTCAACTGTTTATTCAAAGTTCAGGAAGCTCAACCCGAACTGCAGAATCAGTAGCTGTTGTCGTGAACCTGTGCTGTTCACTTAAGTTGATGAGATCTGAATTTGCCGACCCTAACCCTCTGTTTATTCAAGGTTTATCAATATTGAATGTATCTCGTGTCCAAATCGCACAAAATCCAGCATTGCACTTCCGATAAGATGTTTCTCGAGATTTCTGGCATCATTAGATAAATATTCACCCATTGTCTATATTGCGCAGTCGTCCGGGGTCAATCCCAGCTGACACTGGGTGAGAAGTGGGGCCCAAACAACCATCGGCGCTACTTAGCACTAATTTATAGCCTCCAACTAACCTAAGCTGCATGTGAGGCGGGGAGAACATGCAAAGTCCGCACAGAAAGACCCAGTTGCTCTTTACAGGCGTCACCGGTGTCTCCATTCTGAGGACTGTCCTCATGAAGGTTCCTGTCTGTCTATGCCACAGCCAATATCGTAACTGTTGACAATTGCTTCACTGTGTGCTTGGCTGCGTGCTGTGATTAGTGGACTCATTATATTGTCATGCTCCGATGCTCATTTGTTCCCCATCTGCCGCCGCACACAACAACCTCACTGAAGGAAAGATACACAACTTCACACACGGTCCTCGTTGGCACATAAACCTGAGGAAAGTGGAATCACAATTAACACATTCAGGTTGTTCTTCAGAGGAACTTCCCTGAACCAACATAAGAACCGTTCACTGTGTGCGACTTGGGGGGGGGGGGGGACTGTGTTACCCAGCACCGGCCTCCATGGGTCTCTGTGTATCAACCAAAACAGTTTTTTAAAGGCAGCCGGCACTTATGAGCGTGGTTCTGTTTGTGAAACGCTGACTGTGACGAGTTCTTCACTCCCCGTTTCACCCTGTGGATCATTTACCGACTCTTCAAACCTCCGACAGTAGCTGCGGTTCACACCCACCTCCTCTCCCGCTCCCTTCTTTTCCTCCCTCGCTCTCTCGCTCTCTCTTCTTCTTCTTCTTCCTCTTCTCATCGCATGTTTTCGGGATGTTGTTTTTTTTTTTTTTCTTGGCGAGCCACAAATCCAATTTCTGGTGACTAATCTGCATCTTCTTCTTTTTTTTCCAGCCTCCTCCTCCTCCTCCACCTCCTCCTCCTCCTCACTAAACGCTTCTCACCATTTGCTGGACGGAGATGGAAATAGCTCAGGCAGAGGGCACAGCTGCAAATGTTTAACCTTGCTTCCAGGTCCAATTGTAATGCTCAGAGTCTTATTAGCTGTATTTGAAAAAGAAAGATAAGTCTTAAATATTTTTTCGGCGGGTGCCTACTGTAGTTGCATGGCTTAATTTGCACAGCTTCACACTTTGCCTGTGGGGAAAAGAAATATATCCCTTCCTAAATAATGAATATACTCAATTACTACACATTTAATCATTATTAATAACAATGAAACATATTATTACATTATCATTATAATAATGATGTCTTCAAACCATTTATAAGTTCACATTCATGGTGAACCCCGTGCGTGACCCCATGAGTAAAAAAAAAAGGACTAATCAATTAAATAACAAAGGAGTCGGCAGCTGAATCGCTGCTGTTCATGGTGCCGGTGCCACGATAACATAAGCACAGTGAGAGAAATCCAATTGTTGAGAATCATGTCAGCCGAGCTGGGGGCCACAGCTTTTTGCTCATGATTTATTACCGAAGCGCCGCCACATTTGCCAATAGGAAAACACTCTCAGTAGAGTCGTGGGGATATACAGAGATGGATGGGAGTAAAAAGTGAATAACGCTTCCCTTGCACTTACCTCATGTTCTCTCCATCCTCCGCAGGAGCAGGAAGAGGAAAGCAGTTATTTGATTGAGTTTGAATGCATATGTGTGGAATTCATTTGCAGGAGAGTGTGTTTTCAGTCTTTCGCTCAACACTTCTTTTCTGTTTGAATCGTCCTCTGCTGGGAGACGTCCTGGTGTGTTGCCGGCTATTGCTCTCAGACCAGAGGCAATATCAGCGCTGTAACAGCAGCCCGCTTTGTGCTGGAGATACTGAAGTATCACTTCCTCTGCCACTTGGAAAGGAAACGCAGCGCCTCTGTTGTCCAGAGTCACTCTTGTTATTCCCTGTGTTTTATCACCCACCCCAAAAGTCTGCTTGTTACATCTGTCAGGCTCTGTATCATCCAGCCCCTTGTGAGTCTGTGTGTGCGAGTCTGTGTGTGGTGTTGGGTTATTTGTTGAGCTGTATCTATTCTTGCTGCAGATAAGAACCTACACAAGTCACAACCCCCCAGAATTATTCCAGACAAAAGGTTATAAACTGTTTTCTAAAGTGCTGCTGTTTCTGTTCTCTTAAATTATGAAGGTTTTAAAGTTTCTGCTCAAAAGTATTGTGGAAATTCACAGCTTAAGGTTATAGCAGTGATGCTGTACCCAGGAATTGAAAAAACGAGTTGACATCTCATCCTTAACGGCCTTTAGTCTTTGACCCTGAAATTCAAAATCAACCATAAAAGCAGAGCTGCAGTTGCTTTTTGTAAATGGAGCCGAGAATATCTGGTACCGATGAAACAGAAAGTCTATCTTGTCCAGTCGGAGATGCTGTCAGTAGTGTGTATATATCTGTTTTCTGGTTTTCAATTAAGAGATTTTTCTCCTTTGAATGTCTTAGGTTTTGTACTGTGGTCAAAACCAAACAAGCAATGAGAGTGAACATCTACTCCTCTAATGGGTGTTTTTCTCTTTTTACTCCACGTGTTATGGATTAAATGAGTCATAACATGGTTGAAAACATTCCACAAATCAATGATGCAAGTATTCATTTGCTGCCCAGCATTGGTCCATAGTCTTGTATTTTGTAAACAGACAAGACAGACAGACAGGACAAGCTGATTTACTGATGTTTAATATGTGGGGGTTCATCACCTTCAATGTATCCTCACAGAAAAGTCATTAAAGTTTTGTTTCTATGCAACTGAAACAAATGCAACAGCTAATATGAGTCGTAGTCGTCCCTGGTTGGATTCTGCTCAGAGACGACATATTGATTTAAGTAAATAAAGTCAGTGGAGGTGGTTGGAAGCACAAATGTTACACGAGAGACCGGAGCAACAAGTTCAGCAACAAGGCACAAGAAGAATCTGTTTTGCTTCAGTGTAAGAAACCACATTGTGTCAGTGTGAAATATTTTCTGCATTAACCCAAAGCGCAGTGTTTTCTGACCCTTAACCGAGCGCAGTGAAAGTCTCACCATGAACACGGAAAGTGTAATAATGCTGTCGTCGCTTCCAGTGGAGTTTGTTCTGCATGTTTGGCTTTTAGGAGAAAACACAGAGGTTCACGCCTTTTTGTTTTTGCGTTTGATCCAGATCGTTTTTGGTTTCACATTGTAAATGTAGGGGGCGCTCTTTTACATCCTTTCCTCCTGTCGGACGTAACTGAAATGCTGTGGTGGGAGAGTGGCATGTTAAGTATGAACATATCTGAGATGTGAAGTAACAACAAACCTTCAAAATAACCTGGTTTCAATTATGTTTCCTTCAAGATGTTTTGCTCCTCGTAATTCAGTTGCATAGAAACCAGTTTTCTTTAGGAGACGCTTGTTTTGTTATATAGTTTAACTGTTGTCTGTACATGTGATGTTCAGCCTCTGCTGAAGTGTGTCCTTTTGTGTTGTAAAACTAATTTCCCCCAGTGGACAATAAAGTCAAAGTCTAACTAATGAACTAGTTTTAACGAATTGATTTCAGTTAAAGTTAAACTACGCCAGCATGTGGACAAAGACCTCTCATCAGAAAAGCGTAGACTGATGAACTGCTTCCCTGCCTGTGTTGAATTTTAATTCTAATTCTATGCCGTCTGCAGCGTCTGTCAGAAATGAATTTCATTATCCACAAATTGAGTCTTTGTTGTTGTGGTTAAATAATAAAAAAAAAAAACAATATGGTCTTTTTTCGATATTGATAACAAGTGGCATCGTGTGAGCTCTGACTTTTCTCACTGGTGACGCCGGTTGCAGCTAAACGTTTATTCCCGAGCACAAGTTATCAAATTGCCCGTATGGATTGTCTTAACTACTTCGGAGTGGCCGGCTCACTCTCTCCGCGGCGCAGAGACGCGGCAGCTCCTATGGAAATGTGACATTTGCTTTGTTTCCTGCCATCTAATGAGCCAGTTAACATTCAGTTGTTCACCCTAATTGACTCTTACACTAAACGGATGGAGGCACAGGACTCCAAATAATTACTCTCTTTATGAGCCAGTGTCTAATGAATTTAAGTGGCATATTTACCAGTCGGCTGACTCTGGGTAGAAGTGATGGAATAAAAAGACGTCTGCTTTTAACTTTAAAAATATGGTGCAGGGAGGACGCTTGACATTTGGAAGGTGGTGACAGCTGTAAAGACTCTTACATTAACACTCGTATTCAGCTTTTACTCGACACTGTGATAAAAATATAACTCTTCCAACCCCCCGCGTTATAAATAATGAGGCGAAATTTGTGTCGTTCCAATTCAACATTTAATTGCAGAAATACCCACAAGTCTGAGTTTGTCAGTTAAAAAGAAAATCCCCCCCCCCCCCAAAGAAAGTGAGGAAACTAAACAATGATAAACAAAATGACGGTGCGATTGGAACAGAGCAGGTTAAAATGGACCTTGAGATTTTTTATGAACTTGATTAGAAGCCTTTCAAATTGGCCTGTCTGCCATTTTAAATACGCAGCATAAAAAAGACTGAGGAGGGAACGACTCATCATCTTCATCCTCATGTGTGCAGCAGCCTTCAGTGGAATCAACGCCTCCGAGGTGGAACTGAATCTGCAAAGAAAGGAGCAAACTATTACCTACTATTTTTTGTTTTGTACTTTTTTTTTACTTGTGCTTTTATTTTAAGGTCGACCACTTTAACTTCTTCCAAAATAATGTACAGATTTAAAGTTTCTCATTAAATATAGTGTAATTTCTTTAACCATAGTGTATCAAGCAATTACAATCATACCAATGAGCTTTTGAAGCATCAAAATATGTCTGATATTATTTTGATTGCACCTAAATCACTGAGCTCTGTACTGAAATGGTTCTCCCACAACATGTATCTAGGTATCGCATTTAACCACAGCGGCAACACACTCGATGCGTCAGCGTGACAACAGAATGTCTACAGCCTGCTGCCGGGTCCCAGGAGCAGCGGCTTGTAGAGTTGGTGGCACCTTGTTGTTTTGCAATCTGCCAGAATATCAAGAGGAGAAGGGAGAAAGGGAACAGGACAAACTTAATGAAGCACCTGATGACACGTGAAAGCAGTGGGATGCTGCGTGACCCCATGTCGAGCACATCAGCCGACAGTGTGGCGAGGACAAGTTTGGAGGAGGAATCATTTCTGTATTAAGCACTGAAACTGTTATTTAGTATAATGTATATAATGTGATATTGCTGCGTACATTTCCTGAAGGTTTTGCACTTATTTCATATTTGTATATGTAAGTTTAATAAATTTTTTACTTTTAATTCATATGTAAAACGTCAACCTCCAATTTGCCCCAGCAATAAATAAGCCGTTCTTGTTGTTGTCCCTCGTTTTGTGTTGTTTTTAATAGATACAAGTATCTGGCACTGTTTAGGTTTCTGCTCTGATTTAGCAGCTGTATCAGAAAAAAGCCCAAATGCTCTCAAACCTCACTAATAACATCAGAGCTTCATCAGAAAAGACACAAAATAATAACTTCATCAGATGCATAGAACCACATGGTGACTGTGGACCCCTGAGGAAACGCGATTCAGAAGAAGTGAGACTCTTTCTCAAATCAGTTATTACATAAAAGAAAATGGATTTCACAAGCTGAACTCAACTTTAGGTCCATTCACACCAATAAGGGAAGTAATAATTATGTTCTCAGCAAAGAGGATCTAACATCTTCACCTGTAGCTTGTAAATACATCACATGTGTGTTTATCATCCCGTCGTCACTTCATTCTAAGATGTTAAGGTGTTTCTCTTCTCTTGCTCCTCGTTTACAGCTTTACTTTGGCTCTCACCGCAGCCATTAGCATGTGATTCCCTGACTTAAATAGGGTACGTCCGCAGAGATTCGTTCCCATCCAACTGCTAAGCCTCAGGTAACTAAGAGGAGAACTTGGCAGGCCGAGATCTGACTCACAGGAGTTCAAGTGAGCCTTGTTAGTAAGTCGGTTATTAATAACGCTGGAGCCAGAACATCAGAGTCTTTTCCAGTTTTATTCAGCGTTTATGCCCAGAAAGTCAATATGAACATATGTCAGTGGAGGCATTGTTTGTGTCACATCAGATACATTAAAGGACTATTTGAAACTGCTATGAATAGATTCACTTGAGCTTTCAGCTGCATCTTAACTAAATCACGAATCTCTATCTGTGTGGAGTTTGCATGCTCTCTCTCCCCTTTGTCTGGAGACTCTGGCTTCCTCACACAGATCCAATCAAATCATCAAATCAAAATGTATTTGTACAGCCCATATTCACAATCCCTCATCGGGTTTAACAAAGAGAATTTAGTGTGTCGAATTTAGTGACATCTAACAGTGAAGTTGCATGTTGCAGCTGAATACCTCCAACCGCACGTATACGCTGCTAAATCAGAATTCCACATTCCATTATTAAAGCTATAAGCTATGCAGGTTATGCGGAACCTCCCAGGTTCTATTTTTCCATTAGTATGGGAAAGTAAAATAATGTATAGTGTGTGTACTTGACTTCACTCACACATTTACAAAAGGTATTCGTGACAAGTATAATCCTGCGTAGCTGTAAGGAATAGTGGTTAACTGTCAGAAGTACAGACTTCTCAAAAGTTCTGATACGAGTGAAGGATAAAACTTTGGGAACATTTAGACAATGAGCCCGATCGGAGCTGAAGGGAGACGCTGGGTTTTCATCCTTCACTCACTCAGTTTACAGTTTGTTATGTGTGACAGCGAACTCAGGTGTACTTGAGCAAAATGCAGTTTGTCTATCAGGCTCAGGGACTGTGTTGTGTTTCTGTGCCATTTGGAAAGATGAGTTTTAGTTTGATGTCTCCATAAAGTGACAGTAAAAATGTCCATATAAAGGGAAGAGATGGAACATTGAGAGAGAAAGTCTGCAGATTTCTCCGTGTGCAGCAGAAACACATTTTGATAAATGCAGGAATAACTATATTAAAGCAAAAGAGAACTTCATTTGCATTATTCAAAGCCCTCGGCTGACTCAAAGCACAAAATGTGCATGATCTCTCTCAACTTGTCACGTAATTTTCCGTAGTATTTAAAACCTACTTTATTAATTACCCATTTTCTGAAAAGTTAAAAGCAACTTTGGCTCCGAGATTGAAAACCGGGCGTATTGGCTTTAATGTGTAGGAGTATAAATAATAAGCTTTAAAGTAAAAAATTCCCTGAAGTCAACATAATTAAAACATTACTTGATTAAAATCTGCTTACTTTTCAGCCCCTGGTCAGCCCACTCAGGTGAGGCACACATCAGAAGGGGTCCGATGAATCTCACCAATATCTGGGCTGGGGGCATCCGAGGACGGGCCCCTGCACACTTGACATTGCTGAGGTGGTGAAAATTTTGGATGAGCTCCTCAAAGCATATCAGAGCGTCCCATGAAGACTTAGCAGAATGTTGAACACCAAGGTTTCTGCGTATTCCCTGCCTACAACAGCTCGGTGCAGACGGACAACCGACAGCAGATTATTATCTGCATATTAATGACTCCGTCGCTCCCTTCACCCGGAAAAACTCAGTGCTTATCATTTAAAGAAGTTCACGTACACAAGTGCCAAGTGGTGGAGGTAAAGTTTCGCCCTGAAAGCAGCGACACACCATGATCCAATGGGAAGCGATCTGAATAATGCAGTATTTACAGCTTACCCCACTCAAATCAAAAATGCTCATATTCCCAAGAGAGTTGCTGTTTTCTGCTGAAACTAAAGAGAAAGCTTGTAACACTGAACTCATGCAACCACAATGAGTTGTAGCAGTGATAGCACTGACCTACACAAGCCCTTGAATACTGGTGGCCTGTTACTGGTGGACGAACGGGACTGGAAACGCGCTGGCGTCTCTGCACAGTACGGAATATCTGTTCTACTAGGAATTTAATGCAACTGTGAAATGTGCAGCTCAGTCGCTAACGTGCTAGTTTGGAATTCATGTATAATGTTAATAATCGCAGCTGTGGCTCAGGAGTTAAACCCAAGTCACGCTCCTGTGTCGTAGGTTAGCACGTAGCCCAGAAGGGAAGTCAGGGCATCGCATCGTTAATCACCACGACTACACAACATCTCAAGGCCACGGCAGTTGGAATAATTTTTCTAACCAAAGTGGTGGATCCACCCATAGAAATATCCTCAGCAAGTGCAACTCTAGATGTCAAAATATCAAGGTAACATGTCGACACACTAAATACTGCAGTAATAACACCAAAGTCAGCCTCAAAGGATAAATCTTTTTGATAAATGCTTGCACACGTCAGAGGTCGCCCACGTGCAAAGTCATGTGTTGACAGAAAAGTAGCCGTGTTAGCAGTTGCTGTTCACGTCGGAGCTTACGCTGCAGATAAAGGGCCACTTGCATTAACTCGCTCTGCAAACTCATCGACTCCACGCGCCCTTAATGCGGCTGTTTCCTGTGCTCCCTTATTGATCCACGCAGGTAAAACACAGGGCGTATATATCACGTATATACTGTCAGGGTTTTTACAACGCGGGAGCATGTAGACGCACTGGAAAATGAAATGGGAGCAGCCGGGGAGGGGGGGGGAGCTGAGGTTTTTAGGGGCACGTGAGGGGCTGGAGGCAGGAAATGCCCACAGGTGAGACGTCTGTCTTCCAGACTGACAGACAGTAATCATGGTGCAATCGGTATTTATCGACGACTCTATCAAATCCGTCCAGTTATACTCTACGTGTATATTCTACGGCCATTTTGTGCTATACTGAGCGGTGAAAACCTCCCTCGCTGCCCCTGTGCGGCAGACCGATGGGTAGAGTTCAAATCAGTGGCAGTCGGCGGCGGAGGCTAAACCACTCAGAGGCGGCCGGGCTCCTTCCCTCACCTCATTACTCAGAGGACCTGTCCGGGCCTCCGTGTCAGCACTGACCTCACACCGATCCAATTTGACCCATGGCCCACGCGAGGTGGTCTCCGGTGTCGCTGCCAGTCAAGTGCAGGTCAATAAGTCCCACCTTAATAGTCATCAGTTCAGAGCGTCTACAAGGGTCCATGAATAATCCTCATCATTCATCTCACAGACATGAAACAACACCACAGGGATCCGAATGGCTTATTTTTGCTATAAAGCTCTTATGTGGACCTCGCTGACCTCAGTAAATACATTATAGTGATAATCAAAGACATGTTTCTTCTTCTGCCCAACGCTTACCGGTGCAAACGGGATTATTGACTATTGATCTGTAAGATGTCTTCGTTTCACCATCTTCTGGTGGGGAAATAGACATTTTCTTTTCATCCTATTAATTTAACAGTTACATAAACCAGGACATTTGCTCGAACCAATTATTTCGGATCAATATGGATAATTCATGATTCACTTTCTGTCAGTTTAACCAATTTATCAATAGCTTAATTATTTAAAAACTATTACAGTGCTTTAATTGAATACGTGTAAATGCTTGATTTGATTTGTTTTATATTGTATTTCATGCATTTTCACTTCATTTAAAACAAGTGTTGTTAGCAATGTTAATTGAGATTAGCCCCCCCCCCCCCACGACTCAAAGATATAAGCAGTGTAGATAATGGATGGAAATATTCAAAGCTGAAACAAAACAAATGTATTTAACTTGTAAAGTATTGTGTTTTTGATCCTTTGACCTCAGCACTTAATAGTCTTTGCTCTTTGGGGATTGTACATTTGAGGGATTAACGTTAGATGTTGTTAAACTCCTTGGAAACCTGCGCATTTAATTTATGAAACAACACAACAGATAAGAAGCCAAAAAAAAAACAATACATCAAAATGACCAGAAAAATAAAGAAGGCCATTTTATATTTTAGCTATAAAAACACCTTGAACAACACCAGAGGCAAAAACAGGAGCCGGGTATTTTTAAACAGCAGCTCAATCTCTTTCTGAGACTTTCTGATTCACAGATTAAACAATACACTGGCCTCTGAAGTGGGGCTTTGATTTCCGATGATTATGAAGGAGAATTTATTTGATCCTGTGTACCCGGGAGTCTTTGCTGCTGCACTACCCACCAAGGGCTTTCCAATGAAAGGCTTGTTTCTGCCTCTGCCGTCACTTAAGAATACTTTACAAGGGTTCAATGAATAATCAAGGACAGCAAAGTGATTCGGTTCCTCGGAGCCACCTCACACGTTTAGAATTCCACATTAGACTGTATTGTATGTATAATCAAGGACGTATGAGGGGTTTGATGATATCAGCGGCCGCTACTTAATTTTTCAGCTTCATTTAACTTCCTCCATCTCTCCGAGCTGTTTGTCTGCTTCAATCTCTGAAAAACCTAAATATAGATACGTGCACTTCTTCCATTTGGTCCACGCAGTGTGACTCCTGTGTCATTGTGACTCCACTGGAGCGTGCTGGAGATAAACGGCTCGATTTCAGACGGTTATTGTTGTGTGTGGGATCCGTGTGTGGGGCTAAGTCATCGCACATGAGTGTGGACGGGCTGATGGAGCATTTGTTCAGACATGCGTGTTAATTTAAATGTCGCAAAAGATGGGTCTCTCAATGCAATTCGGAGCGGCTGCACGTGAGTCTGGAGAGAAGGAATTCAAGTCGTTTCCCTTTAGATGCACAGAGCCCGATCACAGGGAGCCCCTCGCTTTGAGCTCAACGCTAATATCAGCACGCTAACATGTTCACAATGACAATTAGTGCTGATGTTTTGCATTGTTACCATTTTAGTTTAACGTGTAGGCATGCTACAATTAGCTAGTTAGCGCTAATCAAAAAGTAACCTACATCTGAGGCGATGAGAATATCCTTCATATGGTCTTTAACAGAAGTACTGAGTACGTTTCAATATTTGACATTTAAAGTATTTGTCAAAATCTAATTTCATTGTAATCCATCCAGTAGATGTTGAATCTTTACCTGCTGGTGGCGCTAAAGGACAAATTGCACTAGCTTGGCTAAAAAAGACGTGTATATATATATATATATATATATATATATATATATATATATATATTTAAAGACACTGGACCAAATTGCATTTAAATAAGTGATATTCAATCATTTTAAACCTGAAATAAACAACGATGAGAATAAACATCGACTAAAAGATTCACAGAAGAAAACTGGCAGGTTATTTCATATAATCGAATGTATATAATATTCTATTATTATTCTATATCAAAATGTTTTCAAACACCAAGTCAGAACAAGGTTGCAACAGATGAATCGATAAGTCTTTAGCGCCTGCTGGTGCTCGATGGGCAGAGCACCAGACTCCCTTCTATTATCCTGCCGACAGTCAGCGGCAGCTTCTCTCTGAGGCTGCAGCACTGGAAGAAAGTTTTAAAATGGGGTCACTGATGTTTTTGAAGAACCAGGCAGAGGAAGAGCGTCTCCTCCTGGGAGCGGTTTTATGTTGGGTAATGTCTTATAATTACAGAACTGTATCGTCTGTGTTTGTGCTGCAGCTCCCAAACAAAAGCAAACCGTTCGACAGAGGAGATTACATCGTGGAAATGTCACGTAAGGACACGGCTAATTGTTTTTGAGGGAACTGAAGAGGAGGCACAACGAGTATTAAAGATAATTGATATTAAATTAGTGTTGAAATGATTTCTACATAAATCAACCTGGTAGTTGAAAGATATTTAGCTTTATGACTTTGTATTATCTTGTATAACACCTTATTCTATTCTATGTATATAGTTATTTATGTAAATGTTATGATGACTTACAGTACGTTGATATCAAATCTTCTTGCTGCTGTTTTCAATGTTTTCATATACATTATTATACTTTCTACATTTTTACACTTTTAATAAATATATCTTGTCTAGAAAGAGAGAAGCCTTTTCCAAATTTAAATTTTCAAGTTTCAAATATGAAGAATTGTTTGCAACTGTAATAACAGTAAATGACTTACTCGATTACAGCTCGAGTATTTAAACTGATCTTTTAGTTAAAAGTATCTGTGAGTCACTTTAACTCCCGTGACAGTTTAGTGAATATACAGTTGTAATAAAAAAAAATTTTCTGACAAATACTGTGTTGTGTTTTCCAGCCATTGATGTTGAATGTTAACTTGATGTTGACGTGTCTTACTGTGGACACTGTGTGTTGCGTGTGGCTTTGACCCCAGGACCTCTGTGAATGTGATTAGCGGGAGCCGAACAGAGCGGTGTGACGTGCAGACGTGTTGAATTACGACGGTGTTGAATCAATTATCTCGATGACGCACTTATTTACACCAACTGTGCTGTAACATTCAGAGCAGGTCAACGAGGAGCTGAGACGAGCTCAATGTGAGGTGCTATCAGTTTCCTAATAGCCTGGATATAAAGATTTCCATCATCACAATCTATCCAGTCTTTATTTTAAATTTAACACCGACTTGTTCTCTTTTTTAATCAAATAAAAAGTTTAAAGTTTCCATGTTAAGTATTTTATATCATCGCTGTTTTCAGGTCTGTTCTGTTAAACCCTGCTGACATTTAATTCTCATTTCTTCAAACAACACAAAGACCTTTTTGTGCTGGGAAAAGAAAAAATGTTTTATCCATCAAACAGTTTTTATTCCGGCGTGAGCACTTTAATATCTGAGAAAATAGACAATCAACTCTTTTCCTTCAGCCTCAAATCTTGTGTTTGGAGCACAGGGAGGAAAATTTTTGTTTTTGGCAGTACAACAGATCCATACTGTATGATTGTCTTCAATCAGGGAGCGGCACGTAGCTTTACCCCTGGTGGGTGAGCACAAAGCCTTCAGCTCCCGTCTCAAGCCAAGTAGCTTGGCCCCCCCCCCCGCCCCATTCAACTCAATCCCACCAGTATCCGCTGGTCTCTGCTGATGTCTTTCATTACACAGCACATGGGCTTCACTTTCTCTTAGTTCTTCCTCGGCCAACATGTATTTTTCACTTTCACCTTCCCTTTTTCCCACCGAGAGGTTGTTTTGGTCAAAACTAATTGGACGGTTAAACTCCGCTGCTTTCAAAAGCGAGGCTAAAGATTAGGGGAAATGCCATTAGCATATGGTTAGGGGTGACTGCATTCCAGTCCTGTTTGAACTTCAAATGTCATCTCACTACAAATTACATCCTAAATTGCAATTTACCTCAGTTAATTACCTTAATTAATATTCAATGGAACACCAAAAGGACTCCTACTGGATTCGTTCCGGTTTTAATTTAACATATCACGGCTCATAATCTGGCCGTATACGATGTGCATCTCCCTCGCTGAGCTTGTCCACTTGAGCTTCCTTCACATTTCTATGTTTTCTGAGGGTGAATTAAGCTAAAAGAAAAAGGAGAGAGAAGATTTTAACATTGATTTTAACCTTTTTAGTTTGATAAAAAGATGAGAGAAAGGTTTGTGCTCATGAAACATGAAAAGAAAATACTTGTTGTGCAACCCACTGTGAATCTGATAATACTGTGGGTTTGAAGTGCTTTGGCAATATGGCCAAATATCAATCAAAATCATATCCATATCTATTATTATCACTATAAATGTCACTTTATTTCTTGTTTTGAGTTTACAGACTGAGTTTTGCTTCTCAAGGTTGTAGTTTTAAACTCGTCTCTATGAGCAGAGAATGACAAACATTAGTCAATCAGCAAAACGTTTTACAAATCGGAGGCAGATCAGTTACGTGTTATACTACTAAATTTTAAATTGCAATAATATTCAACATTGTTTTATTACCCAGCCCTATAATAAAAAAACCTAATGATGGCTTTGAATAAGTGCATTGTGCTGTGATGGCTTTTGAGCACTACCCAGTGTAAATCTGATAATATTGGGATCGACAGAAAGTTGAAAAACTAAATAATAAAAGCAAGCAGGAGGCGAGATTCTGTGTCGGCATCTGTAAAATAGGTCCTGTCTCAGCAGTCGAGGCTTCGCTGCAGCATTTTCTCAGGTTCGAGGCTCCGGCTCCGTCGGAGCAGCTGTTCTCTCTGGAAATGAGTTCAAACCAGAAGAACTTTCACTCCGTGCTCTCCATTTGCTGCCTCCGTCAGCTCTCCAGTCATCACTGCGTTCTCTCCCTCTCTCTAATCCGATGCACCCGCAGGTTAAAGCCGCTGACCTTCACCAGAGCTTGCACTAGAAATACCACATTTTCAAATCCATAATGTTGCTGCGTTGTCGCCACCACATGCAATCAAAACTATATGTTCATTTAAATCTGAAATGAATCAACTATAAAATGTAATTAGACCACAACAATAAACTCCAGTCGGTGGATGATACTTTTCAGAAAAAGGAATAAGAAATCAAACCGGCTGCTTCTGCCTCGGTCCCTGCAGCGGCTGTCCCTACATTTTAGATGTGGTTCTTCTTAGAATGTCCAATGTGCCTCATGAATCCCAAATCCCAGAAGCCCATATTGCAAAAATCCCAATTTCTAAGATTCTTACTGAGGGATTTGGAATAAAAACATTCTTCAATTACATCACATACCTTTTTAAAAAAAGTTAGATATAGAGATTTTGGGGGGCAGAATATTCTGAGGTTTTCTGACATCCTTTTTTTTTCTCATTAAATTGAAAATGTTAAATACATTTTAGGGTTATAACACATTATTGAGAGTGAGGATATGAAATAGTGGGTTTAAGGGATTCTATGATAATAATTGGGATTATAAAGGCAGATTTCTACATTGATAAACGGGGACGAATGGGTGGTCAAAGTATGTGAACTAACTGAAGTGAAAGCAGTACAGAGCTGATGGAGATGGAGGAATAACAGAACAGGGTTTAAACGTGTAGTTAATCATCCATGCACGTTTCTTGGGGGATGTTCTCAACTCCTCCTCAGTGTTTCAGACCTGGTATCAACCTGAAGTGTAGTAGAATGAGAACGTGATATTGTTCCTTTATCATGTCTGAGTGGTTTCTGGCTACTTCATATAAACAGGGTTATGGATTATATTTAGGAATTATTAAATTTCCCATGTTTATCTGATGAAACGTTTCCTGAGCCCTTTGTTTCTTTAATTTTAGCTGTTTTTTAAGTTTAACATGTTGACTGGACGAAATGCTTTAACATTTCCCTCTTATGGTTTAATTGCACTGGGTTTTACGCTGCAAAGCACGATTAGCAGAAATTGGATGTTTTGATATATCCAACTGAAATATAGTGAGCGAGCTTTTAATTCCTACTTTCAGTGTCTGTGCTTCGTTTCAAAGCTGTTTAATTACCACCCCAACACGAAGTGTCCCCTTTGAAATGAAAGAAAGAAACATCAACCAAGTTTAGATGGATTTAACTTCACATTCCTGAGGAAAGAAAACCACATTAAAGTTTGCATATCACTTAATGTGTGACTTCACTGCTTGTGAGATTTCCTCTTCACCTACCTGCACAAAATCAAGGTCTTACACTTAATACACAATGCACAATTCAATAGGATGGAGCTGATGCCTTGATGCTATGTTGTTGTACCACTGGAGCCCAAAAGGCTCAGAGTGCTTGTTCTCGCTTCCAGGATTCATTACAACAACAAAAGTGTTGGAGGTCAGCAGTCGTGTTGTCACCTTGGAACACAAACCACATGTTGTAAGCCCAAGCTCACGTGTTCCATCTGAAGGCAGCACACTGAAAATCAGGCGTTCACAAAAACAGCACGAGCAGAGAGCATTGCAGCACCACGGACAGATCTCGAGAGCGCAGGCTGCAGTTTCCACACGGAGGAGAAGATCTCATATCACATTCCCGCTTGTAGCTGCAGACTGTAAAGCATCCCACTTTTGTGTCTGATATTTTATGAATGCAGTGAAACAGGAAACAACACTCATGAGGCCGCAGCAGGGAAATAGTTTGACACAAAAATGGTGTAGAAAGAGAAGCAATTCTCTCTAAACCTCAAGCAGGATCTTTTTTGTCTCTTTTTAAAAAACGATAATCAAAAACATTTATTTAACCACATGTCAAAAAGGTGGTCACTAATCCCGCCCCCACTATATTATTATTATTATCTTTTATTGGGTCAATTTAGAGTGAATTAGTCATATCTGCTTCTAAATTTGAATCATTGTCCATTTTAACCCCTGATTTGCCCTAATTTATGAGATGTTTTACTAAATTCCCGGTAGCAAACTCAAAACTAGTATTTTCTGTATAAACCTTTGCACAAGCTTAGGTTTTTTAAACTGTGTGTGATACACAGACCTCACATTATTGAGGAAAAGAACACCTGACTTTTCTTTTAGAGCAAACATAAGCTTCATTTTGTTTACATCGTTTTGAACAAACAGAACTTAATGACAAGGACGACTGTTGGGAAACTTTAAATGTTTTTCATTTCCACATCTTCATGCCAAATTACTTCATGTTGAAACAGTAAAGGTCTTCGGTGAGAGTTTCCCCTGGAAGCCAAACTGAGTAATCCACTCTCAGTTGGATCTTCCTCTTCACTCCGTTCACCGCAGGTTGCAACACTGTGGCCTCCAGTTAAAAAACTAGATTCAATATCGTCTTATACTTCTCATTTAATCATTTCACAATAATGTCTCCCGGCAGACTGTGTGGGAAATCAATAACACCGAGTTGAACTTACACCAGACCCTGTTTTTTGAGAAATGTTTTGTAGCAGTGGTTATTTTTCTTCTTCTTTTACTTTGGCTCAAATACCGAGATGTGGTGCTTTGCGATATAGAACCCGGATTCAGTAGCTTGAGCCTGAATGCTTCCTCCTTCAGTGGACGAGTAAAAAACGAAAGTACAAACCTCCTTCAGGCTCTTTTTAAATACCTGCCCAATCTGCGTTTGGCCGCTGCTCTCGTCTGTTTCCCTGTTTTTGATAATCGGCCTATTTCACCTACACACTCGAGAATATCTCATCTATCAGACATTTTCTGTTGTATGCATTCTTCAAACATCCACACGCTTTTCCATTATGTTATCAACATTGTACACACTGTTATTTTGTTGATGTTCTCAGTTACACGCGGCTTCTATTGCACTTCTGAGGTTTCTATGATTTTGGTAGTTTTACCCTTGTTGAGGGGTAAGAACAGAGGATCTTGTTAAGCCCTATGAGACAAATTGTGATTTGTGAATATGGGCTACACAAATAAAATGTGATTGGTTTTCCTTCCTCAAATCACTACAAAGCCTTTTTCATGGATGTTTTTCTGCCCTCAGACGCTGGTGTGGTGTTCAGCTCCTGCCGTGTGCCGGATTGGTAGCGGAGTTGAAACGGCTGGACGGTAGCTCTCCATCCAAGGGAGAGTGATCAGCGTCAGATATGCTGATTTAACCATGTCACCATGTCCAGCGTGTGAAGGGGAACAGGGGAGAGCTGTGATGGGAAATGTGACGGTGACGGTGGTGGCGGCGGCGGCGTCCTTTGGCCCAGAAGCCGCTGGTAAGTGGACAGTAGAGAGACGAGAGGGACTTGCTCAAGCAGGCAAGACCAAATTGAATCCCGTCTCACCTAATGCCTCTGAAATGATGCGTCTCGTGCACATCTGTGTGGAGCCGCTCATGCTCTCACCCCATTCGCCTTTTATTTATCACATTGTGACATTAACATTTCCTGCTTGTCAACCACACCATGACAGAGTAGGTGAGAGGCTGGGGAATTTGGGGAAAAAACCTCAACGGAACGTCTTGTGGGTAAATAATTCATGTTTTTGACTCTCACAGTCTTCAATCATAGTCTCTCAATCCTTCCCACATACCAGGATCAGGGATTAAAACCAATCACATACATGTTTGCTAATCATTACGATCAATGTGGCGAAGGTCTGAATTTTCCCGACAATAAGGCAGCTTTTATCTCGATGGCTCTGTCCCCCTGATTTGGTTCATGGATTTGAAATAAAGCTCGTTGATTGGCTGCACCACAGCCTGAGGCAACAATGGTCGAATGAGTCTCCAGCTGTTTGGGGAACAATGTCAATGTTGCCTCTTGTTTTTGTGTCTTTGCTTCCACACAACAAGTCGCTGCAGTGTCAAATCTGCCCTCATGACGTGATGGCTCTTGGCATGTGAACGTCATGCTCCTGCTGCTGCGGCCAACAATTCTGTGGCAGAAAAACCTTAAATGAAAGCATTGTTATACGTCTGCAAGGAGGTTATGTTTTCACTTTGCCTGTTATATAGCAGGATTATGCAAAAAATAATCAAAATTATCCAAATAAATGAGCGTAACCAGAAATTTTGTGTCACTTTTCCGTCTCCCACAGGATTCTCTCAATCTTTTAGCACGAATGTCGCTCTCCAGCGCAACACATTCCGAGTGACGGCCACAAAGACTGAGGAGGGAAAGATTAAGTTCTTGCACTGGAGAGAACTGCAGTGATATGATATGGACACAACTGCACTCGCTCTATGCGTGGATGGTAAAAACTTTACGGACGACAGCGCGGCCGCACAATGCAGCAAATGAGCAAAAACACCAATTTACACACATCTGTTGAGTTATTGTGACGAGCATGAAGATTTGTTTCCACCACAGTCTATGTAATTAATGGGAAACAGGGCGAGATGGGGTATTACTCTTGGCGGAGGTCTGCTCTTTCAAAGGCCACTTCTTACTAAAAGTGTGTTAATTGAACTTTCAATATAATATAAATAATTAACTTAAATATAACTTGAATTAGCCTAAAGGCCAAGTTCATTAAGTGTCGTCACAACAGTGTATGTATGAAATAAAAGCATCACTTGGATAATGCAAAGCTAAACATCGAGCATTTACTTCTGGTTATATATGTACATGATATTATTCATACTAATTCAATTATTATTAGTTATTTGTGGATATGAGTGTATTTATTTTACCATTATATTTATAACTGTGTTTTTTCCCCTGTGACTTCTTTCAGGTTTAATTTATTTCCTCTGACTTTGATCAGTGTGCTCTTGCCCCGTTTTTCCGTCTGACACATATGAAGAATGATGGCGAAAATGATTGTATGTGGACGCTGTTTTCATCACGATGCAGCTGTCACCCGTCTTCCAAATAACCTGCCATCCTCCCCCAAAAAAGACAAACAACGTAAAGGTGGGTTTTTTAACTGACACAATCCTCGCTCAGAAGTCTTCGCTCCGAGTCGTGTGACTAAAGTATTCTTGCCACGCCGCGAGGGCGCTGATCTGTTCCAGTCACAGAGATGATTGAGGAATCATTGTCCACCTGAGTATTCAGTATCGGAGTTGATGCCGTCACTCACTGCCTGTCGCTGTCGATTACGCGTGGGTGTCGAGAAGTGTGAAAATCCAGATGTCCCATGTGGCGCTGGTCTGCTCCGGTGCGTCCTTGCCCAAAGTCAAGCGAGTAGCCGTCCTCTGTGATGACACAGACAGTAACTCCACACCCACAAACCTTTGGCTGCATGAAAACATATGGACTCTTTGCTCCGGAGACACACACTAAACAGATTTTAATCAAGCCACAGGGGCCCGTCAAGCCGGTTGAGTGATTTTTATAAACTTTACAGTGACATCTCTCATATCTAATGTTTAGTCGTTTGTCTTTGTTACACCTACTGTTGCTGGGAGGCACCGAAGTGGAGAGAATAATGAGTTAAGGGAACAAATACTATTTCATCTTGACACAATTTGAGCTGATGCTTCCAACACACACTCGCACTCTTATTTATTTTTCAGAGAATTAGCTATTTTCATTCTCAGTCGTTTTATTTTTTTCTCAATGTTTTGGATTAACAGGACGAAGAGGGATTTCTGTCTGTATCCTCCTCTGTAGATTCATTCAATCCTGTGCTGCTGGTCTTCAGAGATATTGTGTAGGAGCTCAGAGGAAATGAGGCACACCCACAGGGCCCACATTACTATTAAAGACAGTGTTGGAAAGACGGACTGTTTTTCATGCTTGTTTCTCCCTCGGCGGCCGGCGTCTTCCTGCAGAACTACACAGGTCAGCAGGGGCTAAAGCCAGCTTTGCATTGAGAAAAGTGCCTCAGGGAAGATGGGAAGCGCGGGTATGTTGACACACAATTCAAATCTCAAATGGAAGTATTCCATGTGGTGAATACAGAAATGCAGACACAGCAGACAATGGGAGCCGCTCCTCTTTTGCCATTCATGCACATATCGCACGTCATTATACACAAGGACGGATGACGGGTGTTACAAAATTCATCCTGATAGATTTTTGAGTAGGAAGCCCGACAGAGACATATTTAATAGATTTAGAAACTCAACAAGAAGCTGTAACAGTGAATAACGAACACCTTGCTGTCCGAGTGAAGCAGGGACGTGTTTTTTGTTAAAGTCGCGAGCCTTAAATTAATTATTTAAATTAATAGAAAAGGCTTTAAAACACGGATTTTTCCCTTTAAGCAAAATTGTATCCCTGCGGTTGTTGCATTGAGCATAATTAAATACCAAGGTTGGTTAAGAGCTTTGAATGCACATTTTTTTGCGATCGGGGTTCGGCAGATTTGAGCACACGCACAAATTAAAGTGCACTTAGTGTGTCTTTGTGCTGCTTCTTATTGGGAACATTTTCCTTTAGAGAGTAATGGACGACCAGTGTTGCACAAGGTGATATGAAACGACAGGCTAGTGTGGAACACGAGAGGAATATGCACATTATAGTTATACAATATAGTTTACATAATTGTCTTTGCATGCAAATAAAACTAAACAACATTTTTAGGATATATGAAAATAACAAATGATTGATTGGGCCCAGTCAGAAGCATATTTGATCAACTAATGCTATTAAAAACTTTCTTTTTTTATATTGTAATTGTTGCAGTTCCATTGAGGCACCATTTTAATTGATAAAATTCAAAATAATAAGTTGCTTGATCATATTGAAGCAACAATGCTGCGCTTGCAATATTAGTATAAATGGGTTGTGCTTATAGAATGTATATAAAGACGGATGACGCGTCTCTACTACCTCACATTTTAATAGGATCATATATCGGTATCAGAAACATGAACCTTTGAATAAACATCAGTGTGATAAGAACTACACATAAAAGGACAAAAGTGTGTTTGGTGTTTGGCCCATGTCCTTCTGGCTAACATGGAGGAGGCACTGTTTATGACCTATACCGCTGCCAGCCACCAGGGGGGATCCACGGCCGAAATCAAACGCCTCTATACTGGAATAGCAAAATCTCAGGGTTAGAAAGCTGAACTTTTATTTCTTCATCAAAATAGAAATAAAGTCATAATCCTGATCACCAGCAGCTCAAACCTGTTCTGTAATTGGACAAACTTTCAATCGTAAAAAAGTTTGACATAAAGACTGACGACCTACCGAAGTGATTCGATCACCTGGTCTGTTATAAGAAGCCTTTTCATTTAATTTACACAGCAAACAAACAGCCAGTAGCAAGGCTCCACTGCATCACCAATAATTGCATCCAGTGAGAAAATAAAACAATTTCTTTTTTCTTTAAACTAAATGCATTAAATCTCTGAGCACATTCTCTCAGTTGGATTTACGAACTGTAAACCTGAGCAGGGAGGCTTGAAATGTGCTTTACATCACCATCGATTAGCTGCTGGAGATCTTCCGGTGGGGGGGAGGAGGGCTGGAGGAGGGCGGAGCGGCAGCGCTGTCACTCCGTACATCACAGTCTTGGAAGGACTATCGCTGCTCTGCAGACTGTTAGTGATAGCATCTGTGTTCCACTCTGGCCCTGTACCACAGACGCTGACCTTCTGTCAGATCCCCGGCCTAATCGTGCAGTCCTCCTGCCTCCGGCCCTCCGGCGCCGTGTCCCGCGAGGCCACTTCCACCGCGTTGAAGTGAAAACAGTATGAAGCACTTTCCATTTGCCGCTCTGCAGGGAGGAGGTGATTTGTCCTTGGGGAGGTTCGCTCGGTATAATGGTCAATAATATTTGCAGTGTGTGCAGCAGTCACTCTTTGTGATCTTTAAAATAATCACAGTTTGAAGCCCAATCTACACCGCCTTCACGTTGGATTCCTTTTTTAAAAATATCTATATATATCCTCAGTCCCCAAATGACAGAGGCAAAACAAAACTGGGATTTCAAAGTTCCCAGTGTGATTCATGTGACGGTTCTAACATCCCCATGAAGTCATATCATTCTCACACACACACCCAGCGTCCGTTGGGTAAGAGGAGCCTGGAGCGGTGAGTGGGATGCGTCCCCATGGCTCCAGCTCTCCTCTCATTGCACTTGATTTATCGGTCTCATATTGTCATATGCTAAGTAAACTGACTCATTTTGGAAGCATGAGGATCCACAGAGGATCGTCTCTGGCCTGCTGCTGCAGCAGCACCGCCTGAATCTGTGTCTTTCCTTCTTTACACTCATCATATCTGTGGTAATAGTGTGAGTGGGGGTGTGTGAACGTGGATCTGTGTGAAGAAAAGTCACAAAGGCTCATGAATCAGTTGCTCTTTTACTTGGACTTGAAACGCGCTGCCTCTATTGCAGCTAATTGATGTGATTCAGCTCATTAGCGGCTAATTGACAACTTCTTGAAAAATCATTCATGCTTTTAAATTTGTAGAATTAGTGAAACCCTTTCGGGCTGACGGCGACTGTAGCAACGCTCAAGTGTAAATCTTCTACTTTTAACTCTCGAAACTGGAGTTTGACTTAACTGAAATCAAAAAGAGAGTAAGTGAATCTTAATTTAATTTGTGCCTTGAAGTAGATGAAGCCTGATGTATGTACACACTGTATATGAAGTAAACGTATCCTCTCTAACATTTACTCTGCAGACAAGCTTAAGTATTGTTTTCCCGTGTGTGTGTGTGTGTGTGTGTGTGTGTGTGTGTGTGTGTGTGTGTGTGTGTGTGTGTGTACAAAATAACTCAAGAACACATTGCCCGATTTTCACCAAACTTGGTGGAAACAATAACAAACAAAAGTACGGTTCAACATACATACTGTATTTTCCCAGATCTATATGCAAATAAAAGGTCAAGGGAGACATTCCAAAGCTTCTATTGATCAGAAAATTATCCCCCATCATATGACATCAAATGATGAAGTGAGGTCATGAACAAGTTACAGTGAAATATGAAAATGACGTCAGGCATAGTTAAATCATCAACCAGCCACTGCTTTTCACTTTGTGGTTATCAAGCCTAAAGTAGCAAAAATATTTCAGTGATACGACAACGGTTCTGACCAAAATGTGAACAAGAACTGAAAAAGATGAAGAAATCAGAAACATTTCAGATCTACTTGAAACCACAGGTGTTGAAATATGATTCACCTCTCAAAGTGCAGCGCGGTCTGACCACTCGTGACTCATGAGAGACAAGGAGCAGATGTGGAGACGTCTTGGTGAATGAAGGGAGTGTTTCACTTCCCCTCACTGCACTCGGAGGAGAACGATCATCGGAGAAACAACATTGTAGCAGCGGTGGAGGTCTTTTGGCTGCCGCCCCTCGTTGTCGATTGGTTAAAAATACGTCACATCGACAGGGAATCATCAACGTAAATTACAGTGGTGAGTTCACAACTTTTCATTCATCTGAGCCAAGTGACGACTGCTGCTGCACTTCTTCAGGCGAGATGCTGACTCCCCAGAAAACTGTGCTGAAGTCTGATGAACAATCCCTTATCTCCGCTCTCCTGAATTACAGAGTCAGTGTATTTCCTGCTCCACAGTGAGCTGGAGTCCTGATTGCTGCTCCTCTAATGTTCTCTTTGGTGCCAAATTCGTGGGATAAATTTTCTTTCCATTAGGGATAATGAGGCTGAAGAAGAAAACCACTTGTTTGCATGATTGACCAGAGTCTCAGCGTATTACAGTCATTTTTAATCAGACACAACTTTGACCACTGGGAGTTCGAGACAAGATCATTTGTTAATGGTGTATGAAATTTAATAGTGTGGTATTAATACATACAGTATAATGGTACAGTGTGTTTTCTGTGTTTATGAATATGATGTGTTCATATCCATCCTAAATATATACAAACTATTCCATATCACAGCTTAATTCCCAACTTAACGACAATGAAACCCTAGAACAAATGGCTTCCCTGTGTTTCTTTTAGCTCTGATAAAAAGATGACACACAAGCACGACACTTAAATCCAGGATTCAAACCTGTTCTGTCTCTGGTTTTTCTACAGTCTGAGGACAGTGTTGACTTCTTTGTTATGTATGAAAGTCACAAACAGCAATATTTATAACCCCGACAATGGGTGGACGTCAGTCAGGCAGACAGCTGGAGAGCACAGATGATCGTTTATCACTTTGCCCCCCCCCCCCGCTTATTCAAGAACCAGATGACTTGCATTGAAGTTCGATCTTCGCCTTCGGAAACGAATGAAAGAGTTCATGGTCTCAACCTCCAGTTTCAAGTCTTCTTCAATACAACATGATGTTC
Organism: Verasper variegatus; assembly: GCA_026259375.1. NCBI lineage: Eukaryota > Metazoa > Chordata > Actinopteri > Pleuronectiformes > Pleuronectidae > Verasper > Verasper variegatus. The sequence continues at coordinate 22,412,952 of CM048047.1, forward strand.
AATGAATAAACGACGGTCCCATTTGAAGTCAAATAGACGATAAGGCACTGTATGCATTGCAGCGTTGATACCGTGTGATTGACAGCTTGTAGTGTCCAATGGGCGCAGCTCATTCCTGTGTCCTCGAGCGCTCAGTCAGGCTCCACCCCCTGCTCCTCCAAATGTGACCAAGATGGCGCCGGACAATTTGGCAAACTCAAGGCTTCAAAAGGAAAGCACCGGCCCATTGGGTGAGGTCGTGACGATGTAACATGACAATAATGTGAAGAAGCGAGAGGGCGTGATTCTCGTCTGAATACGCTTCACATGCAGTCTTTACATTTCCACACCCGATTAAATGCACTGATGCCGCGGCACAAATTGGCTTTTTCCAAAACCTTGAAGAAGCACTGACCTGTAGAAACCCCCCCCCACCACCACCACCACCACCACCACCAAATAATAAGACCAGCTTTATTTAATTCACCTCTTCGCTATGTCTCAAAGGCCAAATTGTGTCCTTCGGGAATAAAGTAAAAATAAAAAAAAGCGCTTTAAAAGAGCTTTAAAAATGTATCATTCGAGAGCATCCGTTTAGAAAGCAATTTTCTCGACCCTGGTGGCGCAGTAGTCCAGATACGTCCCAAACAACCGAGCTCACAGCAGCTGTTGAAGTTAATATCCACTGTACGAAATCACGGCTTCCCTTTTTTAAATCCTGGCACTCCAAAAAGAACATATTCAATCATGGCAGGAGGCGACAGGGAGTGCACAGGGGTGTGTGCTCAGAGGCAGGAGAAACCAAACTGGAGGGGGGTTGATGGAAATCACAGGCCAATCATTCGAGGGCTCTCGATGGCTGGAGTGTTAAATTGTAATATGAGGCTTTTAAAACAGAAGAAATTGTGATTTAGACGGTAAAAGTGTTGAATGTGTGAGTTGCACAGTGCAGATCATGTTGCAGACTGTGAACTACGGTCGTCCACTAACCAGGAGGAGGGTGGTTTGATCCCCAGCTCTGGCTCCCAAGTGCTCCACCTCAGGTAAATGGTGTACGGCTGGAAAAAGTTGTGCATATAGAAGCGCTGTATGATTTTGCGCGTGAATGGGTGAACGGGACTTGTACTGTAAAGGGCCTCTAGACTGGAAACAGTGCAACATTGAATTCAGTCCGTTTACCATCACATGCGAACATAACAGCGAAGATAAGGAGCTTCAGTGAGATGCAGGAAAAAAAGATGATCATGACAACAGTTGGACTTTATTGTGCTTCAGCAGTTGCAAGGCTGTTATTCGCAGTTTGCAGCGGATTTGCCTAAAGTGTTGTAGATTCCTGATTTGTCATTTCAGGGGACTTTTGTCGCTCATCTTTACAAATTTGAAATTTAGTTTGTTCAAGATCTTGCTCATACACCTGTTACGTTTCTCTGTGCCAGCGTCTGCATTTGGTAAAGTTGGATCAGGAGCTAATAATAAAGAGGTTTCTACATCCATTACCATGGCCAACAGTCGAAGCTTCGACACATCCGGGTCAGACCTAATGTTTCCTCACGTAATGCATCATCAGTATGGCAGAAAATCAACAATCTTGATGACTCAGTAATTGTTTGTAATTGCCAAACATCCTCCAGCTTCTCAGATCCGAGGATGCCTTTTCTGTTTTCTGTAAACCACGTTGAATCGCCTTGCTGTTGAAATGTGCAACACAAAACAAACCTGCTTGGCTTTAACCAACGCACATGGGGTTTCCCCACACACAGGTCAGAGGAAACGTGCTCTCTGACTGCAAGGTGCTTATCGTCATCTCAGGCCACGTCACGCCGGAGCCTGAAATCGCACCGGTGCACATCAGAGCTCACGGTTCAATAAAACCAAATGTGCAGCATCATCGGTGAGCGGTAAAGGGCAAGCAGCTGCCTCATGTGAAGGAGTTCAAAATATCTCTGGGACATGAACGTATTCACGATCGATGATGAAAAGGAAGCGTGAGATCGAGCGGGGCGTCTGTTGCGAGCTTTCTATCAGGTTGTGAAGACAGAGCTCAGCCATAAGCCAAACTCTCAATTTACTGGTCAATCTTTGGTCCAGCCCTCGTGAAATGCTTCACACTACAGCCCCAGAGAAATCAAAAAATCCTATTTAAATAAAAATCTCACGTCAAACTCCAGACCGCTGGAGTCTGAATAATAAGGCGAAGAATCAGAATATAAATCTGGCCGCGCTATCTCTCCTTCAGTTGAATCTGTGATCTTGCGGTTGTTGGAAGGTGTCGTTCACTCGGCTCTGCGTGATCAATGGATATCTTCAGCCATTAGAGTCCACACAGCAGCACACAGAGCAAAGTGCACTTCAGAGCCACGTCTCCCATTGACTCACAGGGTGGACGGGGTGTTTGTGGCTGATCTTTGAAATGCTTTGCACACATTAAAGTCATTTTGGATCAAAGCAACAAGGATTTAAACAGACTTTTCTTTTTCTTTTGAAAAGAAATATACAGTGAAGACAAATGGACGTTAGAGCTGGATTGATAAATTGAGTAATAGAAGTCAGGCTGGTTATTAGAGTAAAGACCCTTTAGAGGAAGTTGGGATTTTGGGTTCTGGGGCTGTCGGACAGAACCAAAAGAAGTCAAAGAAGATGATTGATGTATTTAAAATAATCGCCATATTAATTGACACTGAACATTATCATTAACTGAAACTTTACTTTAGTGTAGTTACAACTCGTGGTGATTAAAAGAAAATTAGGTATTTTCAACATTTATTATATCTGGACGATTGTTTTAATTACTTTTAATTAACTCTGAATTCTGTATTTTTAGGCTTTCGACATTAGGGTTGATTCAAATGAGCAATTTGATAATATTGCACTGGGCTCTGGAGCCTTGTCAACTAATTGGATAACCACGCTAATCATAATTCCATTTTTAAAATAATCATACATGATTGACAGATTAATCAACAACAATAATCATCAGCTGCTGTCTTATTTTATACCATTTAATTTATGACTCCCACCAAAGTCAGATTTTACTGTAGTGACTCCTAGTGGTCGTACCTGGAACCTACAGTCACAGCCTGTTCTGACCCTAGTGGTGATATGAAGACAACACCAAGCGAGAAACACAGAACACACTAAACTCCAGGTTCCACCGGTCATCTCAGAAACTGCTCAGAATAATTAGTTTCTGTAAAAATATACTGTTCACACGTCGACTTTAAATGTATGATTACAGAGGAGCAACGTGAATGTGATGAAGTGTCTGAGCGACTGATTTTTTGAGGAGCACTTACTGCACATTTGTTCCGAGCCCCACAAACAAGCACACTTGTCTCCCAGGGAACTAATTTAGCTGAAGAGATCCTTTCCTCCTCTTTCAGCTGATAATGATTTTTCCTCCATCTTAATAAATAGACACTTTGTTCCACCCTCTGTTTCACATAGAATCAGAGCATCTGGCCATGAATGGTGGTCATATACCTTTTATTTTAAATCATTTCTAGGCTTGTAGGTGAGTAAGTTCTCTTGGATAACTTTGTCGTGTCATAAATAAATAATTCCTTTTAAAGCTTGGCAGGGGATCAATTCTGACTCCATCTCTGCAGGTTCAGATATGTGCCAGAAATGTGAGATGCCTCCATGTTTATGCATCCTGGAGAACAAAATACGTGCGTTCGACCGTAATTCAGGCCTGTCCTTGCACAACAGATTCCGAGCGACAGGTACTAAAGGACTAAAGGGTGAAAGATAAATTCTGGCATTAGAGAGAAAGAACTGCATTGTTGCAACAACTGCAGCTGAAACAATTTCTTGGTCCATTGTGAAACTGTGGCGGGACAAGAGCGCGGTCCGCATCCACAGTCTCAATAATCGACGAGAAACACGGTCCAACTGCACCGCCGACTTTCTGCCCGGAGGTCAGACTGAGCTGAAGTGTGGGGTGTGGGGACGGAGAGACGAGGTAATCCTGGAGCTCTCCCGCTGGCGTTCACGTCAACAATCACAACACGCAGGGTTTTCATCTCATTGCCCGGGTGAGTGGCACAGATTGGGTCTGCTTCACTGAGTATCGTTTCGGGCCAGCTCCACCTCTCTCTCTCGAGCCGAGTGTATTTCTCATTAGAAATACAATCAGGCCTTTATAAAGGACGTTGAACACCATGTTCATTACCTGCTCTGCCGTACATGTAATTTGTGTTTTCTGCTGAAGACTCATAGTTTCTGTTGAGGTTCGGCTCTTTGTGTTGAGGAGGAGCTGAAGAGCACAACAGCCTTTCGACGATTTTCCATTTTCACTGCATTTAACCACAGCGAGGGTAGTTTTCCGTCCTTGACGAATACAACAATGGGAGACAATAACAATAACATTTCGCTCCAGATTGCTGTTGCATCTGAGATTCGCCGACTACACCCGGGACTTCCTGAGTATCAGCTGGGACTCGAGACCTCTAATGTCTACCAGAGACGCGATCTTGAGGATCTCCGTCATGGGAAGTGACAGCAGCATGAAAAGGGACGCACTGATCAAAATAAATAAATAAAGGAGGCGCTCATAAATACTAAATCAAATGTGAAGTGATTTCTTTTCTTGTCGGGGAGCAGGGAAAACGCTGTAGCTGCAGAGCTCTGTGACAAGTTTTTCAAAGACAGGTGCGCGGAGCACTCTGGAAGCCTCGTCTGACAGGAACGAGAATCCACACAAACACGCTCGCAAAGATTATATTTACAATACACAGTGGATTGGCAACTGTCAGCCTGGAGGTAATTATAGATGGAAATCAAATGCTTTACCCATCTGCTGTGCAGGGTTGTTAAGATTACATGCAGGTGTTGAATCTGATCCCGTCTCTGCGCTTTTAAGAGAAGGAGCTGTGCGACGGTGTGGGTGAGGGAAAGAAATCCATTGTATTAATTTGCATTGGAATGGGATTCTGTATGATTTCAAATTTAATCCCTGGGAACGAGGAGGGTCCTGGAGGCCCCGCGCGCTCTTTAACCACTCAAAACACACACACGTTCAATCTGTTTGATACTTTAACTGATAACTTTTACTACTTTTATGAGAATTAAACTTGAATTCGTGTTCCAGGGGTCCCCTACAGCACAGACATCCAAATAAATCTATTTCAAGATGCTGTGATCAGAATTTAAAGTTTGTTTTCCAGCGCAGCGTTTGATCTCTCTGAGGAATTCTCAGTAACAATGACATATATACAACAACAGTTCATGCATAACCTGGATAACGTATAACAAATTAATATCCTTTCTTCTTCTTCTGATATTAGAAAAGCACTGAGTGACAGAAAAACAATTCTTATAATAATAGAATCTTTGAACAGATCCCCTCTGGATATTTTTACATTTTATAGAAAAACATGCACTAGAAACATTCGTAATATATGAACTGGTCACATAAGATGATTTGATGACAACAGAAGGAATATGTTTGTGGACATATTGAGGCTTATCTCTCCCTCTGGTTTATACATGAGATTGTTTATCAGAGCTGACAAACATGACAACATCACACATCCTCTTTCTTGAGATGATAAGTCTGAACTTTTCCTGTGTTGTGTATATAAATTCTTTCACATATAACTGATTGTTATCACACGTTTTCTTGTGACCGCGTATATCAATATTGAATCGATTTATAAAACCGACTTTTGTGGATGAACCAGACATAAATTACGGTGGAGTGGATTGTGGATCTCGCCGAGAGCAATTCACATCTGACACATGAGCAATAGTCGAAGCGTGCAGCAGGAACAAAGCTCGCTCGCTGCTGTCGACGGGGGTAAAAAATATGAAATTGGCCTTGTCTTATCTCACACCAGCAGCGTGAGCACAAGGATACATCTCACCTAACTCATACGTTCCTGTGATTGTTGCAATATCGCCGCGTTTCTACCCCACCACTTCTGACTGTCCTGCAACGGCTCCTCGTTACGTGCCGACTGAGTCATCTTGAAACAAGCGCGGAAAAATAAGCTTCGCCTGAAGGGCAGAAGAAGCTGTTTATCCTCCAGGCTTTCTTCCGCAGAGATAATGCGAGCGGAGTTCTGCGGCTGCCGGAACAATATACGTCAGGAATCCATTTAAGGTGCAGGCGTCTGCGGTGGAACCCACATGTACTGCACTGCTTAATCCTGAAGAGATAGCTTCATTAATTGTGTTCATCCCCCTTCTCTGTTACACCAGCCGCATGCAGGGGTGTTGAATACGTAATGGAGGTTGCAGTGCTGAGTGACAGGAGTCTAACCTCACCTGAGGATGTGCTGTCTCTGCAGAGTCAGTCAACGTGTTGCACCAGGGCAGCGGCTGAAATCCTCTTCACGTTAAACATTAACACATCAGATCTGCAAAGTGTTTGAAGTCAAAATGTGCTTTAATAGATTTGTTTGCCTTTTTCGATTAATTAACTTTTGGACTATGACCACAGAGAAAAAGTTTGTGTTGACAACCTTGATATCTTGATATCTCAATTATTAGTTTAAATAGCTTCAAGCCAGTAAAATGGATTTGTCGGCTAACAGGCAGCAAAAAGCACTAAGAATACAACCATTGTACCAGGTGGTCATTTGAAAACGGCCTTTTCAAACCAAAACGACCTCAGACCTCAGTTTGTTACACATTCATACCAAATGCCTGAAAACGCACATCATCTGACCACTCATGTACAGCATGGGCAAAAGGTACAATTGTAATTAAGTCGTAATTTCCACACATGTCGCGTCCTCAGCAGAGTTGATGAGTTTTCAAACGAAAATGTAGCAGTATGGACGTAGCCTCAGGAAAGAGCTTGTTAACCCTGACGATTTCATAATTTACTCGCAGTTGTTCTCACGTGACCTGTGTGAAACAATCCCTTTGCCAGGAGGCAATTTAAAGCCTGATTCTCTCTGTAGGTTGTGAGTTGTAGTGGAAGCTGGTGGGGTTGTGGCCAGAGGCTGTGGCGTCATTAGGCCTGGACAACCCAACCAAGCCCAGGGTCTGATGTATAATACAAATAACGGCCCTGGATCTATCACTACCTTATTCCGATCATGCAATGAAGCCCTCGAGAATAATACGATATCACAGACACACACACACAATGTTTTCTCTGTGTCTCGTTGAAGCGGCTGATCTACTTCTCGCTACTTGACATATTTTGTGTGAGAGAGAGTGAGAGCACACACCGGCTACAAGTCATTGTTGCTATCTAATGGTTGCTAGCGAGCTAATTCACAGAGACAAGACATGAAGGTCACAGATATCAGAAGAGTTTTCACCGAAGAAAAGGATGAAGATGTCGAGGAGGTGGAGGAGGAGGAGGAGGAGGAAGAGTCAGGATGATATAACCAGCTCAGGTTGGGCTCTTCAGCTGAATGTGTAGCTCAGTGGTTCCAGGGTGTGATTATAACTGGGAAACCATCATTTATTAACGACTATGGGCGTTTTCAGGTAGGAATCTTTCTTGTTTGAATGAACCAGTGGATTTCATGACATCACTATGGTATGACTACCAGTTTCACCAACTTCAGGAGTCAAATTAACATTCTGGTCAGGGAGGGTACAACAGAGGAAGAGGTGAGTTAAGATGATTCTGCAGTAAGTGATGAATAGCATCTGCTGCATCAGGTATCGGCCTGTTGCTGCATCCAGTTGTGTTGCTGTGTGGAGCATTGACGACTGTTTGGTCCATATGTGATGGAATCGGGCATCAATTGTTTCGAGAGTTCAAATAATTGGTTCAGTCTATATATGAAATAAATGGATAAAAGAAAAGATGTGTGCGTGTGATCCAATCATCACATCAGACAGATTAACGTCGGAATATTATAATTGCATCTTCATTGCGACGTTGGGGAAGAGGAGAGAGCGGGGGAGACGAAGAGTGCAACTGACAGATGAGACGCTAAAAGAACGAGCGAGTGGAGAGGTGAAGAAGAGGAGAGCATCAGATAAAACACAGAGTTAACACAGTTTGTCATAGTTCAAATGTGTAACAGTTCAAAAGGAGCCCACGTCACAATAGAAGCAGGAGCCAGAGAGCAGCGTTGGTCAATTTTAAAAATTGAACAAAGCCTTGGCAGCGAGTGACACTTTCATCAGTGTGAGAGCTCCTGTTTTTTTACTCCTGCAGCTGAATAGAAATATAATGACGAAGTTCAATAAGGACTTAGATTCCACTCATTTTGCTTCTTTTGATTTCATGCTGTTAAAGCCGGTCTACGCACATGACTTGAACACTGTCTGACGTCTTATATTCTCTTCTCACTCTGAAATACTGGGTGGAAATATACAGATTTCGAGTCCGGGCCAACGCTTCTGGTGCCTTGCCAAACAGAACTAAAACTGTCACGGTTGCATTCCCCCCGCAAACCAGGAATGCATGACCACGTTGAGGCCACAGCTTTCCCTTTTGTTCCTGTTGAATGGGAGCAAAGAGTTGTTGTAGAAAATGATGCTGTATTTTGGGCGGTTGTCAAGTTTCTGAAATAATTAATTCATGAGAATGGGACAGGCAGACGGACGGACAACCCCAAACATGGTGCCAGTTCAGAAATCCTGACTGAAAGGGACTAGGACCATTTGTGTGACCATCTTATTTAAGCTCTGTCCGACTGGTTGTTATAATGACAATGGTAAGAATGATATTTATAGATGAAATGATAGTTGTACAACTTAATATAATATAATAATATTTCTGTTTGTTTTGTATTTTCTAGTTTGAAGCACAAGCTGTTTACAGAAGTCCTACATTTCCCAGGATGCCTGTCATTCAACTCTCATTTGGCTGCACTGCATTGTGGGCAATCGGAGCTGCCGCCAGATGATGAATTTCTGCCTTTAGCGAACATTGATCATTTCTAAGTCTATGAAAAAAACATCCCAATTCCATAAAGAGGCCTTTCCTCTTTGCTTCTGAAGGAGAGAAAAACCCAAAGCTGATGTTTTCATCACTTCTAACATCTGTGGCGGGCGGTTATCACATCGTGTCACTGGTGTTTGGTTATACACAGGAATACGAAAACGTCAGCCAACGGTGATCTATATCTAGAATGATACCAAATCGGAAGCGGGAGTGAAACAGATTCAGAAGGAACTGGAACTATTTGAATTTTAAATCAAATCATGAATAACTGAGATCAGAGTGGGAGCTAAAGTGTTTTACAGCAAACAGAGAGAGAGAGAGAGAGAGAGAGAGAGAGAGAGAGAGAGAGAGAGAGAGAGAGAGAGAGAGAGAGAGAGAGAGAGAGAGAGAGAGAGAGAGAGAGAGAGACAGATCCATACAGACATTTTATGTGATAAGGCTGAAAGACTGCAGGGAAACTCAAACTTGCATTTAATCCATTTTTAAAATGGTAAATTGAAATAAACATATGACACAAATTTATTTCAGTTGCAATAATCTCTGAAAATAAAGCAAAGAGGAGTTTCTTGTTTTCTCTGGAGATCTTCATCAGACATTTCATCTCCTCGTGGTTCTTGCTGCCTCTGTGGAAGTGAAGTCCCGTCACCTGCTTCTTTCATTATCACTGATGATACAGTTGATCTGTTCCACTTACAGATCCAGAAAACTTAAATAGATGTGATTAATCTACTTTTTCCAGAAATCTCTGTCTGTCTGTGGCTCTCACGTCTTGAGAACTGTTCATCTTGTCGACTTCACACTTGACATGAGGGTTGTTCAGGGCCCAAGGAAGTGCAGTGTCGAATCTGCTGTGATTTAGACACGTGATACGTCCAATATTAGTCAAATTAGAACAGCTCACTGTGCAGCAGCGGTGGTGCAGCTTCAGGTTTCAGCAGCCTGAGTCATGCAGCTGGTTTTATTCGCTTCATTCTCAATCACTGCAGAACATTTTGACAGTTTCATAAAGAAAAACTGCGACCAGCATCACCACAGGTCAATCAAACAGCCCCTTTCCATGCGGACACGTGTAGCAGGGGCACTGCATAAGATTAAATAAACAATGCAAGATGCTAACACAATAAATTAGCCGAAAAACGTGTCACATAGTGCAGCAGAATCTGCTGCATCTCCAATCAACACAGCCACCTTCAGTCTGTAATGACTTATTAGCATCACGTAATTTGAGCAGCATATAATCAAGGCACGTGATCGATATTCTATCTGCCAGATTCTAAAATGAGCCCTGAAAACGTTGGATACCGGAGCCTGCGTCTTGCATTTGTTTCAATCCATCTCGGGTTATTGATATGAGCCTGAAGAAAAAAGAAACTGAGAGAAACATTTCTGAGTGATGGAGCGACTGCGGCGAAGCTCTTGGATGGAGGGAGCGAGGAAAATGAATAAGACACAAACACGGAGACAAAGACCCTCTCGAGGTCGTCAATAACCCCCCGATGGTGACCACGGCAGCTCCGTCCGAACACTCCAACCTCCCTAAAATATCATCTCCAGGCTGCAACATCTGCTTCAAGACGAGCCCCCCACCCCTCACAGTCGATTAATATTGATTCTGCATTTGAACGAGCGTGTGTGTCTCCTCAGGTGGAACCAAATTACTTTGAAACATCCCTGGAGGGCTCTGCTTGTGTGTGTGGGGGGGCAGGGAGCGCTGAAAAGCATTAGCCGGCTGGACCGCGAAAATAAAACTGAATTAAGGCGAATAAACAATAGTAAAAATTTGTCTGTTTCGAGCGGAGAGAGATGAGTCAAGAGGAGCAGAAGAAGCCCGAGGTAACGTTAAACAGCAGATCGGTGTGTATGTCGGATTAGGCCGCGCTGCAGCACCGACACATGTGCAGAACCTATGAAAACGCTGAAAGCGTCAGCACCTCGTGCACACACAGATGTTTGTGAATCTGTTCGTCTCTTATCCGGCGCTCCTAAGCTCCTTATCTCGCCGCCGAACCTGTGCGTGTGCGTGAAACCTGCACTTTGAATCCCGCTCCCTCACTTTCCCAGCCGTGTATTTATTTGTAACCTTTGTACACGGGAAAGCTGCAGCTGATTACTATCGACTAAATAAGTTATCAAGCGAATAAGCATCGGGAGGAGGTCTGAGGGAGTTCACGCTGCAGGAGGCCTGGTTTCTCACCTCCTGCTGCAGAGCTGAGGAACAGGAAGCAATTTCACCGGCTTATTTAATTCAACTTTCATCACTACAGTCCTTCATGATATGTCTTTTTTAACATTTAATGTAAATAAATAAATAAAATATACAACCTGCATTGGGAGGCTTTGAACATCCATCTGCACTTAATGCGAACTGAAGCTGTTCCTGTCGTACTGCTCATGCTTTGCTTATTTTGAGCAGCTGGTGAAGAAAAGTTCTGGAATATGAACACATGCCACAACTTAAAAAACTGTTGAACTGGCTCATGTGAGGAGAGATAAACATCTTTCATTCTGTCAATCTGTCTTTCCAGGGATATTCTTCATCCTTTCAATAGCACTCCGAGTTCTTAAGGCGTCAGAGCTGCAGGAGCCGTCATCTGACATGGACCAGAAAAGCATACTTCTCAAATTACGCCTCAGACTCAATGCCCACAACAGACTCAGACACTTTTTCCACCCACACAAGGGTCACGTCAGACAGTGCAGAGAGTCAGAGGGTGAGAGTAAGTACAGTCGAGTGCTCAAAACAAACTTCACACTCACAGTACAAGAGGCCACGGTACTCCAACCAGAAATGAGACGTGAAGATGGAAGGAGGGAACAGCTGGAGTTGAAACATACATCTGCAAACAACATAAAGTAAAGCATCTCAATGCCTTCCATAGCATCTTGTACCATAATAACAATAATCAAATAACTGTGTCTGATGTGTATTGCTAATGCATTGTGCAGCCCAAGGTGTATAACACATCATTACCTCCACCAAGGATGTTGTTGTAACTGTCCGTTAGTTTGTTGGTTAGTTTGTGTGTTTTTAAGGACAATTACACAAAGACTACAGGACAGATTATCATGAATCTGTGTGGAAGGTCCCGGCATTTATCAGGGAGGAACGTTTTACACATTTTTGTTGTTTTTGTGGTGGACGTTGGCAGAGTTGTTTTTTGTAAATGTTTTGGTGCTAGGTTATTCACAACCTTCACCCAGGAGGAGGTCAGTCTTTATATTTGTAAGAAATACGAATATCATGATAAATATTAAAATGAACAGGTATTCAAATTAAAAAAAAAAAGTTTGACCAACATGACACGATGATGCATCTTTCAACCAGAATCACAGCTATTGCAAATATCGAAAGCCACTAAAATGTTGCTTGTGTCACTTTTAATGACGGAAAGAAAAAATTGAAACTGCATCACAGTTTTGCCCAAACTGCTTCCTGAGGGTTTCCTCATCAGCCGATCTGCTGCAGGTCCGTCTGACACGAGAGGAGGTCAATTGACAAATGTGATCCGTGATTATCCCCCCCCCCCCCCCCCGCCCGCCGAAAGTGGATAATCCGGGTCAAATCTCGTTCTCGGCGCTCAGCAATTGACGGCCATCACGTATGCATTAACGGCAAACCCATGCATAGAAAATGGGACGACTCGAGGAACGGTTTGAGCACTCGTATCAAGCGGCCAATTGTCGGAGAGAAGTCGCGGGCGGACTCAAACAGTGCCCACTGGAGATAAATCTGACACACTTTCTCATTTGTAGTTAATGCAATCAAAGGCCTCTCACTCCACATGCTCTTGAATCAACGGTTGGTGAGAGGGAGGGGAATCAAACGTGCCTTGCTTAAAGTGGTGCCAGCCAAGAGGAGATGGTTTGCTGAGGCGGGCGGAAAGAGAGCCCGGCTCCGAACGCCTGGACTGATTGGATATTTCAGCAGCGCTCAGCAGCACGACAGGAGATAATGAGCTCTCTTTGATGAGAGGAGCATTGTTGTATGTGATGATCGTCTGTGGGTGTGTGGGTGTGTACGTGTACGCAGACATTGTGTGCACCAGCAACAGTGCCTGATGAATATTCAAGGGAGGTTGTCTGCAGTAATATCCCAGAGGAGCAGCTGGCTTGTTGTTACACACACACACGGGAGATCTTGTCACGCACCTTGTCACAATCGCCCGGTAGTTTGAAACACCGCCGGCCCCGTGGATCACGAAAAGGCCCTTTAAAGGCAACTCGGGGGTCACTCTGCACCAGGAGAAAGAGAAATAATGGCGCGGAACGGAATCTCACGGTGATTATAAAAGATAAGAGTTTATTATCAGTTTGATTTGCTTCGGAGGGCTGGAAGTGAAAATGATAATTGCATGCTAATTACATCGTAAAGTGTATCAATTAATCATTAAAACATAAACAACAACAAAAGCATTCGTCTCTGTGCAGTTGAGAAATGTGCAGGAGCAATTGTTTCTGTTTGGTTTTAGTAATTAGCGAAAAAATATACGAGTTAAACTGATTATTTATTTTACTGCCGCAGTAAACCATCCCACCACCTCGCTTTTCCACGAGACCCCTCGGGGGCAAACACTACAGTAGCTATAGTAGATTTATCTTCTAAACGCAGCTTTCTCCTCTTCTTTCGGAGGCAATAATTAATCCCTCATTTATTAAAAAATATAAATAAACCAAACAAAGTAAAAGCTGCAACGGAAAATGAGTGGGACGGTGGCCTGGGAGTCATTCGGTGTAACCTCTGCATCACACAGCCCAGAGCCTAATTGTTGTGTCACATGCAGTTGCTCTTACTCGAGCTGGCAGAGCAACAGAGGACTGTCGCAGCTTTGTTTTCCTCCTACAGTCGCTCTCTGCAGAGCACGTCCTGGACCTTCCTTTATCTATTAAAATCCATTCAACTCTCACAGCCGTAAATATTCCATATTCTCATCCCTGGTGACATCACAGGCTTTATTTTTCCATTTTTGTAAACACTTTGTGGTCCTCGGTTTAAAAAACTGTTGTGTTACTGCTGAGCCCTCTGTGTGTGTGTGTGTGTGTGTCTGTGTGTGTCTGACCAAAACTCTCCAAAGCAGCAACTCCACTCGACCACGACCATCCATCCCCACTTATAATGTGCATTTAATAAGAATTAAATTGGCGGGTGGATGGATGCGGTTTGAGCCGTGTGATAATGACACTTTGACTTTTCATGGCTTTGATATGTCGGTGACAGCCGTCTGTAAGGCCTAATGGAGCCGTTCCACCAGCATCTGTTTAAGAATGCTTCATTGAGTTTACAATTAGCAAAGGCCACGGTTCGCTGCCAGGCTGCGTGGCCACCGAGAGGAGAGCGGGCAAAATCCAGGCGCCCTCCGGCACGCTGTTATCACAGAGCGGGACGAGGGCGCTGGGAATTTTATTTGGTTTGGAGAAGAGTGATGTTTAAAATATTTCAACTGGCAGGTACCGCATGGTCTCAAGATAACTTTCTCAGTAGGTTGAATCATCAATGTCAAATATTGATATACGCACCTGTACATCAATGTTTGTGTGTGTATATTGTGTAGCTCCTTCCCTGTGTTGATGCTCCGGAAGCTACTTTCAGAATGAATCGTTGTCATTAGTGAGTCCTCCTCAAACAGGTTCTACAATATACTGTCACTTTGTCTATGGTGCGGAGGGAAGTTGGAGAACTTTGCGTCCATCCTTCCTGGTTTATCTGCAGTGAAGATCTTAATGTCGAACAAAAATAGCTTTATTTCATTGCGCCCGCTTGGCTTTGAATGACTCACTGAACTGGTGTTATTATAGATAACAGAATATATTAAAAAAAATTGTTAAAAGCTATATCAGATTAATACATATTTGCTGCCCACCAGCACCAGCTGATTACAGCCGGACATTTCTTTGTATTTTAACAGACAGGTGACTTTAAAATAGTAACCTTAAAGTAACCTCAGTGCTGTTTTCAATGCATCCAACAGTTCTTCTTTCTATTTTCATCTTTTGTCCTCTCACTGTCACTGAGGGTTCTTACGCTGCAGCCTTGAGAGATGTCGAAGAAATGTGGGCGTGTTGTTCCATGATAACTACTTGTTGCCACAGTGGACACAAAGAAATGTTTTTTCACTTCATCTTGGGTCAAATCTTTATTGACTGTGGGAGTGAACATGAGCACCAGGAGGAATCATGTGTAAAGACTCGTGTCCCTTAATTAGATGGTGTAAATTGCCCGTAGGTGTGAGTCTGGCTCTGCTCGTTAGTTTTAGCTCTGTCCACCCATCCGTCCTGCATGAGGCTCAGATGCTGGGAAATGCTCCAGATCCCCGTGAACCTGAATGGGAACAACAGATTTAGAAAATGGATGGATGGACACCAACACCATCAGAGAACAGACTGACAATGAACACATTGAAAGTCAAAACATGGAGGGTAGAGCGGTATTTTTTATATTTTTGAGTTTTTGCATGACCTCAACCAAAGTATAACTTTCAACAAACTATTTATATTCGGCACAACTCAAATGGCAACAGATGAGAGTAACCATGGTAACTAAATTAGTGGTTTTGCTTCAATTTCTTGGGACATTTAAAAATCTTCAGACAAATTTGTTTGCGCTTTAAAAACACACACACACACACACACTATTTATATACTATATACATTTAAATGTCCTCATGTTAATCTCATGTACAGTTTTAGGTTTTCTATATCAGAAGGTTAAAGTCGGGTATCAGCGTTAAACTGTGAAGGATCAATAAAACAAAAAAGAGAGAGAATGAGATTGATCGACATATTTTATTTGTTATTTTGTCATTTGTCATTTTCTGTGACTGTAACATTTTCTCCTTTTACAATAAAGAAAACGGAGCTGGATCAATTTACCCTTTGGTCAGTAACAGATGTCCCGTGTGAACCTTTTCACAGACATAAATGAATCTGTATCTGTTTGTTTGTCAAATATAATTTGTTTTACAAAGATGTGAATTTACATTTCACGTAAACACGTTTTATTTTACTTTATTTTATAATATTTGTCATAAAGTTAACGGTTAAAGCCTCAATCTACATTTCTTCATCAGCCTTGAAACATTTAAACTAAGTCACTTCTGTCGTCTGAAGTTTTAAATGCATTAGTCAAATTGAATGCTCCCATTTGCAATTCAGATTTTAAAAACCTTGTTCACATTTGGCTAATTCAAATTCAGCTTTTGTGCTGGAAAATCAATATGTGCAAAATGGATTTTAATGGAATGATGAAATATGAAGGCATTTTAATGGAAATAATATCCCAGTACTGGTGTGTTTTGTTTAATTGAACAACCTTATGGCCAAACAGTTAAAAAAGGTCAAGGTAATATTTTATTCTCAGCTGACAGCACAGGAAACCTCGGTGTGTATCTTCCTGTGCCCGCCCTGTCCCCCAGGGGTCCCTGATGATCTACAGGTCTTTAATCACAATCCCTGTCCTCGCTCCAATCACAACAAGTGACCGGAGAAGTGCAGCATATGAAGCCCCCCCCCCCACACCCACACCCAAACCAGTCAAGTGAAACAAGGCCCTTCTCCGTGGCAAAAGCGAAGAGCGAGCACTTCATCTCTCACCTCAAAATCATTATTGCCTGATTAAGTGTGATTAAGAGAAGATCATTAGCAGCTGCATGTCCTGTCAGTAACGATTACTGTGACGGGTGCGTTATAACCCGACGAGCTCATCAGCAGGCTCAGCCACTCCGATGATTAGGGAAGCATTGTTTAGCAGAGCTCTCGGACGAAAAAGGTTGACTCGCGATCGTCCGAGCCAGAAAGTCACAGTGAGGTGAGATCTGCATCGTAATGAACTGCATTGTTCTACAAGGCCGATGACATTGGACAACATCTCAACTCCATCGTGTAGCATTGTGTATATTTGTGCTACTCTTGTTGTATCGCTCGTAGTGTTTATCCTGTGGTTTATCGAGACGTCCATGCACGTTTGGATCGAAGATGAAAAAGGAAATTGAAATAATGTGGTGATTGCATTCGAAGAGACTGAAAATAAAGACATGTCTCGATATGTTGCTTCCTCATAACCCCCCCCCCCCCCCCCACATCCCCGATGTTCTCAAACCGGCTTGTTCAGCGAATGTTCTGTGCGAGTTCGAATGCTGAGGTCTGTGCAAAAGTTAATTTGCGATGCAGCCCAAATCAATCACATGTGTAATCACTAAAACAGGACCCGGAGTCTCGAAAGAAGCAGAAAAAAGAAAAGAAAAAAACATACTTGACTTTCATCTTCAACTTCATCTTAAATTAATTTTTTCCACACCGGTTTCATATTTCAGCTGAATTATGGAAGAAGAGTAAATAAATCCCCAGATGCACCTACGTGTGAGAGCCTCAGGAATTTGACTGCATTTGAAGAAGGTTCAGTTCCCTGCTCTATAAATATCATCAGTGAGGAACCTTCCCTTGCAAAGATAAATGCAAATTACATTTCACTTTCCATCACACTGGCGAACTATTAGCGATTTCTTTTGAAGGTGTTGAACTTGAGGCAGAGATGCTAAATGTGAAGGAGATTTTTTAGGGTTATGGAAACACTAGTAACCAAAACGAGGGCGTGGCAATTTCATTCGTCATCTCTACACCTGGTGTTCTATTGGTTGGGGACTTGTTGAACAGTAACAAACCAAGAGCTTGGGAGAAATACGTTCTGCTCTCAAACTGGAAATATTACGCTATTTCATAAAGGAAGGAGAAAAAGAAAAAACGTACATCATTTCCTGCATAAACCTTGATTTCCATCATTTTCTAAATCATCGTCATCATCGAGCACAGAAGTCAGTTAAACACCATTATTTGCAAAATGAGGAACCTCAGTGACTCTCGCTGGTGGTTTGATAATTGATGTTTGGCTCTAACATCTCCCCCGATGTTTGCCGTTTTGGCCCCTGTGTCAGATAAACTGAGGGTGTTCCTAATGAAGTGAAATCCCGGCCTCCATTATAACCATTTATAAAGGGATTCATTTTTTTCCCATGGACTCCTGGGTCAAATTAAACAGTCAATAATTAACCCGGTAAATGTAAATACACAAAATATGGACAATGGAGTTTAGCTGGTACAATAGAAACCTGAGAAGTAAAAGAAAAGAAGAACTGTGAGAGTAAAATAAATAATATAATGAATACAATAAGTAGCTTTCACTTTAATGAGTTTGTGCTTTTACCAAGCAAGTTGAACTCCTTGATGACGGTTTAGCTTTTAAGCAAAGTCCACAAATCCCAGACTGTTAATCCTCATCTGATGCTGAAGTTGAGGGTTATTTTCTCCCCCGAAGCCTTGATCGCAGGATTAACCTAAAGGGATCGAAGGTAATTCATGGAACAAAAACTCTTTTTTAATTTGTTATGTTTGTGTGAAATGTGGATTGTTTCATTATTCATGTTTAACAATCTGAGAATCTTCTTTGTCTTGTTATATCCTGGCTCTAAACAGAAAATATTCACCATGAAATCTCTATAAGATGTAAAAATGTTTGTTGGATGTTATTTATTTATTGATGATGAATAGGATCAGAGAGAAAAAGGGACAGAACATGTGGATTTATTAGAAATCAATATTCATAAACTGCTGTGAGCCCCAGATGGATCCATGAGGAACACCAGTCTGGTACTCTCCCCAAATTCTGATCCAAGGCTCCAAACTGACCATTTAACGTTGAGAAATTCAACAATTAATAAAAAGAAATCTTGTTGTTACTTTCTACTTTACTTTACTTGTATTAAAGTTCAAACAGGTCTATCTGCATGTATCTGTTGTGATTTTAAAGAAAAAGTGAACCTCAGCATTTCAGTCTCATGGTGAATATTATCTTCACGTGATCTCAGAGTCCGGTCTTCACGCGAGGCCGTCTGCGAAGAATCAGAATCAATTTCAGATGCTGCTTCAGTTGACAGCAGACAAATCGTGCCCTGGAGACGAGGCTGTGCTTAGCAAGCAGCTAAAAGTGAGAGGGGCTGCAGAAAAAACCACACACACCGTCGTTCTGAGAGGATATTGTATCGAACACACACAACCTCACAGACCAGAGTGTTACTGCATTTTCATTTTACCGGTGTAAAATTAATGATCCGAAGAGGTTCATTCTAACAGGCGCCAGCAGAGAATTCCACAAAAACATCAGCGATATAAACTCTACTTTATATTGAATTAGCTGCTGATGAATCAGATTTTTAATCCGGGGAATTATCGACATTAATGCATTTTAAGCACAAGTTCTCCATTTTTTTACGAGCTGGCCGGGCTTTGAGACCGCGGATCTAATTTCATTTGGCCGTGTCCACCGAGAAGGCCAAGTTAAACATTGAAGAATATTGATTTGCAAAAAGCAACTTACCAGAAGTGCTGCTGTCAGAATTTCCTGGCTGTTTTGCAGATCTGTGGCAGATACAGACACTGCGCCGGCACAGCCGCTCATAGTGAGCGTGATCAGAGGATGCGGCTCAGGCAGAGAGCATCAGATAAAGACGCCTCCATCGAGGAATTACATGGACTGCTTCCAAACAGACAGTGAGATTGGTTTCCAATTCCTCCCATCAGACAAATTGAGCCCAGTGGCCAATTATTCCCATTGCCAATTAACCTTGCAACCAGCCCCCTCTCGGCTGCTGCGTGTGTCAGCCTGCCAAATTTGCTGTTGCCTGTCATGTCGACGCCACTGATGAAAACAGACAGGAAAACTCTGTCGCTCCATATAGATGGAAAATATCATTGTGTACCCCATACCCGCTCCAATAGGGTTTATATACTCTAAATACTTTGCTATGGAGACACTTTAAATGTGTCCTCAAGATGGTGATGAACCCTGAGAGGCAACAGACGGAAAAATCATATTTTTGTATTAGGTTTTAAATCATATTTTCATTATTCTTGGTTTGCATGACATTGAATTTCTTCTTTCATGTTGGGGCCATAATTTAAAACCAGTGTGAAGAAATGTGGAGGAACAGGACATTGAAAAACATGATTTAAAGTAAACACAGGCTCATAGTATGTTTGCATTCAGCAGCACAGATGCACAGAAAAGTGGCTTCAATGCAATTTAGCGTTGTTTACCTACTTGTGTGTGTACTTTGTGTGCAACTATCCACTCGTTGGCAGATGAGGGCTGAAGGTTACAGTTGTCGCGGATTGGAAAACACACACAGTAACGAGTTCTTCTATTTTCTTCACATAAATCTCCATCATTGTTGTTCGGTCTGTAGCTACGTCACTTTACATCCTGATACAACACAACAACACATGAGCTGGATTGTGTTTTGATGCACAGCCTTATTTTCGTGACCTGCTGCACCATAGGTCATAAAACCCAGCCTCCTCCATGTTATTGGTTTAAATTGGGACATGGATCAAACTAAAATGTCAAAGTACATGTTATACAATGTTTTCAAAAGTGCAGGATGGATTCACCCGTATCCAGGGAAGTGATTTCTGGGACAAATTCAAACTGATGGATACAACATGTTTAATTACATTTAACCAAAACCCCAGATCCATCTCTAACTTTAACCAAGTGCCTAAACTTAACCACAGACAGGATTTGAACGCGCGTGACAGTTGTGCTCTTTGTACATCCGCCCAACACATATTACTTGGGCGACATGGTGATGCAGTGTTAGTTACTACTGTTTCCTCACAGCAAGAAGGTGCTGCATTGAACCTGGGGGCCTGTTTGTGTGGAGTTTACATGTTTTACTGTTTACTGGTTTTCTACGACTTCCTCCCACTCAATAGGAGAATAAATTGTCCATCGGTGCGAAGCCCGATGGTTTGTCTCCATACGTCAGCGCTGCGATGTGTCGCCTGGGATTGGCTCCAGCTCCTTCGTGGCCCTCAAAGCATAAGCGATATCTTCAATAATTGGATGGATGCCATAAGAATACTTGGCAGCTTTAACTGATTTCCTGGCAGATGACATCATCGTCTCGGTAGTAGCGAGGTCAATCACCTGAGCATCCGTCTTTTTCTCTTTGTCGAACACCTCCCGAGCACAAGCCACTACTGTATCTCTGCCATCATTAAATCCCAGCTGTCCCTGTGTGTGTGGGTAGGATTCACACTATTTGCTACGTCTTCCATCAACACACCGGGGACTTTGTATTTACATGCATCAGCGCAGACAACCTTCTCCTGCCTCGTTCAGATTTACATAGTGTACATCCATTTAGCTAATGCCCACAAACAGGAAGCGAGGAGTCGGTCCGGTGGCATCTCAGCATTGTTGCTGATTGACATGTTAGCTGCTGTGATACTCAAGAGAATAAGTAGAATTCAGAAATGCTGATTCTTTATTTTGCATAGCATAACTATAAGTAGATTTTCTTACCCAATCACAAGTGCAGTTGTGTAGCCTCTGCACCATCACGGAGCTGTGGTTCAAGTTGCGTTAAAAATGTCCCAATGTAACACCTCGTTTCAGGGACGACCAATCAGATTCCAGGAGATGCAGCAGGTAACAGGAAAATGCATTTTAACAGCAGCCTGCTATCACCGCCATTCATCAGCCCAGTGCATTTATCAGGTTTGGTTTCACTCCCGGTCTGGTTGTTGAAACTTGCCTGCAGGGGGATCTGCATCTTCCTCATTGCTTCACACACACACGGACGGTGCACTCTTTAGAAATAAATGGATGCAGTAGAAAACCACCAGAAAACAAACATTCAATAATGTTCTAAAGATTTACCCGCAAAGGAGCATTAATTCCACAAACAATATTAGATTCCTCTTCTCGGGTGCCCGGCAGAAGCAGCGACTTAACTTGATCTATGGATTTCATTTATCATTATCTAATATAGCACTGTGAATCTCATTTGTTCGGGCACTGAACGCTGAGACTTATTACCGTGAAAGACATTGTAAATGGCTTCGCAATTGAACGGGGACTGTTTCTTCGGTGAGCACTTTGCAGAGTTTATTTTGGTTTTCGTCTCCCAACTTATGAAGGCGTAGATTGTCGTAAAATCGGTGAGGAGGAAAAGAACATGATGAAGGATATTTTACACTTAACATAAAGTCGTCAATACCAATGGATTGCTGGACAGGCCGATGGGCACAATAACAAGGGCCCAGGGGGCCGAGGGGGTGGGTGGGGGGGTAGGGGCTCTGTTTGAAGTGACTCTCTTGTTGTAAAGTCAATCAAATAACTGCAGAGATGTGCAAAACGACCACAAAGAGACACAGACCAATCATAAAGATGCAAAACACCCATGAAGAGTAATGAACACAAAATGACAGACACAAAACAGCTATAGAAAGAAATGTAAATGCAACACAACAACATTGTAGAGACAAAAAGGCACAAACCTATCATAACGATGCAAAACATGCATAAAGAGTAAAGAACACAAAATGACACAAAGCTGCTACAAAGAGATGCAAGAGAGACACAAAATGATGACACACAACAGCTAGAAAGACAGAATGAAACAAAGAGACACAATCCAATCATAAAGATACCTGACACACAAAATGACTAATACACAAAACAACAGAGATACAAAAATTACTTCAAATAGGTACAAAAAAATGAAGAAGTCACACAAAAGATAATAGATGAATAGATGACAGGGACGCACAAGCTACAAAGAAATACAAAATGATGGCAAAGGCTGTAGATACAAAACAGCAACAGAGCCACAAGGCAACAAATAAGAGACACACAAAAACCACAAAGAGACACTAAACAACCATAAAGACACACAGGGAATAAAACAGAGAATAAAACAAATGCAGAGCCTCAAAACTAAAAGAGACACTGATACACAGAAACACAAAATGTCCAAAAAGGGACAGAAAATGACAGAGAGTACAAAAGACAGTCGAGGCACAAAATTAGGAGGCAACAGAAGACAAAGAAAAAGAAACACAAAATGGCCACAAAAAAAATGCACGCAACTCCATAGAGACACAACACATCCACAAAGTGTTACAGGGCTATAACAGGGATAAACCTACTGCAGAGTTACACAAAAAGGCAACAGAGACCGACAAAAAGAGACACAAGATGTCCACGAGTCCACAACAAAAGACCAAGACACAAAACAAAGTGGGGCAACGCGACTAAAAATATTGAATGTGGGGGTGTTGGTCTCTTGTGTCAGTTTTTACACACATTCAGTCGACTTTAATTCTGGCATTGAATGAAAAGAAGAAAAAAAAAACGTATTACAACTAAATTACTGCTTAATCAACGCCTTTTTCCTGCTCGAGCAAAAGTAATCCAGAGTTAATATCAGGCTATTTATAATTCAAAGCTCCAAAATATGAATCTCCCAGCGTTTCCCATCCAAGGATGGGACTTACAAAACTGAGAGAATCACCTGCTGAGGACGCCTCACATTTTATCGCTATTTCACTGTGGTTTCATCATCTCGGTGTAACCATCTGTGAGATCTCCCAGTTCTACTGGACGTGGCTGAGGAGGGCTATCGCGCGTGGGTCGTGTAAAGACACAATATGATATTCAGCATCGGAGAAATGCTGCGTTTAATTCGTTGAGAGGAAAACACAAGGAGATGCCGCGATCATCTGAGGGTCACGACATATCCCACCGTCTGTTTCGTGACAGACATAATTGCTCACAACCACGAAATGCTGATGTCACGGTGCGCACAAAGCCGGTGAACGCTCACAGCGACACTGCTCTTTATTCCCCTCCTGTGAATATGCTTTGTAGGTGCTTGAGGTCTCAAAAATCGGGCCAAATCTTGCCAAACATTGCCTCCTTCCTGTTGGCAAGAACAATGTGGAATCCTTGCCACGGTGGGGGAAAGCGTATTTCACACCCATACACACCTACACATGGAGTGGGATAGATTAGAGACAAGAGGCTTATAGGGCGTGAAAAGCACAAATAAGATTTCTTGGAGCATTCCCATACTGTAGCCTGCTCACAATTCTCAGGTCCCTTTATTTCCAGCCTCATGTGTTTGCCTGCTGCGCTTTGTGCTCGCTGAATGTACAATGCACAAACACTTGCAGGGGGATTCACAAAGGAGAGAGCCCAGCGTTAGACAATGCTCGGGTGCTTGAGCAGAGCGGCGCAGCTTTAACATGTTGATGCAAAGCTCCCGTGTTTACTGCAGGGGCGAAGCAGAGAAAGGAGGCCACGGTCTCCACGTTGGTGGACATGCTTCCAACCAAAATCCATCATTTACCGGATGATTTCAATAAATCACATCTAATCAGGTTCATGGGCAACAGGGAAGCTCCCGGCAGAGCCCTCACAGCTTCATAGTACTTTAACATAACTTAATTTATTTCAATAGTGCTGCCCACGTTCAACATAAAAAATAATTAATAAGTCGCAGAAACTCTGAAGTCCAGACTGGAGTCCTGGTGGAGAAGGAGCCTCCTCACAGCTGTGACAGAGCAGACCTCTGAGCAGAGCGAGAACAGAGGAGCTCCAGGTGTTTGTTTTAACGCGTTCGAAGGCTTTAGTAATGAAGGAAACTGCTCTTTGTGGACGTCGTGCTCTGATCTCACTGGGACACTCGGTTTGTCACGTCAGTTCTCGATAGCAGTGTATTCTTTACAATTTGTTTGTGGGATTAAAACCGACACATTTTCAAGAGGATTCCTTAACACGGAAAAAACTACGTGTCACATAAATCCCCGTAATACATTCACACAAATACAAATGATACACTATATATATACAGTATATAAAGATGGCTCCCCAAAGAAGAAGCCAAAGTTTCTTAATAGCCTTCTGGTGGCTGGCAGCAGTATAGCTCATAAACCCTGCCTCCTCCATGTTAGTGGATGGCACATGGACCAAACAAAAAAATAAAATGACACATTAAATTAATTCTTCCCAAAAGATGGGTTTACACTAGAGTTTGCAAGTGTTCATTTCTTTTCATTCGTTATTTAATCCAATAATATTAATTTCGTGATACAGATCGAGTGCATGAATCAGTTGGACCCAGATACGGCGGCAGATGGCAACGCTCATATCTGGGATATTTCTGTTTAATTTCAGGATAGTGCGAGGAGGTGGAGACGCGTCATCCATCTTTAAATACAGTCTATGTTTGTAACACGTCTTGTCTGCACTCCCGCCCGTTAGATCCCCAATGATAACAAATTATATACATTACATATATATCACACGTTGTCCCTTTTCACCTCATTCTGGGAAAAAGGGAACGGGGATCAAATAAATCCAAAGAACTAAACTACACTTTAGATCCATGTTTTGTATGAGGAACACATGTTGTGTAATGTGTCACTGAGGGAACGAGACATATTACCAAGATGCAGATTCTAACGGTGCCGCTTTCCCTTAATGACTCATCTCCCACAACATCCACCCTGCAGAGTGAGAGGCACACTCCATGCTTCTAAAACAGAAACACTAAGCATCGCTTCACACTAATATTATCACATCCATCGGCGTGTGCGTGGCGTTTCCCTGTTTCATGAAATGTGCCAATTAGAGATTGCAGCGGTACTATCGACTTTGACGTGACTCCTCCGCTGGAATGAGCGCAAGGTGAGCAAAGCGTTATTCTCTTCCTAGCCGATCCTTGTCGTTAGCGATCTCTCAGATTTGCTGTGACAGGAGCATGTGAGTCAGGAACAACAGTCAATGTATGTTTCTTTCGTGTCAACACATCAACTTTAAGCCATATTGTCAACATCTAGAGCTCTTATGGAACAGCAAGTTAAAAAAACAAAGGGATTCAGTAATTGTGTGGGAGAAAACTGGATCCTCCAAATGTTTGGTGTTTTCAACCCTGTTTCTGAGATGCCGCTCATCCTCTGAGGGCGGCGCTGCAGCCAAATCCCAGCTGACATTGGCAGACAGGCGAGGTGCAGCCTTCAGAGTCAGAAAACTATTTACACTAATCAACTCATCTAATCTGCACGTCTTTGTACTGTGGGAGGACGCCATGGTACCCGGAGAAAACCCTCACATGCATCGAACATGCAAACTCCACATCATCCAAATCAGATTCAGTCACAAATATATTATATCTTTATATTGTAGTCAGGTGAGCATAAATATATACAAATATAATAAACTATTCAGTGCCTGTTTCCACACGACAACCAATGGCTCAGCGACGTGTGTTTAATAGTTGTTAGACAACTTGATTCATGGGATAACTTGTGTTTCTGTTTCCTGATGAAGACCAGAACAGATCTGTGTTGTCCATGTCATGATGGACAGGAGATTTACATATTATTATTATTAGTTGTGTTATTATTATTATTATTATTATATTATTCATTCACTATGCCTGAGTTGCACGATACAGAGCATTCTCTACTCAGGGGGCTTTGAAAAAGTGCATCTGCATATTTCTTTTGTGTCGGATCTTTACAGTTTTACGTTTCTGGCTCTCCTCTGTTTACCCATAATTTCCAGGAAGTATCTTGTGGGCACTGAAGGTTTAAATTAGCATTAGCCCAAGGTTAATTGTGTAGGAAATAAGGGGTAATA
The DNA here is from genome assembly GCA_026259375.1 of Verasper variegatus. Classification (NCBI taxonomy): domain Eukaryota; kingdom Metazoa; phylum Chordata; class Actinopteri; order Pleuronectiformes; family Pleuronectidae; genus Verasper; species Verasper variegatus. The sequence continues at coordinate 22,439,267 of CM048047.1, forward strand.
TAAATCAGCTTGCATTGTGCAGTAATTGTCATCACCCTGCGCTACGGTTTAATAAAATTACCTGTGAGCTGCATAAAGCTGTTCTTGTTCCAAATTAATTTCTTGTTTGTTAAAATATTCCTGCAGTGAGCAAACGACGGGAAAGAATAGTTAATATTTGGTGTTTAAAAAAAGCAGAGGAGCATTTCGAGCTGGACTCAAAAGTTCTGCTTAAGAAAGGTTTACAACTGTGTTCCTGCAATTTGAAATATACATATGAAAACGCAACTATGATGAAAAAAAAGCGCAGTAGTGCGGGCAAGTGCAATATCTGGTTAAAGGCTGAAGTAAAGAGAAATGTAAATGATTACAAAACTATATTAAGAATATATATATTTCTGAGCCCACAGGCTTTACGCAGCATTTAATCAAAGTTACGGAGCAGATACGAAGTCAAATCAGCGCGTTGATGTGATGTGATTGATCCATCAGCGGGTTAACTGTCAGACGGGCAGATTGCAGCAAAGTGTTTGGATGAAATGTGCATATAGAAAGAGAGCAGGTGTACGAGGCATGGGAAGATGTTAACACGAGTCAATTAGGTGAGCCTCCCACCTGTGATGGAGAGCACATTCATTTCTATTTAACAAGAGAGGAAATGAAAGTTCATTGGTTAATATTGTTGTGAAGAGCGGCCAGATGGGACAGCTGTCAGAAAATGGTAACAGGCGAAGGAAAGAAGAATCAGCGGAGGG